>JAHHFK020003949.1:0-657265 GCA_024533555.2 Aedes koreicus | reverse complement strand
TGAACTCGTGCTAGGAGGCTAACATTGTCTTCTCGTGAGCCTCTTTCCTTCATGTATTTTGTTTTCAACGTATTAATCAGTATCCCAATCCTATCAGCTTCAGCCTTATGTCTGATGTACGTTTCCACCAAGGTCTCAAAGTTATATCAACGTCGTCGGCGAAGCCAAATAGTTGGACAGACTTCATGAAGATCGTGCCACTCGTGTCTATCCCAGTTTTTCGAATCACACCCTCCAATGCAATGTTAAACAACAGACACGACAATCCATCACCTTGCCGTAACCCTCTCCGAGATTCGAAGGGACTCGAGAGCGTCCCTGATACTCGGAGGACACACATCACTCGATCCATTGTTGCTTTGATCAACCGCGTCAGTTTTTCCGGAAATCCATATTCGTGCTGATTTGCTATAGTTGGTCTCGATCGATTGTATCATACGCTGATTTGAAGTCGATGAAAAGATGATGTGTGGGTACGTTGTATTCGCGACAATTCTGCAGCACTTGCCGAATCGAGAATATCTGGTCCGTGGTAGCGCGGGCCCCCATGAATACCGCTTGGTATTGCCCCACGAACTCCTTTGCAATTGGTGACAGGCGGCGGCATAAAATTAGGAATAGCAACTTGTAGGCAGCGCTCAGTAGCGAGATCGCACGATAATTGCAGCAATCCAGCTTGTCGCCCTTTTTATAGATGGGACACACTATTCCTTCCATCCAATCTTTCGGTAAACATTCCTCCTCCCAAATCTTGGCAGATACTCAGTGCAGCGCTCTGGCCAGTGCTTTACCACCGTATTGTAATAGCTCGCTTGAGAGTTGGTCAACACCCGCAGCTTTGTTGTTTTTCAATCGACCAATTTCCTCCTCAACTTCCTGAAGGGTTAGGGTCGGGGTTCTGTCATCTTTGCGTCAAATGCGACTTAACTCTCATGTGTCACCATTGATTTATGGTGACTGTAATATAGTCATTTTATCTACACTTATTTCAATTTCGGATTCTAGACTATCGTGGATTTTCCAAAGACTTGAATCAAATTTATAGATTACTTCATTAGACTTTTTGTACAGAAATCTGTAAAATTTTACCGAATTCTCAACAGCTTAACGATTGGTAATCAGATTTAACGGATTTCGGTAAAAATTTAAAAGTTCCAAGATGACTGTAAAATTTCACCAAAATCCGTTAAATCGGATTACCAAACGTTCAGCTGTTGAGAATTCGGAATAAAAATCTAAGTGTGTAGAGAGTTTCCATCTTCAGCAAAGTTATTGAGAATGTAAAATGAAGACATTTAATATATATCACATCAGTTCCAGATCGTACCTCAGAGATGGCGCTGAAGCCTATCTTTGCCAATCCGCCATCTCTGTGGTTGGAACTAATGTGATAATCTCACAAGACGACCAATGACATACTGAGAAACTTTGCCGAAGACGACAGCTCTTCAAAAGTTTCATTTGGCAAAGATCGACTACAGCGCCATCTCTGTGGCAATATCTGAAACTAATCTGATGATAAAAAAAGACGACAATTGGCATAATGAGAAACTTTGCTGAAGGCGGCAACTCTCTAGCGCTTCATTTGGAAAAGATAGACTGCAGCGCCATCTCTGCGGCATGATCTGGAACTAATATGATAATGTCAAAAGACGACAAATGATATACTGAGAAACTTTGTCGGAGACGGCAATTCTCTATAATTAGTTTGGATTGTTTTGTATGCAATTCTGTTCACACATCGAAATAAAAAGCTCCTTCCCTTTGTAGCAGATTCCCAATGACCAATATCCCTGGAACCAGGTTTTTCCACCACTAATGCACTTTTGAGACCATAACCTTTCAAATGGGGTACACACATTGTGTCTAAGTTGAAATTTTTAAATTCTAGAAAGGGTTGCATTCCGGGTCAATATTGACCCTAATGTCTTATGCGTCAGTTTCTTTAAAAAACTTAGGAAGGTAATTAAGGCCTGTACTCGAAAAAAATGCACCAGACAAAAGTGTTCGCCAAAAATTTATTTCCAGTCGGACTTTCTTGAAACTTTCAGGGAATGAACTAATATATATGGATTATGTTTCGGCATGATTTCTTTATTCAATTTTTTTTTCGTCGCTGAAAGCCCATACCTTTCTCTTAAGACCCCTCATTACATTTTGTGCAACGGTGGAGCCGACCTTTTTGGTCACTTTCATCCATTTTTTCTTCAACTCTAGCTCGTTTTTAAACACTTTGGACGATTTTCGAAATTTGAAAAATCTGTCCACCGGACGAATCTCTGGTGAATTTGGAGGGTTGGCGGTTTTTGGTACAAAAACAACGTTATTGTCTCTGTACCAATCCAACGTCGATCGCGCGTAATGGCATGATGCCAAGTCCGGCCAAAATAATGTCTTGCCTCCGTGGGACCGCAGAAAGGGCAACAGACGCTTCTGGAGTAACTCGGTGCGGTAAATTTCGCTGTTGATGGTACCCGTTGTGATGTACGGTTTACTCAGTTTACCGAATTGGCATATGGCCTGCCAGAGCAAGTATTTTTTGGCTAATTTGTCCACTTTCTTCTTCCTTATGTCTTCCGGAACATCATCCGTGATTTGGCAACGTAGAACTCCAGCCCCGATATTTGCTTTGCGTCTGCCTTGATGTAGGTTTCGTCATCCATAACCACACACATCGGTTTCGTTAACCACTCTCGATACAGCTTCCTTGCGCGGGATTTGGCCACCGTGTTTTGTTGATCACGCCGGTTCGGTGCCTTGCGGACCTTGAATATACGAAGCCTAGCTCGTTTCATGATTTGCTGAACAATCCTAGGCGGAACACTTTGCCTTCAGAGCCGCGTCGCGAATTAAAGGGTGTCCACGATGAAATTGCCACACACAAAATTGATTTGCAAAATTCGAGTGTTCATCCGATTGCCATCAAATTTTCAGGGATTGAGAAATAACTATTAAACTTCATTTTAACCATTTTACTCGTATTTTATTTACAGTCCATACGCAAATGCCCGCACCTTGGCCTTAACCCCGGCCATAAGATTCTGCACAACCTGTGAATCAACCGTTTTTTGCATGTAAACTCATACTTTCTTCAGTTCCTCGACTGTCTTCATTACCTTAGGTCGTTTAAGAAGGTGCTGCTTCATAATCGCCCAGTACTTCTCGATGGGGCGGAGCTCCGGAGTGTTGGGAGGGTTGAACATTTTCGGCACGAAATTGACCTTATTGTCCGCATACCACTTCCAGCACGTCCTTGGAGTAGTGGCATGAGGCCAAATCCGGCCAGAAGATTGTTGGGACGTTGTGGGCCTTCGGGAGAGGAAGCAGCCGCTTCTGGAGGCACTCTTTTATGTTACACCTGTCCGTTCATCGTGTCCTGGGTCACGAAAGGTGCACTCCGCTTCCCGCACGTGCAGATGGCTTGCCACACCAGGAATTTCTTCGCAAATTTGGACATCTTCTGAGTGCGGACATGCTCCGGAACGCTGAACTTATCCTTGGCCGTGAAAAACGGGTTGCCCGGGATCTGTTTGAAGTCGGCCTTCACATATGTTTCGTCGTCCATGATGCAGCATTCAACTTTCGTCAGCATGTTGAGGCACAACTTCCTGGCACGGGTTTTGGCGGACTTGTTCTGCTTCTCGTCGCGATTAGGGGCCTTTTGTACCTTGAACGTTCGAAGCCCAGCCTTAGTTTTGGCCTTCTGGACAAAACTTCGGCTTAGGTGCAGCTTCTTAGCCACATCCCGAACGGAGGCGTTCGGATTTCGGTTGAAGGCCCCAACTACGCGGTTGTGATTTTTGGTGTTGTACGGAATACTTTTTCCTTCACTTCTGGGCTTCCGATCGGTGGTCAACCGTTCCTCGAACCGCTTAATCACTCGCGACACCGTGGAATTCGCGATTCCCAACGTTTTAGCGATGGAACGATGCGAGAGATCCTTGTTCTCGTGATGAATGCGCAAGATTTTATCACGCACGAGCTGTTCTTTCAACTCCATTTCCGCGAGTTTTAATCACAGGACTTTAAAACTTGCAGGATGTAAATAATGCACTATGAACTAAATCCACCCAAATTTTCATTAATTTTCTACCCAACGGTTAAAAAGTTAGAGCAATTTCATCGTGAATTTAAAAAAAAAAAATCACACGGATAAAAATGGTGCATTTTTTTCGAGTACAGGCCTTATGTATTCATGCTTTTTTTCTACCCTTGCTGTTGCAGGCTTGGTAATGAATACTTCAACAAATCAGTGATTACCTAGGTATTGTGTTTTCAGCCTTTGCGGCTGAACATAGCAACCTAGGCATATGCTAAAATTACACCTAGAACTAGGTATAAACGATACCCGTTCAGTGTTATAATTGATGGTGGTCCTATATAAGGTCAACTTTGAAGCGTAATAGTCAGTAAGGAACTTGTAAAGGCTGACTAGAATTAAATTGGTACGCACAAAAAGACCTGTAATTCGTGATTCAATAAGTTTAAGAGTCCATTCATAGTTTCGTTACAGAACTCTTATTTAAACTTCAAAGTTACAGCATTGGATGGTTACATTGCTCCAGTTCGAACGAAACCTCGAACCTTCTTCTTGATGGAGCCCATCAGCGCCTGTACAGTGAACACGGACTCGGAATCAGCCCCCCCCCCCCCCCCCCCCCCCCCCCCCCCCCCCCCCCCCCCCCCCCCCCCCCCCCCCCCCCCCCCCCCCCCCCCCCCCCCCCCCCCCCCCCCCCCCCAAAAAAAAAAAAAAAAAAAAAACTGCATTTATTTCATTTTGCCGGCATTTGCTGGATGTCCTTGATCGCCGCTTCGTCGAAGTCGCTGCTTTGAAACTGCCCAGTATTTTTCGATTGGTCGTAATTTCGGGCAATTCGGAGGACGCATTAGCTTGGGGACAACATCGATCTTGATGGCAGCATACCACTCCAGAACTTTCTTGGAGTAGTGGCAGCTGGCCAAATCGTGCCAAAAGATGACTTTGCCCCTATGCTTGTGGATGAACGGCAATACACGCTTTTTCAGGCCTTCTTCTATGTAAACTTGGGATGTCATTGTCGAGGATGTGACGAATGGTTCCGTTTTCAGGCCACAACTGCAAATCGTTTGGCAAATCATGGCCTTCTTCGTGAAGTTGTCGGCCAACACGAACTTAAATCTTCCCGGCCCATCCCCACGTCCAGTCGCAATGTAAAGCTTTTGACCGGGAAGCCGCTTAAAATCGGGTTTGACGTATGCTTCGTCTTCGATCAAAATGCAGCCCTTGTGTTTCGTCAAAACACGGTCGTACAAGAGCCTTGCACGCTTTTTGGCCACAAAATTCTGCTTCATGTGCCCGACTGGCTTTGTACGACTTGTATCCTTCCCTGGCAAGGATGTTCCACACCGTTTGAAAGTTGGCGTTGTACCTTCTGGCCCCATCTCGGATCGAAAGACCGGGGTTGGCTTGAACGCACCTCAGCACCTTGCTGCGCAGCTGACGATCCCTGATTCCAGGTTTTTCGTAGGTCCGCTGATTCCTTCCCACACTCAGGGTTTCCTTGTAGGTTTTGAGCACTCGACAAACTATTGTTTTTGGCATCGACAGCACTTTAGCCAGCTTGGGACCGGACCATTCCGGATTTTCCAGCTGTTTGTGCACAATATTTTTTCTTCTTTCGAGTTCCATGTGACGGTATTTCTGAACGTGATCGAGCCATTGTTAAAGATTTTCGATTCCCAACACAAGAGGCGTGCTAGCGGCGCTTGAATTTACTTTTGGTCAGCCTTTACATTTATAAACCTTTGAAGTAAAGGTAGATAGAACGAACAAACATAGCAAATAATTAATGATTTGCATCACCACGTTGCATTTTTGATGGCATAAATCTTAAAAAATTAAAATATTTTTCACATGCATGCTGATGTGCTCAGGTTCGGTAGAGGCATGGACTATTAAACGAGGGACGATGAGATCGATTCCCAATCCAGACAAGGAGATCTGTGACGTTGGAAATTTTCTCGACTTCCCTTGGCATTGAGTATTATTGTGCTTGACCTACAATATACAATCTGAATCTCTCAATTAATGACTGTGCAAGTACACCATGTTATTACAATTAGGCATTCGAATTCATTGTTGTTCATTACAACACCTAAAAATTCGAAAAGGCGATGCAAATCCGCCATGGTGGCGGACTTTTGTAGATTTTATTCCCAAACACCGTAACTCTGGACTTTTGATAATTTGATACTAAATATTCACCGATAGTATTTCCGTTAGTATTGTCTTTTAGCTCTTGCCTTGCTTTTGTTTATAATATTGTAGTAAACATATTAAGTCTGTTGAAAACTACAAATAAAACATCGGAGCCACTGGAGATTGAATGATGCGCATTGGCTCTGTGAAACCACATTGATTTCAATCAACCGTTATGCCTCCATTCATACATCAATCGACCAAATTTTCAATTTGCACACTGATTGGTAATCGCGGCAATTTTAAAAATGCAATCGTTCTTGTTCCAGCCATGTATTCTCACAAATTTCACGCACCCTTTGAAGCACTTCACGTTCCATTCGTAGAACCATTCCACTCGTATCTGCTCAAAACACACCATTTCGCACAAATAGGATGCAAGAATCAAATCAGCATCATTGTAGCAACATTCAAGCCACCATCTGCCTTGCCATTAGTTTGTAGCACAATTAGCATTGCATTTTTCGACACTAGGTCGGATGCCCTTCCCGCTACAGGGGAGAAAGCAATGTGCTGCATAAATGATTTTGTTTCTCTCTTCTATATTTGCATGACCCGTGCGTGTGGTGTTACTTAAAACGTCTCGGTCTACTCCCCCGTTGATTACCACGGATTACGGGAAACCCCCCTCTGTATTTCCCCTCCCAGGTGATGATGATGATAAGAGCCAATCGTTGTCGTCGTCGTCATCGACGACGACGACGTCATCCAAAGCCCAAACCCAGCAGCGCTATATCGTCGAAACCATCCCGCATTGACAGCCGTGACCGAGCGGAGAATTATTCAGAAAACCCAAACTGATAAAGAACCTCATCCGGTTACTACCACTATCATTGCAGTGACATCGGGCAACGAGACTGGATCGACGGCAGTGCCGCCTTTAGCTGCTGGTGCCAACTCGAACGACCCCGGACGCTGCAGCAGCAAAAACAGTTACAACAGCAGAAGCCGCAGTCAGGATCTGGGTCTGATCCTGGCTCACAACAACAGCAACAGCAGCAGCAACAACAACAACAACAACAACAGCAAACCACTGTCAATAGTCATTACGAATTAGGAAAACTCAAACCATTAAGCACGGCACAGGCAATTAGCGGCATCCTGAAAGGTGGCAAACTGTGGAAAAACGAACACCAACAGCAGACGCAACAACACCATCCTCAGCAGCAACAGCAGCAGCAGCATTCACAGCTACAGCCTCAGAACCAAAAGGCACAGCAGCAATCACAACAGCATCAGCACCAATTACAGCAACAGCATCAGCACAATCAACAGTCGCAGCATTCAGATTGGGTAAGTTGTTAATATTGCTTATTTAGAATGTGGGATCTGCTGATTATGTATTTCGACTATCTCTTGTCCAGTAAGTCGGTGCATATCACAGATAACAGATTAATGTGAGGTCGTCCATTCTGTATTTTATGGAATATTATTTAAAATTTCGAAATATAATTTTTAAATGAATGAACTTTGATTTAAATACATGCTACGATCAGCAATTTAAATTAATCTATTATAAACACCAATTAATCGATTTTTGTTCATTAGAACCTACTAAACAGTAATCTGAATAAATATGTTTGTTTCATTTTAGACGTTTTGTTGATTCTGGAAGCTCACGAACTTAATTACCGACCTGGTTCCCGAAATTACCGAAATGTGGCAAATTCGGTCAACTGCATGGTAATAGAATTCGTGATTTTTCAAAATCAAAGAAAAACTCATCCTATGGACAAAGCTTTCTTAGTTTATCATTTTTACTCATTTATGAGCAGTGGCGTAGCGTGGTCTGGCGAGAGGGGCGGATGTTATCGAGGCGGTTGAGGAAGTGAATGCTTATTCACTTTGCCGGCTCCATGGATTTATATAACTGAAAATGTTTAATTTGTTTAGGGGCCATCCATTAAGTACGTCGTGATTTAAAAAAAAAATTACCTCCCCCTCCCCCCTATTTCACCTTTTGTCACAAATTTACAAACCCCCTATGAGAAAATATGTCACGACCCCTACCCCCCTTCCATGAAACAATTTTTTTTTCATTTTGGGATTCAACTTTCAAAATTGCTTATATCTGTTTTAAAAATAAAATATTTTTCACAAAAAAAGGAAGAAATCTCTCACTCCAGAATTATTCCTCTTCGATCCACGGCACCTTTAGATGGTCTTCGATTGCTACGATCGGATGTATTTCAACAACCTCAGGCTTGCAGACCGATGCTTCTTTCATATCCACTTCATTTTCTTCATCCATTCAGACTCGTCAGATGCTGGATGTACCTGCACTTCTTGCTGACGTTTTGCAGAAATCCGCTTCGGAAGGACCTTCTTTTTCGGCTTGAGTTATTTTGTGCACTTTCTTATGTTTTTTTAACATAATCTGGGATGCGAAATAAAGTCCGCAAAAAACACACCTCCTCACGACCTTCAATGAACGTTTAAGCGATGGACAATCAAGATCATATGGAAGAAGCTTGAAACCAAACATCGCTTTAGGCAAAATTTAGCATGGATCGATTGGGTTCAGCACAAATACCGATGGAAAGCGTTGAATTTGATCTCTGGTAGCACCTTTCAGCGCATCAGATGATTGTACTAACGGAATTGGTGGTGGCAAAAGATTCTCTGCAACCCCCTATGGGCGATTTCCATACCAGCATGGCGGACGAAAATATTTTGATCATTTTTTCTTGTTTTGTAGAGTTTTCTTTGGTTGATGTTATCAAAATATGTTGTTAATATACTTTTTTTAACATTTCGGGATTAACTTTTCAAAATGGCTTAACTTTCCATTGATTAAAAAAAAAAACTATAATATCTTGAAAACGGATGTGACTAAAACTCTTATTTCAAAGGATAAATCATGATAATAATATTTCAATCTTTCTAAGGGAACATCCACGTGATATATTATGGGAGGGGGGCTCAGAAATAGAAACGTTCCATGTATTAGGTATGACATAATATGCTACGAAGTAGGTCTGGAAATGATCAATATTATGCTACGTCATTTGTGGATGGTCCCAAACAGAGATATTGCCTTTTCACAGAAAACAGCATGCATAGAATATTCAGAAAGAAGAAAAAGCAGCATCTGCAGCTGTTGCTTCCTTCAATGATTTGAATATTACCAAGCAAACTCGATGCATAGGTACAAGGTAATCGCTGAACAAAATAACTGTGGTTGTCAGTGACGATTGTCAGTTTCGGGTATTTGAATCTGACGCCTGATGCAATTTTTTCTCTGAAACGGCAATAATAAGAATTGATTTTCGGTCCAACCATCAATAACGTAATTTTTTTTCGAAATTGTTCCATACTGCCTTCCCCTTGTATGATTTTTACGAATAAACCTGATAAACGTTTCATGACGCGTAAGAAATACAAGATCCCTTTAACCGTCTGCCCCAGCAAAATTAATAGATGACTTCTTTGTATAGAACACGAAAAATTCATAATCTGCTTCAGTTTATTTATTTACATAACGGTAGAAATACATATATATTTTTACAAAGCGAATATACAATAACAACTCCAATATTTTTTTTGTCGATTTGCATTAATCTTACTATGTTTCTGTTTCATCACAAACAAAATCCTCATCAACTTCATCGACAGCTTTCATAAGTTCCTCCAACGCATCGCAGTTATCGGTGTCGGATGTTGAACGTTTTTCAGAATCTTCAAAAATCATAAAACTTTTCACGATATCTGGATAATCTAGAACATTTTTTTCTGTCGTCTTTTCTCCATCCAAAGTGAGCTGATGAATGGGTCTGATTCATTCATAGCACGAATGAAGACATCATGTAAGTTGTCCAGCCTTGAGCGCTTTCTAGCATGATGGGTTCGGTATTTCTTTAACTGTTTGTGCTGGCCTTCTGCTGCCTCTTCTGCTAATATACCAAGCGGCGCGGGAGAATACATAATAATTTCTCCGGCATGAGCGAGTACTTTATGCACAGTTGCAGGAATTTTATACCAATCGTACAATTCCAGATAAAGTCGGTAGGTATCCTTGCAATACGAATCTATTTTTTCGGGGTTTATTGGGTCTTGACAGTTGATAGCAATTAAAATATTTCTAAACCTCACAATCAATTCTTCGTCGATGTTCAGAATTCTTGCTTAAAAGCTGAGGATTTGCCAATGTTCGTCGACAAACGTTACCTGTAGTACTTGTACCTGCACCACCAGATCTTGGTTGATCTACTCTGACTCCAAAATGCTCATGATGCTGTTTCGTTATCAGTTTTTTTCTTTGTTCGTATAATTCTTTAAATGGCTGTGAAACCTGCCATTTCTTTAAATCCATTCTATATGCAATATGCAAAAGGCATTCGAAAAATCCGAATCCAAGCATGAAGCGGAGATATACCGTAATGTAGAGCATCTTCGTTTGTTAAAAATCCTTCTTCAAACTTTTCTTTACTGTTCATTACATTAGGCTTTGCTCCACAGATTGGGCAATTTTGCATTGATGAACTTCCTGTAATATACGTGAGGACTTTTCCATCTATCATACTAAGTACAAAATCAAAATCAACAAGAATTATTTTGTCATTTAAAAGCTCGACCTTCACTGGCGTCAATTCATTCATTTCTTTTTCAATGTCATTTTTTGTGGCAAGAATTCCTCCTTACTTCCCCCTTCTTTGATAAATTCAAGGATGATGGGCCTACAAAATCGAATACTGGAGAGCATAGCATTGATCCACATAATCATTGTTCGATCATTATGCATGAATAACTGAATTGGAGTAATGATGTTGATGAAAATACATCAGAATCATTCTGACATCCTTCTGGCAGCTTCTGGTGGTACTGAGAATACCCGGTTGAGCCATCCATACCCCAACTACATAATAGAATTAGTTCAGCACTATCCAGCTCGTTAGAATCCATGTACTCGTTCAGCTCTGCGTCGATTATTTTCACGATTCGATGCACTGTATTGTCCAGAAGCGCCTGCAGTTTTGCTCTCAATTTTTGAAGCGGTTGCTTCGATGAACTCGTTGGGAGGTGCGCATTTCTTTTGACTTCCCCGATGACGCCACGTAAGGTGGAAATCGTGACGCGTGATTCTCTGTGTATTAGTTCGTATTGTAATCGATTAAATCAAGCTGCGATGAAAAAATCTAAAAGCTTCCTCGGGTGACATCATTCCACTTTGATCAGTTCATTGCGACAACAATTTTCTAGAATCTCCTCGATTTCTTAGAATAAGGCCGATGACTTTAACTAAATTTATCTCTTTCCTATTGTAAGCTGTCTTCCTAGCCATTACTAGAGCCATTTCGATGCTGTCTACTTTGGGATCCAAGCTTTCGTTGTCAATGACACGTCGATTTCCTCTTTCGCTCTGAATCCGGCAAAGGTTTTGAGGGTCTCCCACGCTTTGCAGATGACGCCGAGGTTGAAGGAGCATCTTGTTCTTGTTCGATGAACTCCGCAATGCCGAAGTCTCCATTTATCCAATCCCGAGAGTATACCTCGAATCTGGCCTGTTTTCGTTGAGCTTCATTCCACTTTAGCTTGTATTTACAAGCGGTCCTATAGAGTTTATCCTGGAGACGTTCATGTTTTTCCTTTGATATAGGATGGTTTTCACAAATAAATTTAAAAGCTCTTTCAACATTCGCATTATGCGTCAATTTAGAATCAAACAACGAAATTATAACTCTATTATCCATTTTTCCACTTGCACTCAACCGTAGTTTATGGGAATTCAAATAATACTACTGTCAGTATAAATACCACTCCTGGTAATAAATCGTACTCTAGGTACTTACCATGAGCCTCAAACATTGAGTACCTAAGCGAGTTGACGTTAGCAAAGTCCACATACACGTAGGTACGAATTAACGAATTTACGAAAATTAATAAAGCAACACCAGCAAAAATTCAGGAAACACATTATTTAAAACAAAGACAAAATAACAAAAAGAACGTAAAACTTTAAACTTACATTGAAGGAAACATGTTAACATGAAGAAGCCCTTTTATGCGATGATAATAATACCGATTTTTGTTATTTATAACCAATTGTAGCAGAAACTGTTTTAAACATATTTTCCAATAACGTTTAATTTGGAAAAGGTTCAGCGCTTTTCAAAAAATGGTCGAAATTTTCTGTAAAGTGTTTAATTTATAACTTATTTTTGGTTAAACAATGGCCAGAAATTACCAAAATCGCCCAAAAAAGTAAATACCGTTTTCATCAACCTAAAATAATGGAATTGCACCAAAGTGGTCATATTTTTAAACCGCCTGATTTCAAAATGGCGCAAGTTTGCGCAGAGTTTTCCTTCGCATTTTGTTATTATACATCCCACACTTGATTCAGAGCTGCTGGGTTATGCGGGGATATGCGGGGAAAAAAAGTTGCTTTTAGTCTAACCAATTTGAAATTTCTAATTTTTTAATGTTTTTTTCTTCTCTTAAAAGATTTTTTTGATTTTATTTCTGAATGGCAACCTATCCATCTTATTATTTTTTGAAAGCTAGTTTTGTTACCTTTTCAATCATGTATATTGAGCTGGAATTTATCTCATAAAAACGGGTCAACATTGAACTTGAGATAAAGCGTATTTTTTCGGCAAAAAGTACGTTTTTTCGCTAACCAACAACTTTGACATCTAATATCTCAGGAATAAAAAGTGCTGGAGAGCTTGAAGAGCATTTAAGTTTTCTTAATTTATATGCTTTTTTACTTTTGATAAAAAAAAATTGAAAAAAAAAGTTTTTGGTGAAGGTCACTTTTCCGATTTTTTCGTCCGCCTGATATCTTATAGTGCAACCGTAGACAAAGAGCTTCTCATTAGTGTACAGCACATCCTGGAAACAAATTGAACTAATTTTAGAAAAATAATTTGTTTGTACCTTTCAGAAGACCGGCGCCACCAATACGGTAATATCGGTAAATTGTTACCCTGTTTGACAACTCGACACCGCGCCGGTGGTTGGTAACCGGGTTGGAAAATGACAATTTGCTCGCTCGGTGAGCAGCCGGTTCGTAAATTTGACAACCCAACCCAACCGAGCCGTGCGTTGCTATTCTAAGAAAAATAAGCATCTTCATCTGGAAGACTTATTGCTTCTCGGCCTAAAGGCTAAGATCAGTAGGCTAGTATCTGGAAGACTTCCATTTCAATTTGAGTGTTTCCGATTTGGTTTTAAAGTGTTATTTGCTAATTTCCCGTTTATTGTGATATGTTTTGAAAATATGATTGCACCAAAACCCCGTGGAAGGAATGAGGCGCAACAAGACAACGAAGTGCTTTGCAGAAAGTGGCTGGATGTTTTTTAAGATCGAATCTTTGGGACAAACCAGAACGTCGAACACCTGTATTCAAACTATACACTTCACGAAATATTTAGCGAAACGAAACCGGTGCGAGAATACATTTTGAGTCTTATTGTGTTACCTTTTACCAAGAACGACCGGTGCGAAAGTGGGTGGCTCACTGTCATTAAAATGTACCCAAATACGGCCCACCAAGGTGGGGATAGTGCAAAAGAAATAACTGTTGTCACATTTAACTATTTGTAAACAATATTGGCTTGTTCTAACGTGCATATCCAGACAAGATTGATCATGGAGCTCGAGAGATTCAGGATCTACCTCGGAAAAATCTGAATGAACATACTCAGCCACTGTATGATGATGATGATGATGATGATGTACTACCACCCATTGTAGCACGGAAACTAAGTCCGACAGCAATGGGCTCTCCTCTCATTAGACTTTGATCAACATTTAATACCCACTGATTATCCTAATCATGTCATTGTGTGAAGGGCCAAAAACGGATTGGGTGGATCGATAGGCAAAATCATTTATACGTTTCCACAGGGATATAAAGAATCTCCTTCCAACAACAAGACTGAACAATTGATCAAAAGACTAAGCCATCTAACATGAGAATGCCCCAATGGGCGGGAAGAAGAGCCCGCCCTCTATCCACAAACTGTTATTAATGGGGGGTTGGCGAGGCACACTCTTCCCATCCAGAGTGCTTTAATCGAATGCCCTGATAGTCCATCAAATTCTCATGAAATATTTATATAATAGTGTACAAAGGGTGGTATTACGGTCAAAATTTTGGTCGATATCAACTTGACGTATTTCCTTTCAATCGTGCATTTAAAAAACCTGAACACCCCTCTGTTTTGAAGGTGTGTGTGTGTAGAATGTTGTCTTTATTTTGATTTCGGAGATTCGCACTTCAGTTGTCAAAATGTCGTCGAAGCAAGAGAAGCAACGTATCAAAATTTTGCTCGTGCATCGCGAAAATCCTGACTACTCTCACGCAAATTTGGCAAAATTACTGAATGTTGCTAAATCGACTGTTACCAACGTATTCAAAGTGTTTGGTGAACGTTTGTCGACAGCCACGAAAGCTGGTGACTCCAAATCACAAAAATATACAAAACACGAGAAAAGACTGTAAAGCGTTGTGATACTGGTCCCCACCAGTATGAATTAATGGATACCACCATTTATAGGTTTTACATACATTAATTGTTATGTTTGTGTTCTCCGTGCGTGGAGTAACGATTATGATGTAGAAGGAGATTCTTTCCGAGGTCTCTAAGTCAGAGATGACGAGAAAATAAATGTGAGTGTTTATCAGACGTTGTGTATCAAAACAAACCCAATGGGAGACAGTCTCCTCTCGCTCATGTATGCATAAAAAAACAGAGTGTGTGCAATCTACCGCTAGAAACTATCGCAAGCTATCGGTAGTATTAGAGTGCGTTCCACCACGTTTCTTTTGCCTCGTCGAGGTGGCAGGGTTATCTGCTTCTCGAGCTACCCCATATGGTGGGATGTCAGGCAAATGAAACGTCTGTGGTTCGAATACTACTTTACCATGCCCTTTCACTCAATTTTCAATACCTCTGTTCTATTTCTAGCCTACCGTACACTGACGGAACTTTCAACTTTCTCTTCATATCTTTCATTCTAGCAAAACATTACTGTCCACTCTTGGTGCCTCATGGCGATGAGCGAGACATCTCCTTCTACATCACAATTTTTTTAATGTAAAGCAGCACTTAGAAAAAGACCTTTCATTTGAATTGCTTAAATTTTTCAAAAGCAGATTGGTAACAACGCTAGTAAATTCTTATTTTTTTGACGAACATAATTCGTCATTCAAACGTCCTTGAAACTTGATCCACTCATCCACCACACCGCGATTACACACAGTCAGAGCCTTAAACATGTAAAACTTCACAACTTACTTTTATATTGAGCGGTTTCCGATGCATAACTCTGGGCAACAACAATTAGCCCTTTCGGATGATCGAAGTGGCATTCGGAAGACTAGGCGTCAAGTCAAGTGCTTGCAAAGTGCCGACGTTTTAAACAAGTTTTTATTTTCAGTATGACGATTACGCGTTTGTAAACTTTAGGATGCTCAGGAACAGACAAATGCTGATATTTCCGGACGTTGTCTCCATGATGAGGACTTCCAGTTTGAACAGATTAATTTCTTGGGAAGTTATGAAAAGTTTATTCTTACAAACATTTTATTTCAAGGGATGTTCAAGGGATTACCAATGGCTACCAAAAAGAATAAAGGGGATTCCGTTGGGGGGTTCAACCAAAATAACAAGATCGTTTGCTTTTTCAAAGTCAGATAGCTTCAGTTTATCATACATTTAAGAATATTTGAAAAACATCTGATTCCAATTTATCATCCAATATCCAAGAATCAGCATTGAATCTTATTCAAATGACCCTGCATATCCCGGATCAAGTTTACCAAAAGTTTACAGAACTCCAGTTATGATAACTTTTTTATGTTCATAGAGACTCCATACAACGTTCTGTTAGTGCACCGCTGTGAAATAATCGTCTAATATGTTGGAAAAATAACCTACTAAAACTAATCTAAAATGGATATGTCCTCGTTTACAGACTGTCCGATCTGAATCATACATTACAGCAAAAATATACAACTTTAGTTTGATTTTTTTGTAAAAATCGAAAAACTAAATTGTTATTTATTTTTATCTCATACCCCCCCCCCCCTTTTTTTTTTTTTTTTTTTTTTTTTTTTTTTTTTTAAAAAACCTGGATGATTTGAATCATCATTTGCCAGTTATTGGTCTTATTTTTCCAACCCCATAAAAGTTCATTGCGCATTTTGAATGAAGAAATGCTCCTTTGCTTTGATTGAATAGAAAATGTCTTAATGTTCCATCGTGCATTTGGTGAGAATTTACTGGCGCTGTTACTAATTTGCTTTGAAAAATGTAAGCCATTCAAAGGTGTATCTTTTTTTAAGTGCTGCTTTATATTATAAAATAGCTCATATTTTTTTTCTTCCGATTGCTGAACATTGAAAATGGTTTGATAGCCATTTCAAAATTATCACAGGTTTGGATTTTTGTACTTTCACATGGCATGGATACTTTTTTAAAACGTATTTATAAGTAGTAACCACATTAAATGAGATCTTCTTTACCGACAATATTTTTTCCATACAAGCGACAGTCTTACGGTTATTGGTAGACTCAACATATCATTTGATAAAAAAAAAAAAATATCAATTGTAGAAGCTCAACAACTCTTACCCAGCAAACACATGATCGTATATGATAGCGGATAAGGTGAAATGGAGGCGATATACGTACATTAAAATGGAGCGATATACGTACATTTTTTACATGATGTCAAATGGACGCATGTACATGTATCGCATCGACTTCGCGCAGTTTTCCTTGCTCACATACGCGGTTTGTGTTTGCTGGGTATTTGGAATGTATACGTTCATTAGTCTATTTGCAAAAATATCATTGTCTACTGCGCATTATTGAATATTCATTGCTCATTTAACCTCTTCCATATGAACATTTTTAATTTGTCCTAAAAACATCACAACTTTTTATGGCTCATTCCCAATTTCCGTAAGCATGCATTTCTTTAGTTTTCAAATGGTGTTTTTGATTCTTATATGTTTGGAAAGTGTTCACTATATATGAACGTATGAAAATCTGCGTTTGGCAATGTATCTTAGTAACTTGTTTATTTCCTCTGCTGAAAGCGGGTTTATACAGGTATTCCCTCACCAATTTAGAACTGGTTGTGCAGCATCAGTTTGCAACTAAATAAACAACAATTTAGAGCTACATGTTTCAAACGAATTTATGGTCGCATCTAGATTGTCGGGCGCCCAGAGTATTAAACACTACAGGGATAATTTTTACAAAGTTGGAAACATTGGGACGGAACAAGTTCGACAGTACCCTTTTCCAATTTCTCAGCTTACCTTCTCATCGTCAGAATTTCCACAACTTTTGCCGGCCCAATCATTCGTCACCAGATATCGCAATGACGATGATGATGGATTTTTTTGAGGAACGATTGAATGTCGTTCTGTTTGTACAACATCAATCAAGCAAAAATCGTGTGATGAAAAGGAAGAGCAGCAATAAAAGATCCTCACTCCAGCACTCTCCAACGCCGCCATCTTCCAATCCGAAGCACTCCGGATGCGTTCAATGGAAAATATGAATTTTTCATTCCCGTCAAATAGCGTTTTATTAGCTCGGACGAACGTGCTTTGACTGCAAATGTGTGCCAATATTTATTATGTGGCTCGATATCGATTTTCAAATGGCGTAGGTTCATCCATCGTCTTTTCCCACGCCAAGCCGGGCATGGTTGGGGTTTGTTTTTTTTTTTAGTTTGGTTCGCTCCAACTCAGGAAATGGAAATGAACTGGCTGGATGGCCACTGCTCCAACCACAACCGATCGTGACCTTGTTCGATTATTTTCGCAAAACCCGAGATTCCATCGACCATAAATCTCCCTGCTGGTGAAAAGAGAAGCGTTCACGAAATTGCTAAATCCACCCAATAAAAATCGGGATCTGTAGTGGGGGAACGACAGGTTTACTACGGCGAGGGAGGGATTTAATGCAGTAAATGACACTGCGGAATGCCAATTTCGAGTGCTTGAATAGTTGTAGGAAAATCTCAATCTTTACCTAATGCTTTTTGCTTTTTCTTCCGATATTCCAGAACGATGACTCGACCAACGTTACATCGGACGAGGAGACCAGTTCGAAGCGATCGGTTCGCTTTAACGAGGAATCTACCATCCGGGAAGCGTGCTGCGACGGAGAAGTCCAATCCGGCCTCGGCGAAGGTGAAATGGGATCCGGAAAGCCCATCAACTATATGTCCGACACGCTGAAAAGGCACTCGTCCGGTCTGTTCCACAATGCCATGCGGCCGAATTCAGCCGTCCGGCAGTTGTTCCCTACGGCCGCCAGCTCCATGACGACGGCCACCACGACCATGGCGACCGGTGCAATGATGGCTACGGTGAATACGACCAATGCCAACACCACGGCCGGCAATCCGACGGCACTAACTCAGGAGGCACTGAAGGCATTTGACGACTCGAAGAAGGCTAGCCTGGTCCATCAGCACAGCATCACCAGCAATAGCAGTAGCAATAACATCAACCCGAGCGCAGGTGGCGGTGGCGGCAGCGGCTCGGTGGCGAACTCCGTCACCGGTGGAAGCCCGGGAGGAAGTGGCGGAGGTGAAACCGACACCATCCGGAGGACAATCGAAAGGAATGCTCTGCGCCGGTCACTCATCAAATATGAACCGAAGTAAGTTGATTCAGCACTAACTGGTTGGGAAAGGGTACCGAGATGGGAAAGCTTGTCGGTAATTAGCTAACGAAAATAAAACGCTTAAATTCGGGGAAGAGTTCTCATTACGCTGTTGACCTTAGGGTTTACCTTTTCCGCGATGATTAAATGGATAGGAGGAGGTTTTTGTGTTGGAAATTTTAATTGCGAGTAGCTTGATTCTGGGTCGATTGGAAACATGAAATTGTGACGCATTTCACGGAGTTCAGAAGTCATGCGAGCGGATAAGAATTATTCGGCTTTTCGGCTATATGTATGGAAATTCATGAATTTTGAGCCGTGTCAGTATACGAGAATGAAAGATTATCTTATTCGGAAGCTTAATGGAACCAGGTCACATGGGTGCCCATGTGACCAGAATTACTAATTTGAATAGAAAAACAGGTCAGGATTTCATTCTAAGTGTCCATTTGAGGATTTTGAATACTTTTTCAACAAATTATAAAACACCAAAAGTTGACGATTACAGCCTTTGAAACTAGTCTCCAGAAGCTTTCGCAACTAGCTGAAACTAATTCAGAACATGTCTTCCACTTGATTTAATGTAATACAAAACCAATTCCATTGCAGGAAAAAGATTCCGGTGAAGGATGTAACATCGCTGGAGGAGCGCATCCGCCAGCTGACGTGCGATATCGATGAACCCATCGACGAGGGTGCCGACGGTGACCAGATGCATGACGGTGACCTAAACGAGATGGAACGACGAGACAGCCCGGCGGGAGAGGAAAACCCCCAACAACCGAAGTACATTCCTGATAAGAGCTTCTCGCCCAGTTCATCCGCGTCGAGTTCATCGAGTGGCTCGAACGGTTCTACCTATAAGAAAATAACCGATCTGTTTCATCGGGATCGGCGGCATGACAAAATTCCAGAGGCGGACGAGAATCCGATTGTTATCATTCCACAGGTTAGTATCCTTACTACGACTGTATTTGGATCTGTTAGTTTATTGATTTCTATTTCACAGGATTGTCGCTGTCCGGCTGGTCCCGATATTGGAATGGGCGTTCAGATCCAGGGTGCTCATACACAAATCCACCAGCCACCGCAGCAGCGCCAAGCGGACTCTCGCAGGCAGTTTCTTTCGACACTAGCTCCCCTGACGGCATGCGTTGCTGGTCAACGCGATGATCTGTCGTACTACACGCTTGCTCATCCCGGCGATAGGAATTCAATGGGAAGTTCCCAGTGCACCGAGTACAGTCTTGGGGACATTGATGCCGCTCTGCATGACGACGATGGCAAAAAAGTGGCTCCGGATGTAATTGCCGGGACGCCCGGACAGGAATCGGATGAACTGGCCGCCTTTGTACAGCAGGAGGGAGCTCGAACGGAACGACTGAAGAAACGATACAGTGCGGAGACATCCACTTCAGCACCAGCCTCCGGAGCCGGATCGGACGACGACGAACACAATGATTACGGTTTCAACTCACGGCCGACAGTTCGAGGCATCAAACCAAGATTTGGCTCTACGAATGAAATACTCCAACAAATGCAAGCTCAACTAGCAACACCAACGCCTCCTCAGGTAATTATCAAAACATCATGAATCAGCTCCTGACTAACCTATTACTCTTCCACAGCCAAAGACTCAAACCAGTGCAGCTCCAACGCAAACCGTTCAATCGAATACGCTTCCACGGCCTCACACGGCCAGTAGCCTGCAATTGGCAGCAGCAAAGCAGCAGATCACCACTCATCAACACACCGCCTCTTGGAGTTACTATCCCGTTGAAAGTGCGCAGCCCAAAGCTGTAGCGGCCGCAACAGCAGCTGCCTCAACCGGAACCAATATGGTCACTGCCGTCGATCCACACGGTAACTACTACCACATCCCTGCTCAAGCACGCCATAGCTACCATGGTCAGGAAGCCATCTATCAGAACTGTGCTCAACTGCCAGCCGGAAACATCCAGGCCAATACGGTTCACGTTCAATCGCAGCAAATCCACACTCAACATCACGCTGTTCACACGGCTCATCACATACACCATCAAGCGAATCAAGCGGCCTACGGTAAGTTTGCGCGGAGTCCTACGCGCAGACCGGAATCTCCACCTCCGCTGAGGAATTACCACCAAACAATGGTGCTGATCCCGTACAACGCGGAAACCTACGAACGGTATACAGCTCAAGAGCAAGAAAACTACCGCCGGCAGCACAATATTGTTGAGTATCAACAGGTGAGGTCTCTGAACCTGTGATTTTAGTAGATCTCCCATCCCATCACTCATCTCTCGATCATTTTCATTTTCATCATCCCCTCCGTTTCTACCGCCATCTAACCAAATCCGCATTTCAGGTTACTCAGCAAACCATCCGGGTGCCAGTAGGCTATCCACTCCCAGGAATGCAGCTTCACGTAGTTGCCGGTCGAGGTACCCTGCCGCCACACTACTCCACTCTTCCCCGATTGGGATCAAGCTCCAGTGCATCTACAGCCACGACAGCTGCTTCCGGTCCCAACGCGCCCGTTGCTCCTCAAGGTAAACCACCAGCCTATACGCAATACCCCTTGGACAAAGGAGGCGTAAAGTTCAGCGAACGGGGAGCCCCGGAAGGCGCGGCCAGTGTTCAACCAAGTGACGCCAACAATTTACTATCGCCAACATCCCAGGGCCATGGGCCACCGACTGTTATAGGAGGTCCTCCGACCTCCGCAGCAGGTTCTTTGCAATCTGGCAACACTGCTCAGAATAATGCCGCTGCCCAGAGCCAGGGAGCCGTTTTCTACGCGATGAACGTCTGACACGGTGACTAGATAAATGTCACAATACGAATTGAACCACAGTCGTCCGCCGAGGATGAGGCGGAGAAGGACGAAGATAGTTTAAAAATAAACGGTAACTTATGTTTAGCGGCAGCAGCAGCGACATCGGGTGGCGTGGAATAAAACAACGATTACTTTCAAGGTTTGTGTAAGCGTACCATTCGGGCTGCAAAGCTTCAGGCGTTCAAGATACGCGTATGTTAGGGAATCCTCAAAGTACTACTGCTCGTGAAATATTTGTATTTTATAGTGCTAGGGGTTTGGATACAAGCTGAAATACCAAAAAAAGGAAAAACGTAACCAAAAAAAAAAAAAACGTTGAACTGTACATAGACGTAGAATCTCGACTGAAACAGTCACCAGCGCTTGGCAGTTGAAAAACACCCTTTATCTCTCTAGTTTATCGAATTATTCGGATGAAACGTAACTGTTGGAAACGATGCATGTTATCTTCTGCTTGAAATTTATGTTAAGCTTTTAAAATTCCTGTACATAGAGTTTAATCTAGAATGTCGGCCTATTCCTTGGAGGAATGTTAAAGAAAAATCACAATCAGCGTTTAGCTTTCAGTGGATGAAAATTTTCCAGCGAACGGTTTTTGTTTTGTTCTGTTTAAGTTTGAAGCTAAAGTTTAGTTTCATCTATGGAAAGCTGTAAAGCGATGCATGCAGTGGCATTTAACCGGACTGACCTAACGATTGGTGGACGTCACACGAAACTTCCTCTGAAAGAACCGAATGAAGAGAATTGTGCTTGCAATGACTAAATTGTGGCTTGACTTGAGTTTTCAGGTTAGGGGTGAACTGAGCGCTTCTTATCTTACATTATCTATACTTATTTATTGGGGCTGTTCTTTTTCCCATTATGTCCATTTTATAACGATATAAATTGTTACTAGATTGAAATAGTAGGCCTTGAAATTTCTGAGAAGCGCTTGTAGAGAAATTTTGTCGGCATTTCCTTTTGCGATGGCACTTCGTTAAATACTTAGCTTACAAAAGAATAACAAACTTTTTAGAAAGTGGCGATTGATTTCTCAACCTAGTATCGTTTCAGCTCGATACACTTGACCCATCGATGCTCGATATTTTTTAACCCGTCTGAAAAACACGTTTTCTCGAGGTCTGCAAAGCAGGAGCCGTAATGTGGATCTCGAAACGAAGAACTTTTTCTCACAAGCGTTCGTACAAAAAGTCGTTCGTTTCGAGCTACGTAATGCCACCCCAGGCTTCTGTGGCGGCGACTTATGGCTACGTATGCCAACGAATCGAAGAATCACGGTTTTTTGGAAGGAAGAAGGTTTACAAATATCGGTTTTTACTCTCCTTTAATTATGCGCGCTACACTGGCACAGTTTCCGCACTAACTGTGACATCTTCACTAGACAAGTTTCTGTCATCTCGAGGCAATGTTGCCACATTTTGCTTGAGTCTTCGTTGTGAGTTTCCAAATCCGAATTGTAGATTAGGCAAGTTTGACACAGTCCAACGTAATTCTTTGCTTCTTTACTCTTCTGAACACCACAACAGATTGATCGCATCGGTCCATGACTTCAAACGGCCCATAGTACGGGTACTGCAGTGGGCGCTTAACAGTGTCAACTCGAACCCATGTTTGCAGGTTTTGCTGCCACTGATGGGTCCAACTTGCTGGATCCATTATAGACGTCGAGTCGACCGTCACTTTGCTCGACAGGTATACTTTGCTATAGATCATTGCACGATGGCGTCATCACTACAGTTTTGACAGTTCAGGGAGCTTAGAATATTTTCGGTAAGATCGGTTTGAGCTTCTGTGGTCTAAATTTATTACGATTAAATTAAAACAGCCGGAAATCAGACACCAGTACTTATTTTTACATCATTTCCTGAATCTGATCATACCGAATTCGGGAAAAGGCAAAGATAAATTTCGTTTGAGCGGTTCAAATTCTACCACCTTGTTAACAAGCTCCCTGAACTGTCAAAAATGTGAGGTTAATACATTTTGTGCAACGATCTATAATATAGACTGGACTCGGAAAAAATGAGACACACAAAAATGATCACCAAAAATTCATTTTAAATCGGATACTTCTCAAATTTTCAGGGATTAAATAACTATAGATAAGTTATGATATATAATTTGGCATAATTTATTTATTGAATTTCCTCCCCCAGGCTGAGTGCTCGTACATTTCTCTTAACACTGCTCATGAGATCTTGGGCGAGGCTTTGTCCATGTCCCTTACACAATTTCTCCCAGTTTTTCTTCAAAGCTTCATCGGTTTTGAATGTTTTTCCGCTTTTCTTCAACTTCTTCTTGATTATCGCCCAAAACTTTTCGATCGGACGAAAATCTGGTGTATTTGGCGGGTTCGCCTCCTTCGGGACCACATTAACGCCCTTCGCTTCGTACCAATCCATTACAGGCTTGGCGTAATGGCACAAAGCGAGATCCGGCCAGAACAGCGTGGGACCAGGGTGAGAGCGGAGGAAGGGCAGCAAGCGCTTCTGCAAGCATTTCTCTCGATAAATCTGCCAGTTTATGGTGCCGGTTGTAACGAACGGCATGCTGTACCGTCCGCACTCGCAGATCGCCTGCCACAACAGGTACTTCTTCGCGAATTTGTCCATCTTCCTCTTCCGGAACTTTTCCGGAACCTCCATGCGGGACGTACCGACAAAAAACTCGATGCCGGGGATTTGTTTGGTGTCCGCCTTGATATATGTCTCGTCGTCCATGACGAGACAGACTGGCTTGACCAGGCAATCACGGTACAGCTTCCGCTTCCGCGCACGCAATTTGGCCACCGTGTTTTGCTTGTCAGTCCGGTTTGGCGCCTTCCTGACCTTAAAAACACGTAGCCCAGCCCGCTTCATGGTCTGCTGGACGAACCACTTCGACGAATTGACCTTTTTGGCCACGTCTCGGGTGGAAAGGTTCGGGTTATTCTTAAAGTACTGCCTTATCTTCCGCGCCTTCTCTGGGTATTCCGTTTTCGGTTTTCGGTCGCTTCTAGCGCGCCGCTCGATGGTCTTCGTCTCCTGGAACATCTTCATAACGCGGGGCATGGTGGAATGGTGGATTCCAAGCCTTTTGCCGATCCATCTGTGCGACTGACCAGGATTATCGATCACCGCGCCCAAGATTTGCTGGCGTAGTTCTTCTTGTTTCAAATGCATCTTGAAAACTACTTGACAGATCGCAATAAAATTTTGCAAACATAAACATAACACTCTTAACTAGTATTACTCAAAATTCATTAATTTTTACCCACGCGATAAAAAGTTACACCCAAAACAAAGTGGCGCATTTTTTCCGAGTCCAATCTTTAGATCGATGAAAATTTTGTCGAGATAGACGAAACTAGTGAATGCTCTGTCACATTTTGTCGAGTAAGAGTTTGTTTTGATGCGCGTTTTTTATCGGTTAGTGGTAATTGGCTGAGCAAGGTAAGAAATGCACGAAACCTTTATTTTTTTTTGTAGGTGAATAAACAGAAAAACAATTTACTTCTAGCAAAAAAATGTCTAAAAACAAAACAAATTACCGTCAGTTTGAATGGCTAATCGAAGTGATTAAAATTAATGTGGTCATCGCCAGAGGCTTCTGTGGCGTGGATCCAGCAAAACTAATGATAAGCAGAAGTAGTAGAAAATCGACCAAGAGATCGATTCATTTGAATGCGCCTTAGGAAGGAATAACAATTTGTAAATTTTATTTTTCGTTTGAATACTATTCCTAACATTGACCCTCAAAACTAGTCAGTGGACACACGGAGACTCAGAACAAGAGTAAAAGTGATGAGCTTTTGAAATTAATCTTAAAACTCTGATTTTTTTTCTAAACGTACTTCTAAACGCATCATTTCAATAAACTTGTACTTGGGATTTGGAAATTTACCCACGAGTTAAGTGTTTTCTGAAATTAGTCTTAGATTCCTAGAAGAAAACAAAAAAAAAAACTAACCAGAATTTAGGACATATCCAAGAAAGTTCAGAAGGAGACTTCTCAGAGCTTCAGGAAGATATTACCTAGAGGTTAAGGAGAGAACTTTTCCTAAAATCAGGAGAAGACTTCACAGAACTTCAGGAAGAAGTTTAGGAAAGAGGACTTCTTAGAAGTTTGAAACTTTCCAGAGGTTCTGGAGTTCTTTCCAGAAATTCAAGGTAGAACTTCTCAAAAGTTTGTGAAATAACATCACCGAAGTTCAGGAAGAAACTTACCAGGGAGGACACTACCTATAATTTCTCGAAAATTCAGAAACAAACATCCACAATGCACTGGACGATACATCCTAGAAGTTCAGGAGAGAACTTTTTCGAAGTTCAGGTAAGGATTTCCCAGAAGTTCCGGAACAAACTTCACAAAAGTTAAGAGGAACTTTCCTGAAGTGCAAAGTTTAAATTACGGTTATTGATTGCCCTTGATAGTAGTGTGTCTATTCGTAGGTTATGCTTTTTCTCCTCTAGTGGCTTTCAGGGATATCTAACATATGTAACATAAGTCCTGGGAAAAATTCAAAAGCATGGTACTTTTTTTTTTTTTTTTTTTTTTTTACGTCGGCCTATTTCCTCACATGGTGACAATCACCGACGCCACCCCCCCCCCCCCCCCCCCCACCCCCCACAAAAAACCCCCCCCCCTTCCTCCCCCCCCAAAACGACCCAATATTTCCCCCCCAAAAACCCCCCACCCCACCGGGATTGAACCCAGACCCTACTGGGGTGCCAAGTAGCAGTCACGCTTACCACTACACCACCGACGCCGGCTAAAAGCATGGTACTTGATATCAAACAATTGGATTTTAAAATGCTCTTCAGGGTATTTTGTTCTATTAACAAATTGTTGTAAAATATATTTACAGTACGCTCAATGGACCATTATCTTCGATTTTACGCAGTGTACGGCGAACATGTTGAATCAGGTTCTGGACGGTGTCTATGTCTATTTCTTTCATCTTCCGCTTGATTCGATTAAACAATTGTTGCTCATTGTTAGTTTCCCAGCCATTGTCGTACACCATACGTTTGAACACTCCAAAAATTTTGAATTGGACGAGCCTGAGGCACGTTAGGTGGATTGTCCTTTTTCGGTACAAATGGTATGTTTTGCTCAGTTTGCCAATCTAATGTTTTTTTCACGTAATGACAGCTTGCAAGATCCGGCCAAAACATGATTTCGTCGTCAGCGTGATATTTGTTGATGAATTGCTTCAATTTCGGCAAGCATTGGCTGATATTCACGTCAGAATTGACAGCTTTGGCCTTGTTTGGGCGTATCAAAGGCGCCGAGATACCCTTCGATGACATGGCTGCCCACACTAACACCTTTGGCTCATATTTCGATTTGCTGGCATATTTAACATCGTCTGGTGTTGTTTTAATGTTAGCAGTATAGAAACCATCGTTGCCACTCAATTCATGGTGCGAAAATGTGAAGTAAGATTCATCATCCAAAATTATGCACTTTCCATTTGCAAAATGCTCGCGACGAAGTGCACGGCAGCATTTTGGTATTTTTTCGAGTTGTTGCTGTGTATATTTTGGTGCACGCTGACGTTTCCGATAGATTACGTTATGTTTTCTCAAAATCCGATCGACTGTCATGTTTGAAACCTGAAATTTTCGCGCTAATTTGCGTATTGATTGGCCAACCTTGTTTTCAGCGCTTGACAGCAGTTTTTTCGTTGTTCTGGCACTCAATTTTGTTGGGCGACCACTTTTCTTTTTATTTTCCGGTTCTTTACCATCACGACAATCTTTCAAAACACGGTATATTGTTGATTTTGATATTGGCTCGTCTTTGAACACGCTCAAAATTTCACTTGTACTAAGCCGTCCAAAAAGGTTGGCGACTTGTGCTCGTAGTCCAGCTTGTACGACATTTTTAATGGAAA
Source organism: Aedes koreicus (assembly GCA_024533555.2). NCBI lineage: Eukaryota > Metazoa > Arthropoda > Insecta > Diptera > Culicidae > Aedes > Aedes koreicus. The sequence continues at coordinate 629,692 of JAHHFK020003949.1, read as the reverse complement.
CCACTGCGCAATTTGAGTTTGACAGTTCAGTAGGAACACAGATGAACGTGACAAGTACATTGGTTGACATCTGTGTGTTTGTTAATGCTGTCAAATAAACGCCTGAAAGTATTCCCAAGACTTATGTTACACATGTTACTAATAGCTCAATGAATATTCGCCTGAGATCACTAGGACACACACTTAGGTTAGAATGCATGATTGGTTTAGATACTTCAACGAGAAGTGGTTGAAGAGGAGCTCCAATTAGCCTGCCCATTTCAATGTGAAGGAAAATCCAATTCCTCCTGGTTTTTAGAAATACTGACTACACACAGGGAAATAAACCCTTGATGACCCGATTTCAAGAACAGAGGCCCTTTCTGGACTGTTCTCATTTAATGACATTGTCGAAGGTATCTTCAAGAAGTTCGAAATGTCCGATCGTCTTAAAAACATTGTTCTTGCAATGCTTGCCACTGTGAAGATTATGTTGCAGCAATGGACAATAAAGTGGCCCCTTCTTGCAGCAATCATTTCTTTCGATGGATAATTTTCCGAAAGTGCTAGAAAGTTTTCCCGAAGTTCAGAAGAGAACATTTCAGAATTTCAGAATGAGGATTTCTCAAAGTTCAGGAAAAAACCTCTCCAAAGAACAGAAATAAACTTTAAAGAAGCATAGAGGGTGCTTCCCAATAGATGAAGCAGGATTTTTTTCAGAAGTTCATGAACAAACTTCCGCGGATTTCAGCAGAAAACTTCCCAAAAGTTCAAAATTTTCGGAAAAATATTTCCTCGGAGTTCAGGATGATTTATTAGGACATATAAGAAGTTTAAAAAAATAAGTTCTACAAAAACTTCCCCAAATTAGGGAAGAAACTCACCAGAAAGGGCACTACCTATAAGTTCAAGAAAAATTTTCTCAAAAATATCAGGAAAGAACTTCTCTGAAGTTAAGGAGAGGACTTCCCAACATTTTAGTTGGAACTACACAGAATTGCTAGAGATGTTGCCTGAAGTTTAGGAATTCCCAGAAGTTCAGGTGGATACTCCTGAGAAAAACAGGAAAAAACTTTCCAGAAGTATAGAGTGTACTTTGTGTAACTTCCCTGAAATTCAGGAGAAAACTTCCCTGAAGTTCAGAAAAGGACTTCTCAGAAGTTCAGGAATAAACTTCCAACAAATTTAAGAAGATTTTCCAAGAAATTCTTGAGAGAACTTTCCCAAAAGTTTGGAGAAATTTTCCTCGCAATTCAGGATGAGACTTATCAGAAGTTTTGAAAGTAATTAATTTCAGGAAAAAAAAACTTACCAAATGTTTCTGAAAGGTTAGGTTGGGTAGTTAGATGTGAATTCCCAAGAAAATCAGGAGCGACTACCAAGAAGTTTATGAGGAAACCGGCCAAAAGTTTAGAATGAAACTTCCCAGAATTTCAGCAAAGAGCTTTGTAGGAGATCAGGAGAGAGGTTCCTTGAAATTCAAAAGCTGATCACTAACAAACCGAAGAAGCAGTCCATACAAAATACATTCGACGAAAGATATTCATTGCTCATGACACCTTAGTACCCAAGCAGCACACAATCGTCAACACAAGTTGCAGCAACTTGAATATGGCTAGAATGAGTCACTTATAAGTAATCTCAACTCATTTGCAACAAATGTGTTACTAGGGTAAAATATGGTAAACACTATCTTCCCAACTGTTCGCCTCGTACTATGAGCTAGTATACAAACTCATGTAGGAAATATAATTCCTTGGTTTTCAAGAAAGAAAGAAAACTTCCCTGAAGTTTAGCAGAGAGGTATAATACAGTTTCAAGAAGTTTATATATCAAAGAATCTTTTTAAAAAAAATCCTCGATTCTTCAAAATTTACCACTTAGGGTACTAAAAGCTAAGGAAAAAGTTTGAATGATTTAACAGTACCTTTGAATGTTAAATGTTTAAAGAAAAATTGCTGTCAATAACTTCTGTATCGTCACGCATAAATAAGTTGGTGATAACAAGATAGTAACTCTTCTTCTGAATAATCTTTGAAATACATATCGACACTTGTCTACATCAATTAATATTTTTCTCGAAAAACACTTCAAATCATCACTGTTGAATAGCGTCCAAATGAGGTTTTCTGAATAACAAAAACATTAGTATAATATACAAAACAAGAGTGAAACACGTAAATACTTATTTTTCGACTGTCAAAAATGACAGCTTAATTGATGAAACTCCTGAACATGGTGGTGTAATATTTCAACTTTCAACACTAAAGTTAACAGTCGAGTTTGGCTGCCGACTCGATCAGAATCAGTTGGTTTCTGTAATGCGTAATTTTGCTCGACTCGACAGTGACAACTGTCGAGTAGATTTGCTCGACTCGACTTCTATAATTAACTCCATATTTTGAAGCGATTTCACAAAATCAGTACGCTTTAGAAGAGCGGCCGTGAAATTCATCTGAAATTCGAAGTTGTTGTCCGTGAACCCTCTCGGCAACTGAACAGCGGATACTCTCTCGAAGAGCTGAGCACAAACCTATCAGAATGAATGATAGCTGCTTTAAGATTTCGGTGGAACCTTTCTGTTTTGGGGGTGATAATAATTGGGTCCGCACTTCTTGAGAGCCACAAAAAAGGAACAGAGCTTGAATAGATTTAACGGCTTTTATTAAACGTTGCGATGATAGTGACGCTTGGGTTAGAAATGTTCAAAATGACACTTCAGTTGCTTCGGTTGCTACGATTCTCGATTCTCAGCATCAGAGATTGCTAAACCCGCAACACTCCCTCTCAATCGCTGACTCGGATTTTGGTTCTGAGGAATCAGGTAATATCTAATGTTTTTTTTTTTTAAATATCCGCTTGCTGATCGGTGGTGGTAATCGGTTCTATCTTGATGGTCCCGGCAGCCATATGATCCTTGATGAAATGGTGTTTTCTGTCCAGGTGCTCGATCCACTTCGAATCAGCATTTTTGGTCAATCCAATGCAGCCTCGGTTGTCTTCATAATTAATCGCGGGATCCGATGATGCCTTGCAGTTGAGTTCTTCCAGACGTCCGGTCAACCAGATTCCTTCGGACACAGAGGCACTTAGCGCCTTATACTCAGCTTCGCATGAGGACATTGAAGCTGTTGATTGAAGCTGTTGACTGCTTGCGACTTACCCAAAAGACCGTTGATCCGTAAACATTAAGCAGGAAGCTTGTCACCGACTTGCGATCTTCTGTATCGGATGCCCTGTTGGAGTCGACAAAACCTCCAATGGTCTGGTGTCTTCATTTCTCTTGAAGTGGAGCCCCATTGTAGCTGTTCCCATGAGGTATCTCATAACACGTGGTTTTCTGTTGCTGACTGCTGGAACCTTCAGGCAACAGAGTAGTACAGGTCAGGCTTCACGCCTAGCATTTGGTACATCAAACTTCCTAATGACTCCCGGTATAGCTGCGTGGCGGTAACAGGTCAGCTAAAGATCTTTCTCAATCGAAATCTTCGCGGGATTGCATTCAATCATGCCAATATTCTCTAGAATTAGTAGCAGCCTCCTGTGACAGCTTAGTTCAGCATGATTCTGGTTGTACTCCACTCGCATCCCTAAGAAAAACTTTGTTGCTCCAGAATCGGTCATCTCGAACTCATCAGAAAGACAGCACTTCAACTTCTAGATGATTCGGATGGCCCTTCCGACTATCAGTAGGTCGTCTACATAGATTACCAGGTAAACTTCATCACCTTCCATGGTGAACACGTACAGACAGTAGTCTCGGTTTGATCTGCGGAGTCCTAGTTTCAACAGTGTCGAATTTTATCTGTCGTTCAGCATCGTGGGGCTTGTTTTAGACCATACAGTGATTGTTGTAGCTTGCACTCGATGCCTGATTTTACTTTCACGCCTTAAAGTATTTCCGTGTAGTGATCCTCTTTCAGCATTCCGTGTAAAAAAGCCGTCTTGACATCCGTCCATAATAGCCGAAAGTCGTGCATACCTTGGACTTAACATGACCCTAAGGTCTGGTAAGCTTCACCTCCGTGATAAGAGTACCATGTCCAAGATGCTGATAAGACCGGTAGTATTCTACGGGTACAAAACGTGGATAATGCTCAAGTTGGGCAAGCAAGCACTTGGAGTTTTCGATTGACGTGTGCTTAGGACCAGTAGGGAGGAGTAGAATGAATCCCGAGCGGACGCAATCTCATGGCGAACCCAGTATTCAGAAAGTCGATAAGGTTGGAAGGACACAATGGGCGGAATACGTTGTAAGCATGCCAGGCAACAATCCCACAAAAAAGATGCTTGCCTTGAATCCAGTCGGTACAAGATGCAGTGAAGACCAAATGGACCAAGTGGAACAATACCTAGGATGAGAAGGACGCTCGAGAAACTGGAGACAAGCAACTCCCTACCCAAGTTACTTGGCGATACATTGTGACACATTTTGTGGTACCGAAGAGGCATTTTTGTGAAAACGTCACAGGCTAGATGGGCAGGATCTTGAAATTCAGCTGATACAGGAACATTATTTGCAACCTAGTGTCGCTTTGTGGGATAATTCTGAATTCATCGGTTCACCATCCGCAAGGCCTTGTTTATTCCAGTATCTTTGCTGAAACGCCGACTTGCAAGATGGCCAGGATCCCGAAATCCAGCTCATGCAAAAAGTAACCGTCTGTACTGCTACCCATAAACCAGAACTTCTTCATGAACTGAACAATTTGTCCGAGGACAGTAAGTTTCTAGTTAGCATTAGCATTAGCATTAGCATTGACGTTTGCACACCTCGTGGATGGAGCTACGATGAGGAATAATTCGTTGAAGACACTGCATGTCACCATGAAGTGGAGCCAGATACTGCTACGTTTCTCCACGCAGTAATCTCCACAAAGAGATTCCTCGATCGCTCACCTGGCCACGTCCATGCAACCGTTGGAGGGGGTGCCAAAAGACACGGGGAACCCACGTAGCCTTCAGTAGATATCAAAGGAAAAGAAAATGAATAGCTGGCGAGAATAGTGAAACAGACTGCCCTGTTTGGTGTACAGAACATTTTTTTTATAAGGTTGTTGGGAGCATCTAGTCTAAGAGGGTTAAGTGATGCTCCATTTCTCTTCAGATGGTTGGAACTTTCGCATTAACTAAAGTCCTAGCTCTTTATGGGTTATGGTTAGAGCGCCATTACTCGCTCTCTGAAAAAAAAGAGAAGAGAAGAATGTCTGGAAAGAGAAGAATTTCTGAGAATATTGGAACAATGGTAAGAGAAAACGTATCAAATTTCTTTGGTTGCAGCAAAAACATTGCATTATTTTAAAGTACAAGTTTATTTGTGATTACATATTTCTAGTTTTCGCTACCTGAATCGATGGATTCTTCTTTTCCGTAGATTTCTTCTATTTTTAATGTTTCATTTTTCCTATCTAATGCCAGTCTTTCCCAATCTTCAGAGCTCATCTCTTCAAATTTAATCATGTTTTGTTGTATAATATCTGAGGACAGTAACTTTCTAGCTGTCCAAAATTACGAGATATTCCATGTTGGAACTTCTAAAAATTTGGTCAAATCCCATATGCGATGGGTTTCCCTTAACGTGCTTTTCATAACCCAAATAAATTTTTTAGTTTAATTCCAGGCATATAGCACTCCTCTCGGTTTGGTTGATAAAACTACATTCAAAACTTTCTTTTCTACCAACACGACAACTATATATAAAAAACTATTAGGTCACGTTTTTTGCCGTTTTAAAATCACATTGAACCTAACATAAGTTTTTATTTGTTTCGCACAGATGGCGTTTCGTTTCGATCGTTATCGAGGTGATACGGTAGGGGTGATTCATTAGGAGGCATCCATTAAGTGCGCCAAACATCAAGGAGAGACGGGGGCTTAAGAATCTCTGACAAGCAATGTATAAGAAACGATAGGGGGGAGTGGGGTTTCAATTTTCCAGAAATTTGCGTTACGTACTTAATGGATGATGTAGTTGAACTACGCCCCCTCCCCTTTTCTTTCCTTTATGATTTTTGTACCATCCGTAGGATTAAGCCCTACTTTGACAAAAAAAGATTCTCTTTGCCAGGGTTATGGTTGGGGGGAGGGTGTTATTTGGTAAGCGGCCATTTTGTCTGAAAATCGGCCAAAAGATGTACTTTTATACAGAATTTGTGCAGAATCTTTCAACCGAGTTTTAGACAATTCAGTCAACAAAGACGAAGAGAATCATTTTGTGCCGAAATAGTGCTTAACCCTACATATTGTTGAATGGTTCACGGGGGTCTCTTAAACTCCCCTAAAAACGTGAAGTTATTAAGAAACGCCTACTTGAGATGTTGTTTATAGTGACTTCCCTCAATGCCAATTTGCCGTTTAATGCACTTTCTAGAGGCAAAATGTTTTGAAAATGCTTTTTCAACTGACCATAATAAGATAATATGAATGAGCCCTAAAGGGGCATTTCAAAACAGCATTTTACGAGTTCATTAAGTCGAAATAAAACCTTTGATAGGAGTAAAAGGAATTTGAGAAAACAAGGTCTTAAGATCGTTGTAAACAAGCTGTGTAAGTTCTCATTAACCTGAGTAACATATGAAACCGATTAGCACTTCTTGGTGCCATGATAAAACCAAATTAATTTCTAGTGGCTTTCATAAAACCTTATTAAAACTTAATGATTTTGGCAACGCTACTTGGAAAGCGCTGTCCCTATTAAGTTTGCTAAATGTGCATCCTTTGATAGCCTCATTTCATAGTGCTATATTAATTTCTACAGAAACCTCAAAGCTTGGTTGAGTCAACAATTGCCATCAGTAAGAGTCTTGCAACATAATTTTCTATTCGGAATATCTGAGTCATAATGATGGTTCTTTCAAAGTTCTAGGAAAGGTATGTTCAAAAAAAAATCAAGATGCATGGGTTAGTTTACGAGGCATCTCTTCTTCGAATTCTTATTATGCCGCCTGCTTAAGGTGAAAACAAAAGACACCCAAAATAACAGCAACAAAACAATAAAAAATATACACCAAACAAGAAATTGAGGCAAGTTTTAGATAGTTTGAACGTTGATAAATAAGTACTCAAAACTCAACACGCGAATTGATCTACACATTAATTGTACCGCGAGAAAGCGTTATGTAAAATAAGAATCAACAAAAGAACAAAGATGCTCACCTCGCCCCACATAGCCAAGAAGATCATCATTGCATCCAGCCGCTCTCATCCAACCCTGTGAACCCCCTATTAGTGATCTCCCTCATGGAACTGCAATCCTGTACATATAGAACGCACTTGAGTCAAACACACATTCATACAGATCATACCGAAGATATTACTAAAAACTTAAACGTAAATGTAACCCACTAGCACGTAGGTCTGAAATGGAAACAATGCAAAAACAAACCAAGTTAAATATGACAGCAAGCACTCTGCTACTACACAAAAAACCAGACACAATAAAACACAAAAAAAAAGCTCAAGGGCGCACCCGTTTTGATGCATAATATGTAATTAACTTCGATTGTAAGCAGGGGAACCGAACATTGGCCTCAAAAACATAAAAATACCAAGGAGAAAAGTTTGCAACGGCTTCATTCTCACACATACACACATAAATAAACAGCAGCACAAGCAAAGTAAAATACCTAGTGCCAAAGGAAGCAAGGATCAACCAAACAGAGCTCATCGCCGTTCGTTTATTCCTGAAAATAAATAAGTTTTTTTTTGCAGCTAAGTTTCCTAACTTGAAATCCTAAATTCACCAAAGATTGTCCAAATGATTTTAAGTTCGAATCGTCTGTGTTATTCATCAAAGAATCACAAAAGTCTTCTCATTTTATTTTATTTTCTATTGATAAGTTTTCGCATTAAGTTAATCCATTTGCATTCGCATTCATAGAAACAGAATGGAATTAAATAGTGTTTAGGAAAACATGTACATCGCACAACGGACACGGAAAAGCAACACTTTTTCTTTGTTTTTTTTTGGAAACCACATACACAATTATTGACAACTTAGAGTAGCGATAGAGTGATTATGATTATACATGCATACACAGACTAATATTGAACCAAATAAGGAGCAGCAAACACAAGTGGAAATTAGCACACAAATACTGACAATTGCTAGCAAATGAGAAAAAGGAAACCAGTCTGAGATTTGGTGTAGTGGACAAGATTCAACATTTCCAAAAACTGAAATAAATTAATCTAGACTTGAAGCAACTTTGATAACCATAAAGACTCTGAAAAAAAATCAAGCATCAAAAAGATAAAAAAAAAACATGTTAGAGGAGATAACAATTGAGATATATACTTATAACTAATGTACTTAAAAACAAAATAATAAGTCAGTAGAAGCAGGAAAAAAAGAGTGAAAATAGTGCAACACGCTCTCACTGTAAGTGAATCACAGAATGACAGCAACTCGAAAATTTGTTTCGAATGTAAACAATTCCAAAATCTCTCTATATATATACACACACTCTCAAAAAAAAAAAAAAAAACAAGAACAAAACCAAAATATATTTATTGAAAACTCATCATTTGGGTCGAAACAACAAGCCGTTCGAGAAACTAGTGAAAATTGCATCAAATTTGATCGTTATTTTGGTACGTTTGGTAAACAAAAAGTGTAGTTGGAATATGAAGCCCTCTCTTAGAGAGGAAACATGAAGGGTAAAGCAAATGTGTATCTTTAAATCGAACTTTGCAAGATTGAACTTACAAAACGGAAGATTGTTGTTTATCTCACTTACTAACAGAATATAATTACTTATAAACGAAGACAAGAAAACCATAGCAAGCAAACAAGAACACAGCAAAAAAAAAACAAGAAAAGTTTACTTGCTGGATAGAATAGTGAACTGACATGGGAAAAACAAATTGAAATAAATTATTGTTTTTAATAAAAAAAAAAATCAATCCAAGGTTTCCTCCGGTTTAACCTTATTTATGATGACGATTGCCAAAATCAGCGCCGCACGATTGTCTCGCGAAGGAAATGCCGGTCAAGGTCAACTGGCAGCCAGAAGAGATCCGTGCCAGTCCGGCGATGGTCCGACGGCGTTGACGCCATCGCTGACGAAGATCAAACACCCACATCCACGCTGTTGGGGTCGGGTTGTAAAACTGAGCGCTGGTGAGTAAACAGTTTATGTGTTTTCAAGTAAATATAAATACTCACGCGTATCACGTCGATGGGACCGGAGAAGTGTTGGACGATTTTACGCCTGATAGAAGAAGATGTCATTTGAATTAAGCACTGTGGGGATGAGCTCGAATATAAGCTGTGAAATTCAACGTGATTAATTGCGAGGAAGATGTCAAAGCAGCGTTTGGGAAAGTAATTATGATTAATTACCCACTGTTTACGTATATGACCACTGCATTGAGCTGGATATTTACCACAACATGTAGTTGCGGCACGATCAAAGTATTTTCTTTTAACCGATATTTCTGTCTAATGAACAATGATGTTTTTGGCTGTACCTGGGGCTTATTACGGTTTTCACTTCACGGTGAAAACGAAGTGAAAACAAAAAACCTTATAACGAATGTCACCAAAGTAGAAAAAATATGAAAGAGTTCATCCGAGGTGACGATTCGAATGAACTCGGTGTTATTATGGTTGCCACGGCACCACCACGCCACCGAAAAAACTGACGCAAACCATAGATTTTCTGAGGGCTACTACGATTTTCACTTCACTATCACTTTCACCTCACGGAGTTCATTTTTGATCACGGTGGTACCAGTAATAGCAGAAAAAATGTGAGGTGATGTGTAAGTGAAGTGAAAGTGATAGTGAAGGTGACAACCGTGCTACCAGGAAAAAAAAATACTTCAGAGGATTCAGAACAAAGTTCTGAAGATGATTTTGAAGCTGCCTTCTTGGTACAGTACTAACGAAGTACATAGAATTTCGAATGTTGAGACTCTAGAACAAATGTCCAACAAAATAATTAATAATTTCAGACGAAAATCGTTTCAATCTTCTATTGCAATGATTAATTCCCTTTATGCTTCGTTAAGATTAAGTTTAGTTTGTTTTTAGTTTTAAGATTATTATTGTTATACTGACACGCAGGATTAAAAACCTGTTTAAAATACTGAACTGCTAAGGCATGAACAATGTAAACAAAATTAAGTACATATTTTAACAATTAAGGTTGATACGTTACGGTAGTAGCTGGAGCACCTAGATTATCGTGAAATGTTAATATGAATAAATTTGGAACAAATAAAGAGTTAAAAAAAAGGTGACAACCGTAATAAGCCCCCCTATCTCGGCAATGGCAGAATTCTTCAACTTCAACGAGCTTGCAAAATTGGATTAATGATCAGCTTGACTATTTTTACTACCCTGACAATGTTGACTGTTTATCAGTTTTCTCAGAAAAACCAGCTTACTTATTCTATAACGATAGCATTTGCAAGCTTGTCTCTCGGCAACGCATCCCAAGTAACATTGCCAAAACCATCCAGCTTTATTAAGTTTTATTAAAGTTTTATGAAAGCCACTAGAAATCAATTCGGCTTTATTATGGCAGCAAGAGATGCAAATAGGTTTCAAATTTTAGTCAGGTTTATAAGAACCTACACAGCTTCTTTACAACGATCTTAAACTCTTGACTTCTAAAATTCCTTTTACTCTTATCAAAGGTTTTATTTTGACTTTATTAACTCATAAAATGCTGTTTTGAAATGCCGTTTTAGGACTCATTCATATTATCGTATTATGGTCAAAAAGCCATAATTGAAAAAGCATTTTAAAACCATTTTGCCTCCAGTAAATGCATTAAACGGCTAACTGGCATTGAGGAAAGCTACCAAGCGACCAGATAGTTTTGTAGTAGCCATTGCTAAGATAAATTGGCTTTTGGCAAAACTGTGATTTCTTGCAATATTGAAATATATGAAATAATTGAAAGGTGAAAAAATAAATACACCAAATTTTAAATATAATACAATTGAACTGTAGATCTGAGACAAACCTCGGTATTCGTTTAGATAACCTTATTGAATTCCATCAATTTTCAGGAGTTTCATGATTAATTTACCGAATATATTTCTTTCAATGTTGTTTTTGTTGTTGTAAACTCGCATAATTTCCAAGGCGCATTAATTTTCAGCTCTTATCGTTCCAATATTCACCATAAAATTTAATGCGCATATGATGTGGAGCATGATACGCTATAAAAAAAAAACTCAATTTGTTTTGGATATTTTGCTATCAATCATAATTTCCCGCAACAGTAGAACTTTTTTCTTAGCCATTATTTACTGTTGAATGAATCAGAAGAGCAACAAAGCAAAACAACAAAAACCAACCACGATATCGCCGTGAAGTTTGACAGCTGTGGCCATTCGGCCCTATGCTGTTTTTGATGGCGGCCAATAGGTTTTATGATGGTTCTCAAGTGGTCATAACAGATTTCACTAGAACATTTTCAAAATCTGTATGGTCTTAGAAAGGTTTTATTAATTTGTTTTCACAACCGTCTATAGAGTGGGCCATTTTGTACAAATTTCGGCTTTAAAGAAGCATAGAGGAGGTGTTGGTAGACAAAACAGTTTTGAATGTAGTTTTATCAACAAAGCCGGGAGGCGGCTATACGGCTGGAATAAAACTAAAATTGTTACTTGGGATGCATGCCAGGAACAGTATTATGAAACTTAAATGAATCTTTCCATCAGTGGATTTTAATTTATGGTAGCGTGTTGGTTTTTTTTTTTCAAAATCCTGTCCAGTAGTTTTGGTGGATCGACACGGTACGAGACTTACTTAGGCGGTAATGGGACTCGCCTTTGTGCCTAACCACTTAAACCAAACCTCATTCTCTCTTAGTTTTCTCCCCCGGGACCACGGTCAAGCGATTAGCAAATACACTTATAGGCAAAATAAAGTGCCCATCTCTTCGTTTTTTCAATTTCTCTCATTTACTTGGTTCAAATTAAAGTAAACACACTGTATTTTTTTATTATCTTATTTTTTATATTCTGTTTAAGTTTCACTTATGGAATACTGAAAAAAAAGGAGTTTTACTTAAAGAAAAAAAAAACAATTTGTGTTGAAAAAAAAAACAGTGTCAAAATAAAGTGCCCACTTCATTTAGGCTACAGAAAACATAAATTAAAGTAAAATAAAAGCATTTCAATTATTGATGTGTCCTCCTTTGGCCTCCAGGACCTCCTGCAGGCGCTTCGACATGCTCTCGACCAGGTTCTTTAGGTGCTGTGGATCTAGCTCTTCCCAGGCGCGCTCCAGGGCTTCAAAATAGTTATTTTTATTGGTAACACCAGTTTTGTCAACCCTGGCATCGCGAATCGCCCACAAATTCTCGATGGGATTGAGGTCCGGGCTTTGTGGAGGCCATTCCAGCGGTTTGATCCGACAAGACCGGAAGAAAGACTTGGTCTTCTTGGCAGTATGCTTCGGGTCGTTGTCCTGCTGGAATACGAGCTTCTCTTCAAGGCCTGTCTGGATCAGCGAAACCTCCAGATTTTGTCGCAGGATGTTGATGTAAGAATCTGCCGTCATTATCCCGTCGATTTTCACAATGCTTCCCACTCCACCCCACGAAAAACACCCCCAGACCATCACATTTCCTCCTCCATGCTTCATCGTGCCTTGGATGTGGCGCTCCTGAAGCTCTTCTCCCGATCTGCACCAAACACGAACCCACCGCTTTCGGTTAAACAGCTCGAATTTTGATTCGTCCGTTCAGAGAACCGTTTTCCAGAACTCTAGGGGCTTATCAGCATGCTCCTTAGCAAACTTAAGCCGTTAGGCTTTGTTTGCCTTGCTGATAAATGGGCGCTTCCGGGCAAGTTTGCTATTCAACCCCTGTGCTACGAGACGGCGACGAACAGTTCGACCGGAAACTGATAACTGAAGGGTTTCCTGGATCTCGCGGACTTCTTGACTTCACGCATGATCTTGGTGTCCGTTCTCGCATCCGTTTTCCGCTTCCTGCCTCTGCCAGGGCAATCCACCACTGATCCAAACGTTTTAAGCTTCAGAAGAATTTTGCCAACCGCTGCCTTACTGATACTGTACTTCTTAGCGACAGCCCGGTGCGATTCACCGTTTTGCACATCACGAACGACCAATTTTCGGATACACAAGGGAATTGCTTTCGAAAGCACTGCGTTCTCCATTTTTTTCAATTGAATCAAATGCGATCACGTATACAAATGCACCAGGTTGAGCCGTTTGCTTCAAAACATGTCAAAATATCAAAACATAAACAATCGAGGGGTCTTCCAATGGAAACTTATCGAAAACATATCGATTTTTGAAGTGGGCACTTTATTTTGTCACTGTTTTTTTTTCAACACAAATTGATTTTTTTTTTCTTTAAGTAAAACTCCTTTTTTTCAGTATTCCATAAGTGAAACTTAAAAAGAATATAAAAAATAAGATAATAAAAAAAATACAGTGTGTTTACTGTAATTTGAACCAAGTAAATGAGAGAAATTTAAAAAACGAAGAGGTGGGCACTTTATATTCCCTATCAGTGTATGTATATTTTAATAATTCCTACAATTTCTTAGAACATATTGAAATCGTCAAATCTGAACAAGGTACTAAATATCTTAAAAAACGGTTTTGAGGTAGTGCTGAAGGAAAACCAATTATATCTCTTTGACGTTAGGCTCTAGAAACTTGGAGTCCTCAGCAACTTTTCTTGAAATTACTTGCTCTACAACTTTGTCGAAGACAATAACCCGTTATCTCGTAGCTGGAAAAAGATAGAATATTAAAGTTTAGTTAAGCCCTTATGAAAGGTTAGGCGTGTTTTTTTTTTCAAAAGATGCGGGAGAACATTTAGAGCAACTCTTCTGAAGACAGCTAGTCGATAAAAGGATGACAAAAGGGTGAAAATGTTTTTGACCGTCTTTTTTCAGAATTATGTCAATGTGCGGTGGCAGGTACACCATTAATCCACTTGCCATTTCAGGCCAAGATTTCAGGTCTAATTCCAGTTGATCAATGCCATGCGTGTGTGTATGTGTGTGTGTGTGTGTGTGTGTGTGTGTGTGTGTGTGTGTGTGTGTGTGTGTGAGAGAGAGAGAGAGAGAGAGAGAGTGTGTGTGTGTGTGTGTGTGTGGTGTGTGTGTGAAGTAAGGCGTGTTTCTCATATATCATTGCACCAATGTGCATGAAACAAACTCAATCGATTCCACATCAGGACGTGAAACTTGAGCACAATTTGTTGTGAATTCGGACTGCACTGGCTGTTGCAAACTTCTATGATTATTATGATATTACTAAACTTTTCATTACCATCCTCCTTGCTCTTTGTTTTAAAAGCTGGAGATGGAGCAGGATCGATATTTTGAACCACCTTAATTTACAAGTTATCGAATCCCTTCGTGATGTGCCCACATTATTTAATGAATTTAAGATCTCATCATACGTGGAATTATTTTGGTTTCTTGGTTATCTTGAATCTGCCATTCGACACTTGAACATTTGGATCAGTTCAAGGCGTAAATTTGGTGACGAACCTGTCTGGGAGGCTGAAAGTCACCCTAATGAAAACTTAAAACAATATTGAAAGGGGAAATATTCAGGAAATTTGACATTTAACTGAATTTTGACTGAAGAAATGCTGGGATAGAACCCAACTTAATCAATAAAACTAGTCTGAAGTCTCGGCTATTGAGATGCGTCAAAACAAAGCCGTTTCCAAAATCCATCTACCTATTTATGTTACTTGCCGACTTGTTTTGCGCAGGAAAGGTTGAACGCCTCCAAACAACTCCCAAATGGTTTTAAACCAACTTACCTTGTGTTTAATCGTCGATTCATTGGGCCGCTGATAGTTTGCGAAATATTTCTGTTCAATATTATTCGTAGACGGCTCCAACTCGCCATTAAACGAGTCATCGTACCGTCAATAGTAAACCCGTGTGGGAAGTAGCACTCTCAATGACACCGTAAGGAGGTAACGTCATCAAACGAGCTGTACGCAAAAATCGAACAGCTGGTTTCGACGCCGACGTCACAATCTTCTGTTTAGGATTAATATCTCGCGAAGCAGGTTTCAGTTTCAGAGAGTAAAATGTTGCGAAACAGTTAGTGCGTGGGTGGTTCGATTAGTGAATACTCGTGTGTGTGTGTGTGTGTGTGTGTGTGTGTGTGTGTGTGTGTGTGTGTGTGTCAATAGGGGAACCCAATGTTATTTTGAAATTAAATTACGCATCGCCACCTGCTCTCTTCTGCGGTGGAGTTCTAATTTGCATCACCCGCAGCCGCCGACAGAAGTGGCACTTGGCAGGTCAACTGTGAAAAATTTCGCAAACCCTTTGGATTGCCTCACCACGCCCTGACGGGCGCTGATGGTCGAATTCCATTTACAGGAACTTGGCAGCGATTTGGGTGTCCGGCAGGCGACAAACCTCTCTCTCTCTCTGATGCTCTTTGTTTGCTGAGTCTCGACGAATCTGGGTCTGCTGGACTAACGAATTAATCAGTCATCAACAGCAGCAGTAGCATCTCGGTGGGGGGGAGCATTGCGGCGGTACATTTGTGTACCGGCCAATGTTAAAAATGAATGAATGAATTTTCGTTGGGTTTGTTTTTTCTCGTCCGCTGTCTCGTTGCCACTAGGAGAGGGGACGTGGTGGCGACTTTTCTGAAATGGGTGTTTTCGACAGAAAAAAAATGTTTTTTTGCACTGGATTGTTTGATATTCAAAATTCAGTTTACTCGCGAATCTTGTTACGAGTGGATCGTTCGTTGAAGAGATTGAAATGTTGTTGCGGTGGTTTGTGATTATGTGAGATTGAGTGTTTAAAAAAACTTTGCATGCAATGGGTGAAACGAAACTGGTTAGTGATTTAATCTAAGGACACGCTGTTTGCGAAAATACTAAACAAGTGTTTTAAATTTTGCCGAAAAATGATTGAAATTATTAACATGTTAAGCTCGTCCAAATGAACAACAAAGCAATAAACAAATCAATTTTGCTGAAATTAGTTTTACAGGTTTACGAAGAATATTATATGGCATGGCACAATAATTTGTCCGAGTCAAAAACATTCAACATATTCGTTCGGTGAAATTTTAAACATTGAAATGTTTAATCTGAAAAACTAGACCCTGGGCATAAGAGATCATTTAACTGGCAAACAAAAAGTGTTTGAAATCGCAATCAGTAACTGTGGGACTGCTTAAAAATACTTAATTGAGAGCTGACATTACACCAAGACCATCGCCATAATAAAGGAATTGAACAAAATGTATTTTCTCTAGTCCTGAAACTCTCTGAGACAATCTTTTGAACAAGACACATGTGGTTTTTTACTCCTTCAGGCTTAAGGGGTCTTATATTACCCCAAGAAAGTGGCTGTATAAATTCACAGACCGAATATTAGTGTACTCTGTCTGGCAAATTTGTACTAAATCAATTTTTCTATCTGGCAAAATTATAAAAAAAAAACATATTAGTTTAGGTTGAGTTTAATCACCGTGGACGTGTACTATTTGGTTTTGGTTGGGTTTTAACGGTGAAGCAGAAAATAAAAACAGCAATATTTGTGAAACGCGTTTCGGCTTACTTTTCTTCAGCCATCATCAGACGCAACTTGTCGATTGTCACCTTACTAATTATTGCGTTAAAACTATACTGACGGCTGTCCCAGCCACTTGTCTGCACTGTAGAGGTGGGCAGACAAGTTGAAACCTTTGGTAAGGCGAGGAAATCCATCGCTCTAGAGTACGATGATACACGCGACTGGACTATGGCTTGAACCTTGCGTGTGACCCTCGTTCCAATTTGTCCGATACCCGATATCGGAATATCCACCTTCTGACTAGGAATCTTCAGCAGTTGATTCAACTCTTCTGCGATGAAGCTGCGTTCCGACCCGGAGTCCAATAATGCCCGTGCCAGATAGCGAAAACCCTGGTTGTTTTCAATGACGACAACTGCGGTAGCCAGAAGAACCTGTGACTTGAGACGCTGCGCTGGATTTGACGATCATAAAGGGTGTCCACGATGAAATTGCCACACACAAAATTGATTCGCAAAATTCGAGTTTTCATCCGATTGCCATCAAATTTTCAGGGATTGAGAAATAACTATTAAACTTCATTTTACCATTTTACTCGTATTTTATTTACAGTCCATACGCAAATGCCCGCACCTTGGCCTTAACCCCGGCCATAAGATTCTGCACAACCTGTGAATCAACCGTTTTTTGCATGTAAACCCATACTTTCTTCAGTTCCTCGACTGTCTTCACTACCTTAGGTCGTTTAAGAAGGTGCTGCTTCATAATCGCCCAGTACTTCTCGATGGGGCGGAGCTCCGGAGTGTTGGGAGGGTTGAACATTTTCGGCACGAAATTGACCTTATTGTCCGCATACCACTTCAGCACGTCCTTGGAGTAGTGGCATGAGGCCAAATCCGGCCAGAAGATTGTTGGGACGTTGTGGGCCTTCAGGAGAGGAAGCAGCCGCTTCTGGAGGCACTCTTTTATGTACACCTGTCCGTTCATCGTGTCCTGGGTCACCGAAAGGTGCACTCCGCTTCCCGCACGTGCAGATGGCTTGCCCAAACCAGGAATTTCTTCGCTTTTTGGACATCTTCTGAGTGCGGACATGCTCAGGAGACGCTGAACTTATCCTTGGCCGTGAAAAACAGGTTGCCGGGGATCTGTTTGAAGTCGGCCTTCACATATGTTTCGTCGTCCATGATGCAGCATTCAACTGCCGTCAGCATGTTGGGGTACAACTTCCTGGCACGGGTTTTGGCGGACTTGTTCTGCTTCACGTCGCGATTAGGGGCCTTTTGTACCTTGAACGTTCGAAGCCCAGCCTTAGTTTTGGCCTTCTGGACGAGGCTTCGGCTTAGGTGCAGCTTCTTAGCCACATCCCGAACGGAGGCGTTCGGATTTCGGTTGAAGGCCCCAACTACGCGGTTGTGATTTTTGGTGTTGTACGGAATACTTTTTCCTTCACTTCTGGGCTTCCGATCGGTGGTCAACCGTTCTTCGAACCACTTGATCACTCGCGACACCGTGGAATTCGCGATTCCCAACATTTTTCCGATGGAACGATGCGAGAAGGATCCTTGTTCTCGTGATAAATGCCAAGATTTTATCACGCACGAGCTATTTCTTTCGAATCCATTTCCGCGAGTTTTGATCACAGGACTTTAAAACTTGCAGGATGAACTAAATCCACCCAAATTTTCATTAAATTCTACCTAACGGTTAAAAAGTTAGAGCAATTTCATTTTGTGGCAATTTCATCGTGGACACCCTTTATCTTAATCACACGATCGAATCCATCAGCCAATCCGTGCAGATCCAGGATCGATTCCTTCGTGAGCGAGGACAGTTTGACCAGCGCTTGGACTTGCTTCCTCTTCAGTAATTTGCTGTTGTTGCAGCGTTTTAGCAATGACTCCCAAGCAATCGAATAGTTGTTACTAGTGATCTTTAGCGGATCAACTAGTGCCTTAGCTTCACCTGCTAAGAAACCCTTTAGGTAGTGGAACTTCTCTATCTCTGAAAGTTCTGCCTTCTCATGGATCAAGGACGAGTAGAGATCCCTGAAACTCAGCCAATCATCGATATCTCCAGTGAAGGTCTGAAGCTTGATTTGCGGTAGGCGTACGCGGTCAATGGCACCTTGTTGAGTGGCGCCTGCACTCCGTGTTGATTGGTTGAGCGAAGCTTCATATTCAAACTCCTGTGCCTTCTCGATCAGGAACGACTTCGCGTCGTAATAGCGGTTTTCGAAATCCAGTTCTCGAAACATTCTTGGGATTCGTAGTCGTCATGCGCATCGATCTTCCAAGAAGTTGAGCTGATTTGTTCTCATAACAAATCTATACGCTCTAAACGAACCCTCAGCTGACTAGCTGTTGTATCTTCTTTATAATTCCTAACGAACTGACCAATATTGTTTAATGATGAGCGAAGTCCTTTAATTTTGTTGTCAAGGACTTCAGGGAATCGGCATTTCTTGTATTAGGTTTCGACATTGTTGGCGTCACAAAATGGAAAGACGAGCGATGAACCAAGAACCAATCAGTCGGCAGGTGCTAGCGTTGCGTTACCTCAGTCGTAGTAAGGAGTGTATCGAATATAAGCTATCCACATACATTTGCGTTGTACGCATGTATTTGTCATGGTTTTTTATGCTCTGAACACTGCATGCTGTGCGTTTGACTGTCAGCTTTCTTTTGTTTACTTGTTTGTGCGGTTCAAATTCTGCGTTTTCAAAATGTCGCGTATTGAAAAGGAAGTGAAAATTAAGGTTCTGGACACATGGCTAAGTGAGAAGGGTATTACTATGCGAAAATTGGCGAAGCGGTTTGGAATTCATCATGCGAGTGTTAAAACCATCATTAATAAGTTTGGGGAACACTATTCTTTGGATGAGCTACCAGGAAGAGGCAGAAAACCCGGTTCTTCCAACCCGAAACTGGAGCAGAAAGTGGTATCTCTAATCATGAAGAACAAATCAATGTCAATACGTGATTTGGCCAAAAAAGTAGGAACGAGTGTCGGAATGATCCAGCGTATCAAGAGGCGAAACCACCTGAAGACCTACAAGAAGCAGAAAATCTCGAAACAAAGTGCAGAACAGAAGAAGCGAGCAGCAACAAGGGCCCGGAAATTGTATTCACGTCTTTTGCAGCGTCCGGATGCACGCGTTTTGATGGACGATGAGACCTATGTAAAGGAGGACTCAAAAACCCTTCCAGGTCCACAATACTTTACTGCCGTCGTTGGGGAGGATGTGAGCGATGCGGACAGGTCGATTCAAGTGGAGAAATTCGGTCGAAAGGTACTGGTATGGCAAGCAATATGTTCCTGTGGTTTGAAGTCAACCATTTTTTACACTACCGGAACTATAAATGCGGAAATCTATCGATCTGAGTGTCTCCAGAAGAGATTGTTGCCTTTATACAAGAAGCATAGTACACCTCCACTGTTTTGGCTGGATTTAGCGTCGGCTCACTATGCCAAAACCACTCTCAATTGGCTTGCGGAAAAGGGTATAGATTTCGTTGAGAAAAATATCAATCCACCAAATTGCCCTCAGCTTCGACCCATCGAACGTTACTGGGCAATCGTGAAGAGGGTCTTCAAGAAGACTGGTAAGGCAGCTGGGAACATGCAGGAGTTCAAAAAAATTTGGGCTCAAGCGTCCAAAAAATGCGATGCAACACTTGTCCGGAACTTGTTGAAGAGCATTCGATCCAAAGTTCGAAAATTCGTGAAGGAATAACTTAAATTTCATCCGGTCTTCATTATGTTCAAGATTAGCCTCGTACAATAAAGGATCAATTTTTTGTATGAATAAAATATCGGTTTTCAACAT
The DNA here is from genome assembly GCA_024533555.2 of Aedes koreicus. Lineage (NCBI taxonomy): Eukaryota > Metazoa > Arthropoda > Insecta > Diptera > Culicidae > Aedes > Aedes koreicus. The sequence goes on along the minus strand of JAHHFK020003949.1, from coordinate 609,381 downwards.
AATTTGAAAGAAAGTTTGTGGATAGCTTAGTTTCGATACACTCCTTAAGCAAAACGATGAGTATTCCGAGAATTGAGAGGAATTGGCGATGTAGTATACAAATTTGTCTACTTCGGCTGAACATATACTGTTCGTGTCACCTGTGCAAACGACAGTCTGTACCGACAGCCAAATCCAAATATGCCTCAAATGTAGTGAACGCTTCTAATCACGGAGCGGGTTGTCGTGCGATAGCAGTGGAATCAGATCATAATCCGCTCGTTTCGATATATAGTGCAGCAGAGGAGAAAGGTACCAATGTAGAATCGAAATATTGCCTGCTTCGGCAGGACATATACTCAGTCTCACCTGGAGTAATGAAAATGGCGCTGAATATCTCAAAGATTGAACTAGGAGTCCGAAAACCAACAAAACCTCAGGGCTTGCGTCCAGAAATAAACTGACTCGAAAACGTCCAATTGTGCGACAGAAGGATACTGTGGTATCCACACAGGCTCGGCTGGGCATATACTGTAAATATGTATTTACCTGATCACGATGACCGTTGAGTGATGCCCGAGCCTAGTAGCGATCGTCGTTGTCGTAGTGTATCGTCGTTTGGTTGTTATGGGATAGCAGCACCGGAATCGTCTTCAATGGTCTTCACTTGTGCTTGAGAAGTGATTTCATCCAGTGGGAGTTGTGAAGAATTCAGTTGTTCACCACTCCGTCTCTCTCTCATCGATGATTCGTTTCAAGCAGATGAATATATTTCATGCTTCGGTGGACATATGCTTGTTCTAACCTACCTGATCGGTAGTAGAACAACGCTCTGGTTGTCCTACACTCCGCGGAAATCTGCGAAGTCAGTCAAATCCAATGGTGATGGCGACTTCCAAACAGCAATCACCCATTGATGGAGTGCAGTAGTGTTGTCAATCTTCGATGATGGCGCACGAGTCTCTTCTTCTCGATTTGAGGATGGCGATAGTTAAATTGTTGATACGAAAGGAATGGTGTTGACTCTTTGTAGATTAGTTGGCGCAGTCCTTTCGTTCGATGGCGCAAACCTCGCTTCTTGGTCAAATCGTCGAAATTTGACCGATCCGTAGTACACCAATACTACTATTTAGTGATGCTTTCAGCTAGACGTGCACCGATTATAGCGGCCTGCAGCTCAAGACACGAGATTGAGAGGCATTTTAAGGGAGATACCTTTGTTTTCGAAACAACCAATGCATACTCAACACGTCCTTCTTCTGTGGACCTGAAGTAACCGACGGCAGCCATCCCTTTCTCGCTCGCGTCACAAAAAATATGCAGCTGCATATTATTCGTTGGTTCGGTGGACGTAATTTGGCGATAACAACGAGGAATGCACACATGTCGAACGTTCATCAGCGATACTTCCCAGGTCATTCACCTTTCGGATAGATTTCCACTGATCTCCTCATCTCAGCCGCATCCGGAACGCCAGATTTCCTGCAGCAGAATCTTTCAGTAGCTCAGGAAGTTGGAAATAAGTCCCATAGGTTCGTATTAGGTGCGCAACTAAGTTCTCGTTGTTTTTTTGGTGAAAAAGGTTACAAACAAAGGTTACAAAGGTTACAAACGAATTATTCAAAGTACTGCCCATCACTAGCTACGACTTTTCCCCATCTTTCTGGTAGAATGTGAATACCATTTCGATAGAACTGTTCGTCTTTTGATGCTATCCAAGAATCAAGCCATTTTGAGATGTCATCATATGAGTGGAATTGCTGACCAGTGAGACCATGTGCCATCGAACGGAACAAGTAATAATCGGACGGTGCAATATCAGGAGAATATGGCGGGTTGGGTAGGACTTCCCATTTGAGCGTTTCCAAGTAGGTTTTCACGGGTTTCGCAACGTGAGGTCGAGCGTTGTCATGCTGAAGAATCACTTTAGTTCGATACCGTTCCCCGGTAATGGTTTCGTTTGGTTTCAACAGCTCATAATAAATAACACCAACTTGGTCCCACCAAATACACAGCATAACCTTCGCAGCGTGAATATTCGGCCTAGGCGACGATGTTGAAGCATGCCCGGGCAGTCCCCATGAATGTTTCCGTTTTGGGTTACTGTAATGAACCCATTTTTCGTCACCCGTCACAAAGCGATGTAGAAAACTCTTCCTTTTTTGCCGCTGGAGCAGTTGTTCACAGACGAAAAAACGACGCTCAACATCTCTTGACTTCAAATCGTAAGGAACCTAAGTTCCTTGCTTTTGAATCATTCCCAACGCATGCAATCGCTTAGAAACGGCTTGGCGGGAAACTTCTAATCCTGAACCGAGCTCTTCTTGCGTTTGACACGGATCCTCATCGAGCAATGCCTCCAATTCAGAGTTTTCGAAGTTTTTTGGCCTTCCTTCACGCGGACGATCATCAACACTGAAATCACCGTTTTTGAAGCGACGAAACCAATCACGACACGTTGTTTTACTCAGAGCAGCATCACCGTAAACTTTTTGGAGCTCTCGATGTGCTTCAGCCGCCGTTTTCTTCGAATGAAAGAAGAAAATCAACACTTCCCGCAAATGACGATTATTTGGCACGAAATCAGACATCTTCAAACAACCAAAATATATAACACTGAACCAAAATCACTGATTTGGCAAAGCGGTTTGTTTACCATATGGCTGAGCTCAGTTTATGACGCTTGAGATGTACAACATTCGACCAGCACTTACTACTGGCGCCATCTATTGCTAAACAGCGGGAAATTAGTTGCGCACCTAATATATCGTCATCAAAGTCCGCAGGATCTCTCGCTTTGTAGGCATCTGGTCCCAAAAAGCAACGCAGCATTGTGTTTCAGTGACAGCCTGAACGTGAACACATCGGTCGTAACGACTGTTTCAGAAAGTATAAGCACACCTTATTTTAATGGTCACTTTGAATATAATCAAATATTTCAACATGTTTTGGCTGCGTCCTTTTGTTCGCACATTTCTGAATGACATAGCATCAAAAAAGTGCTCAGTTTTGTGTTACCTATCAAAATGCGCGGTCTTACTCCGGAACAACGAAAAAGTATCGTGCACATATGGTGCACTGTGAGCGGACTCTCCTTGAGAAAATTGGCCAAGGAAGAGGGTGTAAGCGTCGGAGCGGTACGATCTGCGATTCAAAAATGTAGAGAACAGTGTACGTTTGAAGATGCACCGAAGAGTGGTCGGAAATCCGGTCCTGTTAGTCCGGATATCGATGAAAAGATCAGGCCTTCAAGCGAAAACCAGGACTTCCGTTCGGATGTTGGAAATGGGACTCTCGAGTAAGTATGCGTGCCAAAGAAAGACTTGGGCTAAAAACATACCGGAAGTAGAAAAAACCCAAAAGGAACCCAAAACAGGCCGCGTCCGCGAAACCACGGGCCCGCAAACTCTACGATTCATTATTGTGTAGAAATTCTGGGTGTATAATAATGGACGATGAAACGTATGTGAAACTAGATTACAAAACGCTTCCCGGACCACAATTCTATACTGTAAGCAAAGACAAAGACATCCTCGAAACGGAGAAGGCAACTTTTACCGAAAAATTCGGTAAGAAGGTTATGGTTTGGCAGGCAATATGCAAGTGTGGTAAAACATCTAGTTCGTACATCACAACGGAGACGATGCACACTCAGAAATACGTTAAGGAATGTCTCCAGAAGCGATTATTGTTTTGGCCTGATTTGGCGTCATGTCATTATGCAAAGGACACTTTAGAATGGTACAAAAGTCAAAATGTATGTTTCGTGCCGAAAGACATGAATCCGCCGAACTTACCGGAAGCACGGCCAATCGAGATTTTTTGGTTTTTAACCAAAGCAAAGCTTCGAAAATTCATAAAACCAGCGGACGACATCCAAAAACTTCAAAAAGATTGGCCAAAATTGGTCAAAATGGTGGGAAGTACCACTGTGCTGAAGCTAACGGGTCATGTTCGAGGAAATGTTAGGAGTCTTGGCTATGATTAAATACTTTGATTAAACGAGAGTAAAATATCATCCTCCTCCTCCAATCAGTCTAAGGCCGGTGTGGCCTCTGCTGTACACAGAAGTTGTTTCCATTGTAATCGGTCCATGGCTGTACCTCGCCAGCCTCGCTGTCTGCGAAGTGTCCGCAGGTCGCCTTCTACTTGATTTATCAGCCTTGCTCGTTGCGCGCCTCTTCTCTTGTACCTGTCGGTTCGTTTTCGAGAACCATTTTCACAGGGCTGTCGTCCGACATTCTTACGACATGCCCAGCTCATCGTTGTCGACCGATTTTTGCGATGTGTACGATGGGAGGTTCTCCCAGCAACTGGTGCAATTCGTGGTTCGTTCGCCTCCTTCACGTTCCGTCTTAGTAAAATATCATACAAAACACAAATACAAATATGATTAGCCAAATAAAACATTTTTGTTATTCTGAAAGTGTGCTTATACTTTCTGGAACAGTCTATAGTATCCCACCACATGCCCAGCACCTTCTCTGTCGCTACCTCCGCAGAAAGGTTCTTGTCCTTCCCCATGGTATTGCCTTCGCGAAGACGCAGCGCCACTACTGTCGAATTCGATAAGCAATTGCGGATCTCAAAACCTCCCTGCGCGTGAATTGAGCGAACATCACTTGCTAACTTTAACGCCTCCTCCTCAGTGTCTACGCTGTCTAGCATATCGTCCACATAGTGTTCGTATTTGATGCACTCGACTGCTCTGGGATAATGGGCGGCAAATCTCTCCGCATTCTGAATTTCGGAAAGAAATGGCTTATCTAATAATAATACCATTAAACAAAATATTTAAATATAATCCCATACTGCGTATAAGCGCATGCCTGTCTTTAGTTAAGGATTAGGAAGAAGTTGCAATCTTGAAGCAAATGCCATTCTTGAATACTGAAAAACAATTTGAGCCCTTAATACCTGTCATGTCGCTCCATGCATGAGCATGAGCATGATCATGATTGACCGCCCACGGATGCAATTCCGTTATTGCCAGATCAGCTGTATTTACACAAAGAACCAACAGATGATGTTTGGGAATAACATACATCTTCAATGTGTAAAAACTGGTGTCCCATTATAAAACAATACCGGCACCGGCCGTGCCCGAATGCTGGTCAAGTAGGGAATGGGAAGGAACGTGTTGACATGATACTCGCTTTGAAGTAAGCCGAGAAATCCTCTGCACTTCCACGAGAAATCACTGGGATGTTGGATAGTTGGGGAAAGGTTAGCAGTAGGGTTTGTTTTGGTTAACGATACGCTGAAAGTATGTAGCACTTTCCGCCAAAGCAATGGGCCGCTCCAATGTGACTGAAAAGAGACAAGCATAACGAAAAAAAAAAAACAAAACAATATTGTCTTCAAAATATGGTAGAGATAAATTATTTGTTGCTTGGCAAATTAGCTCTCCTCGATGTCCTAGATCCCAGCCAAGTCCTGCTGCAGTCGGCACACGTCCATATCAAGCCGGCCGTCGCCGACGTGTTGGAAACCTTCCGCTAGTAACATGATATCTGCGTCTAATACACTTTTCTTGCACCGATTAATTAACAAACTAAGCCTGCACACCGAATCAAAATTCACTTTGGCACAGTTCTGCAATTTTCCTCTAAAATCTAGTTTTAGATATTGGCACTTTATTTCTGCTCAGATTTTCCGTTTTGAACGACCAGACAGGAGACCCAAGAATGGACACTTTTTACAATTCCCCTTTTCACTGCTATTACGTTGCGACCGGACTGAAAAATAACACCAATCGACTCCGAACGACCGTAGCTTTATACTTTCAATCTTTTCGACCATTTTTTTGCCGTTTTTCAGCGTAAAAATTGAATTTCATTTCACTGCCACCGAGAACCGTGATCCTAGACGTCAGCTTTTTTCGGAAAAGCATTATTTTCGGATATGGAAGTTCCTCTGAAAGTTGATCGGAAATGTATAACACCAGTGAGCAAAACCCGTTGGGAGCACTTTAGCACATTTTTAATGTGAATTCCAATTGAAAACACGATAATTTTTCAATTTTCCCAAAACTTTAACTATGACGAGAAAAAAAGCGTCTTCTTCGCTCAAAAACACAGCCTACTTCTCACCTGTCATGTCGCTCCATGCTCTCAAGATTAACGGTAAGGATATGCAAAAATGATCCCATAGCGTGCTGAAACTAATAACTAAATGAGAAAGGAAAATATACAATATGATATCTCATCTCATTGTCATGCGTCTCCTTGTTTCAGCTGACAGTCTTCTGCCAACATACGACTCGTGGAGCCGTAAGGTAGAAACTTGTGAGGACCGGAGGTCTGTTGCACCCTCCTTCAAGATTGTCAACTGACCATTTGAAGCCCTTAGAAAATTTCCAACGTAGTAATTTACTAATAAACTAACCTTATTTACTGCATCCTATTATGTCTCAATCGGCAATCTGCATATATTCTTCCATAGTACCAACAAACTTTTTTCAGCTCTCACACATTCAAGATGTACATCCCATTCCAAGACTGAATTGTTTTGCCCATAAAATATGAGCAAAAATTGAAGCAAATTCTAGCAAAATGATGTGGCTTTCATTTGATGTACCATTGACGTTTGTTTTTGCACCAGAATCATTGAAAAATACGAAAACGATGTCAAAGGGTGTCAAATTTACATTCCATTACATGGCGATAAAATGTGAGCTTAGAGAAGCAATATGTGGATGTGAAATGTCTGATACAAATTAAAATTACGAAATGTCTGATGTACCCTAAATATTTTTTCCTTTTCCATCAATTTTCAGATTCACATTATTCTACTAAGTGTATTATACCAGCTAACCATAGCGAGACCGTTCACTTTCCCGGACGGTACCCGAACGAACGGCAGCTCTCGCTCGGGGCAACAACCCGAACCTGAAGGTCGTAGCATCCGCGGTGGCTACAGTCAGGACAAACGTCTGGATCTCTACAGCCGATATAACGTGTATGAACACGAGGAAGAAGATTACCGGAAATCAACGACCACATTCCGACCTTATGTCACCATTGGTACAACCAAACAATCGTTTAATCGACATCCAAATGCGAACTACAATAGACTTCCACCGGCGAAAAATGACGAACCGATAGAAGCGGAACCGGAAGATGACTATGACGACGATGGCGATGCAGAGGATGGGATCGATCCTCCACCGTCGAACGCTGCAGAAGACTTCAGCAGCATTGGCACATCCGGCAGCAAACCAGTCACGTTCAACAACCTTCTGTTCACCAACGGTAACAACAAGTTCGGTGGATTTGGAAACCTGTTTGGTGAAGATCGTCGCAAGCACCGATTCAAATTCAAACGACGAAGACCCGGTCAGCCGTGCATTCCATATGATCTCTTCAATAAACTCCGGACGGGTCGCGATTCGAATGGAAATCGAATCGACCCGAAAACGTTGATTCCTCCCCTGAATCTGGTGCTGGCCGATGTCAACTACTACTCTCCATCAAATAACTACAACGGCCACGGTGGGGCGTCCGATACGGGGGTTTCCGATACGGGTACTTCCGGTGGAGGAGCCATTTTCAATAATCACTTTTACGATGCCGTCGGTGGTTATCCCTGCACGGGGGGATACACTTCTCATCGACCTCACGGAGGTCCGCTGGGATTTTTCGGACAGGGTGGACTGTTCGATTGGACATCATCGGCCGATTCCGTGCAGAGCGATACGGGCGAGGGCGGATCGTCTAATAAACCAACAGTGGTGTTCAATCTGAACGATGCCATCGACTCAGTGGTGAGTTTTCGGGTAGGATGTGGACATTGAAGATGAATTTTAAATTTTTGTTTGATTTTAAGGCAACCAACTGGAGGCCAGGTCAGAGTTTCCAAATGATGATGAATGTCATATCAGAGTTTATATCGTCGGTTGCTGGAGGAGGAGGAGGTGTACCTGTTGTGGGAGATGCTGTTGATACTGTGCGACAAGTCAACAAAGAATTTGTTAGTTTATTCACATGAAATACTCCTTCATTATGTTTAGTGAAAATAAAGCGAAAATTTTGTACATTTTTTAATGATGCTGGTTCACAATTTACATTATTTGTGATAGCCTAATACTGCCGACAATATTTCATCAGCTTCCGAAGTCTCGCTGGCCGAAGCCGTTTCTTCCCAGCATTCCTTCTTTGCTCTCGCCCTTCGAGTATCGCTGAGAGCATGTCACAGATTCGTAATTTACGTTCTGCATTGGAATCCTCCAAATCCTTCGTGGTTTTCCGTGTCCACTCCCGCAGTGGTTTCATCTTCACGAAGCGAGAACCCGGAAGTATCATATCTGCTGGCACTGGAGCCGTTTCGTAGATATCGTGAAAGGGAAATTTGGAAAATGATTGCATCAGAGGATTGAAATACTCATCTGGTTCGTCCAGGGCTGGCCAGGAAACTTTGCTGCATCCGACGGCAAGAAACAATGTGCTCACATTCAGCAGCGACAGGAGCAGTAACTGAAACGAAAATGCACAATTTGTTACGAGTAGCAGCACTGGCACTGACAGTGACCTTCGACGACGGATACGAACCATGTTTTGCCCGTGATCGAATGCTGACTTGCCCGGGTCAGCAGTTTGTTCTGCGGAATACGATTCATGTCTGACGGAAGGGCAAATTTGCATCCGCTTTGGACGTGCGCTGTTTTGACTGGGGCCAGTCTTGTTTTTGGTTTCGGTCAGCTACCTCAAACACAACAACTGCCGGCGCATGAATGAGAATAGCACGAACGCACGATGACCTTCCGGGTGGTAACTGTTTTGTTGCAGAAATTGTGAGAATGTTTAACTTCCAATCATGCTTAAAATGAGAGGAAATAACTATCGGATGTCACATATGTTTCGGAAGGACTACGGAAGAACACAATCTGCAGTATGTGGATTGTGGGAAGTGTTTCCCCCCTGTAGATAGTTGTTAACTTTGGGTCACATTATTTAAACCTTGCTCAAAACCTCATACTGTAAATGTTGACTGCCGATAAACTAGTTCGAATTTTCGGATCAGTTTATTATACTGGGCTTAATGAACACTAAAAGGCCACATTCATGCTCCTTATACTAGACACTACCAAAATGTCATTTAAATGTCTGTCCCCTGAGACCGACACATGCAAGCGTCCTCTAGCACATTAGAATGAGTTGAAAGAGATGAGACATTAAATTCAATCAAACACATCTTTCGTAGAATTGCGTATGTGTCAGTTACAGATAACATAAATCTTTCTTTACGTTCCCCGACTTCTTACAAACATGAATAACGGCTCGAGTAAAATTCATAATTTCTAAGTGTGTAGGCTTTGTACATTCTAAAGATTATGCCTGCCGCCGATATTATTGTTCTTTGCAGAACTTCCGCACTTCTAAACTGAGGTCTTTCTTTGCCTTTCCAAAGCATCGAATCGGGTTGCATGTGGCAACTCTTATAAATTTCTTATGGTTATTTTTCTTAACGACCTATTTGGGGTATCATCCAAACCAATATTGAAATGGTTGAAGGATTTGTGATATCGTTCGTTTAAGGTAATATTTTTTTTATCAGGGAAGCACAATGATTGGTTTATGGTCGAGGGCAGTCGAACGGAATTCTCACCCATAAAGACGTTCGACTGAATTGGGGATAGAACCCTTGACCTCCAGCTTAGAAAATCGACTACGCTAATCCTACATCATGTTACTTCAACAAGCTTATTTTCGTAAATATATTTAGGACCTCTACATGCGCCCTACACAGCTAGAAAAAAGTAGTGTGAATTTCTGTTCAATATCATGCACATAAATGAAACATCACAAAACTAACAAATTAACATTATAAATCGTGTAAAGTTCTGGAACATTCCATACATTGTCGATAATGTAGCAAAAGCTCGTCTTTGTTAGAACTATTTCATGCAAGTTGCTGCTTCTTGTGGAATGAAATACAATTTTACATGCTCCGATATTTACATCGTAATGAAAATTCAGATTTTTTTTCTGTGTAGGAGGCACTTCATGCCCCTAGTCTAAGGTGTCTTTACGACATGACCAATGCTGTAAATAGTAATTTCGATTCAAAACGATTCATTTGCCTATAACTCGTTCCAAAAGCACACAAAATATTATATATGACAAAATGGTTGTACTTGATCATTTTCATCACTTTGTTTCATTGTTCTGTATTATTCTAACCTTAACATCTAACGCGTGAGAGCCGATTATTGGAATATTCAAATGATACTCATTATTGAGTATTATTTGACTATTACAGTGAATATGCTCTGGATATTACAGTTAACGCAAAGCACTGTTAAAGACAAAGTTGTATATCTACTCAAGAGCTACAATTTCATCATAAACCGTATTCTGAAATTCAACTTCTGAAACAACTTATAGGCAAATTAATCCAACTGAGTCGAACTGACTATTTACAGTACTGCTCATGGCCCTCAATAGGCAACCACTCACCAATTCGCCCCCCCGTTCCCTCCTTTTTTTTTCCTTCCCCCTTTTCCCACCCCTCCAAACCCTCTACCCCGCCCCCCGGCCTTAAAATTATTTTTTAATAATCACCCCCGGCCCCCCCTTCTATCTTCCTAATATCATCTTCTATTTATCTATCTATATTATCATCTATCTATCTATGTAGGGTAAAGAGATGTAATGTTAGTCTAGCTCCTTCCTATGTAACTATGGCCTATGTAACAAACACTCAGTGAAATAAACTTTCGATATTCATAAGATTGCATTATGATTATTTGCTACAAGAAATCGTTATGAATTTCATCAATTTACCTTATGAAATATAATGATGTTGAAAAAATAAAAATATGGAGCAACCTGGATTCGAACCTTGAACGTTCAGGTTATGGGTCCAGTGACTTAACCACTAGTATATAAAACACTTGTAAATAGGAAAGCTTAAAGGTGAATAAGAACAACGTCGTGTAAAACAAAATCCATTCATAAGTCAACCTTATGAAATTTAAAGCATCGTTCATAAGTTGAACCATATGAAATTCTTAAGATTATTTGGCTGAGTGATGTTTTTTTTTTTTTTACGGTAAACAACAAAAATTTTTTTTTATTTAGGTGGTTTTTTTTCCTAGGAGTTTTTATGATATTTTTTATTTTTTTATTTTTTTTTTTCTTTTTTTTTTTTGTTTTTTTCCTTTTTTTTTATATTTATTGTTCTCTCTGGGTTTGTGGAAAAGATTATACCAATGTTCTCCGAATGATATAAATTTGGCTAAATTGAACCGATAAACCTAGTAATGCAGCGTAGAAGTACAGACAATATTCACACGTTATAAAGTAACCGTTCACACAGTTAAAATAACAATTCGTTTGTTTATTTATCAATTAGCCCATCTAAACACAATTCCGAGGAATAAAACCTGTGCAGCGTGAGCTATTATGTTTTCATTATCGAAGGGCCAATTAATCATATGTGAAAATCTCTCAAGTGTATCAAATCAGTTTTAGTTTAGATTGTACTGAAATTTTATGTTTGGTGAAGTGAATACAGCTGGCAATGCCTCAAATCATAAAATCAGGAGAGATAAATAGTACGAAGACTGTATTTAATAAAAAATCGATCGAATGGGACAAAGATGCATCCATGCATAGGCCCAATTTGATGCTTATAGACCGATATTACATCCATATCCCTCGAAAGTTTCTGACTTTATAAAATGATTTGTATAGCATTTCATGATATACACTGTGGTGCAAAATTGATCGGACACATTTGATAGCTTCGTGAATTCGCTCGTAAAACATAAATTATTATTTTTCACCTTCCATTTTATTGCTTTTGTAGAATAGAAATTGTAATAAAAACAAACGATAATAATTATCAAACTAGTTTGAGTGTATGATTTAATGCAGTGTCGATTTTTGATTTCACTAATACTACTGCAAAACGCTTATTAGCAAATTTACCAGAAGTTGAAAGTTCACAATGGCCTGCAGGAAGGAAACATCGATAGTTCAATGAAGTTATGTTATTTTACTTCATAAACGCGGGGACACGGTTCGGAAGATTGCTGAATCCCTTGGTATTCCTAAGTCTACGGTATCGGACATCATCTCCCGACAAAAAAAATACCGGCAGCATTGAAAATCGTCGCAGATGTGGTCGTCGCTCGGTTCTGTCACAGCAAAACAAACGGTATTTGGCACAAGCTGTCAAAAAAGATCTATTCATTACTGGCGGTAAGTTGGCAGCCGATCTGGAACCCATCGTCGGCAAAACTGTAAGTCGGTTCACCATCAGTAGAGCCTTGAACGAAATATGAATCAAGAGTCGCACGCCTAGGGAAAAGCCATTCATCAGTGAGCAGACCAGAGTGAAGCGTTTGGTCTACGCCAAGAAGCATGTTAACAAGCCGATGTCGTTCTGGAAAAAAAGTATTATGGACAGATGAAAGTAAGTTCAACGTCAGAGCTTCAGATGGCCGTGTTAGAGTTTGGAGAACTGATGGGACCGCTCTAGAAAGAAAAAATATGCGTGGAATTGTGAAACATGGCGGTGGATAAGTTATGGTATGGGGTGGTATGTTCTATGCTGGAGTGGCCACCATGGAATTCATCGAAGGGATAATGTTCAAGGAAGACTACAGGGATATCCTGGAACGTAACATCTCAAAATCTACCAGGAAATATCGACTGGACAGCAACTTTGTATTTATGCACGACAATGACCCCAAGCACAAGTCGAAGCTTGTGACAGAGTATTTGGCCGGGAAAAACATAACCGTGCTGGATCACCCTCCCCAAAGCCCAGATTTAAACCCAATCGAGCATCTATGGGATAAAATGGGACGAGAACTGCAAAAGAAACATATTTCCAACAGAAAGCAATTGATGCGGGAAATTGAAGCTGTATGGAACACTCTTCGTCCAGAAGCAACGCAAAACTTGGTCGAATCTATGTCAAGACGCTTGGCAGAAGTGATCAAGTACAAAGGAGGACAAACACATTATTGAAACATTCAAATTATTTAATTATTATATCGAAAAATGTAATTTCTACATTTTGTCCGATCTTTTTAGCACCTTGAATTTTAACAAATGAATCTTTTTTATTTATATAATTTTGTTTATGAAATATTATAATGATTTTAAAATCAAAATGCCAAAAATCTAATCTCAAAAAAGAAAAATAAACTAATAAGCTATTGAACATATTTTATTTCTGAATTTTATCACCTACTTTACCAAAATGATATTCTTGTCCGATAAATTTTGCACCACAGTGTATACTACCAAAGGTCTTATTAAACATATCTAAAACACTGGCCAGATTGAGCAGTTATAACATGTTAAAAGCCTATCTTGATGACGATTTTTTTGTTGAAATTATTTGACAACCGTTATAACTTGTTATAACTCTGTAGTCTGAACAGGGCATATGCAATTGCATAATTAGCTTAAAACCACTTACAACTAAAATACATTATATGATTATAAAAAAAAGGTAATCGATCGTTGCATATAAGGCTGAGTCAAGGGACACATACCCTATCTTTATATAAAAATGAATTTCTGTCTGTCTGACCCTTATAGACTCGGAAATTACTAAAGCGATCAGCGTGAAAATTTGTATGTATGATTTTTTAGGGCAACGAAAGGTTCTTAAGATTGTTTGAAACCCCTCCCTCCTCTGGAAAGGGGGGGGGGGGCTCCCATACAAATGATACACAAACCTCTGCACAACTCGAAAACTAATCATGCTAATGGAACTAAATTTGAAATGTGGGTGTTTTTTTAGGCAGGATTTTTTTCTATGATGATTTGAGACCCCTTCCCCCTCTAGAAGCGGTGGCTTTCATATAAATAAAACAGGAATTTCTGCATAGCTCGAAAACTAACCAAGCAGATGGACGGACGTCAAGTTTGATTGCTCGGTGGCATTTCGATAGTTTTTAGTGAAGAAATTCAGTTCTCTTGTTACTGAGCATAAATTGATGTGTTGTGAGACGATCGGTTGCTGTTTTGTCTGAAAATTGTTTGCTATTTTGCACGGCTGCGTACGAGTTGGTTTTCAAGCTTCCGGAAGTGTCTGGTGGAGAAAGGGTTAATTTACAGGCGTGATAGTAGGAGGGGCCAGATCAGTGTGGTTTCAAAGAGCGCATTGAACTTTTAGATGAATCCGAGTTACATTAGTGTTCGTGACTACTGCCTGCAAGAGTAACAATGTTGCATCCCCGATGATGATCCATTGCTCCACGCACCGATCAGCTAAGTATTTTTCCGTATCCACCTATTTACCTAAGGTCCGTATCCGCAATAATCCGGACACCTCAAAACATGAATAAAACATAAATTTCGCATTATATTTCCGTCGTAGTTGTTTATTTCAGTTTCATGGGATGTGATTTAACAATGCGTCAAGACAAAACATAGTTATTCGGTATTTGCATAAATTTTTCGAACTTTGCGCTTAACTCCGTCCATTAGGGTTTGTACAGACTCTTCAGAAATCGTAGAAGCCGTCTTTGTCCAAATTTGTTGGAAGTGTTTGATGTCTTTGATTCCTTGCTTCTTTCCAAAAAGCTTCCGCTTCATCAGAGCCCAATATCTCTCGATTGGTCGTAGCTCTGGGCAATTTGGCGGGTTTGAGGTTTTTGGTACAATGTTCACTTGATTTGCTTGGTACCACTCCATCACAGTTTTACCATAGTGGCATGATGCCAAATCGGGCCAGAACAAAGGTTTTTCTTTGTGACTTTTGATGAAGTGTAGCAATCGCTTCTACAGACACTCTTTCTGATAGATCTCCTTGTTGATTGTGCCTGTAGTGACGGAAGATTTACTCTTTTTGCCACACGTGCAAATTGCTTGCCACACAAGGTATTTTTTGGGAAATTTCGATGCCTTCTTCGTTCTGAAATGCTCAGCTGTAGCATTTCTGGCCATAGCAGAATAAAAAGCCAGCCCTGGAAGCTGCTTGAAATCCTCCAGGACATAAGTTTCATCGTCCATAACAACGCATGAAAACTTCGTCAAATATTCGCAGTACAAACGTCGAGCCCGTGATTTTGCTGCCAAGTTCTGTTTGTCCTTGCGATTTGGAACTGTTTTTACTTTATACTACTTAAGTCCCAAACGTTGTTTTGATTTTTCGGCAAAACCAGGCGACATCCCTGTTTCATGAGCCACCGTTCGAATGGAGAGATTTGGGTTTTTCGTTAATATCCTTTTCACCTTACGGTCCATGACAGGATCAGCGCGTCCAATGTTTTTGTCACTTCCTCTTTGGTTTCCTCTCCACTGTCGTGAACAGTGGATTTAGGCAAATCCAATGTTTTTGCAAGGTCCCGTATTGACAAGTCAGGATTTGCTGTACGCCCGTACAAAATTCGCTCGCGCACTTGTTTTTCTTTCGTCGCCATCTTGAATACTAAACATGAAATGTAAACATCAATCATAGTCTTTTTCATCATAGACTCTCAGCTATACCATAGTGAAATTCTTCATTTATACGTGCAATATTTCAAAAGTTACAATGATTTGAAGGTGTCCGGATTAATGTGCATACAGACCTTAGGAGTGCAGCAGCAGCAACCGATCAGTAACATAGTTAGTTAAGTTTTTTTTCTCTCTCTCCCATCCCAATAGTGCTAGCTTTAATTGGTTACTTGTGTTCGTACATTATGTTTGTGTGTGAATAAATTGTTAGGGGACATTCAACGTTCCCACGAGTAAGGCAAATCGTGCATGTTGAAGAGGTTTCTTCAACATGGACGCTTTGTCTGAAAAGGTACCTTTGCCACCTGATCCATGGGTTGCCTATTTTCAGCCCAAAAAGAATCCTTCGAATCTGTACCAAATTACTAGTGATCTGATGAAGCGATTCTCAGCCGTGACAGAGATCACGAAAGTAAAATTTAATAAACTCCGTGTTCTCGTCTCTAACCAGATGCAGGCTAATGAGATTGCTGTCTCCCAGCATTTTACACTGGAATATCGAGTTTATATCCCAGCTCGTGATGTGGAGATTGTAGGATTTGTTGCCGAGGCAAGTCTGAGCTCTGGAATTTTGGAGAAGCAGGTGGTTGGCCGATTCAATAACCCTCTGCTTCCCCCAGTTCAGATACTGGAAGTGCAAAAGTTGGTAAAAGTATCGCACATCGAGGGTCAAAAAAAAGTTACCGGCATAGACTCGTTTCGGGTGACCTTTTCTGGTTCTGCCCTTCCTCACTTCATCGAGCTGAGAAAACTTCGGCTACCTGTGCGGTCGTTTGTACATCGGGTAATGATCTGCCAAAACTGCAAGCAGGTGGGACATACGGCCTCCCATTGCGGCAATCAGGCACGCTGCTCAAATTGCGGGGAGAAGCATGGGGCTGGTCCCTGTGCACACAGAAAAAAATAATGAAAATTACATGTGACGTTAAACGTTCAAATGGTAAAAATATATCAATGTAATCCAGCGCTTAGTTGAATTTTGAATTAAAATTTATGCACATATATGGAGCATTAATAAACATTGAAAAATTTCCATCGGATCATACATTAGTACACGTTGCAAGGATAATAGATGTCACTGAACACGTTTTCCAATTCATATTCATTTTAATTTACATGATCGTGTAAATATAAACCTTCTTACATTGATTTTTTGTTCCGAATGAGCTTCCGTGCTGCTATGCTCGTTTATCTGTCAATCGGCGTTCAAGCGCGGAGGACAAAAGAGGACCTTTTTGACATTTCAAGCAGTTTACTCTCGTTATTAATAGTAAATAATATATGAAGTAACAATTTTCGGATCGTGTAAAGCAGATTTAATTGCTGTTTCAGAATCCATTGTGTTTTGAGCTGTTCACTTATACTTATCCGGATTCGCCCATCGCAGCAACCTGAATCTTCTCATTTTATGACGATAAATTGAATGAAACTTACTAGTTTTTTTGGAAAGCATTTCCACCTTTTGTCATGTTGGGAACATGCTCTCTCGTCGTGCCCGGCGTACAAACAACGCGGGGAAAAATTGGAACGTTCTCTAAAACAACGTCCAAAGCAATCTTTTACCGAAATGCTTAAGAAAGTCTCGCCATCACCCAATTTCAATACAAATCCCTTTGCTCCTCTGTCAGATGACGAGCCTGATTCTGACTTGGTTGAGGAGGGAGCATCATTCAGTTTTCCGGAAGGTGTAGACGCATCCGACCACGGAAAATAGATAAATGGAATCCCCAAATCAGCTTGCCAAGTTCAAGGAGTGGTGGGAAAAAGGGAAATCCGAATCCTCCTGGTTTTCGTAGTACTAACTACACCCAGGACTTCCCATCCCTCCCAGAGACATCCAAAACCCCCGTTGTCCCGAATTTAAGAACAGAAACCCCTTCTTTATCTGAGCTGTTCTCATTTGAATATATTGTGGAAGGTATCTTCAAATACCTTGAAATTTCTGACCCTTTTAAAAGCATTGTTATGGTCATGCTTCCTACTGTAAAAACTTTTTGAAGCAATTAACATTAAAGTGGCCCCTCCTTGCAGCTATAATTTGGATAACTTGCCAAAAGAGGTCGGGGATTTGATCACTCTTATGCAGTGGAATTGTCGAAATCTTATTGCTAAGTTAGAATCTTTCAAAATTTTAGCTCACAATGCCGAGGATGAAAATTCGCGTGGAGGAGGAGTACTTTTGGGGATCAAAAATTACAACTCCTTCTATAGAGTGAATTTTCCTCAAATTCAAGGTATTGAGATTGTTGCATGTTAAGCTGTTATCAGAAACATAAACCTTTGAATTGCTTCTGTATATATTCCTCGTAGAGCCTCAATTAACCGAAAACAACTTTCAGATATTTGTTCGGTCCTTCCTTCTCCACGGTTGATTATGGGAGATTTTTAACTCTCACGGTACAGGCTGGGGAGAACTGTACGATGACAGCCGGTCTTCCCTGATATATGACCTCTGTGACAACTTCAATATGACCGTTCTCAACAATGGAGAAGTAACACGTTTGGCTGGAACATCCACAGTTGGCAGTAGATTAGACCTCACACTTTGTTCGAATTCATTATCGTTGGATTGCACATGGAATGTGATTCAAGATCCTAACGGTAGTGATCACTTGCCCATACAAATTTCGATTGCCACAGGTTCAATCCGTCGGAATCCATCAACGTCGCGTATGATCTTACCCGTTACATCGATTGGACAAAGTACAGGACAGCAGTAGATGAAGCCGTAACGACGGTAGAAGAGCTTCCACCGCTGGAGGAATATAACTTCCTCTCCAACCTGATCTTGGACAGCGCGCTTCAAGCTCAAACTTGACCAGTTCCAGGAACGTCATTTCACAGGAAACCTCCTTCTCCATGGTGGGATCAGCAATGTATCGAGGTTTATCGTAAAAAAGTCTGACCGTACAAAGTTTTCTGTAGACGTGGAACACCTGAGCACTTCGAAGTATACACGGCTCTCGAACGCGAACTTAAGAGCCTCATCAAGGCCAAGAAACGCGGTTACTGACGACAATTGGTGGACGGGCTATCGCGTGAAACATCAATGAACACTCTTTGGAACACGGCGTGAAGATTGCGTAATCGAACTACGAACAACGAGAATGGATCCTTAAGTTCGCGCGTAAAGTTTGTCCAGATTCTGTGCTGGCACGGTTGATTCCCCGCGAAACCACGAATTCGATAGATGAGATTAGCCAACCCTTTTATGGTAGAATTCTCTCTCGCACTCCTTTCGTGTGGCAATACGGCTCCAGGGGCTGATAGGATCAAGTTCAACTTGCTTAAAAACCTCCCAGACGTCGCGAAGAGGCGCATGTTGAACTTGTTTAATCAGTTTCTTGAACTAAACATTGTACCGGATAATTGGAGACGGGTGAGAGTTATTGTGCAATTCAAAAACCTGGTAATCCCGCGTCCGACCACAACTCCTATCGACTCATCGCGATGTTATCTTGTGTTCGAAGTTGTTGGAGAAAATGATCCTCTTCCGTCTGGACAAATGGGTTGAGACGCACAACCTACTTTCAGATACTCAATATGGTTTCCGTAGGGGTAAGGGAACGAACGACTGTCTCGCGTTGCTTTCCACAGATATTCAGTTAACTTTTGCTAAAAAAGAGCAAATGGCTTCTATATTCTTGGATATCAAGGGGGGCTTTTGATTCAGTATCTGGTGGGATTCTTCAGATAAACTCCACGTTTTGTGGCTTTTTTCCATTAATGAATAACTTTTTGTATAATTTGCTGTCAGAGAAACATATGAGCTTTTCTCATGGAAACTCTACAGCCTCCCGATTTAGCTACATCGAATTTCAAAAGCTAAAAAGTTTAAACCTTCTCCCCTTTCGTATAATTTGTATGTCAAAGACATTGAAGGTTGCCTAAATGACAACTGTACGTTGAGAAACTTTCAGATGACGGCGTAGTGTCTGTCACGGGGCCCAATGGGGTCGATCTGCAAGGACAGGATACGTTAGACAATTTGTCTACTTGGGCTCTCGAGCTAGGTATCGAATTCTCTACGGAGAAAACTGAGTTGGTAGTTTTTTTCTAAGCAGCATAACCCTTCACAACCGAATCTTCAAATGTCGGGTAAGCCGATAACTCATTCTATGTCATTTAAATACCTAGGGGTCTGGTTCAATTCAAAGTGCACCTGGAGATCCCACATTGAGTATCTGAAGCGAAAGTGCCAGCAGAGGGTCAATTTTCACTGCACAATTACCGGGACCTGGTGGGGAGCGCATCCCGCAAGATCTTCTAACGTTATACCGGAAAACGGTTTTGTCAGTTATAGAATACGGTAGTTTTTGTTTTCCGTCAGCGGCTCGGTCGCACTTCATTAAACTAGAACGTATTCAGTATCGGTGTCTTCGTATCGCGTTAGGTTCCATGCACTCGACTCATACCATGAGTCTTGAAGTGCTGGCTGGCATGTTGCTACTCTCGGATCGGTTTTCAGAATTCTCGCTCCGGCTCCTCACCAGGTGTGAAGTTATGAACCCTCAGGTGATCGAAAATTTTGAGAAGCTCCATGAATTGAATACTCAAGCCCGCTTCAGGACCTTGTACCATTGTACATAACACAGGATGTCAGCCCTTCGCCGAATATTCCCAGTCGTATTTGCATCTCCGACTTCGGCAATTCGGTTCATTTTGATTTATCCAAGAAGCAGGAACTTCGTGGAATCCCAGAGCATCATCGTCCTATGATTGCTCCGGTGATATTTGCTGCAAAGTTTGGCCAAGTTGATTCCACTAAATTGTTCTTCACTGACGGATCTTCGATAGAGGAGTCAGCAGGCTTTGGTATATTCCCAAGTAACAATTTCAGTTCTATTCCAGCCGTATAGCACTCCTCCCGGCTTTGTTGATGAAACTACATTTAAAACTGTTTTGTCCACAAACACCTCCTCTATGCATCTTTAAAGCCGAAATGTGTACAAAGTGGCCCACTCTATAGACGGTTGTGAAAACAAATTCATAAAACCTTTCTAAGACCATAAAGATTTTGAAAATGTTCTAGTGAAAGATGTTATGACCACTTGAGAACCATCATAAAACCTATTGGCCGCCATCAAAACCAGCATAGGGCCGAATGGCCACAGCTGTCAAACTTCACGGTGATATCGTGGTTGGTTTTTGTTGTTCTGCTTTGTTCGATTGTCTGCTCTTTTGATTCATTCAACAGCAAATAATGGCTGAGAAAAAAGTTCTAGTGTTGCGGGAAATTATCTTTGATAGCAAAATATATAAAAGAAATTGAGTTTTTTTTATAGCGTATCATACTCCAAATTATATGCGCATTTAATTTTATGGTGAATATTGGCAAGATAACAGCTGAAAAATAATGCGCTTCGGAAATTATGCGAGTTTACAACAACAAAAACAAAATTGAAAGAAATGTATTCGGTAAATTAATCATAAAACTCCTGAAAATTGATGGAATTCAATAAGGTTATCTAAACGAAAACCGAAGTTTGTCTCAGATCTACAGTTCAATTGTATTACATTTAAAATTTGGTGAATTTATTTTTCCACATTTCAATTATTTCATATATTCCAATATGGCGATTGCAAGAAATCACAGTTTTGCCAAAAAGCCAATTTATCTTAGCAATGGCTACTATAAAACTATCTGGTCGCTTGGTAGCTTTCCTCAATGCCAATTAGCCGTTTAATGCATTTATTGGACGCAAAATGGTTTTAAAATGCCTTTTCAACTGACCATAATAAGGTAATACCATAGACTACCCCACCCAGTAGTTCCCCAACAAATACGATTTTTTTCTTGGCTCAATCAGTACTAGCACATCGGTCCCAAGCTCGGTCCCAAGCTCAATAATGCACCCCTAATAATGAACTCACACTAACACACTCTCAAATATTCTGTCAAAATAACACTGCAAATCAAAATAAAGGCGCAAATATTATAGTGCTGCTTCAAGGTGTACTTCTCCCAAGGGTTCTACAACAGTGAACCAATTTCAAATCGCTAGTTGCATATTGATTGTTGGTAATACGAATGAGTCCTACAACGGCATTTCAAAACAGCATTTTATGAGTTTATAAAGTCAAAATAAAACCTTTGATAGGAGTAAAAGGAATTTTAGAAGTCAAGGTTTTAATATCGTTGTAAAGAAGCTGTGTAGGTTCTTATAAACCTGACTAAAATTTGTAACCTATTGGCATCTCTTGCTGCCATAATAAAACCGAATGGATTTCTAGTGGCTTTCATAAAACTTTAATAAAACTTCATAAAGCTGGATGGTTTTGGCAATGTTACTTGGGAGGGGATCTCATAAATGAAACACAAATTTCAGCATAATTCAAGAACTAATCAAGCAAATGGAACCAAATTTGGCATGTGCAAGTTTTTGAAGGCAAGAAAGGTTTCTATGGCAATTTGAGACCCCTCCCACCTTTAGAAAGGGGGCTCCCATACAAATGAAACAGGAACTTCTAATAACTCAAGAACTAATCAAGTAAATGGAACCAAATTTGACATGTGGAAGTACTTGAAGGCAAGAAATGTTTCTATGGTAGATTGAGACCCCTCCCACCTCTAGAAGGTGAAACAGGAACTTCTGATAACTCGAGAACTAATCAAGTAAATGGAATAAAATTTGACATGTGGAAGTTTTTGAAGACAAGAAATGATTATATGGTAGTTCGAGACCCCTCCCACTTCCCGAATGGGGGGCTCCCATACAAATGAAACTGGATTTTTTGCATAACTCGAGAACTAACTAAGCAAATGGAACCAAATTTGGCATGTCGAAGTTTTTGAAGGCAAAAAATGTTTCTACTGTGGTTCGAGAAAGGGGGGATGCTTTCACACAAACGAAACTCAAAATTCAACCAAACATGAGAGTATATCATATTTATTATTCGATACATAATAAATGTTCAGATTTGCAAATCACTAAGGGTCGTTTGATGTGTGCTTATTTGCAATCACAGTCCACTGTTTGATGGCATGCGATAATTTTGTTCGATGGCATGTGAAGTGTAAAGTTCGTTGTTAATATTTTCTTCGAATTCCAATCAGTGTTTAAAAGTGTTTCTTGCGTTCTAGTGCGATAGATAGAGTCCATACCATTCGATAAGAAGCAAATTATTTTGAGGAAGTGTAAAGTAAAATCAATGTCACACTTGTATATGGCTGCAAACTATGTACGTGAGTTGCTCAAGCTTTAACTTCAGCTTATGACGAAGTGAGGTGGCTGCACTAAGCTGTTTTCCCTGACCCCAAAACGGCCGCTTTCAATGCCTCCAAAATAACTGGAAAAGAGAGTTGTTCAAAATGGGCGGTTGCGAAAAGTATCGTATGTCGAAGCCATCGTGTTTTCGACATTTGCACATTTTGCAGTGTTGTACACACATAGGCCTAGAAAAAATCGTATGCAATTGGTGGTGGATGAAGCCAGTCTCTTGGGTAAAAATGTCCTAAATGTCTACCCGCATAAACAAGTACCATAAGAAGCACCTAACCCCAATTCGGGTTATCATCCCAACTGTAACCGGTACGGTTAAACCATAGACTAACTCTAAGACCAGAAGGTCCCGAACAAATACGATTTTCTTGGCTCAGTCAGTACTAGTACATCGGTCCCAAGCTCGGTCCTAACCTTAATAATACGCCCTAATAATGAACTCACACGAACACACTCTCAAACATTCTGTCAAAATAACACAGCAAATCAAAACAAAAGCGCAAATATGTATAGTAAGGTGCTGGCTTCAAAGGTGTACTTCGGACCAAGGGGTTCTACAACAGTGAACCAATTTCAAATCACTGGTTACATATTGATTGTTGGTATGAACCATCTGTAATATCGTTCTTGTATATTACATGTTTATTAGAGTAACCTGTTTAGTGTATTGCAGTTAATTTTTTTTTAGCGAAACCAATTTTCGAAAACCCTTCAAACAATTAGGCGACTGGAGGCGAATTCGATTACACATTGCTACATAGTCCTACGTTACCTTTGCGTACAACCCCATTGGGCTGAACCTTGTAGTTTTTTTTTTCTTTCGCAAAAATGTTCAAGTCAAAGAAGCCAAAAGTTGTGTAGTTTTAAGTTTTTTATATAATTTAGAATTTAAAAAAAAAAGTTGTTTTATATAAACCACAAATTCCAGCCCACTTTTCCATTCTTTCAGTTGTTATTCCTATTAACAGCCGCGATAATCAGTCTATCCCCCTTATAACGTTAGGTTTAAGATAATTGATGTATAAATATGAGAAACTTGGCTCATAAAGCAGTTTGAACAAGCGACACGTTCGGTCGTGTTTTTCGCTCTATCGATACGAAGTTTGTTTTTTTTTCCGTTTTCCCCCCCGTCCGATCTCCCGCGATTGCGCGTCCGGTTCGTGAGCTATCGCCTGCGCTTGCTAAGTTATTAGCAATAGCAAGCCAGAAGGAAACGCTGCAAGGTTGTGAAAATTTTCTCACTCGACCGGTTGCCGTGGCAATGGGTCGAAAAAATCAACAAGTGGTGACATCCGCACCAGCGGCATTAGCTCCTGAAACCATGCCAAAACCGAGCAGCAGCAAGCGGCTACAGCATGACGATACCGGTCCATCGGACCCCAACGCCCGACTACTAGCGAGCAATCGGTTTGCTGCGCTCCCGGTACAGGAGATACCGAAAAAGGTGAAGATCCCGCCACTATTCACCACGTCAAGAAACATCGCTGCACTAAGAACGGAGCTTGCAGCGATTAAAGTAAATCCGCTCTACAAGCTGTGCAGTACCGGCACGAAAATCATGTGCTCTACGGAAGCCGACTACCGTGCTGTTGGAGCTCACCTAGTCGCAAAGCGGTACGAGTTTTATACGCACGATGCACCTGGAAACAAGCCGCTGAAGGTGATTCTGCGTGGCCTTCCGGAATTCACTCCGGAGGAAATAATTAATGAGCTGCAAGCGCCCGCTCTAAAACCAGTGAAGGTCTTTCCTATAAGACGACAGCAACAGGGAAATCATCGAGACAAACTCTATCTGGTCCACCTGGAGAAGGGTTCCGTTACGATGGCGGAACTAATAAAAACACGGGCCCTCTTCAACGTCATTGTCGAGTGGGACCGGTATCGCCCGAGACAGCACGACGTGACGCAGTGTGGCAACTGCCTTGTGTTCGGCCACGGAACCCGAAACTGCCACATGAAACCGCGGTGTGGCAAGTGTGCTGGAGCACACGTCACCAAGGATTGTGCCCCGATGGACGAAGGTGCCCCTCCAAAGTGCGCCAACTGTGGCGATAATCATGAAGGCAGCAATCGAACCTGTCCCAAACGTGCGGAGTTTCTGGCGATCCGCAAGCAGGCGTCCACCAAGTCCCGACCAGGCCAACGTCGTCCTCCCCCTTGGATGGACGAAGAAAATTTTCCAACGCTTCGGTACCAAGTGCCAAATCTACCACCGTTGCAATTAAATCCGCGCCATGCCAACCGCCCGTCAGCCTCCGTACAGCAACGATTCGCGGCAGCCGCCGCCACCCCCATGCCGGTTCCTCCTCCAGGCTGGGCAATCCGAGTTGTAGTTCCTCCACGCAACCACCCCCGAGGACAGCTCTATCACGGAGCAAATGGTTGAGTTCGTCCAAGAGCTCTACCGCCAATTACGATCCTGCCGCTCGAAGGAGGAACAGCTTAAAGCCGCCACATCCGTGACAATGGAGTTTATTTTCAAATATGGACCATAATCGCACCATCAGCATCCTCAATTGGAATGCTTGTTCCATCCGGAACAAAACAACTGAGCTCGGTGACTTCCTTAACAGGAAGGCCATCGACATCGCCATCGTCACCGAGACACGTCTCAAGCCGGAACTCAGTGTTTTCATCCCAGGATATCGGATTGTGCGACTTGATCGTAGCGGCTCTAGTGGAGGAGGAGTTGCGATCGCCCTGAGCAACAACATCAACTACCATCTGCTTCCGAGTTTTCAGCTGCAGTCTATTGAAGCCATCGGAGTCCAGCTCGAAACTGCCGTCGGCCCTATAACCATCATCGCGGCCTATTGTCCTAAGCAAGCCAGCACAGCTAACGGAACAACAACGGTCCTACGGAACGACATTCGCAAGTTAACTCGGAGGCAGGGGCAATTTATCATCGCCGGCGACCTAAATGCGAAACACGAAACCTGGGGGAATACCCGGCGCAACCGGAACGGAATAATCCTGCAGGAAGACCTGGAAGAGGGCCATTACACCGTCCTGGGCCCGGATACTCCCACCCGGTTGAGCAGATCCGGGGTCCATTCGACAATCGACATCTTCCTCACCAACATGGGAAACAACATCGCCCAGCCGGTCGTGCATCAGGAGCTCAGTTCGGACCACTATCCGGTGGTGGCCGAAGTTGGCTCTTCGGTCAACCGGCATCGAATCACCAGAAGGAACTACCATCGCGCCAGTTGGGAGAGGTTTCGACAACACGTTGACGACAACATCGATTTCGACATGCACCTTGATTCGGTTGATGACATCGAACGCCAGCTGCAGAGCATCGAGCAAGCAATCTCCCAGGCCCGGGAGCAACATGTACCGGTGATTGATCAGGTGAGCAACTCTGTACCCATTGAAGGACCCACTAAAGAACTTATTCAATTGCGCAACGCCATTCGAAGGCAATACCAGCGAACTGGTTTGCCAACGCTAAAAAGTCACTGTAATCGAGTGACGAAAATTATTAAGGCCAGAATGGTGGATCTCAGAAATAACAACTTTTCTGACGAGATCCGCTCTCTCCCAGATTTTGCAAAGCCGTTCTAGAAGCTACCAAAAATTTAAAAACTAAGCCAAGGCCCATTCCACCGTTGATCCCACTAGACACCAATGACTCCAAGGATCGCTTGATTACTCCTGCAGAGAAGGCTGCTGAGATAGGTCAACACTTCGTCAGCTCCCACAAACTTGGACAAAACATTGTCAGTCCGCACGAAGCCGCCGTTGGCGAGCTTATAAAAAATCTCCATCTAAGTCCCAACGACTTCTCGGAAGAGTTAAAGATCTCAGCTGACGAATTGTTGACCTATATCAAAGCGTCTAAGAACATGAAGGCCCCAGGTTTCGACAACATCATGAACTTGGAGCTCAAGCAATTGAGCCCCCAGTTCTATAACCATCTGGCGATGGTTTTCAACCATTGCCTCCGACTTGGCTACTTCCCCTCGTGTTGGAAGTCAGCCAAAGTCATCCCCATCCAGAAACCTGGGAAAGATCCTTCATGTCCCAAGAGCTATAGGCCCATCAGCCTTCTCTCAGGAGTATCGAAATTGTTTGAGAAAGCGATCCACCGTCGACTTCTCTCGTCTGCCGACGAGCTCAACATCATGCTCGACGAGCAGTTCGGATTCCGACGTGGTCGCTCAACAGTGCACCAACTTAACCGAGTAACCAACATCCTCAAGCGGAACAAGTCTGTTGCGAAATCATCTGCCATGGCACTTCTCGATATCGAGACCGATGCGCAAGAAATCTCCGCTGGTGTTCCGCAGGGAAGTATACTAGGTCCACTTCTGTTCAACCTTTTCACCTCGGACATACCACACACTAAACACATAAAACACACTAAACTAAGCTGAAGAGCCCATTGGGCTGTTGTTTGAATTTTAAGACAAAGATTGATAAACAAAAATTTTACTACTACTACGACGTTGACGGCTGGAACTAGCAAATAGAACTTTGAAACCAGCAGTGCGCTATGGCTAGAGCACGTTCCGTGCTGTTTGTGAGGTCGGGTCCGTACAACGATCGTAGATTGCGTTCAAAAATGTCATAAATTTGAGCAATTGATCTGGCACCACTTGTATTTGTACAAACTTGAAGTAAACCGCGATATAAAAAAAAAGTTTCAAATTTCAAAAATTCCATAGAATAACGCCATTTTCTGTTACTCATTAATAACCTCAAATTAATTATCAAGCTCATAGCATATCCAACAGCTAAAATGGTTTGTATTACAATTTCGGGACTTAATGTATCATTTGTAAAAACGATGATTGATAGTGCTGTGAAATACACGTTGATATGGTGGTCCTATGCTCGGCACTGTGTAGAGAAATTCCGCTGAATTTTGTTCCTTTTTAGTAATCCAAACGGCAATAAATAATACACCGAAAATACTTACATTTACTGAATATGGATGTAGAAAATCCCTTATTTGTTTATAATTGGCTTTTGTCAAAACAATACTTGATCACAATACTTGCTCCTTTAAAGTGAATCAAAAGTTGACAGTCCGTTTGGCTGCATTTTTTGACAGGTCGTTTGGCTGCATAAGACAATTGGTGTCCGGTCTATATACAGTGTCTATAGTTGGAATCGGAAGATTTATCAGGAATAGTACGCTCTACAAATTGCGGGTACTTGCCTGAATTCTTTTTTTACCAGTTCCATAGGCAATGTTTGTGGGTTACACACACAAAAAAAAACTATGTCTTAAACAAACTAGAGTTCTTCTTCTTTCTTGGGGGCGACTTTATGGCACCTTCTTCACGTTCTTTTGCTATTCTAGCCATCTTTTTTTGTTTACTTATCCCTGTTGACATGAATGCAGCAAACTGTAACAACGCGCGATCGCGGTATCCATATCCTTCGGTTCAGCGTTACTGATTTCGTTATCCACCGGGGTATCATGACAGATTCCTCCATTTTGTCTTCCAGCACCTTCTAGCGTTTCCAATTCGCTATCACCTTCAGCTTCAGATCCTATGTTGGCTGTGTCTCCGGTTACTGCAGATCCGTACGATTTCTTCCAATTACCGTTCTGTTCATTTTCTTACCGCCGGACTTTCGGCTGACTCTGAACATTCCGCTTGGGACAAGAAGCCATCAGATGTCCCACTTCTTTGCAGATGAAGCATTTATCCTTGTTACCTTCGTAATACATGTTACCCTTCCGATTGGCGAAGTGCAGCGATGACGGGATTTCATGCTTCACGGGATGCTTCACGTCCATGTACGCGCCTCGCACACCCGTGTAGACGCGAATGTCCAGCTCCGCCGGAAACTTCCTCCCGCACGATGCGTTTCACGTGTCCATATTTTGATGACACCGTAACGATCTCCCTGGTCGGGAACTGCCTGTGGGAGATTGTCTATTTGCACATAGCATATGTGATCCTGGGCATGTGACATGTGTACTTTAACCTTTTTTCCATTCGCATAATGGAAAATCAGCTAGTCGAGTTGGCGGTCAGCGCGTACAACATCGACCGCTCAGATTTGAACTTGACGAGAAGGGACTTTTCATCAGCTATCCTATATGCAGAAGCAATTTCATCAAGCTCCGCATCCAAACCTTTGACGAAATTTGCCACTTCGCCTAAGCTTGGTTTATCCGCTCCATTGCCGAAGGTAAATCGCACAGTATTTTTCAACTCTCACATTGCTGCTACAACAAAAGCAACCAGGATGATGATGAAAGAACAATGCAAACTGATTACAATGCCGTATAGAAGAAGGCTATCACACGAAGGAAGTCGTAAAACTCAACCGTACCAATCGAAAGCAAAAAGAGAACTGTGATTGCCTGAAATCGCAGCTTGGAGAACCTCTTGGTCAGAAGTGACATCAGGACCGCAAAGACTACGATGAACGGCGACAGCAAAAGGTCGGACTTTGTCGAACTGGGAAGAGGTTTCCATGGTACTGTTCACTTTTTCCCGCGCTTCGCGGTTTAGTTATTCCTCCTCTATGGCGCCATCTCCCGACGCCGACTGAACATTTCGGGACGCACAGTTTCCAAGAAAAGCAAGAGTCGGAGTTTGGGAAGGTTTCCTAAAATTTACGGCTGATCTGGTTTTCTTAAATTCCAGAAAATAGATGCCTTTCGGCCACGTTGATGATGAGAGGATTTTTTCCTTCAGATCTACTCACAGTCCAATTTTGAAGGAAATGAAAGACATAGAGCTGGCGTCCTTTCCGTTGGCTACTAGTCTTAAAACCTCCACGTTGTCGGTGCCAAAGCGATGCGTTGCTAAAGCTCGTACCTGCTCGACGGTTACATCGCAAAACTCTCCACTCGAAGCTTGATTTACGGCCGCCAATTTGCCAAGTGATGGGAATACTGACTCGGCTGAGCCACACGTGAGTGGCTCTGGCGGAGGCTTTTCGATTCTGGTCTGCCGAAAAGTCGACAATGCCTACGGAACCATTAGCATTTTCGGCGCGCTTTGAAGACCTCAGCGTTTATGAGTTGGAGTTGATAAGCACCGTAAAGTTGTTCCGTAATTCGTTTTTCAGCTCGTTCATGATTTCCAAATTGAGCTGCGGACACGCATATCTCTCATCAGAATAGAGCACGATTTTCAAAGCCAAAATAACTGATGGTATTTGCTGATTTAAGCATGAAACAGATGAAGAAATCCAGCCGAATCGAGGATGATATTCCGCATTGCAAAAGACTTGGCAGGTGAGTTTCGTTACAGAAATCTCGCTTTCACTGGATTGGTACATTACTTTGGTGTAATATTATAGCGTTTCATGAAGAATTTCGCAAAATCGACCGTCTATTCAGCAGGGCACCCAAAAACAAGGAATTTGACAGGTACGTTCAAAATCCTTAAAGATACGCTATGATACGCTGTTGGTACACTAAAAAAAACATGTTTTTTTTTAAATTTATTGAAAAGTGCCCTGCTGGAAGGATTGACATGATTTGCACGTTCTATTCATTTGTGGCTAACGTTTGAATTTAAAAAAATGGACAATAATTGACGATTTTTCATGGGTTTATCTTCACCCGCACTGACAAAACTACCCATGCAGCATCAATCGTAGTAACCCATGAGTCAACAGACAAAATTTGACAGCTCTATCAGTCGAACTCAAACCGTGATGGCAAAAACAGTAAAGCAGCTCCGTTCAGAAGTGTGCGCGTTCAAAGAATGGCACCCCGCCGCGTCGAAAACGGATATCATGTGGCACTTTGTGGACGCCGGATACGCCCGTTTTGGCATCTACAACATCTTGTCACTATTAGACAACAATCAGAGACAACAATCCGGACGGCCGACGACCCTGAATAGGAAGACCGAGGGAAAAGTGGCTACATCGCTGCATGCGCTTGGCCGGGAGGTCGGTTCAACCGGCCAAACAGTGAAAAAGTACCTGGCGAACATGAACATACATGTCAGGAGGCGGAAGTCACGTCCACTGGTTTCGGAGCTGCAGGCAATGACGCAGCGGCAGCGGCTGAATAAGATGGTCAACTCGATTTTCCCGGCGAATCACGACGTGGCGGTGGGGATGGACGAAAGACCTATCTCACCCTGGATGGCAACGACTGGCAGGGCACTTTGTCTTTTACTTCCCCCACGAAGGAAGTGAGCTCCGAGGCGAAGTTCATTTCACACACCAAGTTCCCCAAGAAGGTGCTGCTGTGGCTCACAATCAGAGAGTCAAAGCCGCTCTTCTTTCGCTCCTGACTGGCCGTGAACGGGGAAATGTATGGTATGAAATGCCTGCCGGAAGTTGCGTCGTTCATCAAGAAATACCTTAAGGGTGAAGACGCGGTGTTCTGGCCGGATCTGGCGTCGGCTACTACTACTACTCGAAGCGATCGTTGGAGGTGATGGAGCGGCTGAATATCGATGTGGTACCCAAGTCGGCGAACCCAATGTCCCCCATCGAGAATTTCTGGGCCAACCTGAAGCGTAAGATCTACTCCAATAATTTTGTCAAACTGAGGAGGAATTGAAAAAATATAATGAAGGGCTCGCAATTTTTTTGCAAGTAAGCTTAAATAATTACCTTCCATAGGAAATTTATCAAAAGCAATTATCTATCTTAGCTTTTATATTATCTCCATCCGAAAAAAAGTCCATTTTTTAATGCAAACGTTAGTCAAAGGATTGAAATTATTGCAAAGCGTTAGCGTGGTGAAAAAAGTCTAATTGCCTTTGAGTATGCAATCAAAATGCGTAGCGTGATAAAGAAGAGGGATTGCCTTTGGGTATTGCATGCGTGCACTTGCAAGAAATTGCTGCCAGAAAAACCTTCCAGATGACGCAGCGGTCGAAAAAAATCGTGGTGGTGTAGAGGAAGAGAAAGATTCCACGGTTCCACTAGCAAAACCACAACAATGCACTCACATGAAAAAAGCAGAAAAAAACACGACGACAATGTACGAATTTTCGCTATCGCGCCCGAGTACAGATCGAAAGCCGTTCAAAACGGTATGTTCATGTAATTATCACGAACGATTACACAGTCCAACGGTAAATAAAAACAGTCGATAGAAACAGCAAATCAAAACAAACACACATACCACGTTTTTACTATATAGAACGAGATCCAGAAGTGCGATCAAACCATGCCCCTAATAACAAACTCTTCCGAAGACACAAGACTTAGAACTTATCAAAGTTTCGTGTATTAATTTCCACCAGCGAAT
Source organism: Aedes koreicus (assembly GCA_024533555.2). NCBI lineage: Eukaryota > Metazoa > Arthropoda > Insecta > Diptera > Culicidae > Aedes > Aedes koreicus. The sequence goes on along the minus strand of JAHHFK020003949.1, from coordinate 577,522 downwards.
AATTTCGATAAATAATAACCCAAGCTTAAGAATTAACTACAACTTAGCTCTTCTTCGAGGGGCTCGCACTTTTCGAGGAGCCCATGCTCTTCGAGATTCCGCTTTGAACCGCTTTACTCAGCCTGGAGTTTGGCCTGGGCCTCTCGGTCGGTTTCTTGCTGCTCTCCCACTGCGTTCGGAACCCATCGATGAACTCATGCGTCATGGAACCCACCATTTTGGCCATGGGATACTGTTCCATCTCTCCTCCACCTCCACCTCCCACAGGCCCACCAACAGCGTTACCGACCAGCACCTCCGAGCCTCCCCCGGCCGCGGGAGACGATGCAGCTTTTGCAAGACTGTTGGAAAAAGACCGCCATGCACCCACCAGACTGTTCATTATCGGTGGCGAACCGTTCGATGAAGGTGCCGCGCTGGCACCAGCCGTTCCTGCTGGATTTGCGCTGGCAACGATTGGCTCAGGAGCAACAACTGGAGCATTGTTTGAACCTTGCGAAAGCAGTTGCGGCCTCCGGTTGCGGATGCCACGTTGTCCACGCAGCTCTCTCAATGTAGGTCGTTCGCGCTGTCTGCTCACTGTGCCTTGCCGGCGTGCCCTCGGGACAGGAATGCATCGATCGCATGTGCAGAGGGATTCATCGGCTCCTCCGACCGGGGCACCCACCAGTCCCTCACCTCTACGGCGTAATCGATTTTCACGTGGGCCTTCACCACGAACGCGAGGACCCGGGGCTCGCCGGCCGCCGACGATTTCCGATCTGATTTCTTCAACGACTTCAGCTGCTGCAGCTGTGGGTTCTGGCGGAGGAGCTTCTACCGGTTCGGGTTGGTTCGGAATGGTTAGCTTACGGATAGCCTCAGCGATGTTTTTTCTTACGGTGTTAAACGTATTTCGACTCGTTTGGACCATGTTTTCGGGATTGCCACTGCCCAATCGGAGCAGAGGAGTTTCAGAACCAAACAGCTGCCGTTTGCTGTGCGTTCTGGGGTAGCTTTCGGGGGGAGAACTTAGAAAGAAGAAAGCATGTTAGTTTTACAGTAAATGTTGTTTATTTCGACAGTACTAACGATAAGATTTGCACACGCACACTTAGAGCTAGCTGGAGGAAATCCTGACTGGGCAACGAGAGTGAATCTCTACGATTTTAAATGTTTGCCGTTCATCAAATTTCTCCATGGTTTGAAGATTTCCATCTGAAGTATTGTTCGCACTAGAATAAAATAATGCGGAATTATTGGAATGATCATTTTCTTAGTTGAGAAAGGCCGTAAACGTACGTGGGTTCATTCCCAAGAGGCTATTCGTCATCGGTGCCGCTGTTTGCACTCGTGGTAGTTGTGAACTGGAGGAGCTTCTGCTCCTCGATGGCGGGTAAGATCTGGCCGGTGATGCACTTCTGCTTCTTGGTTTCTTAATGATCTCGTTATAGGAGCTGCACTGATCACAGTGTTCCTTCACCTTGCGGATGATGAAATCCTGCATCGCTGGGGGTATTCCTGTTCGAGGTTGAAGGATTGATTCCCGCGGAGGGCCGACGTTCATGATTTCCGCTGAACTTGATCCTGATCGGATTCGGTTAGATTGACGACTTGCTGGTCGAGCCCTTCGTTGGCGTCGATCATCACTCGATTCATCCATGTTGGTTTTTGTTTCGGACCATTCCACCTGTTCACTGTAGTCGACCTGGTTTGGTGGGAGTTCCGTAGATTTCACCCTCCCGAGACGCGCCGCCCTGGGTCGGGTAGTAGTCGTAGTCGTCCAGACATTGATCGGTTCCGAGCCCATATTGGCCGTATTCCAGCCTTTGAAGCGCCGTTGCATATACTGCTGTCCTCGTTTCAACCGCCAGCGAGGGTCCTTCCGGGCGGCTTTTCGCTTGGGGCCCTCTATGCTTCTCCTTGATGGGGCTGGTGCCGTGGTTATCGCAAAGATTTTCTCCCACTTGTCTTCGTTGATACGAGATTTCGGCAGCTGCTCCGCGTTCATGGAGTTCTTTGTCTTCCAGCGGGAACCTTTTCCCGGCTTCGGGTGGTGTGGTGTGAAGGATTCCTTCAGCCTCGGGGCTTTTCGGTTCCGGTGTATGTCAGTTTCAACGGATTCCGTGTAATCCGATTCGAAGTATTCGTTGCTTGGAATACTCTTCTTTGGGCGCAGTCGGAAGCGCATCCGTTTGCGGGGGGTTGAATCCATCGATGTGTCTGTAGTTGTTGAGGTTGTAGTGGTTGTAGTGGTTGTAGGTGCCAACGATGAGGTTTCAGATGCCTCGGTAGTTCGTCGAACTTTCATTTTTTGAGCAACCTTGGACCTGTTTCGTCGTCCTTTTGGATCGGTGGTCTGATCTGAAGCCGTGTTTTTTGATTTCATTGGCATCATGGTAACTGCAGAGCTCCAAAATCGAGGCATGAACTGTTCGGCTCGATTTGATCGAAATTTGTGGAGAGTGGGATTCTCAAGTGTGGAGTCCCGTGTGTCACGTGGCCTCTCGGAAATTTCACCGGATCCGATGATTATGATCGGATTTGGACGGGATTCAGACTCTTCAAGTTGTTGTTGGTCCGTGCTCTGTTGAAGTTTCCACTGCTTCAGTTTTCGACCGTACAACTTACTGCGATTGATCTTGAACGTCTGACGAAATCTAGTCGATGTGTCATCAGGAAGTATAGAAGTGATAGTTTCCATAGTCGTACTCTCTGTTGGTGGTTCCGTAGGTGGCGTTCCTTTTCGTTTTTCTATTCGATGTGGAATTTGACTTAGAATATCCATGACACATCGTTTTGAGGTCTTGTTAAGGGCATTGGCACTACCACAGCCTATTTGGAAAAAGTTGTAGTTTATGATTGTTCCCGGATGTACTTGATCGGTGTTTTCAGCAACATGGCTGCAAGGCATGACTATCTCCGTTCCATTTGGAGCAATAGATTCCACGTTGGTGATTTGAATTGGCTCTCCAACTATACCACTACTTGGAGATGGTGAACTTGTGCCTTCTAAGAATATTTTTAGGGCAGCTGGGAAATTTATTGTCCCGTCAGGAGGACTGCTATTTTTTATATCTTTTCGAATTACTTGGACATCGGATGGGATGGTCTCTGAGCCAACGAGGCGCTCGGAACTAGACTGAATTATGGTTCTGTCGTTTTGTTGGGCTTGAGGTTGGACTTCTTCAAGTCTTCTGGAGCCCTTATCGTTAGAACTGTCTACGGAATGTGCAATGGGAACGAATGATGCATACCTGTTTCTTAGCAATCCTTGGCGATTCCTTGGATTTGGCTTCGAGACTTCCCGTGTGTTTCGAGGGCCTTGTAATCTGCTTCCAGGTAAACTCGATTGATCGTCATGTTGATCGGCTGCATCTTGATTTAAATGATCATTTGCTGTATCCTAAAAACTGGGTCCTGTTAATTGGGGAGTTCGGCTATGAATGCTGTCCGGAGTCCATTGCTGAACGTACTCACCTCAAATGAATCGACCAGAAACCCTGACGGAGGTCCTGATGAACGTTTAGTATTCCTAATATTGATGAACCTCTTTTGTCTGGAGTTAACAGCTGCCAAGTCAAGCTCTTGTATCGAACCATCTTCGTTGTAGAATCCTACCAATAATGGTAGTGCTTCAGGAATATCTATCTCCTCGATATGATTTGCCGAGTGAACAACTTCTGCCGTTTCAGTAGTTTTCTCTTCTTCCTCGAGAGCATTAGGGTTGCTTGCTCTAAGCCAAGGCATTCCGCGTCTAGCAAAGGGTTTTGGCATGCCAAAGGGACCTCTGATTAATCCAAATGGCTTAGGTCTAAGGAATGCCACAACCTATTTTCAAGTGAAAAATCATTCTATCATGACCCATGAATCTAAAACTAAAATCCAAGCAGCACAAACCTTGCCACCTCCGTCATTTCCTATGATCAAGCCGAAAACTAACACCACCGACACTGTAAAAACTGATCGCTTCATTTCGGAGGTCAAGATGGAACTTCCTAGTCAATCACTGATTTACGCTGGCCGAAAAAACCCCTTCCAGTAGCCACTTGCTGCATCACACCTCTCAACCCAACAACTGATTGCAAAACTTACCGAAATCCTACCTTTTATAACATCCAAAGCGGAACGCATCCGGCTGCAACCCGTCCGAAGCCCAAACATGTTATCCAAACATCCAACCCGTTAACGGAAATCGCATCAACGCGACGGTCATCTCTACACCTTGGACTTGTTTGCAAACAAACCGACTGGCAGGCCGCAATCTGTGTGGAGAAAAGTCACGTGCAAAAGTGTGGCTAACTTACTTCGCGGAACCACGTTCCAAACAGTTCAACAACCTCCCCATTTCCTCTTCGGCACCGCGGGAGGGAAAAATTCTCAAATTCCGCACCCAACTGACCCGATTAAAGTCTCGATCTGAATCGATCAAATCGAACTCTGCGAAATGGTTTGTTTACTAATTGGCCGGCAAACCAACAACCTGCCTCGTTAAACTGATCTCGTTAGGCAGTTCACACCTGCGCAGAGCGGACGGTTGCTAAGCTAGAACGAAAATGCGTGCGGGATTTTCGGATGTTGGATCTAATTGCGGTGCAGCTAGGTGGTTTGTTTTTTTTTCTAACTCTGCAAAGCTGGCAAAATGAGATCATGGCAGGCTGTGGAATTGTTTTCGCAATTGTTTGCTGGCGTTTTCGATTGAGGTGTAATTAATTGTTGGATTCGATTCGGCGGTGCCACCCAGGTTGAACGGAGAGCGGGTGGAGTTTCGATTTAATTGAGCTGTTAATGAGCCGAAGAAGAAGTATTTAGATACTCTACGTGAGGTAATTATGCTATTTCAGTGCGTAAAAGAAGCACGATTTCAATCGGACCGGAATGGATTTGGCTCTCATGGGGTGCAAAACGTCATTCACGAACAGTTTGTTTCAAGTTGATATTTGATGGTGTTAAAACAGCCTGTTATAAGCTAAGAAGCCATCGTTAAGCAACATATATGAGGCTCTGTTTATCAACAAGCGTGGAGCTCTGATCCTCGCGATGGTGGCAATTACACTAGTCGGCAAAATCGGAACTTTTTTCGCTCCCGTCGGCATTTCTGGTTGGATTTTATAGATTTTGTTACGCTGAATCCAAATATGGGCTCAGAAATGCTGTAACACGTCCAGTTTTTGAGAAAAATGTGATTTAAACTAACAAAAACACGTACTTCCGTAGTAATATGATCTACCTAAGCAACAACCAGAATATTGGCTCTGCCCTTTGCAAGTTGGACTTCGATTTTATGGAATGGACCTCCCTGAATCCATTCGTGAACACAGATTTTTCGTAACACGTAAGATTGATGAAATAAACCGGGATTTCATTCACAAAATTACGAATTTTCATAAAAATCAAGATTTTCTATTTTGAAAACATGAATTTCAGCTCCACCCTTTGAATGTTGGGCTTGGATTTTATGAAATGGACCTCCCTGAATTCATTCGTGAACACGGATTTTTCGTAACACGTAAGGTTGATGTAAAAACCGGGTTTACATTCACAAAATTACGAGTTTTAATGAAAATCAAGATCCGTCCATTAATTACGTCGCTCAAAAATACAGATTTTTAACCCCCTCCTTTCTATATCACATTTTTTGTATGGATTTTTGAAAAAAATTGCATGCATCGTCACTTTTTAAACCCCCCCCCCCCCATCTCCCTCTCAAAGCATAACGTAATTTATGAACGATCCCTTTAGCTGTGCCTCTTTGAGTATATTGAGTATATTGATGTTGCTTCTTACAGCAGTTTGGGAACTGAAGACCTTCAAAGTTCATTCATTAATTCAAAAGTCAGCTGCACAGAGCCCTTCAGAAACGCCTCATTTAATACTCTATTCAGCAGTGCCGTATTTTTAAGTTACGATAGGAGTGAGCAAGACAGCATTAAAACACGCAAACACTCAAAAAACAAAAGAATAGACAAAGACAAAAGACTCTGTGTTAGTCACTATTGCTCGAGAGAATAAGGAAAAGATATGTTAAAAAAGAAAGCAAGAATCCTCAAGCACGTAGCTTAATGCGGCATTTTATAGAGCTTTTTGACGTTTAATTTGCGCACACTACTGCAAGATTTGAATCGAAGCAGTGCGAGTGAGAAGTCAACGAAGTTGTGGGAAACCAAACCGTGCATTAATCCCCGCATGTTAGACAAAGAAAGGCGATTAAATGTCGAAAAGGTCTATTGGCGTATTTGCGGCACAAAATTTGTGTCATTATTGCTGTCTTGCTTTGGCGTCAATTAATGCTCATGTTGACTCTCTTCAGCCTTGCACAATCATTTTTTATTCATTCAAAGCTAGCTATTTGAGTGTTACGGACGCGTTTTTTTTTTATTTTTGTAAAAATGTCGCGAATTTGTCTGAACGATCCGCAAAAATTTTGTTGCATTTGTGGAGACGTGATATTGAAGGAACAGAGAAAGGGGTTTACACCTTTGTTGGAGACAGCATATCAGCTGTATTTTGACAAGGAGCTTCCAAATCGTGAGTTTCCATGAGTTCCAACATACTCCTGTTGCTCATGCTACCGAACATTGCTTGGTTGGATGAAAGGTACGCACAAAGGCTTACCTTTTGCCAAACCTATGGTGTGGACTAATCCAACCAATCACATGAGCGATTGTTACTTTTGTTTGACAAAAAATCATGGATTTTCCAAAGCTTTGAAGCATAAAATCGAATACCCATCAAGGCCAACATTGCACTCCGAAGCAATGCCAGTTCCAATATCTCCAAATATTGCTGGACGTGCTGATGAGTTGGATTCGGAACCAGGCGAATCTGAGAAAAGCTTTCAGGATGATCCAGATTTTTTACCTTCGGAGTCTGAGGAACCGCATTTTATAACCCAAGAGGAGCTGAACGATTTGATTCGAGATTTGGAGCTACCCAAGACCAAAGCGCAGCTGCTAGCTTCAAGGCTAAAGCAGTGGAATGTCCTGGAAAAAGATGTAAAGGTGTCATCTTATAGGAAGAGACATTCAGATAACATTAAATATTTTTCGATGGACGGTGATCTTGTCTCTTGCAACAACATCGAAGGTTTAATGGAAGAGCTACAGTAAGAGTATCACGCAACTGACTGGAGGCTCTTCAACGACGCTTCAAGCAAAAGCTTGAAGGCAGTGTTACTGCACAATGGAAATAAGTATTCTTCAGTGCCAGTTGCATTTGCAGCTCACATGAAGGAAACTTATGAGAACATAAAAACACTTTTGGAAAAGATCAAATATTCGGAACACCAGTGGAATCTCTGTGCAGACCTTAAGGTAGTGGCATTGCTCACTGGGCTTCAAGGAGGCTACACAAAGCATTGTTGTTTCCTCTACGAATGGGACAGTCGTGCGAGGGATAAACATTACCACCAGCAGCATTGGCCAGCACGTACCGAGATGGTACCTGGGAAGAAAAATGTGTCAAATCTGCCTCTTGTCGACAGGGACAAAATTTTACTACCTCCGCTACATATTAAGCTTGGGTTGATCAAAAATTTTGTCAAAAAGCTGGATATTCAAGGAGAACCATATTGTTTTTTGAGGAAAAAGTTTCCGAGATTGAGCGAAGCCAAGGTGAAAGAAGGAGTATTTGTTGGCCCTCAAATTAGGAAACTCCTTAAAGACGACAATTTTCAGCAAACTCTTAACGCGACAGAGTTACGAGCATGGAATGCGTTCCAAAAGGTTTGTGATCACTTCTTGGGAAATGAAAAGTCTCCGGATTATGTACTCATCGTTCAAGAGCTGGTTGATTCGTATGCTGCACTGGGATGTAATATGTCACTTAAATTGCACTTTTTGCATTCTCATCTGGACTTCTTCCCAGAGAATATGCCGTCTCAGATGAACATGGAGAACGATTTCATCAAGATATCGCACAGACTGAAAAGAACTTTGCTGGCAAATGGAGCCCAGCGATGCTAGCGGACTACTGCTGGATGCTACAGAGGCAAACACCTTTGGAGAACTATAAAAGGAAAAAGAAAACAAAGTGAATTTAAGTTGAAAATAAAGAGAAAATTTCAACTATATGACTGACTGACTGACTGACTGACTGACTGACTGACTGACTGACTGACTGACTGACTGACTGACTGACTGACTGACTGACTGACTGACTGACTGACTGACTGACTGACTGACTGACTGACTGACTGACTGACTGACTGACTGACTGACTGACTGACTGACTGACTGACTGACTGACTGACTGACTGACTGACTGACTGACTGACTGACTGACTGACTGACTGACTGACTGACTGACTGACTGACTGACTGACTGACTGACTGACTGACTGACTGACTGACTGACTGACTGACTGACTGACTGACTGACTGACTGACTGACTGACTGACTGACTGACTGACTGACTGACTGACTGACTGACTGACTGACTGACTGACTGACTGACTGACTGACTGACTGACTGACTGACTGACTGACTGACTGACTGACTGACTGACTGACTGACTGACTGACTGACTGACTGACTGACTGACTGACTGACTGACTGACTGACTGACTGACTGACTGACTGACTGACTGACTGACTGACTGACTGACTGACTGACTGACTGACTGACTGACTGACTGACTGACTGACTGACTGACTGACTGACTGACTGACTGATAAGGAGTGTATCGAAAAGTAGTTATAAACATTCTATGCGTTATTACGCATAAACTACTGTATATATTTTTAGCGTGTAAGCGCCATTTGCTTTGTTTACATGGAAAAAATGATTATTCGGTTCATTCATTTCCGTTGATAAAGTTGTATTCAAAATGTCGCGAATTGAATTTGAGACTAAAAGTGCACCGAAAAGGGTGTTACTTACAACCAGATTGCGAAAAGAGTAAATGTTCACCCGGCAAGTGTAAAACGCATCATCGAAAAGTTTGGTAAGGAGTGCTCCCTCAAGGATTTACCAAGAAGTGGCCGGAAACCCGGCTCCAGCAACCCCGATTTGGACCAAAAAGTTGTGGATTATATTCAACGGAACAAATCTGCCTCTACTCGCGATCTAGCTAAGAAGTTCAGGACCAGCATCGGAATGATTCAACGAATCAAGCGCAGGAATGACTTGAAGACGTACAAAAAGCAGAAAGTGCCCAAACAAACTCCGGAACAAAAGTCTCGTGCCAAAACCAGGGCTCGAAAGCTGTACAGCTGCATTTTGGACAATGTCGACCAGTGCATTTTGATGGATGACGAAACATACGTTAAAGAAGATTCAAGAACGCTACCGGGGCCGCAGTTTTATACTAAATCTGTTGGGGAACGTGTGCCAACCGCAGATACGACTGTTGCGATGGAGAAATTCGGTCAGAAGGTGCTCATTTGGCAAGCTATTTGCACATGTGGCTTGCGTTCTTCAATTTTCTATACAAAAGGAACTATAAATGCTGAGATTTATCAAAAGGAATGTTTGAAGAACAGGTTGCTACCATTGTATAGAAAGCACCAGTCCCCTCCTCTCTTCTGGCCAGATTTGGCATCGGCACATTACGCCAAATCCACTCTACAGTGGCTGACGGAGAATAACATCAAGTTCGTAGAAAAAGACATCAACCCACCAAACTGTCCCCAGTTGCGACCGATCGAACGCTATTGGGCAATAGTCAAGCGTATATTTAAGAAGGATGGTACAGTGTCCCAAAACATGACCGATTTTAAGAAAAATTGGGCAGCGGCATCCAGGAAGTGCACAAAGGTCACTGTGCAGAATTTGATGGCAGGTGTCAAATCAAAGGTACGGGCATTCTACAGAAATGAACATGATGACTAGTTTTTCCGTTTGGATCTTTTGTAAACATGTTAAGCTATAATAAACTGAAATAGTATGTTAATTTTAACGATGTTTTCATGCCTATTTTATTATTTGGAAGTTTATAACTACTTTTCGATACACTCCTTAGTAAATCTTGATTTTCATGAAAATTCGCAATTTTGTGAATAAAAACTCATTTTTTTCAACACGAATGGATTCAGAGAGGTTCATTTCATAAAATCCAGGCCCAGTATTCAAAGGGCGGAGCTGAAATTCATGTTTTCAAAATAGAAAATCTTGATTTTTATGAAAATTCGTAATTTTGTGAATGAAATCCCGGTTTATTTCATCAATCTTACGTGTTACGAAAAATCTGTGTTCACGAATGGATTCAGGGAGGTCCATTCCATAAAATCCAAGTCCAACTTGCAAATACCGTATATTGGTAGTTTTATATTTTTTCTGCATAATTTTCAATCAGCAGCATTAACAATTATCCTCAAAGAGCGTAACATCGCAAGTTTTTTTTTTATGAAATTGTTTATATTGTTATATTAACCCATCTCCGTTTATTTCTTAACATTTATATCACAAACAATCAGACATAACACATTGAACATTTTGCACTTCTCCTTTCCTTTACTTCTCACTTTTACCTATATGTATACATATATAATGGTTTCCGGTACTTCCTAGATGTTCAACAACATCATTAGGATTTTTGCGTCATTTATCATTAGGTTATATCTCCATACTTGATTTGAGCACTTCATCATCATTGCCGGCGTAAGTTCATCTAACGCAACTATTTGAAACGATGGATTCTACACCGATCTGCTCGTTTCAAATCTCGTATGCGACTTTGACTTTTTCGGTATGATGAAAATGGTATTTTCAGTTATTATTCAACAAGGCACTTTAAAATTGAGCCTAAAAATCGGAGACACCTTGAAAATACGTGGCTCACATTCATGAAGCATTTGTTAAATTTGAGTTTATAATAAGAAAATTATTTTATTTTGGAGTACTGCTCAATATAAACGAATTTCACGCCAACTCGTCTTCGTTGTTGGTAGTACCCTCTCAGAATCCAATGAAACTTTGTGGGTGTATAGACTTTGTCTTTTCAAGCAACTTTGCATACTTTGTTTTTCAAAATTTATCTAGACTACCATTTGAAAAAAGCTTATGTTTTTGATAGATTTTTGACCAAGGACTACGTCCTTGTTTTCTATACTGGGGTACCATTTATGGCCAGGTTCTCAATCAAAATGTTGTAAAAATCGATTTTCTTTTATTGCATTTTTTATAGGTATATAGTCTAAAATGTTGGGGCAAAAAGGTTTTTCGATCCGGGAAGTACAAAAGATTCTACAACGCATTGTTCGAAGCAGTGTCACGGTCGCCGCCTTTAAACGTTTAAACTTTAAACGCGTTTTTCTCAAAACAATGTTTTTCAAAACTGCCTGCATGATTACAAAAAAAAACCGCTCGACCAATTAACTTCTACATTTGACCTCGGAAAATTAAACACTTTTTATTTGAGCTTGTCGATCTTATAAATTTAATTTTTTGGTAAGAAATATTTTTTATACAGTCTTCAACTTTGCAAATAAAACGAAAAAACGATACTCAAACTCCAACTTAGCACCAAATTTTCAATTTTAAAGCTATTTAAATTTTAGCTATGTCAGACTCCGCCAAATTTGATGCGGAATCGACTAAAGGGCGATACGGTCAAAATTTGGTCAATATCAACTTGACGTATTTCTTTCAATTTTGCATTTAAAAAACCTGAACACCCTTCATTTTGAAGGTGTGTGTGTGTAGAATGTTGCTCCTATTTTGATTTTGGAATTCACTCTTCAGTTGTCAAAATGCCGTCCAAGCAAGAAGAGCAGCGTATCAAAATTTTGCTCGCGCATCGCGAAAATCCGAGCTACTCGCACGCAAAGTTGGCAAAATCGCTAAAAGTTGCCAAATCAACCGTTACAAATGTAATTAAAGTGTTTGGGGAACGTTTGTCGACAGCCAGGAAGTCTGGATCGGGGGGAAATCGAAAACCGGAAGCCGCTGAGACGACAAAGAGAGTTGCCGGTAGTTTCAAGCGAAACCCTAACCTATCTCTCCGAGATGCCGCAAATAAGCTGGGTGTATCGTCTACAACCGTGCATCGAGCCAAAAAACGAGCCGGACTATCGACTTACAAGAAGGTAGTGACTACAAATCGCGATGATAAACAAAATACGACGGCCAAAGCGCGATCCCGGAGGCTGTACACGACGATGCTGACGAAGTTTGACTGCGTGGTAATGGACGACGAAACCTACGTCAAAGCCGACTACAAGCAGCTTCCGGGACAGGAGTTTTATACGGCAAAAGGAAGGGGAAAGGTAGCAGATATTTTCAAGCACACGAAACTGTCAAAGTTCGCAAAGAAATATCTGGTTTGGCAAGCCATCTGTACCTGTGGCTTGAAAAGCAGCATTTTCATAGCTTCCGGGACTGTCAACCAAGAAATTTACGTGAAAGAGTGTTTGAATAAACGTCTGCTGCCTTTCCTGAAGAAACACGGTTGTTCCGTACTGTTTTGGCCGGATTTGGCATCTTGCCATTACGGTAAAAAGGCCATGGAGTGGTACGCCGCCAACAACGTGCAGGTGGTTCCCAAGGACAAGAACCCTCCCAACACGCCAGAGCTCCGCCCAATTGAGAAATACTGGGCTATTGTCAAGCGGAACCTAAAGAAGACCAAAAAAACTGCTAAGGACGAGCAGCAGTTCAAGGCAAACTGGCTTTCTGCGGCGAAGAAGGTGGACAAGGTGGCTGTACAAAATCTGATGGCAGGGGTCAAGCGTAAAGCCCGGCAATTCGGATTTGGAAAAGCGGAAGCCTAACTGAATATTTTTCCTGAATTTTATACTAATTGAACTTGAAAAAGAAATTTAATTTGATTTTTTAAATAAACGATTTCACCGATTTACACGCGTTTTCCCTTGACCAAATTTTGACCGTATCACCCTTTAATGAAAACGATTTTTGATTCAAGCAAACGTGTAAGCAGCTACAATGCACGCAGATGGAGAACTACCATCTAGCTCCAAGTGACATTGCGGGCCCCATTTTGTTTTTTTTTGGTAAACAAATTATGAAATAAAATCAAAACTATATCAAATCGAAAAATCTAAAGAGGGTTTTTGTATGTCTTTCCTTTGCATCAAAAAAAATTCCAAATTTCGCCAATTTTTACCTCGTTTGATTGGGAACCTGGACTTCAAAAAAATCGCTTTGCGGCCGTCATGAAAAGTGGTCAGGTTTTGAGCGTTAATATCTCAGTCATTTCTCAAAATATTTGCAAAATTCTTGAACCAATCGATTGGAAATATGTCGACGTAGCAACTTCAATAGAGAACATTGCTGATTTCTGGCTCTATACTATTGAAAAATTCACAAATGTCAAGCCTTGTCTTAAAAAGTATATTAACCCCTTCAGGCCTAAGGTGTTATACATGACCCCAAAGGGAAAATTGGTGTATAAAATTACAGACTGAATAAAAATGTTATTTGTCCTGGACAAATTTTTTCTACATCAATTCTTCTAACTTGAAAATATTTAAAAATAATGAGTTTAAGGCCTAATTGACGACCTAGAACATCCTGAATATGAAAAAGTTCAGGAAGGAAAAATAAATGCCTCGTTTATAGTGTAAGGCGTTGTTTTAGAATATTGTACATATGCAAACCAAGGTAAACGTTAAACATTTTTGTATCGTTCTGGAAAATTCTGGGTTATTCAAAATATACTTGAGTTCAGAACTTCAGCTCTACAGTTGAAACTGTAGCTTTTTGGGCAAAACAAAGTTACGCTATGTATTCATTCATTAGTGAATATTTTCGAACGCTGAAAAAAATATTATGAGATAAACTGGGATGCTCGAGGTCTTCCAAACTGTCCTCGAGTTAAGGACATAAGATCTAGTTGTAACAGTAGGGGGCTTCAAATGGTGAGTTGACAACTTCGAAGGAGGGTGTGACCGTCCTCCAGTCCTCACAAGTTCCTACCTCACGCCTCCACGAGTCATATGATCACAAAAGAGTGCCAGCTGAAACATGGAGACGCTAACATTTACTTTAAAATTGCACTTGTGATTTTCAACAACTATGTTCATAAAAGACGGACATGCGCTTATAAGCAGTAAAATTTTGACTTTAATGATTGGAGTGATCTGCTCTCTTTTCAATTTTTTCAGAGACTGTTTAAATGTTGATACGTACCTAATTTATGATTTCAGTGATCAACCAGTGGATGTCGGATATATTTTGTACACACATATGTTGTGTTCTCTGACTATTCTTGTGAATACAAATACTAATCATACTGCAACGGCTGAAGTCTTTCAATGAAAGGTTGATCAGCTAAGTTAGCTAAGTCACCTATTTCAATTTTAGCTAAGTTCAACTATTAGCTGTCGTTCTCACATTATTATTATTAAATAGTTATTTAGGTAGTTCATACATTTTCATCATTATCATTACCTGGTTTTTCATTAGTCGCATTTTCATAATTTATTTAAAGATTATTTTATTATTCTTACCTTGGAGCGTAGGGTACAGTATGTCTACGCATCCTTCCTCCCCTGTAGATTCACAAAATGCGTTGTGGTTCAACTCTATTCATTTGAATCCAACTCATGTTAACCCAACTATTTCCAGGATGCTTTCTCGTACTGGCTGCGTTTTTATTAGATTAGATTAGATTAGATTAAGATCTAGTTGTAACAGTAGGTTTCTGGAGTATGTTAAGGGACAATATTTCACAATATTTATTGAACAGTCAACAGACATAATGCGACAATCTTGAGATATTCTATGTCATCCAAACTGTCCTTAACTTCAAAACATTGTAATTGTAACAGTAGTTTTATGGACTGTACAAAGTTGAGTTAGTCTGTTTGGTAAAGAATATCTCAAGATTATCCCATAATGCCTGTTGGTCTTCCAGGACATGCATTAAATATGTTTGAATACATATCATTAACTTGTATAGCGGACAAAGCAACTGTTACAACTGTTGATCTTAAGTTTGGAACTCTAGGACAGTTTGAACGACCTAGCACATTATAAACAAATATTTCTTACTTTTTGTAATCATTTCTACGTTATTGAGAACCAATTCCATCATAATAAACCAAATTGCTTGTATAATAACGCTGGGAAAAGTGTAGGCTTGAATGGGTTAATTCAAAAAAATTTGCAATGAGTCTGTGCACGCTATAAAAAATTTGACTTTTACTGTGAGCCATGTTTTCAAGCGTCCTGTGAGAGTGAGTGAGACAACACCAAAACACGGCTCACAGTAAAAGTCAAAAAGACAAAACAATTATAGCAGCGTGCACAGGCTCATATACAATCAAAACTAACATTTGAAAAGGGCCACAAACATTCAATTTCACTTTACATCAGTAAAACAGAACCAAAAATGTACGTTTAAGTAAAAGTTATTTATAACTGCTTGTGCAGATATTCTTATTTTTATGGGCGATACAAATATGGCGTCGTATATCTTTAGGAGGGGGGGGGGGGGGGGTAGGTGGTGTAGGGAGAGTCAAGAAGATTTGTAACAGGACGTGTAAAAGGTGTGGGAAAAATTGTGATAGAGGGGGCTGCTAAATCTAAAAAAAAGCGTACGTCATATTAGAATCGTCTTGAATTGGATATGCATCAAGTCTTATCATAATAGAAAATTCTAATTTGATAAGACTTGATGCATATATATTTTAAGACGATTCAAATATGACGTTATTTGAATTCTCGAAATACTGTTTACGTCAATGAAAACTCATAGGTTGTTGCTTGGTAAGGATTTTATTTGATTATTTTTTTTATATGTACATTTTCACGTTATAATTTATTTTAAATCTTTCTCATACAAAGTAAATTTCGTTGGGTCGGAAAACCTGTTTGCTGAAATGTGATTTTCTGAAATAGGTCTTGTGAAAAGCAACAATGCTCGGATTGACAGACCGAGGATGATCTTGGAATAAGGAAAACACGATTAGTCTTCATTTATGCGAATCCTCATTTTCTATTTGATGTTCTATAGTTTGAAGTGGTTAAGGCTAGGAATCTGATGCATGGTCAGTATCGGAGACATTGTTTGTTTTCTTTGCAATGAATCCGATTTTGACTGATAAAGGGACGCGCCTTTGAAGAGTGCTCTCACTCCTCGAAGGGTTTAAATAGCGGAAACTTTCAATAAAACTCGATTCGTTACCACCAATACAAACAAAAACAACTGTAACAACACCGAATACTTCATCATTTCTCAATAGTGATGAAGTAACTCGACATGCACTAAACAAAGGATACGGGATATACTGCAATAGATCAAATCACTGGTCGCAGTGGTTTATGTACCGAACAGAGGAAAAAAAATCTCATACACTGGGAAAAATGGTTGATTAGAAAAAGCAAGTAAACATACATAACATTCTTCCCTCCTTTAAAAGAAATTCAAGATCACGGCGAATACCTACGAGGGGCACGCCGTTGTCTGTTTGTTCGACTTAAAACACGTGGAGAGACTTCTCGACGCCGGTCGTGAATGCTACTACTCGCAAAAAAAAACCACAGTAGAAACTACCCTTTCGAGGGTTAAATTAAGCGCTAGTACCAACAATTTTCACCTGACTATAAATGCGTTTGATTTTACCATGCCTGCGATTAGATCGACCATGGTGCGGTTGATATCAATATGAGGTCTGTCAAATATACCACAAATGTTAAAGGTTTTACCATAAACGTAGTAAATTTGACTGAAATTTCATGGTAGTTTTAAAGATAGGCATAGTTGGGTTAAAATGGTAGTTTTTACTACAAGATTTTTTTCTGTGTAGGTGAAAGAAAAAGTTCATCTGATGAATCAGAAGGGCTTTCGGTCGATGCGTAGGATTCGGTTTTGGTAGTCGGTTCCTGTGACGTCCTACTATCTCCGTAATAATGAGTGCCCTGAGATGTCTCACCTGGTGTCAAAATCGAAGAACTTGATTCACTTGATGGTGTGTGTGGCGTTTTAGATGCTTTCCATTGTAAACAATCTCGTAGTGTATACATCTGTTATGTTCTCAAAAGGAGTAAAAAGTATGCATATTTACTTTCCAAAAGGAGTAAAAAGTATGCATATTTACTTTCCAAAAGGAGTAAAAAGTATGCATATTTTACTTTTTAAAAGGAGTAAAAAGTATGCATTTTGCACTTTTCAAAAGGAGTAAAAAGTATGCACATATTGACGTATATTCAGTTTACGCAAAAGGGAGTAAAAGTAATATACTCCTTTTTTGGCGTAGTCCCATTTTCCCTCGAAAAAGCATACTTTATAGTCATAATAGCGTAAATTAAGATTACCGTGTTGATCTCCCAATCGAGTGTTAATTCTTCCTGCAATCCATTTGTCCATTCGAATATTTCCTGATAGAAAGTAAACCTAATCTCCTGGAGCGAATGAACGGAACGAAGACTCATGCTGCCCGCTGCTTGTCGGAGATTTTTGTTTGGGTTTCCTGCGGTATCACGAGATCCAATCGTGTTCGGATGTTTCGCCCGAGGAACAGTTTCGCTGACGAATCTCCAGTTTCTGCTGCAGAAATACGTTGAGATTGGCTTGTAAATTTTCACTCGTTGTGTCCATGGCTTTCAGTGCACTTCTAACTGTCTGGACGTAGCGCTTGGCTTGACCATTTGTTGCAGGATGATAGGGAGCGGAAAGCTTGTGATATTTAACACCTCTCTTCTCCAGGAATGCTTTGAACTCCGCAGCGGTAAACTGCCGAGCCGTTGTTCGATACGAGTGTTACAGGTGCTCTATACGTCGAGAAGAGTCCGTCGAGAATCTTGATCGTGGCAGCTGTTGTTGTAGAGGTGGTGACTTTAACTTCGTACCATTTGCTAAACGCATCGACGATTATCAGCAGCATTGCACCTGCTACGGGACCAGCGTAATAAACGTTAATACGTTCCCACGGACCGTTTGGATATTACCAATGGTGACTTCTGAACTTTGGCGGTGCTGGTGCGTGACGGGCAAACTCTTTATACGCTTTTGCCATTCATTCGATGTCCGAGTCGATTCCCGTGCACTAAACGTAGGAGCGTGCTAGTCTTTTTATTTTCACGACGCCAAAGTGCGCTACGTGCAGATCGTTCAGTCGATGTTCGAAGAGCTATTGAGTATTTCGATTCCGGGGCCTTAAAGCCAGACTGTGCAAGAATGGGGCCTAATTCCAATTCTCGAACATATTGTCCAAGCTGAGGGTCCTTCCAGGTTTCACGCGCTATGCTTTTGGCTCGCACTGGCAGCTGCTGAATTTGGAGGTGTGCAAACTGTTCAAATTCACCCTCCCCCGCTAAACAAGCTGTTGACGATGGACTGTGTTGCTTTGCTTGGTATCCGGGAACAGTAATCAGCATTGGTATTTAGGTTGGTTGGTTTGTAGACGACGTTGTAGCTAAAATGTGCGAGGAAATCGGCATAGTTGGGTATTCGGCTGATGCAGAGCGTAGGCAGTATCTGCGTGTGGGGCTTATGGTCCGTAATCAAGGTAAATTTACGAGCATACAGACCGCCCACAGAATTGCCAGGGCTTCTTTGACAATTTGGGGGTAACGTTGCTCCGTTTAAGACATCATACAACTGGCATACGCTATTGACCGCTCCGTTCCGTCGCTTAGCTGGTGTGAAAGTACTGCTCCCAATTCTGTTTTGCTTGCATCCGTAGCCAAAATAAGCGGTAATGCTGGATCATACGGCATCAAAACTTGCGGTGAGAGAAGCGCCTGTTTTAGATCTTGGTACGCCCTGTCTGCTTCTGGGGTCTATTTGAACGTGTTGGTTGCTAGCATATCCCGAGCCCGAGATGAGAGATTCGAGATGAATGCACTGTAGTAGGTCGCCTTGCCCAGGAAAAGTTGTAATTGATCTGGGTTTTCCGGTCGTGGTGCATCACGGACTGCTTCGATGTGTCTGTCCGATTTGTGAAGGCCATGCCGATCGATTAGGTGCCCAAGGCATTCAAGAGAAGATGTTGCGAAGATGCATTTGGATTTATTGAGCCGTAGTCCGTTTTGCTTTAATCTGTCCATGGTCGCTGCGAGGGCTACTAGGAGATCGTTGAAGTTGTCTGCGGAGACGATGATGTGGTCGTAAAAGTTGACGACGTTATCTAGGCCATGCAGGACTGTTTCCATTCGGCGTGGGTCGATCGGAAGTTTCGTATATGCGTCGGCTAGGTCTAGATGGCAGAACAAAGAAGCCCCTTTCACCACGTCCAGTTATCCGACGAGCCCCAGCCTCCCCACATTTGTGAACTCGACCGACCGTATGCGACCACACCCATGCACTCGCCAAGGGATCGCCGAGTGTACAAAGACACACAAGAAGGGCAAGCGTCAACCAGGAAATAATGGACGATTGTAAACAAGCCGTATCTAATTTGAGCAGTGTGCTCAAGAGCTATTCCGATCTAATTCAAGCGATATATTTTCATTTTCACTCCTAAATCATTATATTAACAAGAAACCGGTAATAAGGGTACAGATAATATTTTAGGTACTGTTGGTTAAGGTCCTAAACATGCAATTAAATAGGTTTAGTACACAGATGAAAAGAAACATTGAATTTTCTGCGTTATCTAATGCACATAAAGGGAATGCTAGATTTGACAGAAAATAATGGAATATTTATGTAAATTAGAGCCAGATAACGCCTGAATCTAGCCTGTTGAATGAAAGATTGCAAATATTGTTGTATGGCGAATGAAAGATTGCAACGTTGTCTACGCCTCCTTTGGCTTGGAATTAAACGAGGGGAAATTTTACGCACCTGTTAAAATTCATTATTTTTTTCGATGCAACTACGAGTGTTTTACTTATACTACCGTGAAATGCATATCAGTCCCATCTTTGCTTGATTTCCTATTCATATGGGACTGATATGCGTTTCACGGCAGTATAGGTAAACATAAATGCAAGATAAATCCGTATATATCTAGTGATCTAGATTGAAAAATACTAGTACACATAGGTAAGGGCATGCAAAAGCCGTAGCAATTAAACTTGAAATGAATTAATTCCTAGATCGAAAAACGGCTATCGACTGTTGATAATCGCCGTAGTAACACACATTACCTGGAAGAATTATCGGTGACGAATCACCAAACTAATAGTAACTTACATAAAATAATTACACTCGGAAAACAATCCGTGCCCAGATCCGTGAACTGTAGTTATGGATTCGAGAACAAGCAAAAATACACCGTGAACAGAATCACGTAATCATGAACTAAATAACGTTTTAAGGGAAAAATCCTGAAAACGTGAATTAGTTCACGGTCCGTTTTCATTTTCGAAAATTCTTTTTTTCTGAGCACAAATTAGGTTTAATGTAACTTCAAACCCCCAGGAATTTTGTAATCTACTACAAACTCGTCGGAATAAATTTACGAAATTATTTCGTCTACCGTCCCAACAACAGGATAGGAATTAAAAGGAAAGGCAGGAGCAGACAGGTATCTTTTCATTAGTAGAATTCATTCAGTGAGCAGCATTTGCGAAAATTATTTGATTCAAATGAAAGTTGTTTGAAAGCCTAAGCCCAAACATATTTTTTTGTTGGGGCGTAGAACCACTGCGTCCCCTGAGTTGAACTTTTGTGATATAAACCCACACGTTAGTTTTAGTGCTACAATTCCATTCCGGTGCAAATATTTCGACCCCTGAGCTATTGTTGGAACAGCGCAATTGATTAAAAAGTACAAGGAAACTTGAACAACTGCTGCAAAGTGCAAATCAAGCGTCGGAGGGGAATTGTTGATAGTCAACTGCGGGTGAAGGTCATTCGGAAAATCAAGGCTGTTTAACTCGGATTATGATTTGTGCGAAACAACTGAATGCCCACCGTTGTACTGTGCGGTGAATTCGTCTCCGAGAAGGTTAAAAATGTTACCGAGCAAGTAAACAGTTCAACCAAAGCCTCAAACAACAAACAGTGGCCTGCAGTTGTATGGCCAAGTTCTGATGGAACTCGATGGATGTCTCGCTGGACTCTAAAAAAGAATTCCAACAAATCCCAGGGCTCAAGTTTTTCAAGGCTCCAGCTCGCGGCAAGGTTCCTGGCAGATTCCAGTTTGTGTTCCAGTGACGTTTTGGCCAGATCTAGCCAGCCGCCATTACAGCAAGGTAGTGCTACAATGGTACAACGATAATGGGGTCCAGTTCATCCCAAAAGAGCTGAATCCATCCAGCTGTCACCACCAAACTGTTCTCAGTTCTGTCCAATAGAGAAATATTAGGCGGTAATTGAGCGAAAACTGAAGGTGAAGGGAGCCATCATTGGCCTGATGAAGAATGTGTCGAATCGGCTAGCCAAAACCATGACTGAAGAAGGTGTGTCAACAGAAAAGTGAGAGAATTTCTTCGGAATAACGATGAATGTTTTGTTTCAGTTATTTTTATTAAATAAAATAATATTAACTCTGTTTAATTTTTAGAAAGTATTTCGATTGAAACATAAGTTAAAAAAAATACTCGCATTTGAAGGTGCCCCACTTCTAAATAATCTAGCCTTCAAACTCAAGCTTACCTTGAATAAATGTTTCATGCAGTTTTTTAGACCAACCTACTGAGATGACCCAGTTTGGAAGGTGTAAAATGTCAAAACACATATGTTGTATAGTAATTAAAAAACCAAGAGATAATGTCAACATTAAAGCATTGAATGAATGTTCACACTCCTTCTACCATGCTGAGAATGACGGAAAACGAGCCGACGACCCACAACATGACTGCTGTTTTAAGTGCATCTCACACAAATCAATCCGATCCTCACTGTAAAACGCCCGAATGCATACTGCACTGGCATCAGCAGAAATTCATTCATAAAAATCAACACTGTCACCATGCGAGTGTTAGTTGATGAGCGCTAACCCATGACAACATAAGCGTAGCATTTTCACGTGCTAGGACGAACTTTCTCTCCCTCTCCCACCCACCGACGAGCATTCTCCCACTGATAACACCCCACACTTCCCGGCACGGCAGCAGCACGATGCATCGCAAACCAACCGGCATTCGCAACGAGCCCGTGAGAGCGAGAGAAAATTGTCCCTCATTCTCTCTCACGAACTTACTGAGTGTGCGAGCGAAAACATCGCACGCTCTCAAACGACGAGGAAATACGCACACGGTGTGCCTCTCGATCCGGATTCGATGACTTTAATTCACATTTTCCCTCATTTGCGTGAAATGCAGAGCAGCATCAGACCAGCAGAGCAGCATGGTTCCATTCGCGTCGAGTTCGGCGGGTTTAGTCTTCGCTTGGCAGCAGTACGCGTGACAACGATTTCCCACGTTAGCGGTTCGTGCTCCGTTTCTCGAAGAGATTTAGGAAAGAAAGTGGCATGATCTTCTCCGAATATTGGTCCTGATATTTCTGAACGACGACGAAGGTGATGCCGAACGACAAACGATTGAGTTTTGCGGTGTTTGTTGGGGGACCTTGCTAAGAATTTTCTACCCAGCTCCTGACCAGAGCCGATGGAAGTGTGCTGTAGATTGGAAGTGCGCTTTGGACACAGAGTCCGGTGAACCGGAAGATGCTCAGTCTTCCGTAGTGTCAAACAAGTGGCGATCGAGCTGAAGAGAGATTGATAAGGAAATTATCATCCAGTGATTTTTGGTTTGCTGGAGAATCAGATTGGTTATTAACATAATTGAGAGTGGTCCAGACGATAGTGAGTGAGTTATTTTTTGAGATTTGGAAGGCGCCCTCTTGGGGTCTTCACGTGAGTGGGTCATTTTGCCAGTGTCAGAAAATCGAGTACAATTTGTTATGTAAATCAGATGATTCTCGCTTGCAGTTTGGCGACGACGACGACGACGACGAGGACAGTGTTACTCTCCATCGTGCGGTGAACGCGAGATCACACTTTTACTTTAACTCACCGCGGTGGACGACGACTACGACGGTAGTAGCAGCAGTACCGAGAAGAGCTCTCATTAAAAGCCGATTGGATATTTTGAGAAATTAGTGTCGGACGGCTTATTTCTGTGTTTAATTCTTTTTTGCGTCTACGGCGAACTGCGCGGAAAACTTGCGGGTTATTTTAAATCTTCCTTTTTGTCCACGGCGAGACTTGAGGCCACGCGGGTTGGGGCGAGTTGATCGTCAACTCGATAGAAGGGTGAAAAAGAAGAGAAAGAAGTGCAGTGTGGTCGCAAACTCACGGTCAACCGAACGAATAAATCCTCTCGAGTTGTGCGTCACGTGAGCCAAGGAGGAGGTCGAAAATGTAACATTCGGTTGTGGTTCCAAGATCAATCACACCGATGCGTCGTCCTGAACACGACGAACAAACGCCAGAAAGTTCCTCCAATGTTATCAGTGCTTCGACGACGGTTCGTGCTTGTGCTGGTTGGAATTTGCTATCAGATTTAATTAAAACGGCACACACTCAAACAGGGAAATGATTTGTGCGCGTCTTATCGGTCGCGGTTTGTAACGCATTAGTAGTTTGCAAAATTGCTTGCAATTTTTGCATTCACCCCATCTTGGTCGTTTGATTTAAATTCGATTTTTTTTTTGCGAGTGAAAAGTGGCAACAGAAAAAGGGGTCCATCCTATCGGCTTGTTGAAGAGTGAGAAAACGGTGATTGCGCGTACGAATACTATGTTGCGCCAGGCTTATCAGTGGAGCGAATGGGCGGCACTTTGGTGGCACGGAATGGTACCTGCTGCACCTCGTGCCACAACCTAGACATTCGTACGTACGCCTGCAGTGCGGGGATTGCGATCAAGTGTAATGGTAGTGAGAGAGCACTGCAACATTGTAGCTGTACACGACGACGACGGAACGTTCCTAGATAGGACAGTTGATGGCGCTGTAAATTATGCGCGGCAAGGTGTGCGGCAGAAAGGACGCAAGTGCGAACAGTGAACGGTAGGTGTTCGTTTCAATAAATGTCATAAGTGAATGGGTTTAATTGTACTATGCTTGGTTGATTAGGATTGTTGAGCGGAGATTATTTTCTCTCAGCACTATAATTATGATTGAATACTTGCAAATGTTTGCTTAAACTGAGTCCGACGCTGTGGAATATATTTGTAACTGTGTCTGTAAGATACCACTTCAACATGTTAGAGGAATATGTATGTTGGGAATGGATGGTGATGTTTTCTTTTAGTTCTTTTTTATTTATTTATTATTTTCAACAAGTTCATTTACTTATTCAAGCCAAATCGAAGCAAGTTTGCAGAATCACTTTTTATTTTTCAATAAACATCAATGATCTTAAAAATAAAGTTAATCGAGTAAGAACCGATTACTTGCGGCCGTCTTGAGTCTAGTGGGAATAACAATTTCATGGATGCAGAGAAGGAACGGAAATTAAAAATGTGATTAAAAAAACGCATTCCAAATAACATTGCCAAAACCATCCAGCTTTATTAAGTTTTATTAAAGTTTCATGAGAGCCACTAGAAATCAATTTGGTTTTATTATGGCACCAAGAGGTGCCAATAGGTTTCATAATTTAGTCAGGTTCATGAAAAACTACACAGCTCGTTTACAACGATCTTCAAACCTTGTATTCTCAAATTTCTTTTACTTCTATCCTATTCGACTTTATGAACTCGTAAAATGCCTTTCGGAAATGCCGTTTTAGGACTCATTCATATTATCTTGTTAGTGTCAGTTGCAAAAGCATGCTAAAACCATTTTGCATTGAGTAAATGTATTAAACGGCAAATTGGTATTGAGGGAAGTCATGTGTTTTAAAACAGCAAAAAACATGACCAAATAGTTTCATAGTAGTCATTGTGAAGATAAATTGGATTTTTGGCAAAACTGTGATTTATTCCAATCGCCATATTAAAATAAAATAAATAATTAAAATGTGGAAAAATAAATGCACCCAATTTTAAGTTCTATGCAAATGAACTGATGATCGGAGACCAACTTCAGCATTGTTTTAGATACCCTTAATGAATTCCATCAATTTTCAGGAAATTCATGATTAGTTTATCGAATATATTTGTTTTAATTTTGGTTTTGTTGTTGTAAACTCGCATAATTTCCGAGGCGCATAAATTTTGCTGTAGAAAACTCATTTTGTTTGGGATATTTTGCTATCAAACACAATTTCCCGCAATACTAGAACTTTTTTTGTAGCTCTTATTTACTGCAAAATGAATCAGAAGAGCAGAGAATCGAACAAAGCAGAACAACAAAAACCAACCACGATATCACAGTGAAGTTTGACCGCTGTGGCCATTTGGCTGTATGCTGGTTTTCATGACAGCCAATAGGTTTTATGAAGGTTCTCAAGTGGTCATACGTCTCTCGGTAGAACATTTTCAAAACCTTTTATGGTCTTATGAAAGTTTCATTAGCTTGTTTTCACACCCGTCTATAGAGTGGGCCTTACTTACTTACTTATGCTAGTCCAACGTCCTATGTCTCCAGCTCCTCGAATGTCCCACACTTCCAAGGTCTTGCTCCACTTGGTTTAACCACCTAGCTTGCTGCGCTCCTCTGCGTCTTGTACCAGTCGGATTCGAGGCGAACACCATGTTTGCGGGGTTGTTGTCCGACATCCCAAGTAACAATTTAAGTTTTTTTCCAGCCATATAGCATTCCTCCCCGCTTTGCTGATAAAACTACATTCAAAACTGTTTTGTCTACCAACACATCCTCTATGCTTCTTTAAAGCCGATATTTGTACAAAGTGGCCCACTCTTGGACGGTTGTGAATACAATTTTATAAAACCTTAGTAAGACCATAAAGATTTTGAAAATGTTCTAGAGATAGATGCTATGACCACTTGAGAACCTAAATAAAACCTATTGGCTGCCATGAAAACCGGCATATGGCCAAATGGCCACAGCTGTCAAACTTTTCTGTGATATCGTGATTGGTTTTTTGTTGTTCTGCTTTGTTCGATTCTCTGCTCTTCTGATTCATTTAACAGTAAATAATATCTGAGAAAAAAGGTCTGAAGTAGCGGAAAATTTTGTTTGATAGCACAATATCCAAAACAAATTGAGTTTTTTTACAGCGTATCAAGATCCAAATCATTTAATTTTGTGGTGAATGTTGGCACGATATGAGCCAAACATTAATGCGCCTCGAAAATTATGCGAGTTTACAAAAACAAACACAAAATTAAAACAAATATATTCCATAAATTACTCATGATTTTCTTAAAAATTGATGGAATTCAAAAAGGTTATCTAAAACATGCAGAAATTGGTCACTGATCTACAGTTCATTTGCATTACATTTAAAATTTGGTCCATTTATTTTTTCCACACTTCAATTATTTCTTATATTTCAATATGGCGATTGGAAAAAAAATCACAAATCTGCCATAAAACCATGTTATCTTCGCAATGACTACTTTAAAACTATTTGGTAATTTGGTGGCTTCCCTCAATGCCAGTTGGCCGTTTAATGCATTTACTGGAAGCATAATGGTTTTAAAATGCTTTTTCAACTGACCATAATAAGATAATATGAATGAGTCCTTAAGGGGCATTTCAAAAGAGCATTTTAGGAGCTCATAAAGTCGAAATAAAACCTTCGATAGCAGTAAAAGGAATTTGAGAAACAAGGTTTTAAGATCGTTTTGAACAAGCTGTGTAGGTTCTCATAAACCTGACTAAAATATTAAACCTATTGGCGCCTCTTGGTGTCATAAGAAAACCAAATTGATTTCAAGTGGCTTTGATAAAGCCTTAATAAACCTTAATAAAAAAAAAGCATGATGGTTTTGGCAATGTTACTTGGGATTTTTACAACATATCCCGCCCATTGAACCCTTCCAGCTATAGTGACTTTCTGGATCCCCCCCCTTCTCCCCCCAAAATCTCTCCACCAACAATACTCCCCCCCCCCTCCATTCCTCACTCCCTTCGACTCCCTCAATAACCATCCATTAGCCCAAAAAGAAGGGTGTTCCTTTCCTTCTCCAGCCAACAGATACTTTTCTTTTTTCCTTCTGTAGAGCCAAAACACAACTACATCCACTGATTAGGATTATTGTTGTATGACCCATATTTGATTTGGTGCAAGTCAAATATCCTGTCACAATTAAGGTGTGATGGACATTGGTTGACATAGCCCCTGATCCCAGTTAGGCTCGACTTGTTTCATAAAGTCTAATACCCTACCAGGATCGTTTTGCCAAATTTCTGGGTGCTCTAGTAACCCCTTTCCAAATATTGACATTCTTTGATTGAATAATGCTCCACAGCTGCAGAGTATATGTTCTGCAGTTTCATTTTCAAATTGGCAAAAACGACATTCTGTAGACTGAATTCTACCAATTTTGTTTAGGTGATACCTACTCGGGCAGTGACCGGTCAATAGACCAGTAAATACCCGAAGGTTTTTTTTTATTAAGATTAAGTAAGATCCGGGCTTTTACAGCACTTGGTCTTATAAATTTCTTGGCTTGTCTGCATGTATCAGTAGCGTTCCAGTTTGATTCTACCATGGACAGTTCCCAATTTTTTATTTCAGTCCTCAGAGCACACTCTGGGACTCCACAAAATGGTTCCGGACCAATAAAATTTGATGCTGAACCTTCTCTTGCTAAGCTGTCTGCTTTTTCTTTTCCTTCAATACCACAATGGCCGGGCACCCAGTATAGAGTAACTTCGTTCCTACTGGCCAATTGCCTTAAAGAAAGAATGCTCTCCCACACTAGCTTAGATTTACTGCTAAAAGCTTTAAGCGCATTGAGAGCTGCTTAACTATCGGAAAAAATGCAGATCTTTGCAAATCTGTATTTCCTCGTTAAACAAATATTCACACATTCGATAATGGCATGAATTTCTGCTTGAAATACCGTTGGACTATGTCCCATTGGTATAGTTTTCTTGATTCCAGGGCCATAAACCCCGGCTCCAGTATTTTATCCGATTTTCGACCCATCCGTGTAAAATACAATGGAACCTGGACGTAAACTAGGCCCACCAGACTCCCATACATAGCGGCTTGATTTAACCACTTTGAAAGGAACGTCGTAGTTTGTCTTCGTTGTCATCCAATCTTCTATTGTTTTAACATCTGAGTTTAGCTTGAAATTCTTAAGGATCTTTAAATGTCCTACCAGATCACCATCTAAAATCTCGTTGTATCGTTTGAATTGCAGGGCACTTTTCGCTGCCTGCTGCTTTATAAATTGGTGTAAAGGTAACATGTTAAGTAGGGCATCCAAAGGAACAGATGGTGTACTTTTCATTGCCCCAGTTATTGATACACAGGCAAGTCTCTGCAGTTTACCTAGCTTCGCTTGGGTGGTTACCTCATCAAGTTTAGGCCACCATATAAGCGAAGCATATGTAATTTTCGGACGAACTATTGCAGAATAAATTCAATGCACAGTTTTTGGTCGAAGTCCCCATGTTTTGCCCACTGCTTT
The DNA here is from genome assembly GCA_024533555.2 of Aedes koreicus. Lineage (NCBI taxonomy): Eukaryota > Metazoa > Arthropoda > Insecta > Diptera > Culicidae > Aedes > Aedes koreicus. Next base: position 549,250 of record JAHHFK020003949.1, on the reverse strand, counting down.
ACTACATACCCACAGGGATAAGGTGCGACTCAAATCTTTTTGAGACGTGAAAGTGCAGTCTGTACTCCCGTGCACCCTTGTTTTGCCGTGCGCTCAAAGCCGCACATCGCATTTCGAATTTACTCTCCTCTCTTTTGGCATTACCGATTGCACTCTCCCCGGTCGTCTCTGTGCAAACACAAGTGCGAAAAACAGACACGGCGGCACTCTAGATTGGACCTACACAATTTTTTGTTTACTTCACACGTTTTGTGTGATAAACTACAGGGCCCAATTATGTACGTAGAATCGAGCATTTTATTTGACAACTGACAAACTGATAATTTAATGTACCATCCATGAGTAACAATGAAAATGATCATCCATGAGTAATGTACAAAAACTTTTTGAAGTGCTTAAAAGTATTACGTATATTTTTTTTGTAAATTAAGATTTTAATAAAAAATTTCCCTTTTTGTAACTAAAATCAAAATGTTTCAATTTGATACCATTATCCAAAGCACGAGCCAAAGCACAGAGTAAAGCACAGTGCATTACTCTTTATCTCTGAAAGAGAAGTGCATGTGAGGCTTTCTGTCTCTCGTGCTACTACGAAATCTCTCGCACGTTCGCTTTGTGCGCTCTTCTAAAACAGGAGACGCACACTAGAAATTGGGTGAAGCACTTGTTTATTTGCACTGCTCTGAGTATTTTGACAATCCCTGCATACCCATAAGGCATTTGTACCCTTAGTGATAACCTTGTCAAGATGGGAGTTCCAATTCAGTTTTTTATCCAAAGTAACACCAAGGTACTTAACTTCTTCCGCAAACTGAACTTGAGCTCCATTGAGAGTAGGCTGTTTTAAATTTAACTTTCTCCTTTTGGTAAAAGGTACTATAACAGTTTTAGAAGGGTTTACATTTAAGCCCTCTATTCTACACCATTTGACAGTTATATTGAGAGCAGTTTGTAACCGACTAGATATCGTGTCATCAAACTTCCCACAAACTATTATAGCTAAGTCGTCAGCAAAGCCAATCACCTCGTACCCTAGCTCTTCTAGTCTTTTAAGCAGTTCATCTACTACTAAGGACCACAATAAGGGTGATAGGACTCCTCCTTGAGGACAGCCCTTAATCGAACTAATAGTTAGTCAGCAGAAATTTCTCGGTCTGTTAGCATCGCCATAATCCAGTCGATAATACAGTTATCCAGGCCCCTTGTTTCCATTGCGGAGCGCATTGAGCTATAGGATGCATTGTCGAATGCTCCTTCAATATCAAGAAATGCTACCAAAGCTACTTCTTTGGCTTGAAGCGATTTCTCGATTTTATTAACTAGCGATTGTAGCGCCGTTATTGCAGATTTTCCAGATTGATAGGCAAATTGGTTTTTGCTCAAGGGAGACTCTATTAAGCTCGTTGACTTAATAAAGTCGTCCACAATTTTTTCCATTGTCTTTAATAGAACAGAGGAAAGACTAATAGGTCTAAAGGCTTTAAGGGTCGTTTTATCTCTTTTTCCCGCTTTTGGAATCCAACAGATACTTAGTTTTCGACGCATTCACCTTCAATCAAACCTTTTCCGCTTCACGTTTCAGCTTGGTGTACTGATCATCTACCACCAGGAACGTTCTGCTGACAATGACCAGATCGTCAGCGAAGCAGATAAAGTGGCCGGATTTATTGCCCAAGCCGCACATGCAACATCGTTCAAAAAATAGGTTTTGCTTTCTTGTTTCTAATACGACTCTCAACAGGCACAGAAAACATACACTGTTGCATCGAAGCTGTTTTAATGTTGCACGGGGTACAATGAATTGCACTAACGTTGCCAAATATTTATATTTGACACATGCATGAACTATGATATGATCTTGATTATGATGTTTTTTTTTTGTTTCAAATACATTTCCCTATGGATAGGTAAAACTTGTAGTTGTCAGAAACTACCTGGCAACATTTACTAAAAATGCAATCATTTTTCATTTCAGTATTTTGAATCTATAAGTTATCAAAACTCATTTTGTAACTAGCTCTTACAAATTGATGCTGAAATCATATTGGAATAGATTTGCAACCATCTAGGTACTAGTATGGCTTCCAGAAAACATGTCACAGTGATGTTACAAATCACATCTGGGTTGTTGTTGGCAATACCCGGCAATACTTGGTAAACCCGTAAAATATAGCTAGATTTACGACATTTCGTGAGAGTTCCAATGCTTATGAGTTATTGCGTTTACGATTGAAGGTCGTAAATTTAAATAATGAAATTACAAAATGTTAAGAGCTCATGATAAATTCAATCATTTGAACCGGTTGTGGACTGCATAAAAATCATTTTTCACCATTTATAGACTGTTCCAGAAAGTATAAGCACACTTTCAAAATAACACAAAAGTCATGTTTTTTTTAGTTTTAATAATTTTATCTGGCAAATCATATTTGTAGTTGTGTTTTATATGATATTTTACTCTCGTTTAATCAAAATATTTAATCATAGCCAAGACTCCTAACTTTTCCTCGAACATGACCCATTAGCTTCTGCACAGTGGTACTTCCCACCATTTTGACCACTTTTGGCCAATCTTTTTTAAAATTTTTGGACGTCGTTCGCTGGTTTTATGAATTTTCGAAGCTTTGCTTTGGTTAAAGCCCAAAAAGTCGCGAATGGCCGTGCCTCCGGGCAGTTAGGCGGATTCATGTCTTTCGGCACGAAACATACATTTTGACTTTTGTACCATTCTAAAGTGTCCGTTGCGTAATGACATGACGCAAAATCAGGCCAAAACATTATTTGACCTTCGTGCTGCCTGATCATCGGCAATAATCGCTTCTGGAGACATTCCTTAACGTATTTCTGAGTGTTCATCGTCTCCCTTGTGATGTACGGACTAGATGTTTTACCACACTCGCATATAGCCTGCCAAACCATAACCTTCTTACCGAATTTTTCGGTAAAAATTGCCTTCTCCATTTCGGGGATGTCTTTGTCTTCGCTTACAGTATAGAATTGTGGTCCGGGAGGCGTTTTGTAATTTAGTTTCACATACGTTTCATCGTTCATTATTATACACCCAGAATTTCTACACAATAACGAATCGTAGAGTTTGCGGGCCCGCGGTTCACGGACGCGGCCTGTTTTGGGTTCCTTTGGGTTTTTTCTGCTTCCGTATGTTTTTAGCCCAAGTCTTTTCTTTGGCACGCATGACGTTACTCGACGAGGTCCCTAGTTTTTTCGCAACATCCCGAACGGAAATCGCTGGTTTTCGCTTGTAGGCATCCCTGATCTTTTTATCGATATCCAGACTGACAGGACCGGATTTCCGACCACTCTTCGGCGCATCTTCAAACGTACACTGTTCTCTATATTTTCGAATCGCAGATCGTACCGCTCCGACCCTCTTCCTTGGCCAATTTTCTCAAGGAGAGTCCGCTCACAGTGCACCACTTGTGCACGATACTTTTTCGTTGTTCCGGAGAAAGACCGCGCATTTTGATAGGTAACACAAAACCGAGCACTTTTTTTATGCTAAATATGTCATTCAGAAATGTGCAAACAAAAGGACGCAGCCAAAACATGTTGAAATATTTCATTATAACCAAAGTTACCGTTAAAATAAGGTGTGCTTATACTTTCTGGAACAGTCGTTAATAAATTTAAAATACTGAATTAACAGCACCTGTGCTGACCATTTCGGCTCAGTCTAATTCATTTGCCCATAGATCATTTCAAAAACTGATCTTTAATATGTGATTTATGATAAAATTGTTGTCCTTAATTAATCCCACATATTTGTCAAATTGCTCTAGCTCTGGCATCTTAGGCTTGTTAGTGTATATTTATGTAATATTTAATTGATATTCAAATTTCACCACGAAGTAAAACAGCGTATTTCACCATAAATCTGAGTCGGTTGAAAAAAACTTCATTGAGATGAGAATATTTATAGCTTTAATATTTAATTTACAGACTATTGAAGAACTGCTCACCAGTGAAAAAAAAGTTCATGTCTGAAAAATAATTGCTCCTCATCTGCAACCGGTCATAAACTTAACACAAATCTTAATGATGTGCGGTAGACACTGGAGTGTTCATCTACATAAATTCATTCATGAAATGTATTAAAAACTTGTTAGGAACATAACTATCAATCGACATTTCAATTCATGGAAAGTTTCGTGGATCTTTTTGGCAACAGTTTTGAAACTCAGATAATATGTTGCAAATAGGCTCCACCTCTTGCGTTTTTCTGGTTACAGTTTAGTGACGTATAACGTCATGGCTACCTAATAATTCTAGCATATTTTGTTTTACAGAAGCCAACGTAACTTTATTGTAACAAATGGTGTTACTTGGGTGAAAATCGTACCCCGTGTAAAATGTTGGGTAACAGAATCGGGTGGTAGTAGGCTTTGTTGTGGTAAACGATAAGCCTTTTAGTGAAATATTCAAACATTAGCACCGATAACCGATTCGAACCGATTTAAACCAACAGTAAGGATACTATTGGGGCCACTCACAAAGCGCGATGGTGGTTTTTCATAGGCAAAACAAAGTAATTTATTTAAACGCTAGCCAATTTCAATCGATTCATACCAACAGTACAGATGTTGCCGGAGCCGCTCACAAAATGGGACAGTGGTTTACCTGTTCTATCATATGATTGCCCAGCAAGCATGGCGAACGAGTAATATGGATCACAATTAATAATGATCCCCACCACCAGCCCACCACAGCCAGCGAACCAGCACAGTTCACCAAGAAGCAGCTTTATTGTTTTTTTTATGGGCTCACTCGATCACTCGTGCCATTGAACAATAGGTAACGGGAACAAAAAAAAAAATGCAATATGCCCGATAGCAAAATATTGCGCAACGAAGCATCAACACAACCGTTCACAGCCGATGCCCGACGCAGATTCTTTGTTTTTCGTAAATTTTCAATTTGTGCAACTACATTCTACAAACTATTTTACTACAGTAACTAATATCTTTAACAAGCAAATTGAACGTCCAAACGAGCAATCTTGAATTTTTATTGACGGATTTGGTTGTGTAAAAGTCTTTAGAAGCCTTTCGTGCTTTCTGGCATCTTTTTGCTTCTATTGATTTCCAAAATCATCGATTTTGTACCAACCGCGGGACACTTGGTCACATACCCAATGATTTCATTATATGCAATCTGCGCTACCAATCGCAATGTTTTGTGATATAGTGCGCCGAATATTATAATTTGAGATAACTCAATACGTCTTTTAAATTTGGCAGATCGACAGGCAATCGGAGTGTACCTAATAGCAAGATGCTTAGAGGCGGACAAGAAGATTCGATGAGCTTACTGCTCCATTGTTAAAGTGGCTTCCAGTTAGGAAGAACAAGTATTTTTGATGACGCTTGAGAGTCAATTTGGACCAATTTAAAGTACTTTCTTGTTTTATTGGAATGACAAGGTAGTTTTTAATAATGCTACACACTGCCAAAATGTCATGTAAATTTCTGTCTGATGAGAAAATAAATTCAATCAAATAAATCTTTCGTTGAATTGCGTACGTGTCAGTTTCAGGAGACAAAATTTAACACCAACTCTTTGTTTACGTTCCCCGACTTTTTACAAACACGAATTACGTCTCGAGTAAAATTCAGAATTACTAAGTGTGTAGGTAGCCGATTTGGGCCCATTTGGACCGATTTATACCAACAGTAAGGATGCCTTTGTCGCCACTCACAAAATGTGAATGCGGTTTTAAATTGGACCGACAAGGTTATTTTAAACGTTCGAGGACTGATTTGGATCGATTCTTGCTGGCCAATTTTTGAATATCCGGAATAACTTATCTCGTTCCTGTTCTGGCATAAGGAGTCATTTTTGACCCAATAAGGAAAATGGCTGTTGGAAATCACAGACCGAATAAAAGTGTGCACTGTCTTGGGCAAATTTGTTTAACATCAATTTTTCTATCAATTGAAAAAATAACATATCAGTTTAAGGCCTAACTGACGACCTAGAACATCCTGAATATGGAGAAGTTAAGAAAGAAAATAAAAATGCCTTATTAATAGTGTAAATCGTTGTTTTAGAATATGGCCATTTGCATACGTATTATTAAATTCTCGTTGATAAACGTTAAAACAAAATTATATCATCCTGGGACGTTCTAGGTTATCCAAAATGTACTTGAGTTCAGAATTACAGATCTACAGATATAACAGTAGCTTTTAGGGCTATATAATATTTCGATATGTATTCTGTTACTAGGGGGTCAGACGGACCTTCCTTCAATGCCCTCGATCCCTGGTCTCAGCCACGGGGGCCATTGAGGGTGGGCTCTTAAGGTCTCTTTTGATTCGACTGGCTAGCTCGTGCTTGAGGCCGGCTCAGGGTCGGCTTTTCACAAGGGTTTCTAATCAGGGGCCCAAATAAATACAACGCTGACCGATTTCTATTAAATTTGTTATTTATTTGACTGACAACGTTGGTGGGTGGGTGTGAGTGTCGATGTGCCGGCTGGCTGCTGCTGGATCTGAGAGCGCGTTTTCTACTTCCGATGATTTGTTGGGAATTGCATTCGTCCGACTATGGAAGATTATCGTGGTTATCCTTACTTCTCCGGGTATACGACAGTTGTCGTTCCCTTGGTGGTTCCTTTCGGCCGACTGTCTGTCGGAAAACGTGGGTTTAGTTGCTGAAACTATGAACTATTGGGTCCTGATTATCAGATCTCCACGTATACCGGTTCTTTTCACTAGATCTGTCTTTGAAGATTTAGCTCTAACTACTCTAACTGCTGGTCCGTTTAGGGCCTGTTCATAAACCACGTAGACTCATTTTTGAAAATCTCAGACCCCTCTCCCTCCTCATAGACTTTCCTTCATACATTTTTTTGAATTTTTGTATGGAGCTTAGAATTTGGTCAGACTCCCCCCTTCCCACAGAAAAGTCTACGTGGTTTATGAATAGCCCCTTACTATGGCGTTCGATGTATTAAAGAGACCAAGCCTTGAGACCGATGTACCCAGTAGCTTACCCTTTTTATTATTTTCGCTTCACTCTTTATGCTTTCTTTCCACAACCCGCGACAATCCTTTTGATGGCTCTGTGTTGTGTATACTAAACTCGTGCTTTTACAAATTTTGTTCTTGTTCAACATTATTTTATTATTTTATTCAAAGTGTGCATGTTTATCAATATCCTAACATGTACTAATTTAAGTAGACACTAGTAATTTCAATACATAACAAAAACAAACATCAAAACTGTATATATTTACCCATTTCTAGAACACTAAAAGCATAATTATAAATAACTTTTTCTACTCGGCAAAGTTTTACAAATTTTATGTTCCAACGGTAACTATTCTGCTGTACACAGAAGTTTTCTCCATTGTATTCGATCCATGGCTGTACCTCGCCAGCCTCGCTGTATACGGAGGGTCTGCAGGTCGCCTTCTACTTGATCGATCCACCTTGCTCATTGCTTCTTGTACCCGTCGGTTCGTTTTCGAGAACCATTTTAACTGAACTGTCGTCCAACATTCTTACGATATGCCCAGCCCATCGTAGTCGACCGATTTTTGCAATGTGTACGATGGGAGGATCTCCCAGCAACTGGTGCAATTCGTGGTTCATTCGCCTCCTCCACGTTCCGTCTTCCATCTGCACTCCACCGTAGATCGTACGCAGCACCTTCCGTTCAAAGACTCCGCGTTGGTCCTCCACTAGCAATATCCATGTTTCGTGGCCGTAGAGAACTACCCGTTTAATTATTGTCTTGCAGATGGTCAACTTTGTAGTTCGGCGAACTTTGTTCGATCTTATCGACCTTTGGAGTCCAAAATAGGCACGATTTCCAGCCATAATGTGCCTTTGTATTTCTCTGCTGGTGTCGTTATCGGCGGTCACCAATGAGCCCAGACACACGAATACTACTTCCTCGATTTCATCACCGTCGATCTGAACTCGTAGTAGGAGGCTAACATTGTCTTCTCGTGAGCTTCTTCCCTTCATTTATTTTGTTTTTCAACGCATCAATCACAAGCCCAATCCGACCAGCTTCAGCCTTAAGTCTGATGCACGTTTCCGCCATCGTCTCAAAGTTACGTGCTACGATATCAACGTCGTCGGCGAAGCCAAATAGTTGGACAGACTTCCTGAAGATCGTGCCACTCGTGTCTATCCCAGCTCTTCGAAACACACCCTCCAATGCAATGTTAAACAAAGGAGAGGTACAGGATCAACTACATAGCAACACCAGGCTGGAGGTGGCTGGACTGGAACAATTTTATATGCTCAAATATGTACGTCACAATGAAAATTCAAAATTATTTTTGTGTAGAATTCACGATCCTCAACGTTTTTGCTATGGCACGATACGAAAGATTTGGATTTTGGACAAGCGCGTGCAAAACTTCGTCGTGAATTCAACCGTGGACAACCCTTACAATTTGTTGAATGATATTTTTTTGATAACGTGATGTTCGCGAAGATTTCCACACATGTTGAAAATATATCGAAAAATAGTTAAAATTGTTGAATGCATATGAAATTGTAACTCATTCAGCACGAAAAAGCAATACTAAGAACGACGAGTTTTTGCAAACAATATTATTAACAATGTGCAAAATGCCCCAGAGGTTCTCACGATATATAATTTAAATTTGCATGTTTTGTGACGTTCAATTTATGTGCATATTTCATACTCCTTCAACGTCAAAAAACAAACTTATTTTAAGATCAGAGTTAAGAAAGTTTCACAGAAAAGCTTCTAAAACGCGCATTGAAAAATTTGAAGAAATTTTTAATCTTCTACCAGTATGAGGAAACTGTAACAACATGGGCTAAGCCCATTTTATCAATGAAAGCTGGGAAATGTCCCAAAACAAATCTTAAAATAAACAATGTGTTTGTTTGACGTAAGTAAGTTGCAAACGATGACCTACATTCTTTGAGCGGAATCAAAAATATGCACGTAAGCACCAAACTTATAAACAATTCTATTACGCACTGTTTAGACAGGTTTCCCAACCGCCGCACGCAAGCAACCGCCCACAATCGCTTCAAGGCCCATTCATGCATCGCATATCGTGACGATCCATCCCTAGCCATGGCGAAGCATAATGGATTCTCCCGCTGACTCTGAACTAGGGTCAACGGCACTCAAGTTTACCTTCGTTTTCGTGAACCAGCACCCACTGGCCCCACCCATCCCACACCGACGACGGCCAGAATTCCGTCCATCCGTCCATTCGTCAATCAACTGGCGAAAAACCATGTGACAGTTCGCTTTTCGTCACTACTCTAAACCCACCAACTACATTTTCGAGCGGCCCCCGGCAATGGTGGCCAACGACCACCACCACCAACGACGACAACAACGATAAAGGTACCACGCAAAAAATTCGCACAAAATAAAACAATTCCCCACTTGACCGGACGACCGTTCGACCGATTTCGTCATTAGCCAAACTGAATTAAATCGTTCGTTTGCACTCGCTTATCACACCTCCGCCCACCGTTCCCTCCCCCTCGGACCGACAATCCTGTGTGAACCGAGCCATGCGAAGTGAAATTCATTCAGCCGTGCAAATTATTCGAATCGCCGAAAACCGCAAAAAGACCACCCGCCCCACGAGACCGCTCTTGGCGGTGGGGCTTAGATGGGGTCGCCATGTATCACTCTAGTCACTACACACTCCCGAAGCAAGTGACTGTGTTTAGTACATAATACGGTTAGCTTAGACAAAAGTGAGCGTCGGAGCATGGGATTAAGGTGCGTGTTTTTTTTAAAGATTGGTTTGTTTTTGCTTCTTTATTAGCGCTACTACGCCGTTCCGAGTTTTATGCACAATTTAATCAAAACAAACCATTTGCTGGCTTCATAGCCTAGATTATCTCCATTCTGCTCTGGGTTTCGTTTGTCAACCTGTTTGTCTCCGCTGTCGCGCTGTTTCGTTTCCATTCTTTTTTTTTATTTGGGTTACATTTATGGTCTTTTTTGTGCGATTTTTTAGTTGCTTTTCTGCAATATCTGTCGATGAAAATTAATTTAGAACTCATTAAGTGCTTTATAAAGTTGCGTATGCTTACTGTTGGGACGTGCGCCTTAGGATTCGGCACGGACAATAGTGCCCTCTGTTTATGAGAGATGTGGCATCCGTATTTTTTCATAGACCGAAAACTTATAGTCTGTTTAGCAAGAACGTATTAATTAATGGTTTATTCGTAGAAAAACATATTTCAGAAAAGTTTCAAATATATTGTTCAAATACAATGTACTTGATCCGGAGAAAGATGCAATGATATTAATGTACAATATTGTTACGCTCAAAAGTGTGAAGAAAGCTACAAGCGAAAATCAAAATGATGAATCTTGTCAACTAACGTAATCGAAAGAATGAACGTTTGATCTTCAAAATGCTTTGATATTCATAGCATAGTATAGCATAGCATTTTCCGACCATACACAATCCTGGGTTGGCTGTTGTAAAGACGATGGAAGCGCCAGAAGAGCTGCCTTGGGTATGACAGGCTCTTCATCCATCAATCTCTTTGTGCAACACCTGGCCAGGTTCTTATGATCAGCTGCTCGTATTTTGTGTGGTGTGAAGTTACATCGATGACCTCTATTTTCCTAGAAACTAGAACTCATTGAAAATTGAATGCCGGTGGTTGCACTAAGATCCGTTGAAAAACTTCCGAAATATGGCCATTTCCGTAAAACTGGTTCCGGATACTATGGTCAATCATGTATATCCTTCCAATCATGTATATATGTATCACCAAAACATCAAGATTTTTCATGGAGGTGCTTCAGGGAGCATATTCAGGACGATCAGTTGCCCTGAACACTCTGTAGTAGGTTCCAGGTGCCCCGGGGGAAGTGGCCAATTTGGAAAATGTCCGGAACCATATCAATATGGGTATCAAACTTCAAGATTTCTCAAGGTGATACTTCTAAATGCATTTTAGAACCAGCAGCTGCCATGACCACTCTGTAGTAGGTTCCACGTGCCCCGGGGGAAGCGGCCAATTTGGAAAATGTCCGAAACCATATCAATATGGGTATCAAACTTCAAGATTTTTCGAGGTGATACTTCTAAATGCATTTTAGAACCAGCAGCTGCCATGACCACTCTGTAGTAGGTTCCAGGTGCCCCGGGGGAAGTGGCCAATTTGGAAAATGTCCGAAACCATATCAATATGGGTATCAAACTTCAAGATTTTTCGAGGTGAAACTTCTAAATGCATTTTAGAACCAGCAGCTGCCATGACCACTCTGTAGTAGGTTCCAGGTGCCCCGGGGGAAGTGGCCAATTTGGAAATGTCCGGAACCATATCAATATAGGTATCAAACTTCAAGATTTTTCGAGGTTATACTTCTAAATGCATTTTAGAACCAGCAGCTGCCATGACCACTCTGTAGTAAGTTCCAGGTGCCCCGGGGGAAGTGGCCAATTTGGAAAATGTCCGGAACCATATCAATAAGGGTATCAAACTTCAAGATTTTTCGAGGTGATAGTTCTAAATGGCCATCATCAATGGTGCCATGTTCAATTTTCATTAGTGTCCCCTCCGCCTTGTAGCATATTGTCACAAATCCACTAGACCCCTCCTCTCCCCTTAAATGCTACGTCATTGATGGACGACCTTTAATAAGCTCATAAATAACCGTATTAATTTTATCTAGGTGTGTATGCAATCAGTAATCATCTTAGAAAACCAATACATTGATGAAATTTCATTTTTGTATTTTTGATGCTTCATTTTGCCTTATGTTTTTCTTTATAGAATTCGCATGAGTGTGAGTGCGCTTTCTATTCAGTGGTCACGGTCAGAACTATGGATTGTTTTGTCTGCTTCTTTTGTTCTCATGGGATGGTGTGCAGAAGCTTTGGTGTTGTATAAAAAGTCGTCTTCTTGTTGTTCGGTTCGTAATGTCGTCCGTGTTATCCGAGTTCCAGCGAAGCCGCATAGTCGGTGCACGTGAAGCAGGTGCATCGATTCCGGAAACCAGCGAATTGGGGGGAGTATCAACAGTTTGCAGAATCATGGCCCAATACAAGGAGGGAAAAACATCACCAGGAAAAAGCGTAGGACGAAAACGGAAGCTGGAATGGCTCAAAAAAATGGATCAGAACAATTTTTAAAGTAACTCTTACTTATGAAAAGTAAGAGCAAACAAGTGAGAGTCCTGGGAGCATTCCAGAATTATTCAAAGAGCAACTCAACTATTCTGAAATCATTGCAGAACTACTCTGGAAGCAATCCATAATTGTTTGTAAGAATTACAAAAGGATTTTGATTACGTTCCAGAAAAATCTTGGAACGACTCAGGGAAATTCCAGAATTATCTCAAAAAATTTCTGGAAGCATTCCATGACAATCCTGGAAGCATTCAAGAACAATTCTGGCAGCATCCTAAAACTACTTTGGAAACATTTCCGAACACTTCAATAATCAAATACATCTCAGAATAACACTGGTAAAACACCATTAGTAAACGGGCACCCCACAATTAGTTTGGTAAAATCTGACACTGGAAAGCAACTCCAAGAAAGCATCGTGGAACTGCCCTGGATACTTTCCAGGAAAATCTTGGGTTCATCTAAGTACTGCTTTGGAAGCATCACAGATTTACTTCCAGCAAATCAGTATTACTTTAAAAAAATATCAGATTTACTTTCAGTGGCGAACCAGCCGAGAGACCTGAAAGTTATTCTAATAAAGCATATAAAAATTAGAACTACGCTGAAAGCAACTCAGAAGTAACTACGTTGGCAACATCTCAGAAAAATTCTAGAATCACCCCAGATATTCTCTGGATGCTTCTCAGAGCTACTCTGGAGGCATCCCATAACACTGGAACTATTTTAAAAATATCTCTTTTTGAAAGTATCCCAGAACAATTTGGGGGTTTTCCAGAATAATTCCGGTAGAATTTCAATAAAATTCTGGAAGCATTCATGAACAACTCTAGAAATGTTTCTAAACATTTCTGAAAGCCAATCAGAACAATTCTGGAAGCATTCCAGAATTACTCTGTAAGTTTCTTTAATTGTTATGGAAGTATTTAAATACTACTCTGGAAGTGTTCCAGAACTATTCTGAAAGCATCTTATAACGGGTTTGGAAGAATTCCAGATGATCTCTGGAAACATTCCAGCATAATATTTGAAGCATCCCAGAACAATGCTAGAACTATCGAACCATTATTCTGGAAGCATTCAAGAACAATTCTGAAAGCGTCTTAAATTTACTCTGGAAGCATTTCAGAAAAGTTTATAAAAATTATTGGACACCATTAGATCTCAGAACAATTCTTGTGGAATACCCCAGAATCATTATGCTAATATCTCACACTGGAAAGCAACTCCAAAAAGTTCTGGAAGCGTGGCGGAACCACCCTGGATACTTCCCAGGAAAATCCTGGATTAATCTAAGTACAACTCTGGAAGCATCACAGATCTACTTCCAGCACTTAAGAATTACTTTGAAAATACCTTAGAACTACTCTCAGTGATGAACCAGCCCCGGAGACTGAAAATCGCTCTAATAAAACATCCAAAAAGAACTACTATTGAATCAACTCAAAATACAACTAGTAGCATCCAAGAATAATTCCAGAACCAAACCAGATCAAACCTGGGGGAATTACAAAACTGTTCTAGAAGCACCCTAAAATCATTCTGAAAGCAACTCAGAACTAACCTGTGAGAATTTAAGAATTATCTTAGAATCTCAATACTACTATGATAATTGCTAGAAGTATCATAAAATAGGTCAAGATACTTCCTTCATCTTAGAACTACTATGAATTTCCCCAGCCATAAAACCATTCTAGATCTTCTCTGGATGCTTTTCAGGACTAATTTGGAGGCATTTCATTAAAACAATAATTGTTTTGATAATATCTCTCCCTGGAAGCATCCCAGAACAATTTAAAAAGCATTTCAAAATGATTTATTCTTAAACAATTATTTTCAATTCAATTCAATACAGTTCTAGAAGTAGTCAAGAATAATTCTAAATGTGTTTCAAAACTTTTCTGAAAACCACTCAAACAATTCTGGAAGCATTCTAGAATTATGCTGGAAGCGTCTCAACACTATTCTGGGAGCATTTCTGAACTACTATGGGAGCATGTCATTAAAGATTTGGAAGTCTTTCTGATGAAATTTGGAAACCTTGCTCACGAGAATTCTAAAATCATCCCAGCAATATTCTGGAAGCATTCAAGATCTATTCTGATAGCATCTTAAAACTATTCTGGAATCTTTTCAAAAATCACACTGGACGCATCTCAGAATAATTCTGGTAAATACCATTGCGAAATGGGCACCCCAGAATTTCTTTGGTAATGTCTTAGACTGGGAAGCAACTTCAAGAAATTCTGGAATCATCATGGAACTACCCTGGATAGTTCCTAGAAAAATCCTAACTTCATCTAATAACTATTCTGGACGCGTCATGGAATTGCTTTGAAAATACATCAGAACTACTATCAGTGTCGAATCAGGCAGAGAGGCTTCAGGTCATTGTAATGAAGCATGAAAAAATCAGAACTTCTTTGAAAGCCACTCAGAAAAATACTACATTGGCAGTATCCCAGAACAATTCTAGAACCTTCCCAGATCTACTCTAGAAACATCGCAAAACTATTCTTGATGCACCCTTGAATCACTCTGGAAGCTACTCAGAACTAACCTGGAAGCATTCAAAAACATACTTAGTATCTCAGAACTACACTGAAAGCCAATCAGACAATTTCTGGAAGCATCGCGGAATCACTCTGGATACTTCCCAGAAAAACCTGAAGTTCATCTTAGTCTAAGTTAGTTCTTACTCTGGAAGCATCGCAGATCTACTCTAGAAGCATTCCAGAAAAACTCTAGAACCAACCCAGATCAACTCTGGATGCTTCTCAGGATTACTCTGGAGGCATCCCATTGTTTTTGGTTGAGTCGTAAAAACCACTACGACCAATTAGAGGAATATTGTGGTATGAAGGCATCCCATAGTATCAGAAGTATTCTGGCAATATTTGTCCCTGAATGCATTCCAGAATCATTCACGAAGCTTTTCAGAACAATTTATTCTTTCGAAATTATTTAAAATTCAATTCAATACAGTTTTGGAAGTAATCAAGAATAATTCTATAAGTGTTAACAAAACTTTCCTGATGACCCGTAACGCTGGTAGATCACATATTCGTGGTGCGTTACGGGGTATCAGATCCACCTCCGAACCATAGTCCGAATTAATTCAAACAAGGTAACATTTTATTTCCTTTTTTTTGTAGTCAAAGGAACAAATCTTTGTCCTTATTGACAATACTCGGATTGAGCCACCGAGAATGAGCTTGGAATAAGGAAAACATAGTTAGAATTCATCTATTTGATTTTTCATTTTCTACTTGATATCCTATAGTTTGAATTGGTTATGACTAGGGTTCTGATGGATGGTCAGTGTCGGAGTCATTGTTTGTTTGTTTTTTTTTTGCAATAAATCCGGTTGTCACTGATGCTCTCACTCCTCAAAGGGTTTAAATAGCGGAAACTTAGAAATAAAAAATCGATTCATTGCCAACAAAACAAACAATGACAACTGTAACAACACCGAATACTAAATAATGAGAACGAAAAGAATGGGTCAGGAAAAAAATACCAGTGAAGTTTTGTTCAAACTGATTTATTTTATTAAAAGGGTCAACTTAAATCTTCAAACTAAGTTTAGTGAATATTGTCATATGGTCCGTGGTCCGCCGTGCGGCGCAGCTTAGTCGTTATGCTGGAACATGACCGTTGGACGGCAGCCACATCGATTTTTCGGATGCAGCTTTTGATCCTGTTGGTAAGTTGCTTGGTGTTCTTGGCCTTCCAATTATCCTTGTATACCATGGAGCTCAAAAGACCGAAGAAATCCTCGATAGGACGGCACTGTGGCAAATTTGTCGGATTCCGGTCTTTTGGGACATATGGTATATTTTGGCTCTCCAAAAACGTTAGCGTTTTTTTGCGTAAAGGGTGATACGGTCAAAATTTGGTCAAGGGAAAACGCGTGTAAATCGGTGAAATCGTTTATTTAAAAAATCAAATTAAATTTCTTTTTTCAAGTTCAATTAGTATAAAATTCAGGAAAAATATTCAGTTAGGCTTCCGCTTTTCCAAATCCGAATTGCCGGGCCTTACGCTTGACCCCTGCCATCAGATTTTGTACAGCCACCTTGTCCACCTTCTTCGCCGCAGAAAGCCAGTTTGCCTTGAACTGCTGGTCGTCCTTAGCAGTTTTTTTGGTCTTCTTTAGGTTCCGCTTGACAATAGCCCAGTATTTCTCAATTGGGCGGAGCTCTGGCGTGTTGGGAGGGTTCTTGTCCTTGGGAACCACCTGCACGTTGTTGGCGGCGTACCACTCCATGGCCTTTTTACCGTAATGGCAAGATGCCAAATCCGGCCAAAACAGTACGGAACAACCGTGTTTCTTCAGGAAAGGCAGCAGACGTTTATTCAAACACTCTTTCACGTAAATTTCTTGGTTGACAGTCCCGGAAGCTATGAAAATGCTGCTTTTCAAGCCACAGGTAAAGATGGCTTGCCAAACCAGATATTTCTTTGCGAACTTTGACAGTTTCGTTTGCTTGAAAATATCTGCTACCTTTCCCCTTCCTTTTGCCGTATAAAACTCCTGTCCCGGAAGCTGCTAGTAGTCGGCTTTGACGTAGGTTTCGTCGTCCATTACCACGCAGTCAAACTTCGTCAGCATCGTCGTGTACAGCCTCCGGGATCGCGCTTTGGCCGTCGTATTTTGTTTATCATCGCGATTTGGAGTCACTACCTTCTTGTAAGTCGATAGTCCGGCTCGTTTTTTGGCTCGATGCACGGTTGTAGACGATACACTCAGCTTATTTGCGGCATCTCGGAGAGATAGGTTAGGGTTTCGCTTGAAACTACCGGCAACTCTCTTTGTCGTCTCAGCGGCTTCCGGTTTTCGATTTCCCCCCGATCCAGACTTCCTGGCTGTCGACAAACGTTCCCCAAACACTTTAATTACATTTGTAACGGTTGATTTGGCAACTTTTAGCGATTTTGCCAACTTTGCGTGCGAGTAGCTCGGATTTTCGCGATGCGCGAGCAAAATTTTGATACGCTGCTCTTCTTGCTTGGACGGCATTTTGACAACTGAAGAGTGAATTCCAAAATCAAAATAGGAGCAACATTCTACACACACACACCTTCAAAATTAGGGGTGTTCAGGTTTTTTAAATGCAAAATTGAAAGAAATACGTCAAGTTGATATTGACCAAATTTTGACCGTATCGCCCTTTGTGCGATGATGCCTTGTCCGGCCAAAACACGTATTTGCCATCCGAGTGATGTTGTTTAAGAAATGGGATGAGTATTTTCTGCAAACACTCTCTTTGGTACACCTCCTGGTTGATGGCCAAACCGCTTGGTTTGAACCACGGCTTCGAAATACCCTTATCGGATATTACGATGTATAACATAACCTTCGATTCAAATTTGTGCTTGAACTTATACATTACTTTTGGAGGAGTAGTCGATTTGTCCTTAGTGTAGAATCGGTCGTTTCCCGGTATCTGAGACTTCGAAAGAGGAAAGTAGCTTTCGTCGTCCAGAACGAAAGATTTTCCGCCGTAATTCCGAGTCATCCAGCGGCATTGGGATTTCACGGTTTGAATCTGCTCATCTGTGTACTCTGGGGATCTGGTTTTCTTTCTACACACTATTCCTTCTTTCTTTAGCGTCTTGCAGATGAGTGACTTCGAACAATGGAACTTTCGGGCTGCTTCCCGTTGACTTACTTTCCACGATCTTCGTTCGCTTGAAAGAATTGTACAACGCGCGCGCGCAGTTCTTCCTGTTTCGACGGCATGCTGAACACGACTGAACATGTTAGAGTGAAAAAAGAGTGTATGAAAATTTTCTGGAGAGTGCAACGATTCATTCATCTAAAGTGACATTTCTATGCGGCCGTTTTTGTTCTGATGGAAAAGTATTGAAATCATTCTCATTTTTTAGTGGACACCCGTTACATCACCATTTCTCAATAGTGATGAAGTAACTCAACATGCACTAAACAAAGGATACTATTCTTAATGGTCGCAGTGGTTTATGTTCATTTTCAAACAGTTGAATAATAACAATGGACGCTTCTCAGAATAGTTCTTGGTAGAATTTCGAACAATACTAAATGGGCACCCCACAATCACTTTGGTAAAATTTCACACTGGAAAGCAGCTTCAAGAGATTCTGGAAGCATCGTTGAACTTCGCAGGATACTTCTGTGTAAAATCCTAGGTTAGACAAAAACAAGATAGGTACTACTCTGGAAGCATCACAGATCCACTTCCAGCATCCCAGAATAACTTTAAAAATACCTCAGAACTACTTTCAGTGACAAATCAGCCCCGAATACGGAAAGTCACTCCAATTAAACATCTAGTCTGACAGCAACTGCGAAATGCATTAGCAGCATAACAGAGTAATTCTAGAACCATCTCAGATCTTTGGAAGCATCACAAAACTGTTCTCAACTCAGAACTTTTCTGGGTGTATCTAAGAACAATCTTAGTATCTCAGAACTACACTGAAAGTAACTCAGCAAAATTAAACATTGGTGTGTATTTTTATTTATACCCTCAGATCTTTAGTTTCTACCATGGTACTTTCTGTGTAAGCAACACAGCTTGTAATAAACGAGTTGAAAGTACTGTTAAATGACAAATACAGGTAATCAATATAAGTGTATAACACTGTATTTCATACTTTAATATGACGTAAAAAGCGCAAAAAGTGAAGCCTTATAAAACATAAAAATCTTTATCATACAAAAATATAACAACGCCAAGCGTGGGATTTGAACACCAGCCCTTGGCGTGATAGGTTTGGAGCTTCTATACTAAGCCAACTCCGATTGTTGAAAAGTAAACTCTGAGTATCTATTATACGCTTCCCGTTGGCAGTTAAACCACAATCTTGTAAAACTTATTCATCTTTATAAGTAAAAAGAACACGTTTTGCATAACATGGTTGGTGTTATGTAATTTCAACAGTATTTAGAACGCCCCATAAAATCTTGTCGTGTTCATGTTTTATAAATGTATGGAACAATGTTTTTAAGCACAATGATAAAGAATAAATCACTTCCAGCAGTGAAAATGGTATTTTTAGCACAATCGTTAGTCAGATTGATAAATAGAATACGAGAGATCCAACCCGATCCGAATAAGGCCTGTTTTGCTATACATTTATAATACATTTATAAAACAAACAATTATTAATCATTGTAAAGAGATGTTATGTGTGTTACCTGGGCGCCCTAAAAGGGCACTTTCAATCCCCCCCCCCGGGTACCCCCAGAAAAAATCCCCCCACCCCCCCAATTGTCCTTTCTTGATTAGTTCTCGAGCTGTATAGAAATTTGTGTTTCATTTTTATGGGAGCTCCCTCCCCCCTTTTTAGATGGGGGAGGAGTCTCGAACCATCATAAGAACCTTTTCCGGTCCCAAAAACCCCTGCATACCAATTTTCATAACAGTAGGAAGAATTCTCATATATGTTTTCAATTTGTGTTTCATTTGTATGAGATTTGTAGGGGGGGCTACCAGAAAGAAGAGGGGTCTTGAACCACCGTAGAAACATTTCTTGCCTGCAAAATCACCACATGCCAGATTTTTTTCCATTTGCTTTCTTAGTTCTACAGTTATGGAGAAACTTTAGTTTTATTTGTATGACAGCCTACTTCAAGGAGAGGGGAGGGTTCTCAAACCACCATAGAAACATTTTTCGTCTCCAGAAAACCCCACACGCCAAATTTGGTTCCATTTGCTTGATTTGTTTTTGAGTTATGCAGAAATTTCTGTTTCATTTGTATGGGAGACTCTCCTTCTAGAGAGGGAAGGGGTCTCAAACTACCATAGAAACATTTCTTGCCTCCAAAAACTTCTACATGCTAAATTTGGTTTCGAGTAGTTCTCGAGTTATGCAGAAATGTGTGCTTCATTTGTCCGAAAGGTGGGAGGGGTCTTCTACTATCATAAGAACCTTTCCTGCATACAAAATTTCACGCCGATCGGTTCAGTGGTTTTCGATTCTATAAGATTCAGGCAGACAGACAGACAGAAATTCATTTTTAAATATCTAGATTACCGTTGATGCATCACAGAACTACCCCCACAGCTTTATAGAATAAATCTAGAAACACCTCCCCCCCCCCCCCCCCCCGGCCTTTTCTGCCACAGATCTTCTTTTCAATTTTAAGTAGCTTCTATCTCAAAACCAATCTGGAAGTATCCCATAGCACTAGAATTGTTTTGGAAATATCACTACCCGAAAGCATTCCAGAGCCATTTCATTCTGGTAGAGTTCCAATTCTAAAGATTAGACTCGGAAAAAAATGCGACATTTTGTTTTGAGTGTAACTTTTTATCGCGTGGGTAAAAATTTCGAATAATACTAGTTTACAGTGTTAAGGCTTGCTTCATTTAGAATTGGAACAAACTTTTGCTCATATTGTGGCGCTCCTGGTGGACGGATTTGGAAGTTCTTGGCGCCCACGTGTCGGAAATTTTGTCAGCTTCATGTATGTATTTTTGACATTCCGCAAATCGACTGTACTTTGTAAACAATCAACATGGAAGCCGAAAGAAGGGAAAAAAATGTGCACAGTTATTTGGAAAATCCATTGTGGTCTGCATCTAGGCTAGCTAAACAGCTGAAATTGCCCAGAAATACCGTATGGCGCGTTATCAAACGGTATAAGGAAACATTGACGACGATTCGGAAGCCTCAAGCCAATCGTCGGAGTGGAACTGTCGACCGGAAACTGCGTGGTAAGATTTTGAAGACGATTAAGAGGAATCCCAATCTGTCGGACCGTGATTTGGCCAGAAAATTCGGTGCTGCCCATAGTACCGTGAGGAGAACTCGACTCCGGGAAGGAATCAAGTCGTATCGAGCTAGCAAACAGCCAAATCGGACCATAAAACAGAATAGTGTGGCCAAAATCCGTGCTCGGAAGCTATACGACCAGGTGCTGACCAAGTTCGACGGGTGTCTTCTGATGGACGATGAAGTTAATGTCAAGGCTGACTTCGGGCAAATCCCAGGTCAAAAATTTTACTTGGCAACGGCTCGGGGGGATGTTCCAGCCAAATTTAAATTTGTTTTTGCCGACAAATTTGCACGAAAATTCATGATTTGGCAGGGCATTTGCTGCTGTGGCAAAAAAACGAAAGTTTTCGTTACAAATAAGACAATGACGTCGGAACTATACCAAAAAGAGTGTCTCCAAAAACGAATTTTGCCGTTCATTCGATCCCACGACCATCCCGTAATGTTTTGGCCAGATTTGGCAAGCTGTCATTACAGCAAAGTCGTTCAACAATGGTATGCAGAGAAAGGGGTCCAGGTTGTTCCGAAAAACCTTAACCCACCCAACTGCCCCCAGTTCCGCCCTATTGAGAAATACTGGGCAATCATGAAGAGGAGACTCAAGACAAAGGGAAAGGTTGTCAAAGACATCAATCAGATGAAGACCTGGTGGAATAAGATAGCTAAAACGATGGACGAAGAAGGTGTGCGCCGCCTAATGAGCCGTGTTACAGGAAAAATTCGAGAATTCCTTCGAAACCGTGACGAATAATTTTATCCGTATTTTTTCTTAAAAGTATGAAGAAAACGCTACATTTGTATAAAAAAGATCTTGAATTCAATAATAAATAACTGAAATACAGGCAATTGTTTTTGTTCCAATTCTATCTGAAGCAAGCTTTATGTTTATGTGTGCAAAATTTCATTGCGATCTGTCAAGTAGTTTTCAAGATGCATTCGAAACAAGAGGAGTTACGCCAGCAAATTTTGGGCGCGGCGATCGAGAATCCTGGTCAGTCGCACAGATGGATCGGCAAAAAGGCTTGGAATCCACCATTCCACCGTGTCCCGCATTATGAAGATGTTCCAGGAGACGAAGACGAACAATTCTTAACGCATTCCAAAACTACCCTGGAAGCTTCTCAAAACTATTTTGGAAGTGTTTCAGATCTACACTGAAAATGAATTTTGGAACCATTGTTGAATTGTTGAGCATCCCGGAACAGTTTAAGAACTAATCTTTAATTCAGGAAGAACACCATGGCAACATTACATATGATAATGCAGAAAATTGCTTGATTATTTCAAGCTGTGTGAATAATAAATAGTATAGCGAACAGAAAGCCATTACAATTGCTCCTCTAATTGTCACGAAATGTGTCGACGTGCATTCTCCCCAAGCACAAAGAATTTCTCACTCGCTTTAAGAAGCTGCAAGAGCATTGGAGCGCCATCACCGTGCAAATCTCCCCTAAGCTCCCCCGCGAAAAAAACCCAACTTGAGCAGAGAAATTATTTTACGTAACCGGTAAAAGCCCTTGAAAAACGCGACCTCCAATCGCGCTGCAGATTCTGTCCGGCACTTGATTTACGGGCCATCACCGAGAATTTATAATCTTTTTACATTCCGACAAGACAACTTAATAACGCTAATGAAGCATCCGCTTCGATTTTTCAATTAAACTTTCCCCGAACACGCCGAGATGGACGAGTCACGCACGGCCTGCTGCTCATCTCGACGACGAACCTGACGGGGTTCCAAGAATTGGGCTTTCATTGCTCTCTGCCAGATTTGCTCATCCGAAACTCATGGCCTGCCGGGGCCGAGTGCTGCGTTTTTGCGTGTTCAATCACACCCATCACGTTCACATCGTACGAAACGCGCACACGCACCTTTTCTGGCATTTAGCCTTCATTATCCAGTTAGTCGAAAGGTGTCGAGAGGCGGTGAAGCGCGAGGGATGAAAAAAAAAAAGGAACACATGTGTTGTTCTCCTTTCTTAATTTCGGTTGGATGGTTGAAATTGAAGAACACGTTCAGCTTGACACCGTGATCGGGAAATTTGAACGTGTTTAAAGAACGATTCGCCGGCCTTGGGGCTGGATGTCGGAACTGAATAAAAACGGTCTTTTCATTAGTTCCTAAGCATCTTCAAACCGAGTGCAAACTCCACTCCCGAACACAGCGCATATTGTTGTCAATCTAACTCACTTTCACTTTTCTCCCGAATTTATTTCCAGAAACTCGTGCAGACAGCAGACGACAGCATCCCATCAACTTGAATTCTTGTGTGTTTGAAGTGGTTATTTCTGTGTTCAGTGCGCCAAGAGCTTACACTATTCTCGATCATCTGGTAGAGTGATTGCAAAGGAAAAGAAGAAATCTCTGTCTCTTGCCACAAAGTGCCCCCGCCCGGAATGTTCTTGCCTCGTGTCAGTGTCAGAAGGTGATGGGCGAAGAGGAAAACCCAGTGGTGCCGAATCGGAAGTGTAAAATTCGTGTCAATCGGGTAAAAGTGTGGCATTCGGCGGTTTAGCGTGGGGGGAAAGGGGCTTGAGAAGAGGAAAAAAAAGTTGATTTCTGTGTGCGCCAGCGAGAGAAATGGGCGGTCAACGACTGGGGACGTTTCTGCCGTACAATCGCAAGCGTGAAAACCAAGTGCATCCCCATCGTCATCAGCAAGCAGGGTTGATGATAACCTGAAGAGATTGGAAGCGATTTGGATTGAGTTTTGTTCGAGAGTTAACTTTTCGGAATTGCTTCCCCCCCCCCCCCCCCCCCCCCAAACAGCGCCCACTTGTTGATGCTCAGTGGAAGACTTCGACGGAGGGCCCTGGCCCTGCTGGGAGCCCTCCTGCTGGTCATTCTAATATGGCCTCCGTGTTGTGCGACGATGCCAAAACCACTGCCGGCAGTGTTGCCAAATGTGCCGCAGATCGACCTTCCCCAGACCCGGTGCCAGCTGTTTCAGTGACTAGCCCCATTCAGCAACAACATGCAAATGCCAGCAAGAGTCGCAAAGTGAGCGAACTGAATCGCTTCATGAACGTGCTGACGGTGGGGAATTACGACGACCGAGGGGACACCGGAGAAAGTGAAAATCATCATCGCAGCTCTACGCATGCCGGCAGCCGTGTCAGTAGTGCGAGCGCGACTGACGACCGAAACCGAACAACGCTAAATTTACGACAGCCCGAAAATAACACCGCCAGTTATTCAATTGAGCAGTCGATCGATAAAAATAAATCAAATGTACAAGTAACGACTGACATTGTCGCTCTGCGACTGTTAGATAACGATGACGCCCCAAACGGTAGCCCCTGCGATGGTGAATCGGCGATGCCCGACGCTCGTTATCGCTCTCCGCCGCAGCAGATAACGCACAATCCGACCATTTACAGCATTCTGTCCCAAAGAGCACCAACACTTGCATCACCAGCGTCATCAGCGGTGAGAACCACAACAGAGACGGTTCCCCAAGTTCGCAGCGTCGATGACCAACTAGTACGTAGCAGAAATGAGGTCAACGACCGCGGCGGCGACGTCCGAAATAACGTCAATCAATCAGTATTCAATCCTAAGTCCAGCGTCGATCGGAGATTTATCTCCGAAAATGCAGAAGACCGCAGCCAGTGGTGGCCGGTTCTATCGAGGGTCGGGCGAAGTGCCTCTCCGCCCCATCACCATCGGCATCAGCACTATCTAACAGGTAATGGAACCCTAATGGCTACCGCTGGTGGCGTCGGTGGACGAGGACGGGGGGCAGGACGACACCATCATCAGCCGCATCAGCAGCAGCAACAACAACAACAACAGCAGCATCGTAATGGGACGGCTGGTGGTGGCAGCAGTAGTAGTAGTAGTAGTGATTCGTCCAATCTAGAGCGAAACGAACGATCGGCGAATCTGTCGCACATTACCGGCGCAAACCGCAAGATTCAGCTCTACATCAAGAACCGATACCTGCAGCTGCTCGCCGATGGGACCGTCAATGGGACGCACGACGATCAGAGCGATTTCAGTAAGTAGAACGAATTATTGCTATGATTTATTTTTTAATTGTTTTGACTGGGGGTATTCAATTATTTTGAACTGTTGAATTGATAATTGTCAATTGATTGAGGGGCAGCAATCAATTTAATATTTTTTTTTTGAATGGGTTTTAGTTTAGTTGCTTGTCATGTGAGATGGAAGCTCATATATCGGGATAGCTTGATTTGCAGATTAAACATTAGTAGAATTGTGACTACAAAGCTTTGGCACGGAATCCTTTTTTTAACAGTGTTCATCCTAACCAAACAACCAAACGAACAATTTTTTATTTAAATTAAGTTAAAATTAGACGTTATGTTCTAAAACCTAACCCAAAAAGGCGAGAGTTCTCTCGTCTCATGAAGACATAAAAAACAAAAAAGAGTGTACAAACAACCACTAGAACCATAACAAGTCATTGTAGAACATAAGCACGATCGGGCGAGCATTATTTTGCCTGTCAAGGTGGCGGATTCGGACCTGCCTTGATCTACCCTGCATTGAGGATGTAGACAAAGAAATGTGAGGTTGATTCGAGTACTATGTCACATGCCGTACCCTCAATTCTCAAAACCTCCTATTCAATTTTTCACAGCCTGCCGTACACTGACGGAACTATCAACATTTTCTCTTCATATCTTTCGTTCTAGCAAAAATTGCTGTCCATTCTTGGGGCCTCATTGTGAAGAGAAAAATATTTCCTTCTACATCTTCGTAATCGTTACTCCTCGTATGGAGAATACAATAACATAACAATTATACTATGAGCAATTTAAGTTTGTTAAAAGTAACATGAGTTATTTTTCAGCTGAAAAAGCAAAATTTTGTCTTAATTAGCTCTTATTCAACGATAAATATTTGTTAAGAAGTATTTTTTTTTTTAATCAATTCCCCAAACACTACAACTTGTACGCTTAAATACATATATAATTAAACTATTACTTCAAACAAAGATTGCGAAACTGGAAACCAATATGCTTGTAATTGGATAAATGGATCGAAATTATTTGACTTAAGAGGGATTCCATCCAGAATGTGCCGGAAATCCCAAAAATCATACCCGATCATCATTGATTTGGATGAAACTTGGCACATGAGTTCGGTACGTTGGAAAAAAAAAATTCCACTGGTGTTAAGATAATTTGGGTTCAAGAGTAACTTTTGAGATGGGCGTATGTGTTTTTTCCAACATTTTACTTGAAAAATCGTAGTTCAAAAACCATTAGATTTAGAGAAAAACTTTATATAAGGGAATTGTAGGGAACTAAAAAACCTTTCTTAAAAAAATATACACAGAAAAAAAATTTTTTTTTTCATCAAGAAAAATCAAAAATAATTACTAAAAATAAAATATCTAAAAAAACATATTTTTAATATTTTTTTAATTTGTTGTATGGAAATTTGAGGAAAAAAGACACGTTTTTATTCATTCCTATAAATAAATTTTGATGTTACAATATGGTTTTGGAGATCATTACAAACAATAATGATAATAATGATAAACCACGTAAACGCAACCGTTAATAGCTAACGATTGTTTCTCTTGTGTTTTTAGCCTTTTTAAAACACATGTATGTGCCTCTTACTTACTCTTAACAGCTCGTCGATTGAAAAAGATTCACTTAAAGTTATAAGACAAAAATAATGAATTATGGTTGGATTTATATTTATATATACCATTTATTAGTCTCGGTCATTGATAATATTACATAAACATTATATAAACTATTGATTGCTTTTATATATATTATGAATCCTGCCTTCTTCGTCATTCGAAAACAGTTTTACAAAAACTTCGTTTTCTGAAATTGGAACGAATGAGTGGTACTTTTGTGTACCTGCAATCGTTTTAGTCTGTCGGTAAATTTCATTCCATTCTGCTACCCCCTGTTCATACTCTTCATGTGATACATAACAAAACGACATTTTTGTTAAACAATCATCACTTTTTTGGTTCGCCCATTCGAATAACTCTAATGCACTTTTTATAGGGTGTTCATGTTGTACAGCAAGGCTTGCATATCTTGCCATTCGTTTTAATGTAC
This sequence comes from Aedes koreicus, assembly GCA_024533555.2. NCBI lineage: Eukaryota > Metazoa > Arthropoda > Insecta > Diptera > Culicidae > Aedes > Aedes koreicus. The sequence goes on along the minus strand of JAHHFK020003949.1, from coordinate 522,300 downwards.
CACCAATTGCATCGCAAGGTCCCTTACCGTGGGATGTTGCGAAAAAATGCCATTCAGCATCAATATTGTATTTCTTTTAAACTTACAAAGGCTTGCAAAGTTCTTCCTATTTTTATATTGGGATGCTGCCCCGTCAGACATAAACGTAGCTTTCTTTACTTTAATTTTTGTTTGCAAAAAGCTTATTAGTTTTGAAATAAACACCTGCACCGCAATCGTATCATGTTTCAACACTTCTGAGATAACAATGAAACTGATATTTTTAAGTATTCCAGATTCCGTGTAATAAATGACAAAAGGGTGAATAGTGGCTTGCTCATTACTCCAATAACTACTTTGAACAGCATCTTGAAAAACAAATGAATAATTTTCAGAAAAATCACAAATTATTATTACTGCGCCGTCTTTAAGACAACTTTTATAATCTCTCAAGAAACTAGACTGCTGAGATTTGACAAAATCGTGGGATACTAATTGTTCCAACTTTTCACAAAAATAAGCAATAAATTCATCAATTGGTTTAACAAGTGTCTCTAAACTACATCTATCAGTTGAAATCCATTGCTCAAAAGATATTTCAACTAAACCACGTTTTTCTAATTTGTCTGTTAAACTACTCTCAAAATCTGAAAAGCCTGGACATCGTTCGCATTCACGGAGGTAACATTTTTTAGTTCTAGTTGATGAGCTACATAATATTTCTTCAAAACACAATTTATAATCATTCTCGAATGAATATTTTCTAAGACCATGAAGCATCAAGTTAATGTTCTCATGAATGGTGCAAACACAAATGTTATGAGAACCTGTGCTGCCAAGTAATTTGCAATGCTTTGGTCTTAGTGCTGCAAAAGAGCTAAACCCAACAGCATTTTGATGCATCTCTTGAAATTTAATGAAAGCTTCTCTTAATGAACAAACTAAAAGGCGCTTTTGAATATGAACCCTCTTACCTTCACTCCTCACTGAAACGTAGTCGTTCATACCAGGGGTTGCTCGTGTAATCTCATCACTGTCGTAAAATTGCAAAATTTGGTTTTTTATTTCCGGGTTCAGACCGTGTCCCAGCTTTTCGTTAGGGGCAGCTAAAACACCTTCGTGCTTTGCAAGGAATTTAGCTTGTGATACGATGTACTTGTTTGTTATTCCAAATTCTGCCATTACTCTTTGATTTGTCCAAGATTGTGGTAAAACCGAAAGTATCCTTACTTGATCGTCCCTCGAAGTTTCTGGATCAGCATACCGGTCCTTTAGCTGCGCGATTATTTCGTCATATTCGGCTGCTTTCACTTTCAATTGTTCCAGGTCATCCTCCTCCGCTTGATCCCCAAATATGTGTGTCCGAATGCCGTTTGAAACATCTTTGAACTTTTTGCGGGCATAATTTACGTTCAGGAACTTTTTAGCCGATATTGGCGAAACGTTGATTCCAGCTACGCCCTTGTTAAATAGCTCAATATTATGGCGCCTTGAATAATCTTGCACACTGCTATCAGATGGCACTGACATTAATGATATTGCCGATGGCGTTTCCTCGAGACCATACAAGTCTACTTGCCGTGATGTAGATGGTTGTGGATCCATAATGTTAGTAATTGATGGTTTCTCACTAGGCTCCGAAATTGCAGCATGGGATTGTTCCGTTCTATTTAAATGCAAACGACAATTATCACAAATCATCAAAGAAGTGTCCAAATGTGTTTTGCCCATAAACTTGAGTTTTTTGACATTTTGTTCGGTTAATTTACGAAGGTTTTTTGAGCACCGTTTAGTGGGAAACGGCATACAACACTTCTTCATGTTAAACTCCATTTTCAGTTCACTCAGATAGATTTTACTGATGAATGCGACTATGTATGAGCATATATATTGGCTGTGGTACCTTTGGAATGCAGGTATAAAACATCTCTGGTAGTTTACAGGCAGCGTACATTAGCTGTTTTTTTTATGAGAAGATATACCTGACATACGTTATAGCTGCTATTTGTCTACCTACCTTAAACAATATGTGTTACTTTCATCGCTACATCACCGAACTGTTCGGAGTGTAGCTTTCACACACTACACCCGACCTCTAACATCGTTGGAGCTTGGCAAAATAGTCAGCAGTTCGATTAATATGCTTCTTCTATATGACCCTCCGCATAATTTCATCATCTGTCCATTTCACACTTGTCGCCCCTGCGACATCTATTTCGCTGTTACTTTCATCGCTTTAGCAAATTCGCTCCCTTCATTCTCTGAGCGGCCCGACCGATACAGCCATAAAACAATTATAAATATATTGATTGCAATATTAAAACAATAGTGCTATTTATCTTGTTCTTTTCAAATGAGTCTTCTTATCATCCTGATATCAAAAGAAAAGAGGACATTAGAGTAATGTAACGTTATAATATGAAGATCTTGGAAAATTTATCATTTCCTGGTGGAAATCTCGATTAACTTAAGAAAAGAGCGAATTTTCTTATGTTTTTTCATTCTATTGAAATAAAATCCGAAAAATCTCGAAAACGGTTGCGTTCAGGTGATTTATCATTATGATCATTATTGTTTTTAATGATCTCCAAAATCATATTGTATAATTAATTTTCATTTATAATAATGAATAACCAAAATTTGAAATATGCACCAAAGTTCGCTCTTCGGAAAACTTTTTTATTATAAGAGCGTCCATCCTAGAGTTTTTTTTCAAAACGTGTCTTTTTTTCTCAAATTTCCACAAAACAAATTTGAAAAATATTAAAAATATGTTTTTTTTTATATTTGATTTTTAGTATTTATTTTCGATTTTTCTTTATGAAAAAATTTTTTTTTTCAGTGTACATTTTTTTTACAAAGCCTTTTTAGTTCTCTACAACTCCCCCATATAAAGTTTTTCTCTAAATGTAATGGTTTTTGAACTACGATTTTTCAAGTAAAATGTTGGAAAAAAAACATACACCCATCTCAAAAGTTACTCTTGAATCCAAATAATCTTAACACCAGTGGATTTTTTTTTTCAACATACCGAAGACGTGTACCAAGTTTCATCAAAATCGAAGATAGTTGAGTTTGGTGACCGACCGATTTGGCGTGGAATCAGTCATATGGATCAAAACGATTTTGATTCTCTCATAAAACATTATTTTTGAAAGGTAAAACGGCAAAGAAAACAAAAGAAAAGGGCAAATGTTCAGTCATATTACATCGTTAAATATTGGTTTCGAGAGTTTCGTGGTGGCCACAACTCCAGTCCGCAGCGGCAGGCCCTCCGATGCGGTTACGGAGGATAATGCCAAAAAATTTCAAGAAATTTTGATGGCTGACCGGAAAGTGAAGGTGCGTGAGCTAGCAGATGACACAAAGATTAGTACTGAGCGCACAAGCCATATTTTGGGCGAGATTCTGCATATGAAAAATGTATCCACTCCTGACCAAAAACACGAATGCGAGAGCACTTCGAAATACTGTTTAGACTTGCTGATGCGAAATTGAAGGACTTGATGTCAACTGGTAACTGTTGATGAAACCTGGATCCACTTTTACACACCAGCGAACAGAATGAGTGCCCAACAATGGACTGAAGCCTGCACGAATGCTCCGAAGCGGCCTAGGAAGGCTCAATGGGTCGGAAAAAATTTAGGCGTCGGTTTTCTGGGATTGACATGGCATACTCTTCATGGACTACCTCGAAGATAATAAAACCATCAACAGTGAGTATTACTGTGCATTACAGGGTGCGGCAGAAAATAATGCGAAAATTTGTTCTATTTCTTTCAAATCCCATTTTTAACTAATTCAAGCAATAATATCAACATTTTCGAGTGCAGTTATCTTTATAAAGTCCTTTTGAACAAATTTATTCAATGTGTCCTCCATTTTTATTAATAACATCCTCGAGCCGACGCCGGAAGCCAAAGCATGCCTTTCGGACGTAGTCCTCTGACATTGACTGCCATGTGCGTGTTATAGTTGACTTCAGGGTTTTCACACTAGGTTGTGATGTTTTGCAGGCTCGTGCTTCAACACATGTCCAAATCGAATAATCCAACGGATTAAGATCTGGACTGCTAGGGGGCCACAAATCCTTCGGCCAAAACTTCATGTTATCGTTCAACCATTGTTGGGTACCATTGTAGGACAACGTTTTGGTCCTCGGAGAAGTTGGCCTACACCCAGGGAAGCACTTGGTCCTTTAAAATACCGATATACACTTATTGATTTTAACTTCAGCATCTATGAAAACAGGCGGCATTTTCAAACCGTTGGACGCCACCAAGCCAAACATCATGACACCAGCCGGATGTTTGGTTTGAAATTCGAATTTCACTTTTTCCGGAACGTTCTCCATTTTCTGCGGTGAAATGAACCGGTCCGTGCGGCTGTTGGCCACAGCATCGATGCTGAAAAGCTTTTCGTCGGAGAACAGGATTATCATTTTTTCCTTCTTCAACAAGGAAAGCAATCTCTTGGAACGTAGTTCCTTCACTCGTAGTTCCTTGACCCGATCCGTAATGAAGTGGCGTTTCACTCTGGCCCTGGAAGATGCAGCCAGGTCTTCTTTGATGATTCTCCGCATGGATTTCTCCGAAATATTGGCTTCCTTTGCAAGTTTTCTTATGGAACGCACCGGGTTGTGAGCAATTTTTGCACGGACCGATTTGATCACGTTCGGCGTGCGTGCAAAGCGCGGACGTCCGCTTCCCGGCTTCCGTTACTTAGGACCGCTGCAGGAACTTTTTTATGCGGTAAACTGTTGCCAAATGGCACCCTACCACCTTGGCAATCTCTTTCGGCTTCTTCTGGGCGAGCAACAAACTGGTGATTAATTTGCAAGAAAACAAATAGAATGCTTGGATACAGGACTTGAAAGTAAACATAAACAAATACGCTTTCGACAGAAATTAGTCACTAGCTACACAAATTAACCCAATACTCAAGTTTGAACATTTTCGCATTATTTTCTGCCGCACCCTGTATTTGAGCGATTGAAGGTCTAAATCGCTGAAAACGGCTTCACATGAAGAAAAAAACAATTTTGTTTTGGCAAGACAATGCGCCGGTGCACGAGAGCGTCACAACTGCGGCTAAAATCAAGGATTTACGGCTTCAATTGCTTCCGCATCCACCGTATTCACCCGATTTGGCTCCGATGGTGCGATGATTTGGCGTTGATGATGCCGGTTGTTATGTACGGCTTGCAGAATTTGTCGCACCGACAGATCGCCTGCCACACCAAGTACTTCTTGGCAAATTTGTCAACCGTATTTTTCCGGAACTTCTCCGGAACATCCAGGTGGGACGAAAAACTCCAGACCGGGGATTTGCTTGGCGTCCGCTTAAATTTACGTCTCGTCATCCATTACGGCGGACTTGGGACTCATCCATTACGGCTGGATGATGGGACTTACGTCAAAGTGGACTTCCGGCAGCTTCCAGGGCTGCTGTTTTTCACCGCCCAGAACAAGTTAGATGTTACGAAGGAAGTAAGGAACCAGAAACTTTCAAAGTTTGTCAAGAAATACATGATTTGGCAAGTGATCTGCTCATGTGGCAAACGGAGTGCGCCGTTCGTGACTACCGAGATAGTAAACGGGGAGATCTTCCTCAAGGAGTATCTACAGACGCGTCTGCTTCCTTTGTTGAAGCAACACGAAGGCCCTACGATCTTCTGGCTGGATATAGCTTCGTGCCACTATTCAAATGTTGTCCTGGAATGGTACGAAGCCAACGGTGTAACTTTCATACCCAAGGACATGAACCCCCACAACTCACCGGAACTAAAGCCCATCAAAAATACTGGGCTATTATGAAGCAGGCACTACGGAAGCATCCCAAGGAGGTCGAATCTGAGGAAGACATGAAGAAAAAGTGGGTTTCCGTACAGAAGAAGCTGAAGCCTTATGTTGTACAGAACCTAATGAGTGGAGTTAAGCGTAAGGTGCGAGGTTATGGTATCGAAGTTGAATGAAGTAAATATGCCAAAAACTTAACAATGGAATATTTTTTATTGTCTGGAAGTTTGAATAGGATCGGTCAACTAGGTAATTTTCTACAGTGTTTTTTCAGTGATGCAATTTAAAGTGGGACACCCTTTAAAGCTTGATTCAAAGTCAATCTGGACATACGGTTTAATACACCACCGCGTCCCTGGTGGTTGGAAAAAAAAGTTTGACAAGTATTTGTTGATGTTACATTGACGAAGACATTGGTGAAAAGTTTTTCTCGATTGATCGACGCATCTCGAAATTACGGATCAAGGAACTTGAGAAAAGAAAATTAATTGTGCACAAACATCGAGAAAATCCTTCGTGGTCTGGTTCAAAAATAGCAAAAGTGTTAAAATTCCCAATGTCAAAGTCAATCAAACATTACAAGGATACTCTGAGTGTGGATAGAGCACAGCGCATCTATCATAAAAATGACACTAGAGACAAAGAGCTGAGGAGAAAGGTGTTGAGGTACGTGAAAGGCAACCCAGTATCGTGATTTGGCAAAGAAATACGATTCCAATTTTTCCACCGTGCGTAACATCCTTTCAAGAGAAGGATATATTTGTGCCAGTAAACATTCGAATCGCTCACTGAAACAAAATTTAGTGGCCAAAAAGTGAGCACGATTACTATACGAACGAGTTTTGACAAAATTTGATGGCTGTATTTTAATGGATGACGAAACATATGTCAAAATGGATTATAAACAAATTCCCGGACGAAATTTTTACCTGGCAACTGGTCGTGGGGATAAATTTGTTTTTGCTGATAAGTTTGCTCGGAAACTAATGATTTGGCAAGGAATCTGCAGTTGTGGCCTTAAAACCAAGGTTTTCATCACATCTCACACAATGACGTCGAAGGTTTACATTGAAGAGTGTCTGAAAAAGCGGATTTTACCGTTCATTCGGCAACACAAGACCAAAGTTATGTTTTGCTGGATCTAGCCAGCTGCCACTACTCTAAGGAGGTACTAGAATGGTATACTGCAAACAAAATTAGTTTCATCGCGAAAGAGATTAATCTTCCGAATCGCCCTGAGTTCAGACCGATCAAAAAATATTGGGTAATTGTCAAGCGAAAACTTCGAGGATGCGGTAAAAAAGTGACAAATGCTACTGTGCAGATCACGATGGCATCGATCACAAGTAAAGTGCGACAGTTTGTTTGAAAAGGTGAAATTTAATAACTTGTCATATATCGTTTGAAAGCTGAATAAATACCCTTTTGTTTGACGTTTTGATCAACCGTGTATTTTGTTATTTCTTGAGTTATGATCACTTGAAGGCGACCAAATTTACTTTGAATCGGGCTTTCAAGCATTTCAAATGATATTCAAATGCATCTTGTTAAATGTTTAATGTTAAAAGTTTGAAAATACTCTCTTTTACAAGCACAATAGCGCGGTCTAGTGACAGAAAGCGGAACCATATGCTCCACTTTCCGGAACAACTTTTCCGAAGGTTCGTATTTTCTTGGAGGTCGTATATGTGAAAATGATAATTTCGCAATAGTTTACTGTCCACACAGCCTAAAAGGATGATTTGTTATGTGGCTTTAAATTTATGTGTATGAGATGAGGTCATTGAAATTTATTGCTGACTCGCTGATGAAATGTTTAATAGGTTTTTATGTTCCTTATTTTTCTTCTTTTCTTATTTTTATAACATCAAACCAATGTCACGCCAAATGCTCATTCGAGTATAAAGAAACCATGCTAAGAAAACTCCAGAAGTTTTCAAAAAAGTAGAATCGAATATAAAAGATGAACATCATATCTAAAGGAGTAGACCACATGAAGTCAAGCTGGAAATGAACGCATTTGCAGATTTTTTGAGATCGTTCATGTTATTAATTTGTCATAAAAATACATAGTTTGAACGAGCAAAATACAACATAATGAATCCAAGCATAAAAACCGAAGTTTACAAACAAAACCATTATACAACAAGACAATTCTTTGGTACACAAGAACAACAGGTTGATAAATCAAAAACACTGGAAAAACTTCATGACTCTGGAACTATGAGTTTCATATCAAAGATCATTGGAATGACAAAAAAAAAAACGACAAATCAAATCCCTTACAGACCTTGCTACATATTTTTTTAAGTTAGATCACAACAGTGACTTCCTGAGCTCCATTCCCGGATAAAAATAACCATACAAGTACCATGTAATAATTTAAAATAACATTAAAATCTATTTCCGACTATGAATCTTACTGTTCATGAATCAGATAAATGGAAAATGCATATTTTCATTACAATAGATTTACTATTCACTATATATGCTATGATTTTCAACAATTGTGAAACAATACAATTAATAGTAATTGATTCAAATTTGTTCGGAAAAAAATGATGTAGCTATTCTATAGTTAAGATACATAACAAGCCCCTTTTTCTACTATCGATGTCTCAATTTACATTATATTCTAGATTTGAGTTTTCTCTGCACGTATGGTGAGCTTCCTATAAAGGATTATGAAATCCATTCTATCTAAAGGGCGATACGGTCAAAATTTGGTCAATATCAATTTGACGTATTTCTTTCAATTTTGCATTTAAAAAACCTGAACACCCCTCATTTTGAAGGTGAGTGTGTGTAGAATGTTGCTCCTATTTTGATTTTGGAATTCACTCTTCAGTTGTCAAAATGCCGTCCAAGCAAGAAGAGCAGCGTATCAAAATTTTGCTCGCGCATCGCGAAAATTCGAGCTACTCGCACGCAAAGTTGGCAAAATCGCTAAAAGTTGCCAAATCAACCGTTACAAATGTAATTAAAGTGTTTGGGGAACGTTTGTCGACAGCCAGGAAGTCTGGATCGGGGGAAATCGAAAACCGGAAGCCGCTGAGACGACAAAGAGAGTTGCCGGTAGTTTCAAGCGAAACCCTAACCTATCTCTCCGAGATGCCGCAAATAAGCTGGGTGTATCGTCTACAACCGTGCATCGAGCCAAAAAACGAGCCGGACTATCGACTTACAAGAAGGTAGTGACTCCAAATCGCGATGATAAACAAAATACGACGGCCAAAGCGCGATCCCGGAGGCTGTACACGACGATGCTGACGAAGTTTGACTGCGTGGTAATGGACGACGAAACCTACGTCAAAGCCGACTACAAGCAGCTTCTCGAGACAGGAGTTTTATACGGCAAAAGGAAGGGGAAAGGTAGCAGATATTTTCAAGCACACGAAACTGTCAAAGTTCGCAAAGAAATATCTGGTTTGGCAAGCCCTCTGTACCTGTGGCTTGAAAAGCAGCATTTTCATAGCTTCCGGGACTGTCAACCAAGAAATTTACGTGAAAGAGTGTTTGAATAAACGTCTGCTGCCTTTCCTGAAGAAACACGGTTGTTCCGTACTGTTTTGGCCGGATTTGGCATCTTGCCATTACGGTAAAAAGGCGATGGAGTGGTACGCCGCCAACAACGTGCAGGTGGTTCCCAAGGACAAGAACCCTCCCAACACGCCAGAGCTCCGCCCAATTGAGAAATACTGGGCTATTGTCAAGCGGAACCTAAAGAAGACCAAGAAAACTGCTAAGGACGAGCAGCAGTTCAAGGCAAACTGGCTTTCTGCGGCGAAGAAGGTGGACAAGGTGGCTGTACAAAATCTGATGGCAGGGGTCAAGCGTAAGGCCCGGCAATTCGGATTTGGAAAAGCGGAAGCCTAACTGAATATTTTTCCTGAATTTTATACTAATTGAACTTGAAAAAGAAATTGAATTTGATTTTTTAAATAAACGATTTCACCGATTTACACGCGTTTTCCCTTGACCAAATTTTGACCGTATCACCCTTTATGGCCTAGCATAGACGTTTCGACGCTTCTCATTGTGCAGCTAGTAACCTTCAAAAACATATATTATATTAATCAAACAAATTTACGGATGAAGGCCCTGAGGCTTGACGACCCGCTTTTTTTGCCAGTTGAGGAGTCTGCCTAAGAGGTGGCATGAATTGACAGCGGTTCGATAACCTGAAGGTGTCCGAGGACAACTCTTTTAAACCAGTTTGGTTCTATTTTGGACTTCGCGGGAGTCACCAGCATCCTTTGCGAGTAGCCGCCAAGCGTGGATTTGCTTTGATGTTTTCGGTCTTTGGTTGCACCGGAAGTCCGACTAAACATCCTTTCCTTCCCCGATGAACCATGAGGACGTGACTAGCGCCGTTATAGACCACACAAGGTAAAAAAACGCTTCGAAACGTGTAAAGGGAGAATGGTTTGCTGATCCTAGGCTCAATTCGTTTGGATTTGTCTGGATTCCTCAAGTACATATACGGTGCATAATTTTTTCACCGTACTGTACCACAGACTCACAAGTATATTTGTTATTATGGAGTCAATTGGCTTCTTCTCCTTTCTGTACTAAGGTGGCTTTCAGCTTTGAGCTGGTTCACCACCAGAGGGAGGTGAAAAATCTAACTGCGTCCCACAGATTAATCGGAAAACACCCGGGATTCGATCATTCGACGGTGTCACGGGTGATGAAGTCAATCAAGGAGACTCAGATGACCCAGCAGCGGTCAGTCAGCGGCGACAGCCGAAGACAGCAGGTTTTTAATCTGCTCAAGTGTCGATCGAACCTTTCCATCCGCGATCCATTCCCCAAAGACCCACCCCCACAACACATAAACAAAACAAACCGCTCAAAAAACAGGAGAAATCAAAAAAACCCCCCCCCTCTTCCCCCCACCCCTCACCACATATTTTTTCCACTTCACACGCAAAAAAGACACCCAAAAAACAAAAAAAAAAAAAAACAACAATTATTTTTTTTTTTTTCCCCCAAAATTTAAACAAAAACCCCCCAAAAAAAAAAATTTCTGCGTGTCTTATTTTTTTGAAGTACAGTCATACCTCGATATAACGTAACCACGATATAACGTAACCTCGATATAACGTAACTCGATATAACGTAACTTTTACCTCGATATAACGTAACTTTTTTTTGCCCTTATTTTTGGCAGTTTAAATTATAAACGTGATTTATCTATCTATCTATAAATACAAAAATAAATTTCTGTCTGTATGTCCGGCCCTTACAGGCTCGGAAACTACTGAACCAATCGACGTGAAAATTTGAATGCAGGAGTTTTTGGGGCCGGGGAAGGTTCTTATGATGGATCCAAACCCTTCCCTCATCTGGAAGGGGGGGTGGTGGGTGGGGGTGGTCTCTTATACAAATGAAACACAAATTTCTCACAAATAAGCTTACACGATTGCACTAATACCATCATACAGACTCGACTCGGGATCCGTTTTCGTTCGGTAATTGCGAGTCAGAGTCAGACCTGACCCAGGTTTAAAACCGACATTTAAAACGACATAAAAGATTGCTTCGTTCTCCTTCACGACTTGAAAATCGATCAAGTGTCATTTGCTGAGTTGTCAGCTTTTGTCTTCTTTTTTTAATTTTAATGTTTTGGTTTCAACTGGTTCAGCGTTTGACGCAACCGCACCAATGACATTTAACGAAATGAGCGCAGAAGCCGAATTTTGTCGCTTGCGGAATTTCAGGTTCTCGATCTGAACGAAGTGATAAAAAAAACGCCGCGAAGTGGATGTCTTTTGTCTAGTATGTCTATTGTCTTATGTATTTGTTTGTCTTATTTTTCAACAAATCCATTTGATCCGGTCCATTTGAACTAAACAGTCCTAGTACAATCCTAGTTCAAAGATGGACTTCAAGTGTCCTTCAACCTATTGCCAAAATTTAAAATGAAAGGCTAGCTATTTTGACATTTCAAGTCCATCGGTTGTAACATCTGAAGTGCATTTGAAGTACGATTGTACTAGGACGGGAAGTCCGATTGAAGTAGGAAAAGGGACTTGGCTGATTCAATTGTGCTAAGCTCCGCTATCTGGGAAGGTTTAGTGTAAAGTTGCTTGCGATGTTGCGTGCAATGCTTCAACATGGTTTGTATATGTCGTCAAACATCTGTTTTCTGTGGATTGTTTGTTTTTGTGTATGTAGTAGGAAGCTAGCTGTTAAAACATTTTTAGTATTGCATAGCTCATAATTCTACTAAGTCGGAGGTTTTTTGAAAAATGGATCGTGTGACGCGTAAACAAGGCAAAAAACATAACCGTGTTGGTTTACTACTAGCGGATAAAATAAAAATTATTCAAAATCTTGGAAATGGTGTTTCGATGAATGAAATAATGAAGAAGTATAAAGTTCGGTCTGCCTCTACCATCTAAAGGGCGATACGGTCAAAATTTGGTCAATATCAACTTGACGTATTTCTTTCAATTTTGCATTTAAAAAACCTGAACACCCCTCATTTTGAAGGTGTGTGTGTGTGTAGAATGTTGCTCCTATTTTGATTTTGGAATTCACTCTTCAGTTGTCAAAATGCCGTCCAAGCAAGAAGAGCAGCGTATCAAAATTTTGCTCGCGCATCGCGAAAATCCGAGCTACTCGCACGCAAAGTTGGCAAAATCGCTAAAAATTGCCAAATCAACCGTTACAAATGTAATTAAAGTGTTTGGGGAACGTTTGTCGACAGCCAGGAAGTCTGGATCGGGGGGAAATCGAAAACCGGAAGCCGCTGAGACGACAAAGAGAGTTGCCGGTAGTTTCAAGCGAAACCCTAACCTATCTCTCCGAGATGCCGCAAATAAGCTGGGTGTATCGTCTACAACCGTGCATCGAGCCAAAAAACGAGCCGGACTATCGACTTACAAGAAGGTAGTGACTCCAAATCGCGATGATAAACAAAATACGACGGCCAAAGCGCGATCCCGGAGGCTGTACACGACGATGCTGACGAAGTTTGACTGCGTGGTAATGGACGACGAAACCTACGTCAAAGCCGACTACAAGCAGCTTCCGGGACAGGAGTTTTATACGGCAAAAGGAAGGGGAAAGGTAGCAGATATTTTCAAGCACACGAAACTGTCAAAGTTCGCAAAGAAATATCTGGTTTGGCAAGTCATCTGTACCTGTGGCTTGAAAAGCAGCATTTTCATAGCTTCCGGGACTGTCAACCAAGAAATTTACGTGAAAGAGTGTTTGAATAAACGTCTGCTGCCTTTCCTGAAGAAACACGGTTGTTCCGTACTGTTTTGGCCGGATTTGGCATCTTGCCATTACGGTAAAAAGGCCATGGAGTGGTACGCCGCCAACAACGTGCAGGTGGTTCCCAAGGACAAGAACCCTCCCAACACGCCAGAGCTCCGCCCAATTGAGAAATACTGGGCTATTGTCAAGCGGAACCTAAAGAAGACCAAAAAAACTGCTAAGGACGAGCAGCAGTTCAAGGCAAACTGGCTTTCTGCGGCGAAGAAGGTGGACAAGGTGGCTGTACAAAATCTGATGGCAGGGGTCAAGCGTAAGGCCCGGCAATTCGGATTTGGAAAAGCGGAAGCCTAACTGAATATTTTTTCTGAATTTTATACTAATTGAACTTGAAAAAGAAATTTAATTTGATTTTTTAAATAAACGATTTCACCGATTTACACGCGTTCACCCTTGACCAAATTTTGACCGTATCACCCTTTACGCCACGAAATATACAAAGGACATGTGAAAGACACATAAATGATATTCCGTGAAAACATTTTAACATGTTTTGTTTTTAATTTATAGCAAAACGAAAGCTTTCAAGAATCCTCGATACCCACAGGTTGACAAAGCTCTCTACATCTGGTTTTTTTCAAAAAAGCTTCAATGCTGACGAAAGTGGGCTCTTTTTTAAGAAATCTCCATTATGAACAAATGATGAGAGAGACACCAAATCAAAAAAGACCGGATCACGTTCATGCCTTGATGCACCATGTATGGGTCGCTCAAATTACCGTTAATGTTGATTGGAAAGTCTCACAGACCTCGAGCACTTAAAAATCTTAAGGAGTTGCCTGTATACTACAGGGTATCCAAGAGCGCTTGGACGATGGAAAAGGAGCTCTTTAAGGAGTGTTTTTTTTTTGGAATCCGTCCTGAAAGTGACCGCCTACCTCAAGTCAAAAGGACTTACTCTATGAGCGGCCTTGTGTTGGACAATTGCACAGCTCATTACAATGCAGATGAGCTAAAAACTGTCGATGGATCAATTTTTACCATCTTTCTCCCTGCAAACACCACCGCCATTCTTCAACCGATGGACCAAAATATCATTCAGATGATTAAAACGCGCTTCAGGAATCTGATGATGCAGGAAATTCAAATTCGTGGAGGAGAGTTTGACGAGTGCGTGAAGAAGAACAACATAAAGGACGTCATCTTTTTGGGTTGCTCAAGCGAGGGAGGTAGTTCCAGCTGACTCGATTCGCAAATCTTGGAACATGCTGTACAATGCCCGTGAAATCGAGGATGAGGATGATGTACCGCTGTCCGTCATAAGAAACACGCCGAGAAGCATTGGTGAGAAGATAGCACAGAGCGAAGAAATCGACGAGGAGGATGCCGGATTCGAAAAGCTGGACGATGATGAGAACATCGCAAATGTTCTTCACAAAGATGCTAACGAAGACATTCCTATGCCGGTGACGACACAATGCAGTCAATGCTAACGCAGGTCACAATCTGCGTGTTTTGGAGATGATGACGAATATGTAAACGGGTTGGATGAAGCAGACTTAAATGGGTTTGATCTGGTAATCAGATACGCGGAAGAGAACAATTTGCCACTGACTACACAGTTCTCGCTGCGCCGGATACATACTAATGTCATGGACATCGTAATTCACAAACAGCAGTAAGAAGGCTTCAGTGTAGGAATATTGTTTTGCTATTTTGTACTGGTTTGTGAATTGTTGTGAATTTGAGTTCTAGTTTTATGTATAAAAAATGGTAATATCGGGAGATTAGTCACTCTGCCACGTCGGGGGGTCGGAAGGTGTCATAACTACAATCGAAAATTTATCCTTACTGGAACCATGGACCCTTTTGACTCTTAATTCACCCACATTCAAACATCATCTGAAACACATCAGTGCAAGCGAGACGGAAACAAACAGTGCAAAAACAAATAACCAATTCTGATGTCGGATGAAAGGAGCAATAAACAAATAAAAAAAAGAATATAATTAAAAATTTAATTTTTTTTGGAAAAACGTAGGTAAGAAGGGCTGGAACACACTGCTGGGTGAATAACATTGATTTTACGTTATTTCTTTTATAGAAAAAAAGAGATTAAAAAAAAATTATGTAAAAAATTTTTTGCTTCGATATAACGTAACTTCGATATAACGTAACGAAAATAAAAATTGAGTACAATCTTTAATTGGTAAGGAGAGCCTTGCAAACTAGTAGAAAACCATATCCAAACTATTACAAAAACTGTTTGAGAGCACGACCACTCGTAGCTACAACCCTGGCACAGCATCTACCATCCCACAAAAATCATCCCAGAAAGTAGGACTGTGGAGCTATAGTCTCGACAATCAGCACGAAGATTCAGAAGCAATAACTTTCTCGCCGGGACTAACGGAGAATTATGTCACCCTATACTACCGTCAGTGATTGGTGGTGCATCTCAGGTTAAGTAGTATGTTTTAGCTAATAAATGTAGTGGCTTGCCTCCTGAAAATATAATTGTAATTTGTAGCCTAGCTACGAGAATTATTCATCGGGTTATCTGGACGTGCCATTCTTTAGAAGCAATTCAAGCCCTAGGAAACGGGCCAACAATAGGAACCAAGGGAGATCCAAATTGGACCCTGCAACCCAAATCACCTCTACAAGGGCATTTATTGTAACTTCGAGTGTTGAAAGAACAATTCTGGTTCTATCGAAGTGAGCACTCCCGTTCTTCAACAAAAGCAATATGCCCGAAAGGTTGTACGGAATCAAATTGCACCACTTTTAATGGCTTTAACTTTTTACCCGTTGGCTATTTTCTATTGACTTTTTGGGTGGAATTTTTTTTTTTTCCGGCTGGGTACATTTTCCACTGCGACCAGTTTTTTGATCTATTGTGGTGCAGTTTTGGTGGAATTAGTTCAATGTGTATTTGTTTACGCTGTGTAATTGCAGATATGCAATCGTTGCGAAGATGGAGTAGGAAGAACAGCAGCTGCGCACGTACCTCGAAAATCCGGATCTTTCCCATCGTGCCATCAGCAGGAAGCTAGGAATGGTACATTCTACGGTGTCTCGTGTTTTAAATAGGTACCACGAACGTTTGACCATCGATCGGAAAGAAAAAAGTGGCAAAAATGGATCTCCGTATAGTTCAAGCTTTCAAGAGGAATCCCAACAGTTCAGCTCGAGATGTGGCGAAGAAACTGAATCCAACCAAAACTTTCGTGCAAGATGCAAAAACACGGACTACACACGTACAAAGTCCAAAAGGCGCCTAATCGCGATGAACGGCAGAATCCGGTAGGTAAAACACGTGCACGGAAGCTCTACACCCAGATGTTGACGAAATCACATTGCCTCGTTATGGATGATGAGACGTGTGTAAAAGCAGACTTCCGGCAGCTTCCGGGACTCCAGTTTTTCACTGCTCATCATAAATTCGATGTCCCTGAGGACGTTAGAAAGCAGAAGATGTCAAGGTTTGCCAAAAAATATATGATTTGGCAAGCAATTTGCTCGTGCGGAGAGCGGAGCACCCCACTCGTGACAACTGGAACGGTCAATGGGCAGGTGTACCTAAAGGAATGCCTCCAAAGCGTCTACTTCCTCTTCTGAGGTCACACGATGGTCCTACGATTTTCTGGCCAGATTTAGCTTCGTGCCATTACTCGAAAGAGGTTTTGGAGTGGTACAAGGCTGAGGAGGTCAATTTCGTGCCGAAGCATCTCAACCCCCCGACCGCACCGGAACTGCGGCCAATTGAAAAGTACTGGGCCATCATGAAGCAGGCACTTCGAAAGCATCCCAAGGAAGTGAAATCGGAGGAAGATATGAAGAAAAAATGGATTGCCACGCAAAAAAAAGTTGGTCCAAATGTTGTACAGGACCTTATGAGTAGTGTAAAGAAGAAGGTTCGTGCATTTGGATATGGACTTGAAATTAAATGAAAAAAACATGGGAAAATATTCATAACATGTTTTATTTTACTCCCTGAAAGTTTGAAGATGATTGGTTGAACGGGTGAATTTTTCCGAATATTTGTGTGTGTCGCAATTTGATTCCGTGCACCCTTTAGCAGCACAATTGTTGCAATTCGGCTAAAGTAACTGCTATGTAACTAAGTTGAGTCGCAATCAAGTTGCTGCAACCAATGGTGGCATTAGTTAGAACCACTGTTATGCCATTACTCTTAGGCCAAGATAAAGGAATAAATGAATTCACTCTTAAGTAAGGCTTGGTAGCCAATTGGGTCCCCTTTAAACCAACAGTAAGAATGTTGTTGGGGCCACTCAAAGTGACCTCACTGATTGGTCGTCGAAACACAATTGATTCTTTTATTTCTAACAATACATTTGTTCATACATAGTATCCGTGAAAAGAAAGCATCGAGTGCAAGGAAAAGTTTGAGGTGCCTGGTAACATTTTTATGTATTTGGAAATTTATTGAAAGAAACTATCCGTCGTGAGAGACTGCCTATACTGGTGTAGTTTGAGAACGGTAAAGAATGTGCATGGGAACTTGCCCCAGAGTGAGTTCACTGCATAGGCAAATGGACTTTGGTGTTCCTTACGGCGTGGCAAGACCTTGACGATGGAATTTAGAGGTGCTATTACTGACATCTGCTTGTAGGATGTCTTCTGACTTATTATGCACTACTCCATTCACAAAGAATTAGAATGGGTTTCATTGGGAAAACAAGGTAAATTTTCTGCACGTTGATTATGAAACGGCTTTTGATTCTCAACTAGAACATTAGGCCATCTCCAATTCTCTATCTCACCGGGGGATCTCGATCTTCAAATTTAGAATCCTACGCTGCCGATGATGATGACCAGCCGCTCCTAACAAGGATAAAAGAAGTACGCTGTAGCCTTCGAAGAGAATGACCCTGCATTATTTTTTATCCAACATACGACCAATACTGCCGAGTTTTTAATATGATTTCTGGTACCCTAGTCGGTACCATGGAATGGTTCGGATAGGATTTACTGGACAAAAGGATAAGGACCACAAATTTTAACCGTTCACTAACTAAGTAAAGAAGTTTTCTGCCTAAACGCAGTGGCTTAAGGCCACTCTCAGTTACGAGAGACCACTTGTCGTGTTTATAATTTTGCCCGGTTTATGAGACCTTTTCTCAGGGAACCTCTAGAACGGTCGTTCGTTACTAACTCTTGGAAACGCCAACTTCTTAGATAAAACAACAGGACACAAATTAATTCACTAGGAAAAGAACTCTCGTGTGCTTACCCAAATGAGCGAAAGAGCGGCGGCTGGACGGAAGACTTCCGGTTTGGTCTCGAGAGTCAAGCGACGACGGGTTGTCGTGCTGTTCCGGGGGATTCACTCCGCAGAGATAAAGGGCCAACGTACCGTCGCACAGCTTCGCGTACTATGCTTCCGCTATGACCGCCCGAGATGGAATGAAACCCGATCCCTCATTGGATGGAATCCGAACCGCGGTACGCTTTTGGCAACGCACGCGCAAGATCCCGGTCTCTCGGAAAAATGGTCCACAGAGATTGGAGAAGTACCTTCTTCGACGGATGATTGGCGACCGTCGGGAAATTCGCTTGAAAGATTAGCGACTTCACTCACCAGCGAAAGGCTGGCCTTTGCGTGGCGCCCGAGTCTGATGGTCCGTTGGACGAACCGGCCACACGGTTACCCTCAATCCAGCGTTGACGATAGCCAGACAAAAACGTAGAACCAGCCCGTACAAAAAGCGCCAAGCGCTTTTATATACTATTTCCAAAATCAATAAAATTGATTAGCTTACACGAAAACTCAATTCTCACTTAAGTTAACTTTTAGTACCTTTAACGCAAATAAACGCAAACTAACCTGAGCTTAACTAAATAATGGACAGTATTTTTCGCACTTCTATTCACCAGCCGATTTGATAGCGATATCGATGAGTCAGAGTTTCCGTACAAGCAAGAAGATTCCTAACCACCTCTCTCTATTCGAATTGGGGATCTATTAAATACTAAAGAGGTATCATCTAAGAACTATTCGAATGGCGACGGACTTCATGGTGTCTCCAGAAGAATGTGTTGCATGAAACAACCCAATACAACATTAAGCTTTTATGGCAACGTTGCAACATAGACACGCTAATTATGGCAAAGTTATAACCTCGACACAGTGAAGATTTGATTTTATTTACATTGATGGAACATTTCAATTCCTATCATAATTAACCCTAATAAAATATAAATTATCAATTAAACAAAATTCTAAACAGATATCTATTTACAAAATAAAATGATATTTACCGGGAAAACGCGGAGCGTTGCCAAATGTACCACTGCAATACACTGCATATAAAAATAATCAAATCAATGAAAGAATGAGTAACATTAAAGAATTGAATCGTAAAAATATTTGACAAAGCAAGAACTCACTGTAACAACGAGATGTGCGCTTGATGAAAAATTTACGTGAGAAAAAGTCAGTTAGCAGCTATAAACTCTGCAGATAGTATCTTCAGACCAAAACAAGAGAAATGCTCACAAATATGACGGCTCTTGTCAGTCAGTCAGTCAGTCAATCGACTAATCTTGTTGCGTTTGATCTATTCAGAAATCAACCAGCCAAGAGAAAGAGTTGCCAAAAATGGATTTTGTTTTGACTTTTCAATTATGTAGGTCGAACTGTGGGGTCCAACAACTTATGTTCAAGAGGTTAACGAACTGGATGCGGTTAATTTTACGCATTTGAATTCATAATTTGTGGGTTGCGCATCGTCAATATATAACTAAGAAACTATTAATCTCAAGTTAATCCAGAAGCCCTGGATCTCAAGACGATAAATAAACAGAGCATTTATATGTATTCCTTCCACTTAAATAAAGCAAACGACTTCGGAGCAAGCACCAAATGACCAATGCAACCGTCAACCTCAACAACCATTGTCATCATTTGTCGGAAGTTATTGCAGGACTAATCGAATGTAACCTTTCATGTCTCATTTATTTCTGCAAATGATACCCATTTTAAGCCAAATAAGGTGCATGTCAATCGATACCGTTTCGCTCACTGTGCTACCGATCGCTAACTAAATGGAACCAACCTACCGGCAATTGCCACCGTCCACATGATCTTCAATTCCACTTCCACTCAAACATCTCACAAGCACCGATCGATTTCAATCACGTTAATATCATTATTATAACTGACACGCTCGAACTTAAATTGCCCAAGACCGGTTGCTGGCCGGATCGGGACCACCTTCATCTGAAGTCTGTCTGCCGTCGCCTCCGTTGTGGGGCTGGTGGGAAATTCTTTTCACGCTTCCATCTGATACAGATTCCGATGTGTGCCGGACCGAGGCACGTCTTCAGAACTTGAAACCCATCATCAGCGAAGGCGCGCGCTCGGTCTGCGACGATCATATTTGCGTCGTCATCTCTTCAAGCTCGACTCAAGCCGTCTGCCGACTCCTACCTTAGAAGCATGAATGGGACAACCGAACGAGAGGTTTATTTTCCTTTCCGACCCCCACATTTTCCACCTCGACGTGCCAGCCGAAACAATTACAAATTGATAGTTTTGCGCCCGAAGCTATCGTGAACACGCGCCCTCGAATGCATGTGTGAGCTCTAAATACAAGCCGGCTAGAATTGTGTTTATTTACTCTTGGGCAGCTCTTTTGGATCTTGATCTGCCTGAAGTGATTGTGTTGTTGAACGGCACGGAAAACAAATGCCATTACACAGTGTATTGTGTTTTTGAATGGGAGGGACGACTTGTACTTTTCCGAAGCACTTTACAGGCAAGAGGAAGGCTTGAGCAGCACCCGGCGGCGTCCAGCTGAAGTGTGTGAACATTTGTCCCAAGTGATAGCTACTCGATTTCGAACTGGAGAAGGGTTCCGATATCACCACCCACCGACTGACTGACTGACTGACTGGCTTGTGCATTGGCATGTGGGAAATCACGCAGTGGAGGTTGGTGCTGGAGAGGGATAGGATACTGCTACTGCCGGTTCAGCTTTTCGAAACAAGTGTAACTGTGAACTTGTTTTTCCACTCGATTGCCATGCGGACAGGTTCCCGTCGGTGGCAATTATTGTCAAGATGAAGTTCTTTTTGACAAATGCAGGAATTTCTATCGGCTGGTGGTATGATGGCGGTAGAATTCCGGTGTTTAAAGAGACAATATTGCAACTAAAAATTAATCAGGATAGCTTCACTCTAACACAAATAAAAAAAAAATTATGACGGCCGCACTTTCCCACCGACCACACAAGTTGGAATCAAGGGAAACAAAATTAGCATAACTCTATTATGACGACAGCCGTGATGACTTGACTTTCCAGCCATCGGACCAAGTCCGAACTGTCTCGTTTTACATGCAGTTTTGTGTGTGAGTTGAGTATGAATGTGACTCCACACAACAGCGCGAACCAATTTATTCCACCCCTCGAAATTCCAAACAAACACGGTGGTTGTCACTTCACGAGCAGACCAGAAAGAACCAACTTGCTTGAAGCAGTGAACTGTTTTGAAATCTGGTTTACACCTTCCGATGACGCGAGAAATACACTCGTGATAAGCTGTTGCATCGCTCACCACACTATAATTAGGATCAGTAACGTTTTTGATTGGTTATGAAACTTCTCCAGCATCCACGAGATCGAGAAAGCAAAACCTGTCCAACCGAGATTCAAATTCCTTGGAATCGAAAGTGATAGAGATTCGTCCACCTCCAATAAATCACTCGAGCGAAACGCTTCGCGACTCCCGCGATTCATCTCTGCCTCGATTCTGAACTCTCTCTGGCCCCTGTCCAAACATCTTGACAGCCGCATTCAAAACATATTCTCCGAGCAAAGCATTCTTTCCAATTGAATAAAAGTGCCGCACCCTTCTCGGTCTGCTCCTTCGAATGGCTAGAGAGAAGATGCACAATTTTATGGCGCCCGTCGGAAACTGCCATAAATCATAAGGCACATCCATTGTGAGCTGGAAATGTGGCAGCTAAATTGAAAAGTTTCCCTTTCTTCAAACATCGACGGCCAAAGAATCGTCCCGATAGGAGCTAATTGATAAACATCGATTAGCCATAAATCAAACCGGTGGCCACGGATGGTGGTTTGAACTGATTCGTACAATGTTGTCCAGCAAATGATCTCTACGATGGAGTGCAGGGAGTTCCTGGAAGGGTGCAGGGTTTGGGCTCTGATAATGGAGTTTTGTGTATTATTCGAAGTTAATCACTCTCTCACGTAATGAAACGATAATGGTTCCCGAAGAAGATGCAACTTCAGTTATGAGGAAGTGCTAAGAGTTTTGGAACTTTGTTTACACATACTGATACACTACTTTGAGAAAATATCTGAAATACAATCCGGTCTCCTACTGCACGGATTCCTATAATAACCCGTTCAGACTACAACCTTTATTACTTGATTTCAACATTCATACGTCTAGTCTTCACTGAAAACAATGTGTACGACATACAGGGATGCCAGATACTTTTTCAAAAGTCTGTATCAATCTAATTGAAATGTCTGTATTTGTCTGTAAAAGGGGTATAAGGGTTTTAATTTTGATTGTAAGGTGCTTCAATGGATTTTTATTTTAAATCGCTATTTATTGATGCTGACAAACGAGTAAAGGTGTTTATGTTATGTTTTGTAAACATCACATGAACAAAAGCTACCGCAAAAGAGATCGCGATTTCTAGTTTTATATTTAAATGTCAACTTTCCTTTCACTTCCATACATATGATTAAATCACTATCGTTTTTCAATCACTAAATATGAACAAATCGAGATATGTTGATCTTCAGGATTTCATGTTTTGAAAAATTCTCGGCAAATATTTATTATTATCATTCACAAATTTAAAGAAACAACTCACCTTCACTTCACTACTACTAAATTCATTAATTCCAAAGGCTCGAGGAACATAAATTTTGTTATACATGTCGCTCGTGAACAGACATTTCACATTAGATGAAATTTCAACCACTCCGTTTTGCTTTTTGTGCGACTTAACGTACTCTTTGGCCGACAAAATGCATTTCATGGTTTATGTGGCAGTGCGATTACGAGCATTGGTTTTATTGATTTTGTGAATTGAAAAAAATCGCTTGACAACGGCCGACGTTTATGGAATAGCCTATTTTTCTGGAATGAACTGTCGTAGACTCAGTCAGTAGCTCAGTCGCCACTACAATCACAGAGAACAGACGTTCATCTTCGGTCTGCTACTTGTGTAAAACTTTAAACCGACATTTCAAAGGTATGTCGTTATGCTCCTGACAGGCGGCGCTGCAGTTGTGCGATAACCGTCATGTAAATGTTTATCAATAAAAAGCCTAGCACATAACCTGAAAAGTTTTGTTTGTTTTTCTCTGCACTTGCTTCTTATACCGGCTGCCTATATTAACTTTTACACACGTTTTTCAAGAAAAGGTATATGGACATCAATGTCTGTTCTCTGTGCTACAATGACGTAAGGATATGCACTTGTTCAAAAATTCTTCGCTATGCAGATTTTCTGGTGAATCCGCTACTGAAACTCTCCATTCCTGGAACAAATCGTTCTCAAATCGTTTGATAAGTTGAAAAATTGTTGGATGGGCTTTTGCTTTGATATTATTAAGATCAATTAACGCTAAATCGTTGAGGGTATCGTCGGTAAGGTAATTTTTTTTTTTATTGCAGCAGCATGTGTAGAAATTCATCTCTAGTCGAAATTGATGCAAGTGCTCCATGCTTAACTTGTCACTTCTAGTGTATTCGTTGATCAAGGCCTGCACTTCGACACCTTCGTACAGTTTTTCCAACTCGCAGAAGTCAGGTCCACAAAGCCAGGGTTCGTCAATTCTTTTAAATATCCTGGTTTCAAGAAACAATCCAATATCGAAAATATGAATTTGCTAGTTTCTGTTTTCATCTTGTACACCATTGGCTCTTCAGATTGAAAAAGTTGATTCAACCGGTTGATTTTCGGAAAGATGTGGTTAAGTGCAGCCAAGTACAGGTGGTTTTATGGATCGCCTCTTTTTTTTTCATCCTGCTTGGCGTCCACTGATGTATCGCGAAAACTGAAATATACTTTTAAGACTTCCAGCTTCAAGAATATGCTTAACAACTTGTTCTAAAGAAAGCCATCGAGTCGTGGATGGATGTAACATGTATAAAGGTTTCAGCTCTGTTAACTGCTGCAGCTCGTTGAACTTTGCTGTTCTTAAAGGACTATTGCTGAGGAAGCTATGTATTTCCCGACACATGCATTTACACCAGTTCAAATGAATGGCAAACTAGATGGCAAATGCATTTCAGTACGAATAAATTTGTACAGTCGTTTTTAAAAAGTACAATAACAGAGTGTTTTTCACCGTGCATAACACTCACTCCATCTACACCGAACCCTATCGGCTTATTTTTGTACGGAATCAAATCTTCATTAAACTTAGTAATAATGGCACTGTAGCATCCACTTCAGTAAGCTCGAGTCATGATAAAAAGAATCTCGAATTGACAGTTCATTGCCATTCCAATACAAAGTAATATCTCCAAATAAAAGAAAGTCCTAACTACTAAAACCATTGTTTTCATGGCAGTGGTATCAGTTGATTCAAATGGTTTAGACCGCATCATTGCCATCAAGTCTTGGTGATGCGATTCGTCAAGGTCGTTCGTTGTGATGGCCGTATTTTGCCGTTCGTTTCGGTGCTATGTCTTTGACAAGGATCGAATCAGTGAAAACAGCCTTAGAAAACAGCCAGGCACATATTTGTACATCTAAATCCCTCACTGGTTTTTTCCGCCAACAAACTGGTCCAACTTCAGACTGTCATTCATTTGCTTCCTGTGACGCACGTGACTTTTCCTGACGCCCTGTTTTTTTTTAATCTGGAAGTTCACCGAAACGAATGTCTGTATATGTCTGTAACATTTTCCAAATGTCTGTTTAATGTCTGTAATCTGTATGATGTGTGTATGCATGATCAAATGTCTGTATAAATACAGACATGTCTGTATATCTGGCATCCCCTGACGACATAGGATCAAGATACCCTATATCAATGAGGTCTATACAGGTGGCGATGAGCATGGTGTTTGTCGGTATTAGTTACGAAAAATGAGTAAACAATCCATGATTTCGGGTAGTGTGTGTGTGTGTGTGTGTGTGTGTGTGTGTGTGTGTGTGTGTGTGTGTGTGTGTGTGTGCAATCTAACACCCATCGGCCGGCAATGGTATTATGGAAGAAATCTGTTTACAACAATCATTCAAGTGACCATTGGAAGCAGTTTTAATCCGGGAGCTAGAAAGTGATAGCTCTACTGCAGATCCAGCAACCCATTTCAGAATGTCTGGAGAGTCACGCCCATTCCGAGGTTACTTTCACATACAATAAGCCCCGCATGTAAACATTACCGATATCATTTGGATAAGGGCACTGTAACACACTTCCAGATTTGGAAATTTTAAATTTCCAAACCAGGCACGTATTTAGTATTATTTGAAAATAAGATTATTGTTATATAGTTATAGTCAGATACATCTCACCCATGTCCGCCTCCTGAATCACACTATCTTGTTCATCAATCCATGATTTCGGGTAGTGACGTAAAACTCCAAAAACAAGCGAATGATGACAAAGCAAGTTTAGTTTTTGTCCGCACCTTTTAGTGCACAAGAAGGCATTTTTCAGCCGAAACCTTTTAAAAACTACACCAATTACCGAAAATAAACATTCCACCTTGTGCTTTGCTGCTATTATTAATTGATGTTTTTGGAGATCTACGTCACGCATGTTTACAAAAAACAGGCTGTGCATCATCTCACGAACAAAATGACAGTATTTTGTATTACACTAATATAACTCAACCACTTAACCACTAATATAACTCTATATCACCTAAATAGCTTGCATTCTGGAAGACGGACCCTAACTACAGTCGGTTCTCCTATAGTTCGATGGGTGATATCACCCAACCACCATAATTTTTCTAGCTGCTTATTACACTAATTTTTGGTAGGCAACATACAACTTAACTACCGTATGATTGATAATGCTTGCACCATTAGGCAATGTCAAAATTAAAAAATTCTCAAACATTACATTTATTTTATTAAAAGGGGGATGTTTCTGAGAGTTTTAAGCTATGTATATTCAGCCATTCCATAAAAAACCGATATAGTGGGTCTCAGAACTTTGTAAACATAGGTAGTGTTGTTCTTTATCACAAAATATTAGACACATATTTCTTTTATTTTTGCATTAGGGTGACCATTTCCATGTTAAAGGGTGTCCACGATGAAATTGCCACACTATAAAATTGCTCTAACTTTTTAACCGTTGGGTAGAATTTAATGAAAATTTGGGTGGATTTAGTTCATAGTGCATTATTTACATCCTGCAAGTTTTAAAGTCCTGTGATCAAAACTCGCGGAAATGGAGTCGAAAGAACAGCTCGTGCGTGATAAAATCTTGCGCATTCATCACGAGAACAAGGATCTCTCGCATCGTTCCATCGCTAAAACGTTGGGAATCGCGAATTCCACGGTGTCGCGAGTGATTAAGCGGTTCGAGGAACGATTGACCACCGATCGGAAGCCCAGAAGTGAAGGAAAAAAGTATTCCGTACAACACCAAAAATCACAACCGCGTAGTTGGGGCCTTCAACCGAAATCCGAACGCCTCCGTTCGGGATGTGGCTAAGAAGCTGCACCTAAGCCAAAGTTTTGTCCAGAAGGCCAAAACTAAGGCTGGGCTTCGAACGTTCAAGGTGCAAGAGGCCCCTAATCGCGACGAGAAGCAGAACAAGTCCGCCAAAACCCGTGCCAGGAAGTTGTACCTCAACATGCTGACGAAAGTTGAATGCTGCATCATGGACGACGAAACATATGTGAAGGCCGACTTCAAACAGATCCCCGGCAACCTGTTTTTCACGGCCAAGGATAAGTTCAGCGTTCCGGAGCATGTCCGCACTCAGAAGATGTCCAAATTTGCGAAGAAATTCCTGGTTTGGCAAGCCATCTGCACGTGCGGGAAGCGGAGTGCACCTTTCGTGACCCAGGACACGATGAACGGACAGGTGTACATAAAAGAGTGCCTCCAGAAGCGGCTGCTTCCTCTCCTGAAGGCCCACAACGTCCGAACAATCTTCTGGCCGGATTTGGCCTCATGCCACTACTGCAAGGACGTGCTGAAGTTGGTATGTGGACAATAAGGTCAATTTCGTGCCGAAAATGTTCAACCCTCCCAACACTCCGGAGCTCCGCCCCATCGAGAAGTACTGGGCGATTATGAAGCAGCACCTTCTTAAACGACCTAAGGTAGTGAGAACAGTCGAGGAACTGAAGAAAGTATGGGTTTACATGCAAAAAACGGTTGATTCACAGGTTGTGCAGAATCTTATGGCCGGAGTTAAGGCCAAGGTGTGGGCATTTGCGTATGGACTGTAAATAAAATATGTGGCAATTTCATCGTGGACACCCTTTAGGGCGATTTCAAAAATCGATTTTTTTAATAGTTTTCCCGAAAATGCCTTTTTTTAAGAAATCGTAACTTTTGAATCACAGAACCGATTTCAAATGTTGAAAAACCAAATGAAAGATAATTAAACATTCTCTAAAAAAAAATGATGAAACTGAAAAATTGGAATTTTGAATCGTAAACATTGATTGTATTCGATTTTCGATTGTCGATTTTTGAAACAACATGGAACATGGAAATGGTCACCCTAAAGCAAAATTTAAAAAATACCTGTCTAATATTTTGTTAAAAGGAACCAATTTTCTCAAAATGTTAAGACCCACAATATCGGTATTTTATGGAATGGCTGTAGTATCATCGATCGAGTTTCCACTTGCTGCAATTACGGCCTTCATACGCTTGTAGCCTGGATCCATGTATCTCCAGGTACGAATCAATGTTTGTCTGAGGTTTGCTGTACTCAGGTTGTGTTTAGAACAAGCTTTGGCCTTCATGACGCGCCTTTTTTTAATTATTATTTATTGATTTGTCGACAGATTAAAATGTTTATCCCAATGAAAATAAGTGCAGAGTAATCTAGAGGATTAAGCTCGGGTCAGGATGACGGCCACATATACTTTGCACAGAACGGCAGATATTCATGCAACTACTTCTGTGTGCGGTTCGAGCTGTGGCACGGAGCCCCATCTTGTTGAAATACACAATTTGGCTCTTTGATCCACGGAAGAACATACTTAAAGCATGTCCACGTTAGATTTCGGACACCAAAATAATAGCAGCAAAAACAAAAATAACACCTAATTCAACAAAACCGATTGTTTATTTCAAAATAATAGAAATATATCTACATTAGAATCAGTTGATTAAGATGTTTATCCTTATTTCTGTAAACTTCTCGAACTTTCTGTGGTACACCCGCCATCAGGTTCCGTACGGTATCCTCAGATACACCCGCCATGACGATTCTCCATCTTGTCTTGAAATCATCGATACCATTTGCTCCATTGGGCGAAGTTCTGGACATTTTGGTGGATGGGCTGTTTTTGGCACGTATTTGACCTCTTGTAACTTATACCATGCCAGGACGGATTTCGCATGGTGACAAGAGGCCAAAACAGAGCTGGAAAGTTGTGGCTTCTGATAAACGGGAGCAACCGCTTTTGCAGACATTCTTTCTCGTACACATCCACATTTCGCACAGAGAGATTGGGGATTTTTTCTCAATAATGGTGATCACCTTCTTGTCCATTTGTCGGGAGCATACTTTTCGATTTGTTCCACTTGCAAACTTCCGATCCACAGTCAAGCGCTGTTCAAATGATTTGCAAACACAAAACACGTTACTTTTCGATAGTTTTAGTTTCTTGGCAAAATCACGTACCGATAAATTCTGATTTTGCCGCCGTTCGTACAAAATGCGTTTGCGCACTTCCACTTGATTCGACGCCATTTTACTGAATGTAACAAGAATGTAAACCTGTAGTAGCACGAAATAAAGTGGAGAATTTCAGCTGTCATATAAGTGAAACTTTTCAGCGATCCGTGATAAAATTCAAAATCTAGAATGAAAGAAAGTGTCCGAAATTGAAAATGGACAGGCTGTACTTAAAATTCCGATGTATTCCTCCGTGTTTTCTTTGTTGCCTACTGGAATAAACACATTTAATCGTTCTATCAATATGCTCGTAAAATGTTAAAAAAAAATGTTTTCTAAGAAGTGAACGGAAAATTTGTCAAACAAAGTATGGCATTATATAGTAACACAAGCGAGATCAACAACAGCCTCAATTGGTCGAAAGCTCTAAGATTGCTTGTTGCCGAAGCACCGTGCAGTCGGAATCCATGTACAGTCAGCTCTCCTATAGTATGGTGGGTGGCAGCATCCACCCATCCCTGATTTTTCTGAACCAATTGAGCTAATTTTATGCAAGTACCGTATTGGTGATAATGTTTGCACCATAGTACAAATCAGGTTCCCGTTGCAACTATTTTTTTACATACACGTATGCTATAATTCATATCATAGTAGGCAGCGAGTAAAAAGAAGCCGATTTCCTTAACATGACAGTTGCACCATGACAAAGGGGAAACGTATCCCCGCCGCAAATATCACAAGGAAACCGCATTTCAATTGACCGTGATAAAGGTCTTGGACCGAAGTAAAAGAAAGGAAAGTTATCCGCGCAAGTCGCCACAGGTCTTTCGAGAGTCAGCTCGGATTCAGAGGGTCGTTGCCATCGAAAGGAAGATTCGGGCGCATGCAGTGCGTTCAATGAGGAAAATGGCGAAGGATCACGGAATCACTGACTTTACGGCACGGAAGATCGTAAAGGAAGATTTCGGGGCGAAGTCGAGGGCACGGAAAAATCCGGGAGGTACGAATCGAGCGATGTAAGAAAGTCTTGAACTTCCTAAAGCGAAAATATCCGGTAATCCTGTATACCGTCGATCCCATATCAAATTCTATAACCGATCGCTATATTAGTTCTCTCCCGGTAAAATACGTGGCCGACGAGCATAAAAACTTGTATCTGCTAGTATTATGGTGTTTGGTTTCCGATGGCAAAAAAATGAACCCGGTGATTTTAAGTAAGAACGTTCTTCCGTGGATCTAGGGGAGAATGGTACAAAACGCACCGTTTAAGCAACATCGTGAATTACTAGTGAATGGAAGCTGAAATTTAGGAACAAGTTATTGGGTATGGCGCATTACTATGTTTTCGTTGTAGATCAAATGTAATTTAAATTCAAAACGATGATTTTTCGTGATTTTTTAAACCTTTTCCAATTTGATACCAAGACGACACCGGGGTAAAACGCCTGTTTCATTGCTCAACATGCACCCCAAAATTGGGGTAAGACGCACCACAGCACTGGTATATGATGCACCACAATATTGGGATAGCATGCACAGCTTGCAAAAGGTAAACACACGGCTATAATAAGTTACTCAGAGTTGTAAAGTGAGGAGGTTGCAACATCTCGCCACATCTTTTTAGCTCAAGCAACCAATGGGTATGGAATAAAGATAGCAAAACGTTGCGATATGTTGCCAACTCCTCATTATATACACGCTTAAAAAAAAGTACCCAATAGAGCATTTAAGTGTGGGAAGCCAACTTTGGGTATAATTATGTTTACCTACCATTGGGTTCAAATTACATACGTTTGGGTAGAATTTTACCAGAAGTAAATCATTTATACTCAGCGGTAGATTAACATGATTATACCCAAAGTTGGTTTCCTACACTCAACTGCTCCACTGGGTACTTTTTTCTAAGCGTGTAGACGTATATAACGCCACGGTGCGTTCTGCCCCAGATTTAGTCTTGCATTGTTTTGTCTAAATATTCTGAAAATATGTAGAATTATAGTGAAGTTTTGATACTATCTTGAAGTTTTTATTGTCAGCGATACATGTGAAGTGAATTTATTACTAACCATGGATGTTAACGCATGGTAAAAGCTTATTTCAAGAACACTATTATTTACATGTGAAGTACAGTCATGAAGATTTGTTCAATTTTGATCATGTGTTGGTGTATTTAGTGCCTTATTGTACTACAAAATTATGAGTTATGCTGTTTTATGTATACATTGATAAAGTATCATTCCATTAAAACTATAGTTTTGAAGAATTAAGCACATTTATTGAGTGGGTCGTTCTACCTCACCAGTGCATTTTGTACTGTTCTCCCTATACAGTGTGTCTCACAATAGGTGTCACCTTTTTTCAATCTTGGTTTATTTCAGCTGGTTAATTTTAACAGCGGAATTGATTATACCCGTTTTTGAGTGTATTCTTTTGACAGCTTATCTGAAGATAAATAAGCGATTCCGTTTGTTTATATTTATCAGCTACCATGGAAGCCATACGGGAGCAAGTTTTAAAATTACATTTGCAAAAGCTTAGACCGTGTTAGATATTCAATAGCCTTAAGCAGTTCGGAGTGAGTAAGCGTTTTGTTTTTCGTACCTTGAAACGGTTCAAGGAAACTGGAAATGTCCATATTCACACAAAGGAGGTGCCAGACGAACTGCCAGAACGACGAAAAAGATCAAATGTGTGAGGGAGCGAATAAGACGTAATCCGGCCGTATCTGGTCATAAATTGATCAAACAATTTCAAATGTCTTCTGCTTCAATCAAACAGGCTCTTCAAACATGATCTGGAATGCAAGCCGTACAAGAAACAACGGGTTCACGGGTTGACGGAACGTCAAAGAGCAGAAATCTTTTGGTTCTGCACGGTGACGGCGAGATTTTATTTTCGGATGAAAAGCTCTTCCTTCCTCAGAACAGTCATAATCAGGAAGTCTTGCAAATATTCCAAGAGATAAACTAACTGTAGAACGCTATCAGAATGTATTGAAAATCATGGTTTGGGGCGCCGTTTCACGAAAAGGAAAACTTCCTTTTTTCATAGAATCTAACGTAAAAATCAACACTGAATATTATATCGAGCAGGCTTTGAAGAACCATCTGCTCCCTCATGCTTCAACGCTGTATGGGAATAATACACCATATTGTTTCCAACAGGACTCAGCTCCAGCTCACAAGGCAAAGAAGACACAAGCGTGGTGCGCGGAAAATTTGCCCGATTTCATCACAAGCGAAGAATGGCCTGCACCTTCAGCGGATCTCAACCCACTTGACTACTTTGTTTGGGGTTATATGCTTCAACACATAGGCCCTACGAAAGGGCTTACTTTAGATCGATTCAAGAAACATTTGGTTGATACTTTGGACCGAATTCCTCAGCAAATCGTGCGTTCCAGCTGTGATGGGTTTACAAAGCGTTTGCGCAAAGTTATCAAGGAAAAGGGCGAGAGACTCGAGTTGAATTAATATGGTTTATTTCTATAACATGTTTCTTTCAAATGAAAAATAAATACTTTGGTTTGGTTGATATGTTTTGCTGTAATCCCATTTTGTTTTAGTGACACCTATTGTGAGACACCCTGTAGCAAATTAGGTAAAGCCTTATATCAGAAAATCAAACTGAAAAACCCGTACGAAGACTGCATTCAACAATGAATCTATCGAATTAGACGAAGCTGCATCCATGAATAGACCCAATTTAAAGCTTATAGACCGAAATTTTATTCATATCCCTCGAAAGTTTCTGTCCTTATAAATGAGTTGTGTTAATTTTTGTGATACATACTACCAAACGTCTTATTAAAATTATCTAAGTATGGCTGTAGCTAGTTGTAGCTAGTTGCTTACACTTTATGGGTTATAATAAAAAAATGTAATCAATCGGTGCACATCAAGCTGAGCCAAGGGATGCATACCTTACCTTTCTAGTTTAATTTTTCTTTCCTGAAGAGCAAAAAACAAACGTTACGTAGAAATCAACCTTGACGTCCATCCACACTCAAAACCCACCTCGATCCTCGGAACTCTTATGAAACGAACTGCGAGAACTTCAAAAACTACGGAGTGCGAAGGAAACGAATTTAACTGTATGCATAGGGCAATGATTATTAAGTCAATTAAATCATGATACCTACATATCAAAGTGAAAAGGCAGGCCCGGCAATTAAAATTAACCGCTTTGTAATTGCTACACTTCTACAAACAAATGGCGGAAATGTCACAAGTCTTAATTGTGAAATCTCACCTTTCCTGACAAACATTCGAAAAGTCCTATCTGATACCTGGCTTGAGGCTTCATGTCCTTGACAGTAAAGATATCCATAATTAACGGTTATCATGGACGGACTAAATCTGAGATTCAAAGAATTACTTATAGTTAGGATGGTGTCCTGAATGATGGTTTCTAGGTGAGATTTGCAAGTTGGAAGTGGTCGTTTCGATTCCAGTTCGGATGAGGGAATTTTCATTTCGGTTGGTACCAAATCAATAAGCGTAGGAATCAATAGAATCAATATCAGTTACTAATGCTATGATGGGCCACCAATCGAAGGGGCGGCCCAACTTTTCTCATCTCAATTTGCAGGATATCCACAGAAAAGGGGGCATGCCGCCGCTCAGAAAAAACGTACTCTTGTGACACAGGCAGAAAAAGCGATCACCATTATTAACGAGATTACGGTGATTAATTGGGCCATGCCGGACTATTCGGGGTGCGGTTCAACTGGCGTTCAATGTTCTGTTGCTTGTTGTATTGAACAGAAATTCACACTACTTTTTTGAGCTGTGTACACCAAGATGGGGCACATCCCAAATCCGCTCTCCCAACACTTATCTTGTGAAAACACGTGCCAACCACTGAATCGCCCTAAATCCTCACTTCGGAAAAAAAAACACATCATCACCGAATGGAATGCAACTTGCTAACGAGCGGACAAGTGAACCGCATCGGCGGCAACTTGTCGACAGACGGCCAGAGCTTGTCATCGTGACAGACAATGCGGGCAAAGGCACACGAGATGTCGATGGCTGCTGCGCGTGAGAACTTTATCGGGGTTTCGGTCGGTCCATGGAGCGAACGTTGTCGGCTTCCCGAAATAAGTCAAGAACGAAAATGCAAAGTTTCACCGGAACACGTTGCTGACAGCATAACGGTCCCAGTGGCCATCAATTCAAACAACGAACGGCGATGCTGATTGTTTTTTGAAGTTGAAATACTTCCTGAAGGGAGTTCATCGGATGGAAAACGTTGATTAATACAAATTTATCGAATGGTTCGAATATCGACTTTCATTTGGAATTCCTAAATTGTAATCAAGTTTAATACTTTTCCTAGAAACAAGCCATGCAACAATGTATATTCGAACAATTCCCGAAAGGTAGACGCCCCCTTGAATAGCGCCTGTTCGTCCAGGAGCTTAGCGCACCGTTGCGTACCACAAATTAATTCATAATGGAACCGATCGAAACTTAATTAATTAGCACTGTATGGAACTGGATATGCCTTCGTCGTAAAAATCAATAACAGATTTGACAGCTGGATTACCTCCCCCGGGGGAAGGCAGCCCGATTATAGCACACTGAATTAGCAGCTTTCAAGAGCTGAGCACGACCTGATCTTCGCACTCTTGGTTGACAACGAACGACAGGAGGCAAACAGGTGCAGCGCGTTGCCAGGGGCGCAGCAACCGACGACTTTGTGAAGACGACGATGCTTGGCGGGTGTTGATAAGTGGCACTCATTGAGATTTGTTTTTTGCATAAATGAGGCGCAACGTTTTTGCTCCCGCCGTGATGCGAAGGAAGTCGGTGATGCAGGGAATGAATCTAAGTAGTGTCAAGGGGAAGGATAATTCAAAATCTTCTAGGTCGGTTAGTAATTTGAATTTCTACCAGCAAGTTGTCTATGTAACCTATTTAAACCAGTAGTAAGAATGCTGTTGGACAAATTGTGTTTATAAATTAAGTCTCGAAAGGCCTAATAGAAGTAATTTCCAGAGGTAAATCGTAACCCTTTCGAGTGTGTTTGTTTAATATATTTGTCGTCATTTTGTTAATAACCACATAATTTGTCCAACAGCATTCTGACTATTGGTTTAAATGGGTTACCTAGACAACATCCTGATTGATATTTAAATTATTGATCGACATTGAAGATTGCCAATTATCATCGACTTAGAACTTCATCTAGAATCTTGGACTGATTTAGTGAGCATTGAATTGGAGCCAAATTTCTGGTGCCAGATTGCTAAAACCTGTTTCTATTATCAGATTAACAGCATAACAGCATATTCAATCGACAAAAAACTCTTTTTTGTTTCCTCTGTGGCCAGTTGGTGTCTACAAGCCAATATTAGTTTCGTTTATCTTTCTTAATTCCGTCGTTCCATGTGTGTTCCTGGAGAGCTTTGACGAAGCGGATAAGTGAAAGAGTGCACGACTTTGATCAGCTCGCCTTCTATAAAATACATCAACTGCGCTTTTACAACATTTATGACGGAATATGACAATAAATTTAATGCATTCCGCACATTGAATACTGCCAATTTGAAGTTTTGTGTATCTTTCATCTTCATTTTTATCACAATCATTAAGTTAAATCTGAAAATTCGGATTTTTAATATATAAAGAAAACTTTGGTGAAAGGGATTGTGAAATTCAGGTTCCATTTGAATTCGATGTTGATTTTAATTAAAAGAAGT
Organism: Aedes koreicus; assembly: GCA_024533555.2. Taxonomy (NCBI): domain Eukaryota; kingdom Metazoa; phylum Arthropoda; class Insecta; order Diptera; family Culicidae; genus Aedes; species Aedes koreicus. The sequence goes on along the minus strand of JAHHFK020003949.1, from coordinate 486,744 downwards.
GAGCGCATCAAAGGTGAGGCAATTCTCACCGGGGCTGAATATGTGTTTTTTCCATGTTCGCTTCGTGTTGATAGCCTAGTTGGGCAATAAAGAATCAACATTTAACCGAATTCCGTGCACAGGGTGCGCCTTAAAAAATCAAAAGATTTAAACGTAAGTTTCTGAGAAATAAATTATCACTGTTTTCATTTCGTTAATATGTGATTAATATCTTTTGGTATTATCCAAAGGGGCTGTTGGGCGACCATCGTTTTTATGTCGGTATTCTTCTTTGATAATTTGTTTTGCAAAACATGTCAAAATCCTAATCTACGCTGACAAAATGCAATTTTACATGGAAATGAAGAATTTACGAGACTATGTACAATATCTAACGAATTAGGTTTACCTCGATAATATGCACACGACACTAAGCTCTTGCTAAATCGTTTTCTCAAAAATGACAAACCTATTTCGAAACTCAACAACTGCTTCCAAAAGAAGAGACCTTTCATAACATATTGATAACACTAGACGGCAATGCTTTACACCCAAGGAGTAAATATGTTGAATTTAATTGATTTTGCCTCGCTGAATCCAAATATGGACTCAGATTGCACGATGACACGTCCAGTTTTTAGTTTTCTAAACCTGTTTAAAAACTCGAATGTTGGCTCCGCCCTTTGGATATGCTGCTTGGGTTTTATGGAATGGACCCCCTGCATCCGTTTGTGAAAACATTGTTTTCCTAACATGACTGACTGACTGACTGACTGACTGACTGACTGACTGACTGACTGACTGACTGACTGACTGACTGACTGACTGACTGACTGACTGACTGACTGACTGACTGACTGACTGACTGACTGACTGACTGACTGACTGACTGACTGACTGACTGACTGACTGACTGACTGACTGACTGACTGACTGACTGACTGACTGACTGACTGACTGACTGACTGACTGACTGACTGACTGACTGACTGACTGACTGACTGACTGACTGACTGACTGACTGACTGACTGACTGACTGACTGACTGACTGACTGACTGACTGACTGACTGACTGACTGACTGACTGACTGACTGACTGACTGACTGACTGACTGACTGACTGACTGACTGACTGACTGACTGACTGACTGACTGACTGACTGACTGACTGACTGACTGACTGCACGCTCAAACCTTCATCATTTCTCCCTCTGAAGCTTCACTATGAGCGGCTAAATCATAGAAGTTGCTGCCACTTCTCAAGATACATGCCACCTGTTTTCCGCCAAGTTTTCCAGTGTATTCACAGATGAGCTATTGAGTGACAACAATTTTATCCTGGCAGCTATGAATGTTTCTGTAATCGGTCAAACGCTCGGTGAAATTGATGTCAACGTGGAGATGATATCCAAGGCCGCGACTTCACTCAAGCCGTCCTTCAACCCTGGACCTGATGGTGTTCCATCCGCGTTTTTGAAGCGTATATCACTTGCTTATTAATTGTACATTATCAAAAGCAGGACTGATCGGGTTCAGACGGACGTTATATACTACAGACCTATCTGCGGCATTCGACAAGTTGAATCATGCCATTGCGGTTGCTAAACTCGACAGGCTTGGTGTAAGCAGTAATCGTCTGAGTTGAATCCGCTCGTATGTCACGAGTCACCAACTAATTGTTGCCACACGAGATTGCAGATCAGCTAGCTTCTCCGCCACATCAGGTATACCTCAAGGAAGCCACCTGGGACCGTTGATTTTTTCATACTCTACTTCAATGACGTGCATCTGGTTATCAGAAGGTCCTCGCTTATCGTATGCAGATGACCTCAAAATCTATTTACGAATCTGTAAATATGTTCAACTACGACCTGCTTGGTTCGTCATACGAACACGTCAATCAGGTAAAAGACCTGGGTGTGATCCTAGATTCGCAGCTATCATTCAGGCAACACATCACATATATTGTTGATAAAGCGTCTAGTACCTTAGGGTTCATCTTCAGGACAGCTAAGAACTTCTCCGACATCTACTGTCTGAAATCACCCTATTGTTCCCTGGTAAGGTCTGTATCCACATTAATCCGGACACCTTCAAATCATTGTAACTTTTGAAATATTGCTCGTAGGAATGAAAAATTTCACTGTGGTATAGCTGAGAGTCTATGATGAAAAAGACTATGATTGATGTTTACATTTCATGTTTAGTATTCAAGATGGCAACGAAAGAAAAACAAGTGCACAAGCGAATTTTGTACGGGCGTACGGCAAATCCTGACTTGTCAATACGGGACCTTGCAAAAACATTGGATTTGCCCAAATCCACTGTTCACGATGTGCTCAAATAATTTTCGGAACGTTTGACGGTGGAGAGGAAACCGAGAAGTGACAAAAAATATTGGACAGGGATGTCGCCTGGTTTTGTCCAAAAATCAAAACACCGTTTGGGACTATAAAGTCGTATACAGTCGTATACAGTCGTATAAAGTAAAAATAGTTCCAAATCGCAACGACAAACAGAACTTGGCAGCAAAATCACGGGCTCTACGTTTGTACTGTGAATATTTGACGATGTTTTCATGCGTTGTTATGGACGATGAAACTTATATCCTCGAGGATTTCAAGCAGCTTCCAGGGCTAGCTTTTTATTCTGCTATGGCCAGAAATGCTACAGCTGAGCATTTCAGAACGAAGAAGACATCGAAATTTCCCAAAAAATACCTTGTGTGGCAAGCAATTTGCACGTGTGGCAAAAAGAGTAAATCTTTCGTCACAATCAACAAGGAGATCTATCAGAAAGAGTGTCTGCAGAAGCGATTGCTACCCTTCATCAAAAAGTCACAAAGAAAAACCTTTGTTCTGGCCCGATTTGGAACCATGCCACTATGCTTAAACTGTGATGGGGTGGTACCAAGCAAAACAAGTGAACATTGTACCAAAAACCTCAAACCCACCAAATTGCCCAGAGCTACGACCAATCGAGAGATATTGGGCTCTCATGAAGCGGAAGCTTTCTGGAAAGAAGCAAGGAATCAAAGACATCAAACACTTCCAGCAAATTTGGACAAAAACGGCTTTTACGATTCCTGAAGAGTCTGTACAAACGCTAATGGACGTAGTTAAGCGCAAAGTTCGAAAATTTTATGCAAATACCAAATAACTATGTTTTGTCTTCACGAATTGTTAAAACACATCCCATGAATCTGAAATAAACAACTACGACGCAAATATAATGCGAAATTTTTGTTTTATTCATGTTTTGAGGTGTCCGGATTATTGCGGATACAGACCTTACGATCGACACTCGAGAATTTTTCTGCGTTTTGGAACCCAAACTACAACAACGGTGCTGAGAGAATCGAATCAGTTCAACGTCGCTATTTCCGTTTTGCGCTTCGTAGACTTCCTTGGAATGACCCATCTCGGCTACCCAGATACGTTGTCAACTGATCAACCTAGAGCTGCTGCGGTCTAGAAGACACAAGCAGAGTCTTGGTCGTTACCGGTATCCTGCAGGGTAAGACAGATTACGAGGCTCTCCTGAGGCAAGTCAACCTGTTTGTTCAACCTCGACCGCTTCGAAAAAACCTCATGTTAATGCTTACTTTGCATCGAACAAATTATGCAGTACACGGTGTGATTTCTGGACTACAGAGAGTGTTCAACAGTGTGGCATCTGTCTTCGATTTTCATATCCCACGAGATGCGCTTCGTCGAAGGTTTTCTTCTTTTTTTGCGGGCAGGAATAAAGGAATATGAGATCAAGACTAACTATTTATTTTTAAATGTTTTTATGTTATGACCATGCTTAAATGTGTAAATGTAAATTTTGACAATGAATTTTTAAATGATTAACATCATTGGGGCTACACCCAGCATGTTGATGAATAATAACAATAACAATAACAATAACTGATCTTGACAGCAAAGTAAAACCAGTCATAATTGAGTTATTTACGAAAAATCGAACTTTGAGTATTCCGAAAATACTCAATGCTAAGTGAACTTAACTGTAAAATATTATGTCAAAAGCAAATTGACAATAAAAATATTCCAAAATTGCTTTTTTTTTAAATATTATTCGAATTGTGCTAAAGTGAACTTTCTTTCATAAAAGAAAACACAAATTCAAATAAAACAAAATGTATTTGATTTATTGGTACATTCTCGGGTAGGTTAAAACATTGCATTGGAAATATAAAGCGATGTGATATGAACATGCAACATATTCAATTGATACAGAATAAGGCGAAAGACATTCAGGAGGAAGTTCAGATCCGGATTTCGTTGTCAAATTCCATAGCGCTGAGACGAGCGAATGTGGTGCTTCAACACCTCAAAGTTGCCATCAATAGTTTCTTTACACCCAATTCGTCCTTACATCTTTACGTCTTTACAGCAATTCGTCCAAAATTTCATCTCTTCAGAGCGACAAGAATTAAAATAGGCACTCGAATAAGTGAAATAATTACACTTACCGCTTAATTTTTTTGTAACTTCCCGAGTCCATAATTTTCTCGAATTGCTCCTCCTCGGACGCGTTAATTTTTAAACCGGACACTATACAATTTTAAACTTGACACTAGACACGGTACGCAAAACCAAAATTCGCTTCCGCCGAACAGCACCATTGTTGACTAAATGGCGATCAAAAATTTTCAGCCAAAACAAAGTGACCCAACACCCCAAGACTGAGATAAAACTACCTACCAGTGAGAACAAAATTAAATCCAAAATAGTAGTCCTATTAGAGTACTTATTCGGTGACGAACTAGCCCAGGAGGCTAAAAATCACTCTAATAAAGAGAAAAAAAGAGTACTCAGTTTTGAGTACTATCACACTTGATTTTGGTTAGTTTGGTGTCTTCGTAATGAAACGAATGTAAACATCTAAGTAAACTTTACGCAGTATACTTAAATTTGAGTAACGGTTTGTTTACTCATTTCTGAGTAAGTTCCCTTGTGGACAGACAGAGTGATTTTTTACTGAAAAATGAGTAAATTCAAAATAGCTTTGTATCCAACTATTTCCGCTGGACCGTTTGCCGAATATTCCAACTTCTTGGTGATTGTGCCTTTTAAGTACCGGATTATCCTCTTTACTGCTTCCAAATGAGAACGGCCAGGATTGGCACTGTATTGGCTCACGTTATTGACGGCAACAGTTATATCCGGTCGGGTGACTTGAGCTGCAAACGACAAACACCCGACTGCCTCTTTATATTTCATTTCTTCTGTTTCAGATTTCATCTTCGGTACCATCGATTTGTCCAACTTGATGCTAGGATCTGCTGGTGTTGCAACTGGGTGGGCATCGGTCACACCGAAACGATCAATGATGTCTTCGATGTAGGCTTGTTGATCCAACCACAGCTTGCCTTCTTCACGATTCCTTGTGATTCTGATGCCGAGACAATGTTTCGCCTTCCCGAGGTCTTTCATTTTGAATCGCTACTGCAGATGGGCTTTCAAGTTCTTCTTCTGCTTCCGATCGTTTGTGAAAATCAAGAGATAATCGACGTAGATGGTCACAAACATCATTTTCGAAGCACCTCGTCCAACTGCGCATTCCATACGCGACTAGATTGCTTGAGGCCGTAGAGCGCCTTCTGCAGTCTGCACACTTTTCCGTTTAATTCCGGTTGGAGCATGTAGAATTCCTCGTCCTACAGCTCGCCCTGCAGGAATGCTGTAATTGCGTCCATTTGGTCGATATCAAAGTTGTAACGTACCGCCAGAGCCATCAAATATCGGACGGTCGCGTACCGCACGACCGGGGAATACACTTCGTTGTAGTTCAAGGACGTTGAGAGCAGCCCTTCACGACGAGACGGGCCTTGTAGCTCTGGACACTTCCATCAGGACCTTTTTTCGTTCGGGATACACACTTGTTCCGGATAGATTTCCGCCCTTCGGGCATACCATCGAGCACCCATGTTCTGTTCTCGCTGAAAGAAGCGGTTTCATCTCGCATTGCCGCGAGCCAATGTTCTCGATCGGGCCGTTGCAGTACCTCATTGTAACTTGTCGGATCATCCGTCGTACCATTATTGCTCAACGTGTTGGAAGGTAGCTGAGGGGAACGAACACCGCCAGAAAAGAACCGTAACTAATGAATTCACTATACTTGCCTGGACAACGGCGCTCCGCACCGCTGCGCCTTAACTCTTGCTGCATTTCATCAGCTAGTCTACTCAGTTGCAGTGGGAGTGCAATATCTGCACAGGCATCCTCGAAATCATCCGCTTCACTGAACGAACTGTAGACAACGATGACTTCTTCCGTTGTTTCGGTATCATCAGAATCGCCACCCAGTTGAACCCAGTTTCAGCAGGCCTGGCAGCACCAGGCACGACGTTGCCAATCGGTTGTTCGACCTCGGGAAGCTCGGCTGCACCGAACACAGGACGATCATAGACGTCCCAGCAAATCTCCATAAACTCCACCGGTTTCACTAGTTGATCTACCTCGCGGATAGCGACACGTTTTTCTAGTACCACGACATCTCGGCTGACGTGGAAACGGTCATTCACTGGATCATACACTCGATGTCCTTTTGTGTCTTCGCAATAACCAACGAAAATACCCTTCTTGGATTTAGGGTCTTTAGGATCGAACTTCTTCCTTTTGGCTTTCGGTACCACACACTCGAGCCAAAGACCTTGAGATGCCCTAAATTGGGCTTCTTTCCAGTCCACGCCTATTCCGGCGTTTTGTCTTCCAGGGAACGTGTTGGACATCGATTCACCACATGAGCAGCAGTCGAAATGGCTTCTGCCCAAAACTCCTTACCAAGCTTCGCATCGTTCAGCATACACCTAGCGCTTTCCACTAACGTGCGGCTCATCCTCTCTGCAGCCCCGTTCTGTTTAGGCGTATACGGGCACGTGGTTTGATGTCGGATTCCATCCAATTCCAGCACCATCCTGAAATCTGCATTCACATATTCCTTCCCGTTGTCTGAACGCAAGATTTTCAGCTTCTTTCCCGTTTGTCTTTCCGCTTTGGCTTTGAACGATTTGAACGCCTCGAGTGCTTGGGTTTTGTTCTTCAAGAAGTAAACAACGACGCGCTTGCTTGCGTCGTCCAGGAACGTCATAAAATAACGGCTTCCACCTATTGACGGAACCTCTACTGGTCCGCAGAGGTCGGAGTGCATCAACTCCATCAATTTTTCAGCTTTCCTTTCGCTACTAGGGAACGAACGCATGTTTCCCCTCCAGACAGGCATCACAAGTCGATAACGACCCATCTTGAAAATCGATTCCGTTGGCGATTCGCTTCAGCTTCTTCAGACCACCTTCGTGAAGATGTCCCAGACGTCGATGCCAGAGCTCTATGCCACTTGCCAAAAATGACTTTTCCGGCCTTCCTCGACTCCGGTGAGAACCAGCTCTCTACTTCGTCCCAAACTTCGCACTTAGTGAAAATAACGGGTTTTCCTTTCTTGAAAATGGTACTCACGGATAACAAGTTAGTGGCCAGATCCGGGATATTCAGTACTCCACTGACATCGATTCGTCCTTCGTTGCTGTCTAGTTCAACGGAACCCATCGCTACGGAACCCAAGCATCCGCCGTCAATGCAATACCAGAGGCTTCCAGACCCATTATCATGGGCACATACTGTTCCCGCAAACCCATCAGCGACATAGCAGCCAACCAAGAATCATCTACTTTGAATCCCACCGATGCTAGCTTGTGACTTGTGCTCATCAGCTCATCAACGTTGGCTTCGACACTTGGACTGTTGACAAGACGTATCGAAGTGAACTTCCTTAACAACCCAATTTTCCGGCTCAAGCCGCTGTCTTGAAATGCTGATTCGAGTTTCTTCCAGGCAACTCGCGCATCGACCGCATCCCGAACCAAACTATAGTTGTAGGTTTCCAGACAGAAGCAGATTATAGCCAACGCCCGTTGCTTCAAATCCTCCGATACCGCTGCCTGCGCTTACTCGGTTTCAGCATTTACAGCTTCAAAAACATTCTTGACGGATCAAAATCATCATGCAGTGCTCCCTTCCACGTAACTTTTCGATGACCGGCAATGCCACGAAACCTCCGCCAACTCGAACTCTTCCTGCTCCAGCGGCTGCTCTTCCGTTTTCGCCGCCTCCGTTATCAATGCTACTGGAACTTCTCAGCGACATCTCAGTTTCAGACTAAGGATTTTTCTTTGAATCATAAAGCTTGAGGTTTCTTGAATTCTCAAATAACTTCCGGACTACTTCCGGTCAACTTCCAATTTCTGGGCCCATAACCTGTTGCAGAGCAAATCAGTTAACCGTCCTGCTTAGTTGAATGTTAGCAATGGGATAAAAACTTATTCAGAACTTAACAACTAATAACAATTGCATAGCGACGCGAATTACTGTGCTCCTATCATCGCAATAAATACCAATGGGATGGATAAAATTAACCTAAGAAATTATTGACTTTCATACTCATACTGTGCACACTAAGAAAAGTTTTACAATATTCGGCAATTTTTTACCGAACTTTCAACAGGTGAACGTTCGGTAATCGAATTTACCGGATTTCGGGGAAATTTTACAGTATTGCTTTAAAAAAATACCGGAACTTGTCAAATTTTACTGAAATCCGTTAAATCGGATTATCGAACGCTCAGCTGTGGAAAGTTCGGTAAAAATTACCGAATCCTGTAAAATTTTCTAAGTTTGTATAGTAAAGTTCATTTAGAGAATAAAAATGACAGGTTGAAAAGTGCAGTCTCTATTAGAATCAAAAATATATATCACATCTTGTGATGTATATTTTTGATTCTAATAAAGACCCCACGGTATGAGGCAATTTTCTTCAGAACTTTTTTCAGCTACCGTAAATACCGGCAATCAAGCTTCCATAAGAAAATAAACTAATTTTAAGCATCTACTGAGGAGCTTTGCATACATAGCTGCCATCATCAAGCCGATTTCTTAATGCTTCCATAATTTTATTGTCCTTAGACAGTTGAATTCACGAAATTTCTTCAAATTGACGTGCACACAATGCGTTCTCAAGAACAGACGAACAAAAAAATGACAATCATCAACAGTGCCCGAGGAGTGCTATGATTTTCAACCAAAATTAAGTTAAAAGTACTCAACCATTTATTGCACGAAGAGAACGGAATGATTGAGTAGCTGCAACTTAAAATTGAGTTATTTTGGACTTCAATTTCAAACGAGATTTCAAACTATAAATGAGTTAGATTTAGAAATATCACTATTCAAGAATTAAAGTTCCACATTAATTTTGCAAATATTGTTGATAATATAAATCTCTAAGTATTGTAGTTCAGGGCAAAAGTGAACCAGCCAATTATAATATTTAAAGTGGTATCAAACATTGAACACAAAAACAACCAAAATTTGGGTAAATCTGTCTTTTCTGAAAATATGGGTGAATTGAACCACATCAATTTTTAAATTCACTCAACAGTTCATCTCACTTGACAGAACTTAACGTTCACTCAGCGAAATAAACTTTCGGTATTCATAAAATTGCATTATGATTATTTGCTACAAGAAATCGTTATGAATTTCATCAATTTGATGTTGAAAAAATCAAAATATGGAGCAACCTGGATTCGAACCTTGAACGTTGAAGTTATGGGACCAGTGACTTGACCACTAGTATATATCAACACTTGTAAATAGGAAAGCTTAAAGGCGAACAACAACAACGTCATGTAAAACAAAAAGCATTCATATCTCAACCTTATGAAATTTAAAGCATCGTTCATAAGTTGAATCATTTGAAATTCTTAAGATTATTTGGCTGAGTGTTGAGTACTATTTTACTTAATTTTGGGTACTTTTTTCTTAGCGTGCACCCTTCAATGAGAATTGTAGTAGCTTCGTGCACACATCTGATTCTTTATGTTTGTTTACATTTATTTGCTCCGTTATCCTCTATTTATTACACTCGACAGAATTATACAGAACGTTGTTCTGAAAGTGGTTTGCCAAAGCAGTGAAACTTCACAAGTGAGTGTATTGTCGGCAACCCCTTTTTGTTCAGTATAGTACAGTCCCATTTGAACACGTGGAAAATATTTGTTCTATTATAGACAACGAAAACAGCTGCATTTTCAAGTTCGTGTGGTTTATGCGGAGAAAATATGGCTTTACGGAATGGCTCACTATTGGTAATCAAATTAAAGCCTAATAACCAAGTTTTATAAATCTATTCGGCGAAGTGCTTTAGTGGTATAGAATTAGCGGTTTGAAAATCTGTTGCCGGGAACAGTCAACATTGCCGAAGACAACCTTTCCACTACTTCCAGAATGCCTCAGTGGCCAATGTATATCTTGCCATCAAACCAAGTGTCCAAAATTGCCGTATCTCGTGGGTGGTACCGAACTCAAACCCGTTTCATGATTTTAATAACAAATCGTTATTTTAATCATCACTGCCTTCATTATCCACAGTGTCACATTTTTCGTGGACCTGTTCAAAAATCGTGCAATCATCGCGTAGGTCATGCACCGACCGGGCAGGGCAACCGTCGAAAAAAAAACCCTGTTTATGCTCCGGCAGCAGTTCGCTTTGACTGCCCCAACATGCACACACCTCAGGCACACACGCACACACACACAATAACGGTTCATTTCTTTATTGATCCGCGAAAAAAAAATTTACTTCACCAGCTTTTTATGATTGCCCCTCGAGGTCTGCCAGACTGTCCAGATTTCGGACCGGCTGAATTCGCGCACTCTGCGCCGGTTGCGGAATTGACCGAGAAACCCACGTCTGAGCATAGATCATCTCCAGCTGACTTTTGATTTCAATCTCCCGAAGCAACTGTTGCCAAGGAGGAGCGCGAAGAAAGAGAAAGGTGGAAGATGCGTTGCAAAAACACATCCCGCTTTAAGGAGGACGGAGCAAAAAGACGATGACGGAATGAATGATGCATGGTTCGCGTGGATTGGCGTTTAAATTACTTCACACTTTCCGCGTCCGGATCTGGACATTTGTTGCGGTGTTGCTGCTCGTCGGGTAGATGAGATCAAATTGTGACCGGCGAGCGCGGACAAGGCTCAGATTTCACCCCAAAATGAAGACTCTAATTACCTTGCGAGTTTTGGCAGGGCTTTCTCCATTTTGCAATGGATTCTTCATTTTGTGGTTAGGTCTAGGAACTATCAAGCTGTATGTGGTTGGTTCTAATCGAATTGCTGTTAAAGAAATAAAGATTGACTACAGAAAGCTCTAAAAAAAATACGAGTGGAAGTGCAAAACAGACGCAATATTGAGATCATTTTTCCACTTAGTTGCACCATAACATCAATTCAATTTTTTTTTTCTAAAGAAATATGTTGTCTATTCGTGTTGATTTGCAGAGTTTCTTCGCAGTAACTGAGCATTTAGTTTCACTTTCTCATTTCAAACAGTTCAAAATCTGAGTGGTTATTTAATCACACCTGGGGCTACGCGAAACGTCTCTCGCTGCTAGGTGCCCAATAAATGCAAAAATTCCATTCGAGAACACTGTTAATAAGATGTTCTTGGCATGGGATTTCTCATAATAACGAATCAGCAACCCAAAATTACACGACAATTCGGTGAAACTCTTAGCTTGTTGAGTTAGTTTACAAACACGAGTTGAGTAATTCGCCAGGTTCTCGTTGGGAGCCTTTAACACAAAGAGGGTTATTCCCAATGACGTCTTTATAAGGTCTGGGGTAACGCACTACTTGCTTGTATTGGAAGCAAAAATAATGTAAACACTGCTGAGCCAACGAGTGATGACGTAACACTATTCAACTCTCTATGGGCGTGCATAGGTTCAGATAAAAAAATCAGTTCAAACATTTTTTTATAAATGCTGAATTATGGAAATTATCATGATACAAATGCCATTTATTGAGCAGAAGCATTTCCTCCCAATAACATGGTTCATTTATAGTGAATTTAACTGAGGTAATTGAATTTTTGCCACATTAACTTTCCAACGCTCGAACTTCACAATCTAGTAGCGATATAGAGCCAATTTTTCGTCATCGATAGACTGGAATCGGTTGAAAAATTAAGTTTTATAGCGCACACAATAAACCATCACGGAGCGAACGAATCAAAAAAATAGTATGACGTAGCACTTTGTAGCGTGCGAAAGGAGTGCGGTGGTATTAGTGTTATGAGCGAATTTTGCTCATTTCACTAATATTGTTGTGGCCACTGGGCCCGACCTTATATAGACGTCATTGGGTTATTCCGAGAGTCGAAGTGACGTTTGTCGAGAGACAAAGTGAGAAAAGTCACCTGCAGTGACGTGACTCTTCTGGGCAAATCAAATGAAGCGTCACGTCACTGCAGGTGACTTTTCTCCCTTCACCAAGTGACCAAAGTCAATTCGACTCTTGGAATAATCCTCTAAGAAAAATGGATTCGTCGCTTTGGAACATTATGTTTGATTTATTTGCGTAAAGCAAACAAGCAGCAAGGTGATAAATCGATAATGACTTGAAGTAAACTGTTGAACAGAATTAAAGTTTCAGCTCACCAGAAGACATGAAGAATGGTGAACAAGAATCCATGCGCTGTCTTGTTCACGATGATGCTGAGTAAATAAATATACATTTATTTGGTATGTTTAAGTACTTGTACAAGTTTAATATAATAAATCATTGAAAGTGAAGAAAGTTCAAGAAACATGCCAATTCTCCAAAACTGTTCGACCGTTTTGATTTAAACGGTGCGTACTGCATTCTTACACTTTATTTGAACTGGCATCTCACATTCTTGCGTTGATCGATTCAAATAGCTTAGCTACACTGAATAAAGAATGTACTCAAAAAAAATGCAACAGACAAAAATAAACACCACAAATTCATTTTACGTTAGATATTTTTGAAAATCTCAGGATATAAGTATAACACATATTAGCTATGTTTTTGCAAAGCTGGCATTTCTAACCTCCTCTCCTAGGCTAAATGCCCGCACCTTAGACTTAACGCTACCCATCAAATCCTGTGCAACACTTCCACCATCTTTTTCACACACTTTTTATTTCATCTGCTCTTTTTCAAATCCTTGTCGTTTTTGAAGACCTTCCCCGTTTTCCGGAACTTTCCCCTTCATAATCGCCCAGAATTTCTCTATAGGGCGAAACCCTGGCGAGTTTGGCGGATTTGCCTCCTTCAGCACAAAAACAACATCGTTGGCTTCGTACCACTCCAGCACCGGTTTTGCGTAATGGCACGATGCCAGATCCGGCTAAAACAAAGTGTCACCTTCGTGGGACCGTTGGAAGGGCAGCAGACACTTCTGGAGTCATTCTTCTTTATATTCCGGCTGACTGAATTTGAAATACCCACAGATCGCCTGCCACACCAAATACTTCTTTGCAAATTTGTCGTCCTGCTTCTTTCGGAACTTCTCCGAAATATCCAGGCGTGACATACCGACGAGAAACTCCAGGCCGGAGATCTGCTTGGCGTCCGCTTTAATGTACGTCTCGTCGTTCCTTGCGATGCATTTCGGCCGCACCAACCACTCGCGGTACAGCATCCTGGTTCGCGATTTGGCCACCATATTCTGTTTGTCAGTTCGGTAAGGCGCCTTCCTTACCTTGAAGACACGAAGTCCGGCCAGTTTCATTGTCTGCTGGATGAAAGACGTAAGAATTGAACTTCTGGGCCACGTCCCGAATCGAATGGCTCGGATTGCACTTGAAGGAATCTCTCAACTTCCTTGCGTTCACGGGGTCGGTCGTCTTCGCTGTTCTTACACTCTATTTGAACTGGCATCTCTCATTCTTGTGTTGATCGATTCAAATGGTTTAGCATCACTTAATAGAGATTGTACTTCCAAAAAAAAAGCGACAGACAAAATGATCACCAAAAATTCATTTGGAGTCGGATATATTTTAAACTCTCAGGATATAAAAATAAACACATTTTTGCAAAATTGGATTATTCAACCTCCTCTCCTAGGCTAAATGCCCGCACCTTGAACTTAACGCTACCCATCAAATCCTGTGCAACACTTGCGCCACTTTACACACTTTCATCTACTCTTTCTTCAAATCCTTGTCGTTTTTGAAGACCTTCCCTGTTTTCCGGAACTTGCCCTTCAAAATCGTCCAGAATTTCTCTATAGGGCGAAATGCTGGCGAGTTTGGCAGATTTGCCTCCTTCGGCACAAAAACAACATCGTTGGCTCCATCATCGGTTTCGCGTAGTGGCACGATGCTAGATCCAGCCGAAACATTGTAGACGACATACGCGTATCTGTCAAGTTGGAATTGGAAATTACTAATCTTTCTTCTCATTTTCTAGTCACCGTATTCTGTTAATCGATTCGGTTAGGCGCCTTCCTTACCTTGAAGACATGAAGTCCAGCCCGCTTCATTGTCTGCTGAACGAACCAGAAGAGTTGACCTTCTAGGCCACGTCCCGAATCGAATGGCTCGGATTGCACTTGAAGGAATCTCTCTTTTTTGGCGAAGCACTTCTTGCTTGGAAGCCATCATTTGACAGATTGTGACGAAATTTTGCACATTTAAACATTACACTCTTAACTAGATTTTCTAAAAACTTCATCAAATTTTAACCCATGAAATAAAAAGTTATACACAAAATGATTTCGTTTGGAGTGCTTGGTAAGTATTTGACCGAAAAGCATGCAAATAGTCATGAAAGGCAATCATGTTACATACATTTGATTTGTTCCTATTGAATAGACTTACGAACCATATACGTGTTTCGGTTAAGTCAGAGGCATTTTATTTCTGAACGTAAAAAAAAATATTGATCTAGCTCGGAACCATGCTAATGAAAAAAAAATGTTGAAAACTTAAAATAAAGTTCTTTTAGTGCCCTTCAAGCAAAAATAGTAAAAAATAAACACTCTTTTGGCTGACCTGAGCGGCCATTTTGTTCCCCCATATCTTCATCTCTGTTGTCATCTTAAGTAACCGTTCCACTCTTCTTCAACTTCTGTTGGACAAGTTCCCAATATTTCTCTGTACGTTTACTGTACGTTGAGACAACTTGCAGATGACGGCGTTGTGTCTGTCACGGGATCCAATGGGGTCGATCTGCAAGGACCCTGGCAGGAAATATTAATCAATTTGTCTCTAGATCTCAGTATCGAATTCTCTACGGAGAAAACTGAGTTGGTAGTTGGGAGTTGGTAGGCCTTCGTCTTTGTTTTCAATACAGGGGTACACGTTGCGAGTACGAGAATTTTGAGCGTCACAAAATATGCTTAGGTTTTGAACGTTAATGAACGATTTCCAAAATCTTTGCACCAATCTATCTGGAATATTTCTACGCATCAGTTTTTTATATTAAATTTGATTGATCTTTTACATAAAGCTATTGAAAATAACGTAAATACAAGGTAATGTCGTATAATGGCGATTTTTACGAGTCAATTTACCAAAGGCACAGTACTTTCCTAGCTCAGACTTCATATTTAAGTAAGGATCGTCTGCTAGGCAGCCGCAGCCATGAATGTTATATAAGGGGCACACCTTCGCATTTTGATTTAGTTTGTTGGCAGCCGTGGAGCTGTGCAGAGTAGGATCTGCTGTAGGAACGCATTTGCGGTTGCAAGCACCCTTGAGGGTGCACTGGCGAGCAGTCATTGCACAGAGAGGCGTTCGTGCAGTTGGTGCCGATGCTCCCGTCAACTTAGCTGCGAGGAACATGGCTGCTGAATCCAACGAGTTGGCGGGAAAAAGTCGCCCGTGACAACGAAACTAGAATTACCCCACGTCACCTGCAGATGGCCACCCGCATCAACGAGGAGCTGAACCAAGAATACCAAAAAGAATGCCCAAGGTCAACCACAAACCACGTTTCTCCACCGTCAACTAAATCCGTCCTTTTCAGGACGACCAAATCAGTTTGCCAACTAAGGAGTTTGTTTGTTTGAATTTTTCTATTGTGCTGTTTGAAATTTCCATTAAAGGGTGTCCACGATGAAATTGCCACACACAAAATTGATTCGCAAAATTCGAGTTTTTATCCGATTGCCATCAAATTTTCAGGGATTGAGAAATAGTTATTAAACTTCATTTTACCATTTTACTCGTATTTTATTTACAGTCCATACGCAAATGCCCGCACCTTGGCCTTAACCCCGGCCATAAGATTCTGCACAACCTGTGAATCAACCGTTTTTTGCATGTAAACCCATACTTTCTTCAGTTCCTCGACTGTCTTCACTACCTTAGGTCGTTTAAGAAGGTGCTGCTTCATAATCGCCCAGTACTTCTCGATGGGGCGGATCTCCGGAGTGTTGGGAGGGTTGAACATTTTCGGCACGAAATTGACCTTATTGTCCGCAAACCACTTCAGCACGTCCTTGGAGTAGTGCCATGAGGCCAAATCCGGCCAGAAGATTGTTGGGACGTTGTGGGCCTTCAGGAGAGGAAGCAGCCGCTTCTGGAGGCACTCTTTTATGTACACCTGTCCGTTCATCGTGTCCTGGGTCACGAAAGGTGCACTCCGCTTCCCGCACGTGCAGGTGGCTTGCCAAACCAGGAATTTCTTCGCAAATTTGGACATCTTCTGAGTGCGGACATGCTCCGGAACGCTGAACTTATCCTTGGCCGTGAAAAACAGGTTGCCGGGGATCTGTTTGAAGTCGGCCTTCACATATGTTTCGTCGTCCATGATGCAGCATTCAACTTTCGTCAGCATGTTGAGGTACAACTTCCTGGCACGGGTTTTGGCGGACTTGTTCTGCTTCTCGTCGCGATTAGGGGCCTTTTGTACCTTGAACGTTCGAAGCCCAGCCTTAGTTTTGGCCTTCTGGACAAAACTTCGGCTTAGGTGCAGCTTCTTAGCCACATCCCGAACGGAGGCGTTCGGATTTCGGTTGAAGGCCCCAACTACGCGGTTGTGATTTTTGGTGTTGTACGGAATACTTTTTCCTTCACTTCTGGGCTTCCGATCGGTGGTCAACCGTTCTTCGAACCGCTTAATCACTCGCGACACCGTGGAATTCGCGATTCCCAACGTTTTAGCGATAGAACGATGCGAGAGATCCTTGTTCTCGTGATGAATGCGCAAGATTTTATCACGCACAAGCTGTTCTTTCGACTCCATTTGCGCGAGTTTTGATCACAGGACTTTAAAACTTGCAGGATATAAATAATGCACTATGAACTAAATCCACCCAAATTTTCATTGAATTCTACCCAACGGTTAAAAAGTTAGAGCAATTTCATAGTGTGGCAATTTCATCGTGGACACCCTTTACCCCGGCTGACCATGGCATTGCTTGAAACGCCGCGTCCCGAAGTAAATGGTATAGCGCGTTGAACAACTTACGAACCTTCAGAGCCATAACTATCTTCTACGCGTTAAAGATAGTGGCCCCCTTAATCATCGTAGAAAATAAAACCGGGGCCCTATCATCATTACGAGCCACCAAATGCTTTCTGAAGAGTGCACAATAGAATTCTCTTGGCCCTTTTTAGGCCACCAAATACTATCTACAGGTCGGTATCGTGTTCGCAAGAAATTTCTTTTTCTTTCCCAAACCCATGTTATATTCTGTTTACTGAAACGGAAAAGTACAGAATCGAAAAAAATTTTCTGCAGCAGTATCCACCTGTAAAGAACAAAAAATGCCCCGGCCCTGATCACATTCCACCTATCTTCGTCAAACAGTGTGCTCAGTCGCTGTCTTGTCCCATCGCTACGATCTTCAATCGATCCTTGACCGAAGGAGTGTTTCTTGACGCTTGGAAGCTGGCATCAATCACTCTTATCCACAAGGCTGGAAAAACACACAGCGTTGAGAACTACCGACCGATATCAATCCTCAACTGCCTTGCGAAAGTTTTCGAGAAGCTGTTACATGACGCGATGTACCCTGTTGTGCAGTGAGTGATCTGTGAACATCAACAAGGCTTCTTCAAAAAGCGGTTAACGACATCGAACCTCATGACTTACACCGGTACTGTGATCAACGAGCTCGAGAAGCGATGCCAGGTCGACGCCATTTACAATGACTTTTCAAAAGCGTTCGACATGAGGTACCTCAACTGCCCACTGAAAACTGAACCGCCTTGGATTGCCCACTTGGACACTTCGTAGCGTGCTGCAATATGGAGTGCAAATCTGGGCTCCGTACCACGCCGTTCATATTGCACGCATCGAAAAAGTCCAGAAGCGGTTTATTCGATACGCTCTACGCCGCCTTCCCTGGAACGATCCTATCAATCTGCCGCCATATGAAGATCGATGTGCGCTGCTAAATATTCAGCCTTTATCGAGTCGCCGAGTGATGCTTCAACGGCTGTTTGTCTTCGACGTGGTCATGTGCAACATCGATTATAGCAGCATTCTTGAAAATTTTCGGTTACATGCACCAGTTCGTCAGCTCCGGAATCGTCAACTGATGTGGATTTCTGGCCACCATGGACGAAATAACCCGTTAGATTCATGTTGTAGGTTGTTCAATCAAGTGTGTTACTCTTTTGACTTAAACATAAGTAAATTAGTATATAAGAATAGAATTAATACAGAAATTCTAAATTGGAATTTGTAAGGTTTCCGCGCCAACTAATGGGAGCTGTCACTTTTATTTTCGGAAAAATATTCCGCTCGATTATTCCGTAAGTGAAGGTGTCATTTCGTTCCATGCAGATCAATTGTCAAAATTCAGCTTGGTAATATTGAACAAAATTCCGTAACCTCTACTTTTTAAGTCGATACTGGCCTTAAAGAGTACACAATAGATTTTTTTTACATATGTACTTCCTAATGCTGGTCTAACGTTATATTAGCACTTTTATGACCTAGACGTCTATCGGCAATAACAGACTTAGAACTCTCAAGCAGACTACAACCATCTACATCGCAATAAGGATAATGATCTCCAGGAGGTCGATCATATCAACAGGATGTGCTCTTATAGTTCATTCTCGCTCCACCATCTCGTAAGGTAAACAGATCCAGCAGCAAAGTTCGGTCTGCCTTCGGAAATTCGATGCATTTTGATGTATCCCAGAGCATCATCGTCCTATGATTTCTCCGGTGATATTTGCTGCAAAGTTTGGCCACGTTGATTCCACAAAATCGTTCTCCACTGACCGATCATTAATAGGGGATTCGGCCGGCTTTGGTATATACAATGAAATTTGTAGAGCGACACGAAAACTTCAAGCTCCTTGTTCCGTGTTTGTCGCTGAATTAGTGACAATACAGTTTATGCTAGAAATTGTTGCCTCTCTTACACGGATAGTCTCAGTGGCTATTCGCTCTTTGAGGCTGGTAAAGCACTCCTCGTATTTTCTTATGAAAATACAGGAGCTCCTAAGTGCTATATCATCGCGTCATTTTATCATCACCTTTGTATGGGTCCCTTCTCATTATTCAATTCTGGGCAATGAGAAAGCGGACTCGCATGCAGAGGTGAACGCTATGGAAGGCGGTATTTACGATCGACAAATCGCCTTCAATGATTTTTAGTTCTATTTTTCGTCAACAGTCACTCGTCAGCTGGCAGCATAAAGGGAATAAAGGAGATTTGGGGCGATGGCAACATTCTATCATCCCAAAGGTATCGATGAAATATTGGTATTGGGGGTATGGATATGGGCCGAGACTGTATTCGTGTGATGTCTCGTCTCATGTCCAATAATTGATCTTTGAGCGCTCATTTATGCCGTGTTGGGCTGAGCGACAGCAATCTCTGGGAATGAGGGCAAGGTTACCAGGACGCAGATCACAAAATTTGGTCTTGTGCTGAGCATCGTGGAGTCAGATCTGAGCTTTATGATTACCTTCGGGCTCGAGGTAGACAACCCAATGTGCCAGTACGAGATATTTTAGCTGTACGTGATATGGAGTTCTTGAAAGTTTTAAACGTGTTTTTGAGTAATATTAGTATTAGATTGTTGTTTAATGTGTAGATTTAAAAATATGTGTGTTATTGAATTAAATTCCCGCTCATGTTCCCCTCCCGGTAATTTTTTCTCCTATTTACCTAGAGAAGACCGCGGGTAATCGGTTATACCCCACTATCATTAGTTTTAAGATAACTGATCTATATAAAAATGAAAACTTGGCTCTGTAAAGTTGATTTGATTAAACCTGTACAAATAAATGAACTTGTCAAAAAAAATCAGCTCATTTATTTTTCATGCATATATCAGAAGCTTGAAAATAACGACGCGACTTTAATACGATCCAATATGATGCGTCACCATGAATTGTATTAAAAAAAATGAAAATTTAACAAAGTAAATAGATTTAACTGATCATGTTTTTTGTTGTTGCATGAAGCACGTAATCAATTAGAATGTTTGAAAATTGGAAATATCCTTCTTATCAACATGCAACCCTAGGAGTGGACAGTAATGTTTGCTAGAACCAAAGATGTGAAGAGAAAGTATTGATAGGTCCGTAAGAGCACGGCCGGTTGTGAAATTGAATAGAAGTAGTTGAAATTGAGCGTAGGGCGTGTTTGAAAGGCGGTCCGATCGAGCAGACAATCTCTTGCCAAGCTACCACAATGCGTGGTAGGCAAGGGGGAGAGGACCCCCTTGACATAAGAAGTTTTATCTTTCAAACACCTCTAACTAGAAACTGATTGGGAATTTAGGAAATGTGTTGATCAGCCTTTAGGAAGTGTAAACAGGAATTTCGCATCGATAGAACTGCTCTGTGCCATTGGCGGTATATGAGCACGATCAGGCCGGCAATCTTTTGCCTGTCAAGGGGGGTCCCCTCCATCTTGTCTACCACGCACTGTAGTAGTTAGGCAAGAGATTGTCTGCTCGATCGGATTCCACCTTTCAAACGTGCCCAACGCTCAATTTTAACTACTTTCTTTTTCACAACCTGCCGTGCTCTTATAGTCCTATCAATACTTTTTCTTCACATTGTTGTCCACTTCTAGGGTTGCATGTTGATCAAAAGGATTCCAATTTACAAACAAAGTAAATAGAGCCTTAAGGCTTTAGACAAATCTATCATTTTACTCCATGTTCAAGTGTAGTGAGCACAGATAAATTCCTAAAACTTCACCTAAAGGGTGTCCACGATGAAATTGCCACACACAAAATTGATTCGCAAAATTCGAGTTTTCATCCGATTGCCATCAAATTTTCAGGGATTGAGAAATAACTATTAAACTTCATTTTACCATTTTACTCGTATTTTATTTACAGTCCATACGCAAATGCCCGCTCCTTGGCCTTAACCCCGGCCATAAGATTCTGCACAACCTGTGAATCAACCGTTTTTTGCATGTAAACCCATACTTTCTTCAGTTCCTCGACTGTCTTCACTACCTTAGGTCGTTTAAGAAGGTGCTGCTTCATAATCGCCCAGTACTTCTCGATGGGGCGGAGCTCCGGAGTGTTGGGAGGGTTGAACATTTTCGGCACGAAATTGACCTTATTGTCCACATACCACTTCAGCACGTCCTTGGAGTAGTGGCATGATGCCAAATCCGGCCAGAAGATTGTTGGGACGTTGTGGGCCTTCAGGAGAGGAAGCAGCCGCTTCTGGAGGCACTCTTTTATGTACACCTGTCCGTTCATCGTGTCCTGGGTCACGAAAGGTGCACTCCGCTTCCCGCACGTGCAGGTGGCTTGCCAAACCAGGAATTTCTTCGCAAATTTGGACATCTTCTGAGTGCGGACATGCTCCGGAACGCTGAACTTATCCTTGGCCGTGAAAAACAGGTTGCCGGGGATCTGTTTGAAGTCGGCCTTCACATATGTTTCGTCGTCCATGATGCAGCATTCAACTTTCGTCAGCATGTTGAGGTACAACTTCCTGGCACGGGTTTTGGCGGACTTGTTCTGCTTCTCGTCGCGATTAGGGGCCTTTTGTACCTTGAACGTTCGAAGCCCAGCCTTAGTTTTGGCCTTCTGGAAAAAACTTCGGCTTAGGTGCAGCTTCTTAGCCACATCCCGAACGGAGGCGTTCGGATTTCGGTTGAAGGCCCCAACTACGCGGTTGTGATTTTTGGTGTTGTACGGAATACTTTTTCCTTCACTTCTGGGCTTCCGATCGGTGGTCAACCGTTCCTCGAACCGCTTAATCACTCGCGACACCATGGAATTCGCGATTCCCAACGTTTTAGCGATGGAACGATGCGAGAGATCCTTGTTCTCGTGATGAATGCGCAAGATTTTATCACGCACGAGCTGTTCTTTCAACTCCATTTCCGCGAGTTTTGATCACAGGACTTTAAAACTTGCAGGATGTGAATAATGCACTATGAACTAAATCCACCTAAATTTTCATTAAATTCTACCCAACGGTTAAAAAGTTAGAGCAATTTCATAGTGTGGCAATTTCATTGTGGACACCCTTTATAGAACTGCTCTGTGCCATTGGCGGTATATGAGCACGATCAGGCCGGCAATCTTTTGCCTGTCAAGGGGGGTCCCCTCCTTCTTGTCTACCACGCACTGTAGTAGTTACGCAAGAGATTGTCTGCTCGACCGGATACCACCTTTCAAACATGCCCTACGCTCAATTTTAACTACTTCTATTCAATTTCACAACCTGCCGTGCTCTTAAGGACCTATCAATGCTTACTCTTCACATCTTTGGTTCTAACAGAAATTGTTGTCCACTCCTAGGATTGCATGTATGTTGATCAAAAGGATATTTCCAATTTTCAAACAAAGTAAATAGAGCCTGAAGGCCTTAGACAAATCTAACATCTAACATTCCCAAAACTTCACCTAAAGCCGTAAGAACCAAGGGTGGGGTCGTGGAATAGTATAATATGACTGCTAAGTACATTAATTGTACCATCCTTTCTTGCCTAGAACAAAACGTTCCAATCAAAAATGCACGTCGGAAATTAAAATCTGGCCAAAGTAGGAATCGCCACATTCAACGGAAATAATTACTAACAGGAATGTTGCAGCATACGTCACAAAGCCCTTGTTTGGCGCTCCATCGTTACGGTGATGCATAAAAACAAGCTCGAAAGAAAATATGACAGCGTTGAAGCCTATCAGTGTTTCATCACTAAAAAACACATCCAATCATAGAAGAAACTATCTAAAAAACATAAAACCTCTAACAACTACGATGCATTCCCAATCAACAGGGACAATCCGGTCTGCCCTCAAATTTCGTCAAACTAGAAACCTATCCATCCCAATGTGAAAACTCACTTAACTGGTAGTAAAATTATCACACATTCAGCTGATCATTACGAACCTAATCAACTCAATCGCCCGGAAGATTACAACCGACAATGTGAAGCCACTTCGGTGACCATATTCTTCGATCTCCGCTTTAAGATCCGTCAACCTCCGAATACGGAGGGCAGGCTATCAAATCGTAAAACATTCACGACTAACGCATCTTGGCCCGATCGATTGGCAGCTGTTTTGGTGACAGAAATGTTAATCAATCGGGCTTTAAGTTTTTTTTCGTATCTCATTCACATTGTGATGCCGTATTGCCGTATCTCATTTGAATTTATTATTAGAGAAAAGTTGCAGGCCCCCACCGACCGGAAACCGTTGCACCAACGCAAATCATTTAAACTGCAATAATGTTAAATATCTCACCACAGTACGATCCAAGATTAAAAGGATTGGGTCAAACTGTCCTGGGAGCGCACACATAACATCTTTAACATCTCAATTGTCGACTGGCCATTATACATACATTTGCCTCAGAAGCAGTGATTGGCAACGGCTGCCTTCTGTCCCGTACGACCGTCGAAGACGCTGACTAGTTCATATCGTGTCTCACTTCATAATCCATTCGGCAGATTTGAGCCGGGGAGGCTGGAGTTGTGTCCCCATTGGCATGCATGCTTCAGGCCCGTTTCGCACTAGTCATATTTTACCCGACTAATGTGATAATAACACTCATCAGCTTCCTCCACTTCCCCCTGCGACAATCCGCCAGGCGTCCTCCGTCTTCAGTCGAGTCGTTTGTCTAGGGGCAACGCAACTTTGTATGGTCTGCCGCTCATTTGCCAATCCAAACATCTGCCCACTGGGATCTGGCGTGGGGTCGGAACTGGAAGCACGGTGGAAGCCGAGTAGCCAGAGACCGAAATTTTCGCCTACTTGAGAAGAGAAACGTCCTTTTCCACCCGCTTGGAGAAACAGATGAGAATGTGAGAAGCGAGAGACTATTATACACTCACAGCAGTTTTCGCGAGAAAAACAACGGCGATTTATAATTTTCGGAGAGCATGAGTAGCTGATAAATCGTTTCTTTTTCGGTGGTTTCTAGATGCCGATAATTATTTTTCACTTACTTTTTGACACCTGAAAATGCACCAGTCTTCATGCTTGTTTTATTCTGACATTATTATTCGATAAAAAGCCAATTTTTCTTCATGTTGTGGGCAAACAAAAATTTGTATATTTGAAGCAAACTAAACTGGTTCATAATGATGATGATTATGATGATGATGATGATGGTCCCGCCTCTTACCCCTACAAAGGTTTGAGCAAGGCGATTTTTTCTATTAGATAATTTATTTAACAACAATTCAAACCAGTCAGGCAAAAATGAACGAACTGATTTCATCTACAGATATAAACTTCTTCAAAAACTGTTATTTGCTTCACAGTGATATTATTGTGAAAAGCTATTGATGTCTACCACAAAAGTTCGCAAGTATTCCCAGTGATCAGGAAATCCTATTACAATTCAAATCACAGATAATAAGCCCAAGAAATTTGAATTATCACAAGGACGATTTAAATATTTTTGTATTCATAGAGCACCACTTTAGTCTCACTCATCAAATGGCTGGAGTTAAGGAACATGGAGGTTTTTAACTTACTACAGGTGAAAAAAAGAAATCAATATCATTCAGCGTTCATCTTGCGATATGGAGCGGTTCAATGTCAAGCAAAAACACTGAATATTTTTCGTTAAAACGGAACACTTGCAATCAAACTTGCTGCTTCTCTGAAGGCTTCGAGATACCACTTTTCTGTAATTTATTAACGTGACTTTTACCCATTGGGCAGTTCGTCAAGGAAAAAAAAATGAACAAATATTTGCGTATAAATAATTGAAATTACATTTCTGGATTTACCACTGATCTCTTTTTAGCGCAATAGTTACTACTTAGAGGCATTCATTGAGATACACCAGATTATTTTTTCGTACGAAGTATGCGTACCGTGTACAAAAAATTGTACAAAAATAGGGGAAAGTGCTCTAATGTGGGTCTGTGGATCTAAAATTTGGCCTATTGATAAAAATTGTCTGCTTTTATTTTGTCTTAACATAGATATGTCAGTGAGACAATACTACTAGGCCGAATCCTAGATCCAAAGACACACATTAGAGCCTCTTCCCCTAATTCATGCTATTTGGAGAAACCGTGCAAAATCTTATCCGGCTGTTCAGTGACTGGTAAAAAGTAATGGAAATAATGGGGGTTCAGTGGTGTTGAGGGGTTAAGGAGGATCAAGGGTAGTCAGTGGGGAGGGGGGATCAAGGGGCAGTAAATGGAGGTCATGGGTGGTTAAGGGACAGTCAAGGGGAGGTCCATGGTGGTCAGACGGAGAGTCAGTGGTGGCCAAGGGAGTCAGTGATGGTCAAAGGGTGGTCAGGAGGCAAGGGGTATTCATGGGTGCTCAAGGGGGATCAGAGGGTCAAGAGTGGTCAGTGGAGGAGTGGAGGGTCAAGGGGCAGTCAAAGGAGGCCATGGGCAGTCAAGGGACAGTAAACGGAAGGTCAGGGGGCAGAGCTGGTCAGGGGTGGTCAAGGGGGATCAGGGGGGTCAAAGGAGAGTCAATGGTGGTCAAGGGGATCAATGATGGTCAAAGGGACGTCAGGGGGCAAGTGGCAGTTATGAGCGGTAAAGGGGTCATCCATAACTTATGTAAAGGATTAAGGAGGAAGGAGGTGGGTTTCAACATTTCTTACAAGGGGATTGTCTTATATGAGATTCAATTGTTAGATTACTATTTTTACTTAGTCCGGTTTTAGTGGGGACGGGGTTATCTGAAAATTTTATATCGTCTTACAAAGCGCGAGTGAAGGGGTCTAAACATCACTCACAAACCCTTATAATTTGTGGATAGCCCCACGTCCCCTTTGAGATGCAAAAACGATGAAAAGTACGAATTAAAAAAATACCTTTTGCAATGTTTATTAAAGAATACAACTGCCTTGGTAAATCATCTAATTTTTATGAAAATTTCATAGAAAATTAAGTAGTGGGAGTTTTTTATACTTCTCATTTTTTTTCTAAGTCTTAAAGCGATTCAATCCTTGTCTTGATCCAATGACTTTGCTAGAGCTGTTTGAACAAGATCTTTGTTTGATCTTATCTTCAGAACATTTTCCAGGTTAGTTTCACTGATGCGATTTCTGATCTTAGTGAAAACTAGATTGAACTGACTGAAATCTCGCTCAACACTGCATTGTGTATCCGGTACTCCCAGTATTATATTTATCAATTTCCAAAGTTCTGGGTCATCATAGCACTGTTTGGTCCAGAAATCAATAATTTCGAATCCGTTTTGGTCAGCGTCCTTGCGAGGTTGGTTTTAGATAGTCCTTATTCTTTGCTCTAATGATGAAACATTTGCAGCCACTTGAGTTCCTTTACCAATCCTCTGAGAAAGGAACTCGTTCAAGCTGAACCGAGTAGTAGACGTGATCGCTGTGTTTTGATTTGGAGAAGATGGTGGACCAGCCACCGGAACTTAAATAGGCTGGATGGACAGATTATTGAGTTTTTGATGAACATGGAGAAGACATTCCTGAAAATATAATTTTTATTATAAAAATGTAAACCCTACTCAAAGTATTCCTTACTATGATGTTTTCCTGCTGCTGTGACGAAAACAATCCTGAACCACGGAAGGAGAACCTGGGGTCGATATATTGTTCAGAAGGGACGATTCCCGTCGTTGCATGGCATCCATTATACCGGTTTGAAACATATTGGACTGAATGGATGCCACTCGTCCAAACGCTGTCATCCAGTGTCCAATAAAGTCGCTGAGGGTGCACTTTAGGCTTTGAATTGCAATGGTGCAATCGTAAAGTGGCTCGAAAGTTTCCACGTAAGCACGAAAGGTAGAGAAAACATATTACACAAATTATACCCGTTAACGTTGTTTGACAACAACTTAACAAAGAAAACTGTTTATTATTCGATAAGAGCTATCCCCCGAATAGTGCGGTGAGTGGTGCCTTCCACACATCATAATTTTTCGGCTGTCCATCCAATTTAGCTGCTATTTTTGTATGTGAGGTTGACCATAAACTGGTCCCCTGCAGAAAATCTGCTCAATTAGTTGGAAAACAGTCAAAAAATTGCAGTGAATGGATCTCTCCACCCACCGCGTGATTCGGGAGATTCCTCTACTAGTACCACCCGCTCAACCGAATACTCACCACACAGCCTACCACCCAATATCACCCCCACACCCCCTCCTATCACCTTTAAACACACAAACACTTGGCTTCGCCTTATTTTAGGTTTTTGCTCCTCGTATACGATCTAGGTAGCATGTTTTCAGTGAAAAATGTGACATGAGAAAATATTTTCGTTGAATTTTGGAGAGCGATATTTTCGCATATGCAAGAGAGAGGATAATGAATTATCGGCGAAAAAGGAGAGATGAAAATTTGAACGGTTCGCTACTCATCGACAATCTGCTTGAGAGAGAACATGGTTTTCACCCAGCTGAGTGAGAATTTCGATCTCTGATCACAACCTCCCCAAAATTTTTTTTTTTTTTTTTTTTTTCCACCCCCCCCAAAAAACTAACAACGACCGACCAAATAGCCCCACCCTACCCCCCCAAACCCTAACCCCCACCTAAACACCACTATAAAAAATTAGACTAAAATCACCCTCCGCTCCTGAATCACACAGTCATACTTCTATATCCTTAAACTTATTTTTTTTTTTTTTGTTTTTTTTTTCACACCCCCCCAGAAAAACTTACAACAACCATACCACCACCCCACCCTTACCCCCGACTCACAACAAACCCTAAACCCACACACTCCAATTAAATCCAACCCTACTTATTTAAAATAAATTATTTTATTATTATTCATACATCTCACCCATCCGCCTCCTGAATCACACTATCTTGTTCACTTCATAAAAAAAAAAAAAGTCGACGTTGATTCATAATTAAGTTTTTGCACTCGCGATTAAATATGCGCAAAAATTAACGTTGCGAAACCGCCCACTAGATATGCAACCTGCTCTAACAAAATTCTGTACACCCCCGTGGTGTATGCTCCTAAAATTATGTGCAAGCTTTTCACCCGTCCATGCACGTTGTTTTCGTTTGCTGCTTCTGACCAGCAAATGGCTGTTCTCTACATTGCACTCGTCTTCTTTTTCGCACTCCACACACTGCCAATAATGCAAATCCCCGCAATGAGGCGACTCTATTTCGAGCTTCAAAACTGCTAATAATCATCAGATTCACTCGCGACAAAGCGGAAAAACACTCTAAACTAATAAATTATACTCGAGTGTCACAATAATAGCACTAATAACCAAAACTAAGCTGATGTAACTCTTCTTCCGGTTGCGGGGGCGAAGCACAAAAAAAAAAAAAAAACGAGGGAAATACTACCGACACTCAAACATTTCGAAAGGAATCGATTGTATTTACTACGGCTTTTACAATGCACGCGGAAATTTTATGATTTCACTGTTCAAATTAAAATTGCGAATTACTATTTGTTTTTTTCGCGAAAACGACGCAGCAAAAGCAAAACACGTCAGTTTCGGAGCACGGCTTGCTGCGATCAGATCGCGGTACGTTAGAAGCGTTAGTGTCCCAAAAGTTGATGAATTTGAGAATTTCTTCAATTATCAAGATGCAAATTATGATAACATCAGCAATAAACTTAACTCAATCGATTGGCAAACATTTCCAAAGGATGAAGGACTCAGTGAGCGGGCACTTCTACGCAGAGGCAAATTTAATGGTCTATTTTTTTATTGGGTTAGGATGACTATGGCAGTATAGTGATTTTAAACCGACTATAATCATAGTCAAAATGACCACTGACAATAATTGATTCTACTTTACTATAGTGTCGGAATAGTCCTTGCAACCACGATCATAGTCAAGAATATCATGAATGTGGTGAATTCGACCATTTGTCACTGTCTCAGTGACGTGACTCTCCATCTGATTTGCCCAGAAGAGTCACGTCTCTGCAAGTGACTTTTCTTACTTCACTAAGTAACGAAAGTCCCTTCGACTCTCGGAATAACCTTCAACGTGTTGAACAACTAAGTTAGTTTAAAAGTGGCCGGACTGATGAGTGTTGTATGATTTAGAACTGTACTACTTAACTCTACTTACACCAAGTGAATTTTTAATGAACTAAATCTAACCGTATGCATTAATTAATCTTAAAGCTAAACTACTATAAACTTCAAAGTTGAATGGTTTGAAAGCGATCTAAAATTCATACAGTATCACCATAATTTATAGTGAAGATGGAGAAAATTAAACTGCGGTCATCCGCAAACTACCTATATGGTGATTCACTTGGAAGTTGCTGTCACTTTTATCCAGTTGTAAGAAGTAATCTATGCCATTACCGCGTTTTGGTGGCCGGAGGCCACAGCGACGACAAAAAGAATTTGCCCGCTGTTTCGAACGAAACTCCAACCTCTCCGTCCGAGATGTCACAAAGAAGCTGGGAGTGGCGCCTTCAACCGTGGATAGTGCTACAAAACGAGCTGGACTGTCAACTTACAAGAAAGTGATGATTCCAAATCGCGACGATAAACAAAACACGTCGGCCAAAGCACGATCGCGAAAGTTGTACACGACGATGCTGACGAAGTTTGATTGCGTGGTACAGGACGATGAAACTTACGTCGAGCGGACTTTAAACAGCTTCGTGGACAGGCATTTTATACGACAACCGGACAGGGAAAGGTGGCAGATATTTTCAAGCACATTAAACTGTTAAAGTTCGCGAAGAAATATCTGGTGCGGCAGGCCATCTGTACCTGTGGCTTGAAGAGCAACGTGTACATTGCGAACATTAAGACGACTCAAAAAGCTGTTGTGAGCGAGAAACAGTTCAGGGCAAACTGGTGTTCTGCGGCGAATAAAGTGGACAAGGAGGCTGTACAAAATCTGTGTTAAACGAAAGACCCTGCAATTCCCATTCGGTAAAAAGGAAGCTTAGCTAAATATTTCTCCTGTATTCTGTATTAACTGAACTTGAAAAAGAAAAAGAATTTGACTTATTAATAAATACTTTGATCGACACACACACATTACTGTTTGACCAAATTTTGATCGGAACACCCTTTATGTGACATGTAAACTCCGTGAATGATAAAAATGATTTTTTTTAAACTACCGACGATTAGAAAAATCTCAGAGTGTACAGCATTTTCAGAAAACGTACAAGCACACTAGCGCCAACGATAAATGATTACATCTAGAGCAAATTTTCTATAGGTCGTAAGTAACATATTGCTATCATCAAGAAAATCAATGCAGAAGTTTTGGGAATTAGTTTCAATTCCTATTTTTGAACCAAGCTATAATATTTGAAGCAAATATGTGGAACCAACAAAGCTAAGCAAGGTTTAGCTTTACATCTATAAAGATTTCCATTTGGGGCCGGTTCATAAACCACGTAGACTCATTTCTGAAAATCTCAGACCCCCCCTTCCCCCTCGTAGACTTTTCTCCATACATTTTTTTGAAATTTTGTATGGAGCCTTGACTTTGATGAAACACCCCCCCCCCCCCCCAAAAAAAGTCTACATAGTTTATGATTAGCCCCTTAGTTGAATTCCAAATCGATTTATTCGATAAATTCAATTTAAAGTCTTTTAACTTCCGCTAGGGAAAATATGACCTTATTATAAGTCGTTCGGAAAGTTATCGCACGTTACACGCCGGGTGCGTTACGTCGTGTCGCAAAATAATGTGTCGCATTCGTCAATTCTGTTTCGACATGCAATCACCTGTCATGTTGCTTACGCTAAAATGAATCGGCTGGATAGGTTGGTGTAGAGCATAGAAAAGAACTTAAGTCAAATTGACAAAGCGACGAATGCGACAAAAGTTCGTTATGGAGTAGTTTGTGACTTAAGCCCATTTTGTTAAATAATACATAGCAGCATTTATTGGCAAACTATTTATTGACAGTTTTCTACCAACCACCATCTGACGCGAGTAACTAGCATCCTCAAACGGAACAGGTCCGTTGGAAAGACATCTACTACCGTTATGTGCACTTTTGAGTGTTTTCGGTACTTTTTAACGATCTTTAGGTATTCTCATCTTAGCGTGTGCGGCTGATTTAGCAAACAACGAGGGAAAGGCATGGCAAATCTTGCACCCCGTTTACGGGGGAGTGCTCTTTCGAAATGGCCCGTTATTAATTTTTTGAAAGGACACTGAAATGAAATAAAAATTGAGCCAACTGTTCCGCCTTAGCATTCTTCTTTGCGTAGCAAGAAAATTCTACCTGTTGGTCAATCGAAAGGTTTTGATTCCATGAACAACATTTTCTATGAAAAAATCATTCCAAATGGACAGAATACCAAGGTATATCTTAGTTAGGAAAAGCACTTGTATCCTAGCGCCACGTAGTGAAAATATCCTGAATTAACGGTCACAAATCAAAAGTTCTTGAACTACTGAACAGCCTTACTGAAGACTGAAGCCTTGTATTTGAGACGGATCCAGCATATTCCAAAAATGTACATGCACACTACATACACTCGGCGCCGCGGACAGATTTGGAATTCATAATCCACAATGGAACCTAGTGAACAACTTTATCGAAACCTTTTTAATGGTCGAAATGCCAAGTTACCGGTTGGTCAGATAACTCTGGTGAAAAGCTGGTCATCAATCAAATGGTTTTGTTCCACTGAACAAACTTTCCGAACCTTAACTGTTCGCCAATGAATAGGCCTTGACCTACTGAATAACTTTGCTGAAGACAGTAACATTCTATGTGATCCGTATCACGAGATATTCTGGGAAGAAATGTGTTGTACAAAGTACAACGCGCGAGTGCTCGTATTACAAAAGTTGGCGCGAGTGCTGAAAGGTTGAAAAAGAGTTTAAAAAAAAATTTAAAGTATAATAACGATGCTGATGAACTTTATACAAATAAACATTAAGTCAATCTCCTGCAAACTTTCACTACTATATGACGAGCGCCTTTCATTTATATGCAGCTGGTAGTAAACTATTTGAAAATGCATGGGATTTTGAGTACCCAACAAACATCGGTGTTGAATTAGAGCTTGTTCAAGCAAATTTGGAGAAGCTATTCAGATGTTTCTTCTAGAATAGCTGAATAGCTTCTCCAAATTTGTTTGAACAAGCTCTAATTCAACACCGATGTTTGTTGGGTATGCAATTGAGTATATTCGAAACGAACGAACTTCCGATATTAAAACTGAAAACGACAACTTTTCTAAAATAAGTGAGCTTGCCTTCTTCGACTCTTTAACCCAGAAAAGTTATTGTTATGTAGAATTTAACGTTTCTCGGATTTTCCTCATATCTGAAATAATTATTCACAACCACTGTGGTGTGGCGACATCTGTTGGTATCGATCCATTTGATGTTCAATCGAAAAACTGAGTTCGAAATTTTAAGTATACATCAATGCGGAATTCTGTTCATCTAATCCAATGTTCTTATTGGCTTCCGAAGTACATATCATATTGCAAACGACTCCCATCAATAACCAAACACATTGCAGCGTTCTGTACTTCAACCCTCAAACGACTCACGCAATGCAGAGCTCTACACGCGAATGCCAATTCATTCCATTCATTTCGTCGCCTTCACCCTTGGAAACAATTTTCTCACGTTCATCTTTTTGTTATTTTCGTTTTCGTCCACAGAATGTACGGCCTTTTCCAGACGGCGTTCTACTTCGGTTACATGGCGCTGTTCTCCGGTGCTCTCGGTATCATCTGCGGCACAGTTGGCTACATGGGAACGAACATATTCGTGCGGAAAATTTATTCCAATGTAAAAATTGACTAATTTTATTACAGTAGTAGTTCAGCCACCAACAGCGAAGAAAATCCCGATCCTCGATTGACGAGTGTTTTTTTTTCTCAATAATTATTTGTTTTCTATTCCCAAGTCTATAACTGATGATTAATTATATTAATTATATGTATTAGCAACACATCAGCAGTTACTGAAAACAAAGGCAACAAACTGAAGATAACGCTACAAAGTTAGGACTCCACACCAACGTAAAGAAATGCAAATAGCAAGCCACAAAATGTAACGAAAAGAATAATTTTCAATTAACGTTGACATATGAGCAATGATAAAAAAAATTACTGTGTTTTTAAATCTTAAGTTATGTGTAAACAAGTAAACAACTATTGCGGTTCGAGCAGGACGATCCTAGGGTATTTATTTTTTGTTCCGAAATAAGACTTGTAAACCACTTGTACTGACGACAGCCACGCATTCATGTAGTAGTGTGATAGTAGAAGGGAACTGAAAATGGCAGAAAATGCTGGAAATGCAACAACTAAAAAAAACCGATCCTGAAAGTGTGTAATAATTATGTCTAACGGTAACGGACAAAGGAAGCGGAAGCGCATATAAATAGTTTAATAATTGTATTCTCAAGAAGGCTTCTTTCTAAATGTGCTACCAACTGGCAGTTTTTATTTGAGTATAATAGTAAAAGAATAAACAACAATTAAAAAACCGGAAGAAGAATATTACGAAAACTACTTTCATTGCGAAAGAAATCCCTATTCGTTACTGGGTCAGTAGACTCATAGAAAAAGCTGTGCCAACATTATTAACAATCTATTGTAGCCGTAGAATAAATAAGGAACCACAAACGATACATTTTCTACCGATCGATCTAGTACTTGACTCCCAATTTGCATCTGATTACATGATCGAAAGGCGGCGCAATGTTCTTTGGATTCGTTATCGTACCACGTGCAAACAAAATAGGTAGGTACTGTTCAAATATGATCCCATTCGCCAGGGGAACTTAATCAACGGGAGACATCAAATATTGTTAGACCGCGAATTGGGCTTCACATGACGGCTAGTGCTTATGAGAAGTTCAATCACCGATTCAACGATAAGTTTCCACTTTAAAAAATCCCGCTTGCCGGTAACCTGGGAGTTTTACAGCTACACATCGCGGGGTGATTGTGATAATTAGAGTATGTACCTACGTACACTCAAATTACTTCAGTCAACTGTCATCGACTCATTCTATTTTTTTTTTCATCATGCCGATACGTTGTCGCCGCGGATGAGTAAAGACTGGAGCACAATAACGCGTCGTGTCAAATCGACTTTCAATACAGGGCAGACAACTACATTGGCCTAATCGCCAATTGTTGGCCCATCGTATCTAAACAGAAGTAAAATGTATGTGCGATCTCAACTTCATTGATTCAATAAAACATTTTGTACCATATTTCAGTTCAAGCGCTACAATATCATATATTAACCCTTAAATGCATACTGTTGCCATTTGGAAGCATACCTGTTGCTACCGTAAAAACCACGTAACATTTACCCTTTCAATCCGTTATTTTGATATAACGAATACAATTTTAAACAAAAGAAAATTAAAGCCAGTCAGTCAGTCAGTCAGTCAGTCAGTCAGTCAGTCAGTCAGTCAGTCAGTCAGTCAGTCAGTCAGTCAGTCAGTCAGTCAGTCAGTCAGTCAGTCAGTCAGTCAGTCAGTCAGTCAGTCAGTCAGTCAGTCAGTCAGTCAGTCAGTCAGTCAGTCAGTCAGTCAGTCAGTCAGTCAGTCAGTCAGTCAGTCAGTCAGTCAGTCAGTCAGTCAGTCAGTCAGTCAGTCAGTCAGTCAGTCAGTCAGTCAGTCAGTCAGTCAGTCAGTCAGTCAGTCAGTCAGTCAGTCAGTCAGTCAGTCAGTCAGTCAGTCAGTCAGTCAGTCAGTCAGTCAGTCAGTCAGTCAGTCAGTCAGTCAGTCAGTCAGTCAGTCAGTCAGTCAGTCAGTCAGTCAGTCAGTCAGTCAGTCAGTCAGTCAGTCAGTCAGTCAGTCAGTCAGTCAGTCAGTCAGTCAGTCAGTCAGTCAGTCAGTCAGTCAGTCAGTCAGTCAGTCAGTCAGTCAGTCAGTCAGTCAGTCAGTCAGTCAGTCAGTCAGTCAGTCAGTCAGTCAGTCAGTCAGTCAGTCAGTCAGTCAGTCAGTCAGTCAGTCAGTCAGTCAGTCAGTCAGTCAGTCAGTCAGTCAGTCAGTCAGTCAGTCAGTCAGTCAGTCAGTCAGTCAGTCAGTCAGTCAGTCAGTCAGTCAGTCAGTCAGTCAGTCAGTCAGTCAGTCAGTCAGTCAGTCAGTCAGTCAGTCAGTCAGTCAGTCAGTCAGTCAGTCAGTCAGTCAGTCAGTCAGTCAGTCAGTCAGTCAGTCAGTCAGTCAGTCAGTCAGTCAGTCAGTCAGTCAGTCAGTCAGTCAGTCAGTCAGTCAGTCAGTCAGTCAGTCAGTCAGTCAGTCAGTCAGTCAGTCAGTCAGTCAGTCAGTCAGTCAGTCAGTCAGTCAGTCAGTCAGTCAGTCAGTCAGTCAGTCAGTCAGTCAGTCAGTCAGTCAGTCAGTCAGTCAGTCAGTCAGTCAGTCAGTCAGTCAGTCAGTCAGTCAGTCAGTCAGTCAGTCAGTCAGTCAGTCAGTCAGTCAGTCAGTCAGTCAGTCAGTCAGTCAGTCAGTCAGTCAGTCAGTCAGTCAGTCAGTCAGTCAGTCAGTCAGTCAGTCAGTCAGTCAGTCAGTCAGTCAGTCAGTCAGTCAGTCAGTCAGTCAGTCAGTCAGTCAGTCAGTCAGTCAGTCAGTCAGTCAGTCAGTCAGTCAGTCAGTCAGTCAGTCAGTCAGTCAGTCAGTCAGTCAGTCAGTCAGTCAGTCAGTCAGTCAGTCAGTCAGTCAGTCAGTCAGTCAGTCAGTCAGTCAGTCAGTCAGTCAGTCAGTCAGTCAGTCAGTCAGTCAGTCAGTCAGTCAGTCAGTCAGTCAGTCAGTCAGTCAGTCAGTCAGTCAGTCAGTCAGTCAGTCAGTCAGTCAGTCAGTCAGTCAGTCAGTCAGTCAGTCAGTCAGTCAGTCAGTCAGTCAGTCAGTCAGTCAGTCAGTCAGTCAGTCAGTCAGTCAGTCAGTCAGTCAGTCAGTCAGTCAGTCAGTCAGTCAGTCAGTCAGTCAGTCAGTCAGTCAGTCAGTCAGTCAGTCAGTCAGTCAGTCAGTCAGTCAGTCAGTCAGTCAGTCAGTCAGTCAGGGGGCGGGGGACTGCGAGGACGCGTCCGAGGGCTTAATGACCTCCCCCCGCTTTGCGAGGTCACGAGGTGAGAGCTCGGATTCGCCAGCGCCCACCCCACCCAGGAGTGACAACCGGCACATTAGGAGCAAGGCCAGTGAGATCCTGAATTACGACATACTGGTCATAACAGCGAATAAAGATACGACATGGATCAACGGATTGGACTTGATGCACAGGGCTGGTAGTCAGGCTATTCTGCTTCCTCAGTATGAAAGAGTGACACCTTCTAGAAATGGCAAGAGGGATAATGGCACGGCTGCCCTCGTCCCGGTAAAACCTTGGCAGGCCTCCGGATACGTTCGAAACTTGTCACCTTAATTGGTGGATAGTGTTCGCAAGAAAGGGAGCGCTACAGAGGTTACCAATGACGAATTTGGAGGCCACCGGAAGTATCAGCAGTAGCAATTTCCAGGGGTTCCTGACCCAGATGGGCTTCTTGGCCCAGATGTTCACTCCGAAACGCAGCAGTAGCACAACTCAATGGGACAATGTTGGGAAGAAAAACATGATGTAGGTAGTCAGAAACCGGGTCGACGAACTCTATGAGTATGTAAAGGACAGGCCCAACGGCCACAAGAAAATCAAGGAAATGGTGACACGTGTCAAATCGGCCGTGAGTGCAGCCGAACGCGAGCAGGACGCACTGAGGATGAGAGCAGAGCCTGCCGAAAAGGTTCTGGAGGACACCTAAAAGGCAACGGTTGAAGCACTGAAGACGCTGTTGGATACGCTCGGGATACTGGAGAGGATCGTCCTCAACAGGCTCTTCCGAGAGTGAACATTGGCTATCGAGGATGTAATTTAGTTTTCGGAAAGGGAAGTCTACATTGGATGAAATTCGGACAGTAAAGACAGCCGTAAAGTCATCCAAACAGAAGCGGAGAGGCGATCGATTTTGCGCTGTTGTAATCATCGACGTTAAGAACGCCTCCAATACCCCTGGAAGGTTATTGCCGCGTCGCTGCACAGAATGAGGGTCCCTGATTACCTGTGCAGTATTCTGAAGAGTTACTTTCAGAACTGAGTGCTGATCTACGAAACCTCTGCGGGGTGGGAATCGGTGAACTTCACGGTGGGATCACTCGTGGTTCCGCCAACCGGCTGGCTACAAATTCACCATTGACTACCCATCACACGACTGCATAACCAATGGCTACATAGCAACGATATAGACATCAGCTACCTGGCCAATGGGTGCTCGCCAGCTGCCAATTCAATCATGGCTCATTGCCGCTCCACCTAATTACTGCTGAACAAATGAAGCAATTGGCGAAGGTGTACCCATTATACTTACCTCCCTTACTTACATTTGAAGTCTGTGGTAGAAAAAATACTGTGAATTTAATAAATTGACTCTGCAAAATGTAATTATAAGACATCACCTTATATTTGTGTTATTTTTAATAGTTTGATGTTAAACATGAATAGCTTTCAATATAAGAATCAAAGCATAGAGATATGTCCGATCGATTGGTGCAAAAAATTGGATGATCTTTTGAGAAACGTCTGAGATATTAACGCTCAAAACCTAACCACGCTTCGTGACGGTCGCAATTCAACTTATTTTTAATTGTACCCCAGTATATGTAGAAAACAAAGACGTCATAATCTGAAACTTTTCAGGGATGGTACTTGGAACATTTCCATGCACTACTGTGTACAAACATGAGTTAGACTTTTCAAGTTTAACTTCCCTGGTTTATCGATTCGGACAAATATTTTTATATTTAAGGTAGTAGCAATGTTATTGACATCTGTGTAAAATTTTACGTCACTTGGTTCATTGGTGTAGTAATTACGGGTTTGCGAACAAAGAAAAGTTGTTTCTTCATTAAATTTTGTACACGAAATGAAATATCGGCCGCCGAAACGTTCAGAATGTTGCAGAAAGCCTTTGGTGTGAAGTCAATATCAAGAGCAAGTGTTTTTGATTGGCACAAATTGTTCAAAGAAGGTCGAGAACACGTTGAAGACGAACCACATGAAAGATGACCAAGAACATCTACTGATGAGCTACACATAAAAAAAAATCAAAGAATTCTTGGAATTTCAAATAGATCAGACAACACCATTTTAAGAGACATTTTGTGCCTGAAAAAAGTCAAATTGATGCCAAAAACACTCATGTTTTTTGGGGTCTGTGAAATGATGCTTTCTGGCTAGATGACAAGATGGAATGCATAATAACTGGTGTGGCATTAAGCATAAAGCACCGTGTGACTTCTGGTTGCTCAGCAAACTCAAAAGACCACTTCGGGGACACGGTGTTGATTCGATTGAAGAGATAAGAGCCGAATCGAAGAAGGAACTGATGGCCATTCCGGAAGACGAATGTAAAAAATGTTTTGAAAATTGGAAAAAAGCGTTGGCATGGTTGAATTGCATCAGGGGAGGATTATGTTGATGGAATGAATTAGATTTAGAAGAATAAATAAAGATTAAAAAAGTTACAAATAAAGTCTTACTCATATTTGTACATACTCCCGAGCAAAGGTTTATACCAAATTGATAACAAGTTCTAATATCAGATTATCACTGTTTGATCACTAAATATGTTATCATTCAGGCTGAATAAACAGCCAAAATAAAAAAAAAAGGATAACAAATTAATATTGGTTGGATATCACAACATCAACTCGTTTTATTATCATTGAGTTCATTTTGATAACAAATTTTGTGATATGAGCAAATTACTTCAGATAATTTCAAATTATGTTATCAACTTGATATAAAATTCATACACTAATAACTGAAGTACTACTTTTGGAGAAAAGCTCAATTTTATATCCATGACATGCTGGTATTCAGCATTCATCAGCATGCTGGTAGTATTCAGTAACGTTCGACAAAAATCGTCTTTAAAAATTGATAACAGATGATAACATAATTATTCAATGTTGATAACTTATTTTGCTATGCGATAACAGGTGAGTTCGAAATGATATCTGAGATAACAAAACTGTTTACTTATTTGATATCCGTTTGTTATTTTACTTTGCTAGGGTAGTAAGTTCGAAAAATTCGTTTTTTTTTAATTCGACACAGCCCGTTGTTCCAAATCATCTGGAAGGAAATTGAGCGCTCTTACGGATTTGCACGTCAGTGTACTATGGGGATCAGATTGTTTTTTTATATACCTCCTCCTTTCTTAGATTCTTGCAGATGTGTGACTTTTAACAACGGAAAATTCTGGTCGCTTCCCGTTGACTTACCGAATCTTTGTTGTTCATCATGTTGTGCAGCGAGCGGAGCATCTTTTTATTCGTGTGAGGCACGATACCTCTCTTCCGGTATACCGAGAGAGAGAGAGAGAGAGAGAGAGAGAGAGAGAGAGAGAGAGAGAGAGATATGGTGGATACCATGACTTTTTTCTACGATCTTAGTACGCATGAAAGGGTTATAAAACGCGTACGTGTAATTCTTAGAACTAAATAAAATGTCACGTCACGTGACAATTGTCCGGATAGTAAAGTGTGTATTTTGAACCATATGTAAAGGGCGATACGGTCAAAATTTGGTCAATATCAACTTGACGTATTTCTTTCAATTTTGCATTTAAAAAACCTGAACACCCCTCATTTTGAAGGTGTGTGTGTGTAGAATGTTGCTCCTATTTTGATTTTGGAATTCACTCTTCAGTTGTCAAAATGCCGTCCAAGCAAGAAGAGCAGCGTATCAAAATTTTGCTCGCGCATCGCGAAAATCCGAGCTACTCGCACGCAAAGTTGGCAAAATCGCTAAAAGTTGCCAAATCAACCGTTACAAATGTAATTAAAGTGTTTGGGGAACGTTTGTCGACAGCCAGGAAGTCTGGATCGGGGGGAAATCGAAAACCGGAAGCCGCTGAGACGACAAAGA
Organism: Aedes koreicus; assembly: GCA_024533555.2. Taxonomy (NCBI): domain Eukaryota; kingdom Metazoa; phylum Arthropoda; class Insecta; order Diptera; family Culicidae; genus Aedes; species Aedes koreicus. Next base: position 446,687 of record JAHHFK020003949.1, on the reverse strand, counting down.
GAGTTGCCGGTAGTTTCAAGCGAAACCCTAACCTATCTCTCCGAGATGCCGCAAATAAGCTGGGTGTATCGTCTACAACCGTGCATCGAGCCAAAAAACGAGCCGGACTATCGACTTACAAGAAGGTAGTGACTCCAAATCGCGATGATAAACAAAATACGACGGCCAAAGCGCGATCCCGGAGGCTGTACACGACGATGCTGACGAAGTTTGACTGCGTGGTAATGGACGACGAAACCTACGTCAAAGCCGACTACAAGCAGCTTCCGGGACAGGAGTTTTATACGGCAAAAGGAAGGGGAAAGGTAGCAGATATTTTCAAGCACACGAAACTGTCAAAGTTCGCAAAGAAATATCTGGTTTGGCAAGCCATCTGTACCTGTGGCTTGAAAAGCAGCATTTTCATAGCTTCCGGGACTGTCAACCAAGAAATTTACGTGAAAGAGTGTTTGAATAAACGTCTGCTGCCTTTCCTGAAGAAACACGGTTGTTCCGTACTGTTTTGGCCGGATTTGGCATCTTGCCATTACGGTAAAAAGGCCATGGAGTGGTACGCCGCCAACAACGTGCAGGTGGTTCCCAAGGACAAGAACCCTCCCAACACGCCAGAGCTCCGCCCAATTGAGAAATACTGGGCTATTGTCAAGCGGAACCTAAAGAAGACCAAAAAAACTGCTAAGGACGAGCAGCAGTTCAAGGCAAACTGGCTTTCTGCGGCGAAGAAGGTGGACAAGGTGGCTGTACAAAATCTGATGGCAGGGGTCAAGCGTAAGGCCCGGCAATTCGGATTTGGAAAAGCGGAAGCCTAACTGAATATTTTTCTTGAATTTTATACTAATTGAACTTGAAAAAGAAATTTAATTTGATTTTTTAAATAAACGATTTCACCGATTTACACGCGTTTTCCCTTGACCAAATTTTGACCGTATCACCCTTTATGAGTAGAAAAGCTGAAAATTTCAGCATATTTTATTCATAGTTAAATCTGTCAAGTTTCATAGTTATTCATGTTGTAGTTCCAGTCATGTCGTCGAAACGAGAAATTGATCGTGAAAAAAATGTGTCCCCATACAATCAAAATCCAGGGGCGTCCCACCAATGGATCGCTAAGGCCGATCCCAATGCTGAGTTTCATATTTGTTGCAAACTGCTTGCCAGTTTTAAAATTTGGAACAACTCCCCACCAAACAAAACAAACACCCCCCCACAAACCCAAAAAAACCCTCCCCACCCCCGACCCAATCCCTAACCACACACATGTTTTCTCTATTGTTAAATATAACAGCCCATACAAAGTAAAACAGTGTTGGAATCGGCCAAACAAGCTTGAAATTGCAAATACAACTGTGTCTCTTGCGATAAGAACCTTCAAGGAGCGCCTGACAGTAAAGACTGTATTCGATGAAATTTGGACACACGCAATTGTTCGTTACTTTTTAGCGTGTGGGTAAAAATTATTGAAATTTTAACTGAATGTATTTCATTGTGTTGTGTCAATTGTGTAATGAGTTTCATGAAAATCGGTCGAGTGATTTCAGTGATGGCTTCGAATGAAGAAATAGTGCGCCAACAAATTTTGGGCACTCACTTCGAAAACCCAAACGCTTCTCATCGATGGATCGGAAAACAGCTCGGAATCGCACATTCAACCGTATCTCATGTGATCAAAACGTTCAAGGACCGTAAGACAACCAAGCGGAAAAATGGTAGTGGCAAAAAACGTGGCACATCAAATCCGGAGAAGGCCAGGATGGTATTGAACCAATTTAAGCGTTATCCCAACATTTCGATCAGGGATGTTGCGAAAAAGGCAAAAGTTTCAGTTTGTTTTGTGCAGAAAACAATGAAACGTTCTGGATTACATGTGTACAAGGTCCAAAAGGCACCGAACCGGAGCGATACACAGAACTCGGTGGCCAAAACTCGTGCAAAAAACTGTACAGGGAGTGGCTCACAAAACCGTTCTGCATTGTGATGGACGATGAGACTTACATTAAAGCCGACACCAAACAAATGCCAGGACAGGAACACTACGTCGCCACCTCTAAGTTGGCCGTTCCGGAGAGTGTACGGAAGAAGAAACTGTCGAAATTCGCCAAAAAATTCCTTGTCTGGCAAGCGATCTGCGGATGTGGCAAAATGAGTCAGCCCTTCATCACCTCTGGGACCGTCAACGGACAAATCTACAAGGACGAATGCCTCCAAAAACGACTTCTGCCCTTCTTGAGATCTCACGATGGCCCGACACTGTTTTGGCCGGATTTGGAATCTTGCCACTATGCCCGGCCCGTCTTAGACTGGTACAAAGATAATAATGTAGTTTTTGTACCAAAAGACGTCAACCCTCCAAACACTCTGGAACTTCGCCCAATTGAAAAAAATTGGGCAATCATGAAGGCAAAGCTCGTTAAAACTCCAAAACTGATAGAAAATGAACTTGAACTAAAGAAAGTGTGGTTAAAAGAAGATGGTCCTCTTCCCAAATTTGATGAAAGGGGTCAAGGCAAAGGTGCGGGTTTGGGTTGGGGAGAAGAGGTTCAATAAACCAATGATGTCGAAACTTAACCATTTAGTAGTACTTTTATTTCCAGAAAGTTTGAAAAGAATCGGGCTCAAGGAAAATTTTTGGTGACCTATTTTGTGTGTCCAAATTTCATCCCTGCGGACACCCCCAACCACAGAATCGGAACCTAAAAAGTCAGGTATGGGTGGCACTGCGAGCAGGGTTTAGTTACAGTCCCCCCCGACGGGAGAAACCCAAACACAAAACAGCAAACCCCGCCCCCGAACTACCGTGCCCCCCCTCTTGCTGATGGGCCCCCCCCCCCTTCTCGGCAGATATTTCGGCCCCTCTGTTCTGGGGGTGAAATAAAAGTTGCAAAAACCACTGCGACACGATGGGGGTGAACCCCCCCCCCTCCCGACCACCCGTGCGTTTACCCCGGAGCCAGAAGCCTCCTCTACCCACCAGAGACCTTTCCCTAGCTCCTACCACTATGCCCGAAACGTGTTGGAATGGTACCGAGCCAACGGAGTCAATTTTGTGCCAAAAGATATGAACCCACCCAATTCACTGCTTTGACCAATTGAAACAATCTGGGCAATTATGAAGACGGAACTTCGCAAACATCCCAAAACTATTAAAACAGCTGGAGTTGAAGAAAACTTGCGTATAACAACAAAAACACTGGGGAAATAAAAATTGTACAAAATTTGATGGGTGGAGTGAAAAGGAAGATGCGGGCATTTGGGATGGGTGATGAAATTGAATAAAACAAGTTAACTAGAAAATAAGAAGAATGATTAGTAATTTCCATTTAATTCCAACTACCTTTATTGCTTATCTTGACAGATACGCGTATTTCGTCTACAATGTGCAGACTTCTTCAGTGTCGTGTACAAATACTCGAGTATTAGTACACGACACTGAAGAAGTCTGCACATTGTAGACGAAATACGCGTATCTGTCAAGATAAGCAATAAAGGTAGTTGGAATTAAATGGAAATTACTAATCATTCTTCTTATTTTCTAGTTACAGATATTCCACTAAACAGCTCACACTCTCCATAATTCATCATAAAACAAGTTGTTTAAACCATAACTCATTAGTAGTTTTTCATTCCCTGAAAATTTCAAGAAAATCCGATAATCGGCTTAATTTTGATGAGTAAATATGTGTGTGCCATTTTTATCGAATACGCACTTTATAGCGATTCGTTCACCCAAGGTGACATTTTTCTGCGAACGGGTTTGTTCTGATAGATTAGTTTTGTTTTCATTTTCATTTTTTATTTAACACGATTTATTTCTTTTTATTTATTTTTTTATTTAACGAATAGCAACCCTGGGGAAACCGGATCGTCGAAAAATTTGTCCCAAGATTTTCAAGAAGAATCTGTTTAGTTCAGTGTCATCTAGCTTAACTATTTTCTATTGTTTTTAAGAGCGGCTTTAACCGTTCGGGCCATTCGTACCTGAAATATAGTTTAAGTATCTAATAAGTCCGATGCCTTTATACATTTCTTCATAGCTTTAGATTGAAACTCACCACCAGCTCTGGGGTGGAGACATTTTATTTTCATACCTGAAGGATGGACCACCCTATTGGTAACTGATAGGGATAAGGTGTGTAAACAAGAAATAATTCTATGACATTCGCGTAGTTCGGATAACATCAGAAACAAAATCAGCAAACACATTAATTCAGTTGAATAAAACATGATCGTTCAATTTATTGGTTTTGTAGAATAGTTCACATGCCGCTATCGGTTGAAAGCAGAGTAAAATTCCATTCGATTTGTCTGTTGTTTCTGGCTGCCTTAAAATACGTTGTTCTATGTACAGAATTTTAAAACCCTAAGCAATGAATGCATAGCAAAATGAAATGCCATGATTCCAGTTTAAAACAATCAACTACTATAATCATCAGTTTTGTATCTTTTGCACAAATTATGAAGAATAATGCTTGTTCCTATATTGTCGTTTCTCATCTTCATGTCACAGGAATTGCAAAGTCACGGCTTCACATGAATGCACAGCTTCCAACGCACGCAACGATGGTCAGTTATTCAAAACACAGCTAGAAGCTCATTCGTCGTATAATTAGCGTAAATCATTTAAAAAAAAAAAAAAAAAAAACAGCAACGATCGAGCTGCATGATGCGTTCAAACGTAGACCTCGCTGTGTTTGGGTTTCCGCTTGCTAAGCGTCGATGCTGCGGATGACGAAGGTTCGGAAGCCGACGATTTTTTCTCATTGTTGAGCGTCACGGTGCTGACCTCGGCACTGTCGTCGAATGGCAATTCGGTGATGATGGATCCGGTGGTGGCGTTTGCCGTAGTGGTTACCGGCGTTACGGTGAAGGTAAGTGGTATCGAGGTAATCGAGAGGGGGATGGCATCGGACGAAACGGTCACCGGGACGGCTGTGACTGGGATCAGGCCCGCTGTGGTGGTAGTCGTTCCGCTGTTATCGGTACTGTCAACCGACCCGTTGGTACTGGATGCCGGTAGGACGAGAACCGTGTTGGCTCCAAGGGAACCGGATTTCCCAAGTGTGGAGTTGTTGCTGAGCGATAGACTCAGGTTGGCACCGTCTTTGGAGAAGGTGGAAACTATTGGGAGAGATGAGGTGGAAAAGATGCATTGCTAATTAGTAGGTGATAATTAGTGGGGTTGCGTTTATCGCTATGGCTAATGTTATTCTATGGGAATATCCGAGATTGTTCGTCAGATTGTTACCTTCTAGACACTGACCGATTCATCATGAACTCAATAAGTTAGAACTTTGTTCGCTGGAAACTTGTTCTGAAGATATGAAAGTCGAACATCATTCAGAGTGAAATTAAACTCACCGTTATTTTTTATACTGGACGGCAATATAGACTTCGCTAGGGTAGCCGTGGCCGATTGGCCGGCGTGCAGAGTATTGGTGACCGAGTTGGAATCGAGCTCCTTGATTGGAGCCAACAACAGCGTGCCGACAACCGGTAGGTCACTGTTGTTCAACGTCGTCGCTGGGTAGATGGACGGATTGTTGGCCAGCTGTTGGATGAAGAAGAAGGAAGATGGTAGTATATTATTAATTACGGGTACTTGGTTTTACGGAAACTACCTGGGTTGTCATCAGCGCCACGCCGGACGCAATGTTTGACGTTTTCTCCAACTGGGCGGTGAGATTCGCTAGTGGGTGCATTTTGCTATCCTTGGCAACGTCTGGAGTAGGAATGCGAGGGCGAGCTTTCGGTGGCACACTTGAAATCACGGAGCCGTTAAGGCTTAGTTTGGAATCTAAAAAAAAAACAATATTAGTCATCCAATCATTATTTCGCATCCGGAAAATGATCCTACTTTGTTTGACTATCTGCCGCGGATGGCGGCCAGATTTTCTGTTCACAAATTTATCATAGAAACTAATCTTCTGCATTGGAGCCCCGGCGCTTATTGGTTGGGTGATGCCGGCCTCTGGACTAGAGTACACCGAATTGTTCCGATTGCGAGTGAACAGACCCCCAGATGAGTATGCCGTCGATGCGCTTCGCATCGAGATTCTGTTCATCTGCCGGCCGAACCATCCTTTGCGACGTTCAGCCATCGGAGTGTCCACGCTTTCCTAGATATGAAGAAAATTTCGGTGAGAAGACACATTTCAAAACCACCGTATTTAAACTCACATAATCAGCGTAGACTTCATCATTCACAGCTCGTTTCCCACCGACAATATTTGCATATACTGCTTCAGATTCCTTCACAACGTAATGCTCCGCCGATCCCTTCGGTTCCTCTCGTCGGTAGTGTTCAGATGCCACCGTATAGGGCAAGTCTTTTGGTACCACTTCCTCCCAGTATTGATCTTTGAGCAGTTCCGGATGTTCATCGTGCATCTCATCAACGATCATGTACGACGCCTTGATATGTCTGTCGATCAGCCAGTTAAGTTCGATGTCATCGTCGTCCTCACCAAAGGGATTGATCAACACTTCGGCAACCTTCAACCAGCCCACGTAGAACACAAACTGCAACGCAGTGAACAGTGGGAAGTACACATCCAGCTCCATGTAGGTGTTGGTTTTTGGATCAAACGTCGGAATCATCTGGCTGCCCATGATGGCCGCCGTGAAGTAGGAATACAGCACCAGTGTGACTACCTGTGTATACACCAACGGTACACAGACCGTATCGTAACCGATGAGGCCTCCCAACCGTCGTCGGATGTCGGATAGTTCCATCAGTAGTGTCTGGACAATGTGATCTGATGGAATCATTTGATCCTTTCTGGCACGATTAATTATATTTGTTGCCCACACCAAAGGCATCCAGTATTTTGACATAGGACTTTTGGCATCCATGATTTCGAAAATTTAGGGTAGGGAACGGCTTAATCAGGGGTCACTATTTTAATCAGTTGTTAGGAAATAGGTCTATAACTCCTACATTTTCCAAATTATTTCACTTTTAATGATACGATCATAAGCTTTATCTATTGGGTCAATGATTCGATGTATGAATCATGATTGATTACCAATTTATTACTGTCATTTTGAAGATTTAAAATACATCATCTAGAAACCATCAGTTTCTGACCAGCTGAAGAAGTTCGCTCAAATGTTGCCTTTGTGTATTTTGCATTTGCATCGCGTGTACCGGAGAGCATGTCTTCATCAGCTCTCTCCCACAACTAGGCTTGTTGCCAGAATGTGATGTTGAACATTGAGTTAAATTTATTACATATTTAGATAATCTGAAATCGCTATTTATTTCATGTTTCTTCCAGTCATTGGAGGTTGATCTATGCTTATGATTATATTGTCCATCATCTGGCACTATCATTTGCAATAAAAAATATGTTTTGGAGTTGTCCAATAGTACCCAACGATAAATAATGCTTCGCTGTTGAGCGGCAGCAATGGCATCACTGTTGCTTTTGAGAGAGCCAATGCTTCCTCTCTTCTTTGTTAACCATGGATATAGCGCACCGGTAATGTAACGTGAAGCTTGCTGTCTCTTACATTTGTTTGTTTTTAAACGAAGCATCCCGTTTGTCGTCACAGTCGCTTTGGCTAACATTTGCGTGAGAGTAAGTGAAATAAGAAATACACATTGCTAATCTAAAGATCAATGACAAACTAAAAGTTTGTTGGTGTAGGTCTGTCTCATAGCACGCTAGTAGACGAGCTTGTGATCGTAGCAATCGACATGTTTTGGTTTAAGGCCTCACCAAACTGCAGCGTTTTTTTACCGCTGCCGCAGCGAAATCGCGGCGAAAAAATCGCTGCGATGAGATTACATGGCGGCTTATGGGAGCGCACAAACCGACGCGATTAAAAAACGCATCGCGTCGGTTTGTGCGCTCTCATAAGCCGCCATGTAATCTCATTGCGGCGATTTTTTCGCTGCGGCAGCGGCAAAAAAACGCTGCAGTTTGGGGAAGCCTTTTTTTTTTAGTGGCGAGGAGGGGGGGGAGAAATAAAATTGACATTTGCACCAACCTCATCTTTCCCATTTCACTCCACCCCCCACAAACACAACCACACTAATATAATATTATTAGAATAAGAAGAAGAAGAAGAAAAAAAATATATTAATTAGAAAGAAACCCCCCCCGTTTTAAAAAACCCCCCAAATGGAAAACTTTTGCCCAGGGCATGAAAATTTCTGAGCCTAATGCTCGTTGCTGAAGGTATGTTCCGATAGACCAGACGTAAGCAGAGGGATTAATGTCCGAATATTGGCAGTTCTAATTATAGATTACATACAGCTTCATCAAATGTCTCAGGTGCTGACTAAACTGCTTAAAACCCATCCCGTACCCTATTTGAAACATTTTGAATAAACGGCCATTAAGTCAAAAGGCATTCAACTACTTTTCGAAAAATGATGGTATATATGGAAAGTGACCGAGCGATGAAGATTAGGGAATAAAATCCACTCCCTTAACGGTAAAGCGGCAGGGATCATACTTTCCCGTTTAAAGGAGGTCGAAGTATGCTTTGCTCGATAATAGAAGCAAATATTTTTGCTTCCGTCAAATTTTCGATTTTTTTCTTCTGATTTTGCGTTTTAAAGTCCTCATCGCCTAACAAATTTTCATTGATTGGAAGTGAACCGGAAGTGAGTGAGCGAAGAGCGGATCCAGCGCACCTGGTATCTCGTAGTGTGTGATAAAGTATGTAAAGTTTGATAAAGGTTATGTGGCACTACGCCACTACGCTACCATTCGAGAAGCTGTGTTGGAACAGAACTGCATTGAAAGCCAAACCAATTGCGACGATGGTATTCCACCTGAGAAGACCGAACATGGTCGCGCCCATCTGGAACCTAAAGATATTTGTCGGAAGGCAATTTTCAACATTCTGGAAAAGATGCTCACTACATCCTTGGGAACATTTCATCTGCTACGATCTACAATTCGGGTGAGCTCTTTCCATTATGTTATCCTGTTGATCAAATTTATTTTGTTGCCACTTAAGAAATAGCTTGATTGTTCGTTGTAGTCAGGTTTTGTGCGTTGTCGGAGCACCGTAAACGCTTAATGATTTATTGTAATGCAGTAAACGTTCCGAAACTATGTTTAGCTATAAATGCTAAAGCGTGCATTAAAAAAAAACGACTAAATGTTCTGATTTTTCATGCGATTATCCTGCCACCTGGTGGTTGATCAACCGGTCAGTAGTCAAGATATACTATTGATTGTTGTTTTGTTGTTTTCTCCATATGCGCGGAGTAACGATATCTGATGGAATTTGTCAGAAGCAGATAATTTCCATCAACATGAGAGGCTCTAGGAGTGGACAGTAATTTATTGATGGTAGTATACAATCGGGCGCATAATCTTTTATCAAACTACCCCAGATGCGGGGTAAGCAAGGCTTGCCTTCATATGCCCTCCGCTCGTTTTCAACTTGTATCTTACAATCTTCATACCCTGCCGTTACTCTATACGGAACTATCAATGCTTTCTCTTCTATTCTCTTAGTTCTAGCAATAAATTACTGTCTACTCCTAGAGCCTCTCATGTTGATGGAAATTATCTGCTTCTGACAAATTTCATCAATATATACTAGTTGCCTACATACTGTGAAAATTTGACAGCTCCATCAGTTTGTTACCGGCTATGGCGAGAACAGTGAAACAACTACGATCTATGGTTTGTTCGTACCACCTACTCCATCCGGGTTTAAAAAAATCGGCCATCGTGGCCCACTTCGTGTCGGCCGGATACGATCGCGGAAACATCTACAAGAGTCTGGCACTTCTGGAGAAGGGAGAGTCTATTTAGCGGAAGCCCGGCTCCGGCCGTCCGACCGTTTTTAGCGACCGAAGGATTCAACAGTAGCTCACACGGAAGACGGAAGGCAAGGTGGTTACTACTTTTCGTGCGTTGGGCCGGGAGTTCGGTGTTACCGGCCAAACGGTCAAGAAGTATTTGGCCAAAATGGATATGCATATACGGACGCGTCAATCCAAGCCAGCCATGCCGGAGAACCAAGCGGAAACCCAGAAACAACAGCTGTAGATTCTGGTCAAAGAGATCTTCCCGGCGAAGCGGAACTTGGTAGTCGGCAACGGACGGCAACGACTGGCAATGCAAAGGCTACTTCATCTCCCCGACAAAAGAAATTAGCAGCGATGTGAAGTACATAGCGCACACAAAGTTCCCAAAGAAGGTGTTGCTGTGGCTCACAATCAGTGAAAAGAGGATGTCACGTCCCCTCTTCTTTTTGTCGGGGCAGGCAGTGAACGGCGAGTTCTACTGTACGAAGTGCCTCCCGGAAGATGCCGCCTTCATTAAAAAGTACCAAAAGGATGACGACGTGGTGTTTTGGCTGGATCTAGCGTCGGCCCACTACACGAAACGGGCGCTGGAGGAAATGGAGCGGTTAGGCATTCCGGAGGTGCCCAAGCATACCAAACCTCCTTCAAACGTGCCCCAGCTCCTACCAATCGTGAAGTTCTGGGCCAATTTGAAGAGGAGAGTATATTAAAATAATTTCGTGGCCATAACGACGGATGGTTTGATGAAAAAGGCGATCATCGAGCTGAAGGATATGCCTACAAGCTTCTTATTTTCACCTATGGCCAAAGGTCCGGCTAACTGCCGCAAGGCTGCGCGGTAGGGAGTAAATGTTTTTTTTGTGAAGTTTTCAATTTCTTAATGAACCAAATGCAATTTGGTTTGTTGAAATATCTTTTTTCGTTCTTTTTTTTATCATCCATCCGAAAATATTCGCACACAAAAGAACAGCCCACCCCAACCAAAACAAAAAAAAATTTCACTCCCACCACAAACAGACAACAACAACAACCAAAAACCCAAACCAAAAGAAAACTGAACCCCAACTGTAAAACAAAGCACAAAAATACAACATTTTAAAAAATTTTTATTTTTCCCCAACACAGCAATCTTTTTATATACTCTCCCCCTACACGCCCCCTGCCCACCCTCTCCCCAACCCTCCCCTTAAAATTCCACACACCCCTCCCCCCCCATTTTTCTACTTTCTCCCCTTTTTTCTCTCAATCAAAAAAATGTGATGGGCACCGACAAATGTTTTTTTTTTCTAAAAAAAAAACAAAAAAAATTTCCCCCTTTTTCCCCCCATTTCGCCAATGCCCCAAAATTCTTAAATGGGCCAATTTACCGACAATTTGGAGGTTTTATGGGGGAGGTAGCTCATCGACTCTTCCGGTCCGCCTCTAAGCATCTTGCTATGAGGTACCAGGTGGTAACACACCGATTACCTGTCGATCTTCCAAGTTTGGAAGACGTCTGTATTGAATTATCTCAAATTATAATATTCCGTCCACTATATCACAAAACATTGCGATTTTTTGAGCGGATTGGAGATAATGAAATCATTGGGTATAGGACCAAGTCTCCCCTGGTTGGTACTAAACAGTTGACAGAAGGTACAAAATGTTTCTAAGGACGCTTATTTCGCAAAATCCTTCAATCGTAATTCAAAGTGTAGATTGCTCTTTAAGACGTTCAACTTGCTTGTTGCAGATATCAGTTCCAGTTGTAAAGTAGTGGAATGTAGTTGTACAAATTGAAAGTTTACGAAAATCAAATTGCCTACGACGGGCATCGGCTGTGAACGGTTGTGTCGAGGGTTTGTTGCGTAATATTTTGTTATCGTGCATATTGCGTTTTCTATTGTTTCGGTTACCTATTGTTCGGTGGCGCGAGTGATCGAGTGAACAAAAAAGAACAATAAAGCTGCTTTCCCGTGAGATGTGGTGGTTCGCCGGGTGTGGTGGGTTGATGGTGGGGATCATAATTAATTGTGATCCATATTATTCGTTCGCCATACTCGATGGGACACATATCTTGGAACAAGTAAACTACTATTCCATTTTGTCAGTGGCTCCAACAGCGTTCGTACTGTTGGTGTAAACCGATATTAGTTGGCTCTCATGCTTTAATATAGATCGCTTTGTTTTCCTAATGATAAACCTCCATCACACTTTGTGAGTGGCCCCAATAGCATCTTTACTATTGGTATAAATCGGTTCAATTCGGACATCGGTACTAATATTAAGATATTTCACTAGACAGCTTATCGTGTAATCCATCTTTAAGCTTCACATGATAAGAAAGCGTATTATATATGTTACCACTAATGAGTATCTCTGTTATTTTTGCTATCTTTACATATATTTAAATGCGTCCCGCACAATAACCGAGCGGTAGTGGATGAAATCAAAGAGCAAGTTGGATGACAAAAACTTGCAGTAACAGTGCAACAACAACCAATAGGAGAAGAAACAGATGAGAACTATTCATACTTGAACTTATCATTTAAAATAATGCACTGATCACTAAATCATTATTTTCGGTTCGAGATATTTTGGCTGTACGTGATCTGGAGTTTATGAAACTCATTTATGTGTTTTTGACTAACATTAGCCTTAGATTGTAGTTAGTTTAACCTGTATGTTTACTTTAAGTTTTTTTTATCTGTGTTTGTGTTTTTTTTTCTTTCTCAAAAATGTTCAAGTCAAAAGAAAACCAAAAGTTGTATAGTTATAAGTTTTTGGCCAATTCCGAATTTAAAATAAACGTGCTTTGTAAACCACACTTCAAATTCCGTACAATTGTTATTCCTATTAACCTCGAGACGGCCGCGAGCAATCGGTTATATCCCCTTAACGTTAGTTTTGAGGTAATTGATGTATATAAATATGAAAACTTGGCTCTGTAAAGTTGATTCGATTGAGCCTGTACTAATAAATGATTAAAAAAAAAATCATTATTCCGTTTTCGTTTCAGCAATCAAACGCCTCTATCGCTCTTGCTTCACTTTCTGCCTCCTACTATCCTCTATGTAATGAATCTAACACTTGTTGGGACTGGTTAGTTAATAACCGGCGCCTGCTTGTGGAAGATCCCGGTGTGCTATATGGTCTAGGGCATATCAACGGGCAGGCTTGGTAGGTTCTCGCCTAGCCCAAACGCAGATGGGCGGATAGTGGTCTGCCAGGGCGGGGACTGAGAAATTACAATTACAATTACAATTAGGAGGTTTTATGTCCTTTGGAACGAATCAAACATTCTTGGAGGTATAACATTCTACCGTTGATTTCACGTAATGGGCCTGTTCATAAACCATGTAGACTCATTTTTGAAAATCTCAGACCCTCCCTCCCTCCTCGTAGACTTTTCTCCATACATTTTTTTAAAATTCTGTATGGAGCGTAGACTTTGGTCAACCCCCCCTCCCCCCAGAAAAGTCTACGTGGTTTATGAATAGCCCCAATGGCAAGACGCAAGATCTGGCCAGAAGACAACAGGATCCTTGTGGCTTCGAATCATGGGTATACGTCGTTTTTGTAAGCCCTCTTTGATGTATATCTAACTGTTCATCGAAGCCGTGAAATCTTAACACAGCCACAAATAACTTGCTAAAACATAGCTTTCTTACCAAACTTTTCGACTTGAATGGATATCTCAGACTAATTCTATACATCCCATTCACGCACCGTATAATATTGTGGCCCGGCAAGGATTTGTAGTCGAATGTTACGTAGGTTACGTCATCCATAATTGTACAGTTCAAATTCCCAACAAGCATCGTATAGTACAACTTTCGCACTCTGGGCTTGATCGATGCTTGTTTTGGCTGCTTTTGCGTCTTATTGGTCCGAAGATTCAAACGTTCTTTGGCACGATGAACATTAGACTTCGAAGGGCTAACTTTTCTGGCCATATCCCACTCTGAAACCTCCATCCTGTGCTCGAATGCCTTAATTCTACATTTATCCAAACAGGACCAGTTAGCAAGACATTTTTTTTCGACCCAATTTCGGTTTATCATCAAACGTGTTATCCTCACTGAACTTCCGAATCGCTGTTTGCACGGCTTCTTACTCTTTCATTTTTGCCAACTTCCTCAGTAACATTCCGGGTTCTGTACACCATTCGTTCAGAATATTTCGTCGTTGTTCTGCTGAAAGTCCACGCATGAAACAAACTGTTGGAAACGATTAAACCACTACACAAGTGCTGAGAAATAAAAGTAAACAACATGATTCAGCCACAAAAAAGGACTGGTTATCAATTATTGCAAAATGGCAGCGGTTTCTGACTGCGTCCATACTTTCGGGGGCAATCTTTATACGGTTCGGCGATGGAAACAAATTAACAGGTTTTCGAAGCACACTCATAAAAATAATGAATATTACAAGTGATGTTAGCTTCTATGTTGTACGTAAATACTTTGAGACCTAAACATAAATATAACTTAATTGGATGTTCTATTTGATGTATTGTTAAACCCTAATTATAAACCCAAAATAATATATACTGCCGCACTCAAAGTCACGTTCCGGATGCTACATTTTCAACAGCCTCTAGAATATATTTGGTAATCTCAAATCTTAGTCCGTTAAAAAATAGCCACTAGACTAAACACTGGGATTTGAAGGCCTTGGTCGAGGTGCCCACTGATGTGGCGGAGGTGTGGTATCACATAACATTACAAAACATCGAGTCAATCTCTTGTGGCATGAGGCGAACGTCGAAAAGGTGTTTTGACATGTTAGTAGATGTCACATCTCCGCCACATCAGTGAGTGTCTGGCCTTAAATTTACATGATCGTTGTCATTGGTGGTATAGCAACATCCGACCTATTTTCTCGCGTCACGACATGTCATAAGTTCAAATTCTTTCTCTTCAATACGATTACTTCATGTTACATAAAATGTATCACAGATCTAATTTCGTAACTCGTAAATGTTATGTTCGAGTATTTAAGGTGCAGCCTTGAAATAAGGAGAATGGGGCCTTTTTTTTTTCCGTGTCGGGTATCTTCATCACTGGGTCTCTAACTCCTTGGGAGAAAGCCGAACTTGTTGCTCTGGACGTTAAAGACATCCCTCGTCCAGATACGTTCTATGCATTTTTCCCACTTAGTGCTGATTTCAGCGATGAGCGGCTCAAAGGACCCATAGAGAGTCAGAATGACGGACTGAGCACAAAGGGCTGGAGAATATTGAACCGATCAAATTCATCAAAACATGCTGAATGGTTGCTCAATGTGGACGAAGAATCGTTGAAAATAATTTCGGAAAGAAACTTCGTCCTGAATTTCCGGTTTGGTGAAACGGAACTGCGGAAAATTAAGCATCCTGGGCAGCGCCAATCGGATAGTGCAGCACATCCATCCAAAACGACAAATCGCTCCGGAGACAGGAAGACGAACAGCAACTCAGGAATCAAGGAGGGTCAATCTTCAACAAGCGGAAGATCGACAACAAGGATACCTGACAAAGGGATAAGCAGTCGAATCTCCTCCCGGAAGGTAAACGATGGGTCTATCGCTCCCCGTACAAGTAAAGAAGAGCGTGCCACACTCGGTAATGAAACCAACTAAGTTCCTGCAAGTGAACCTCCATCATGCAAAAGGTGCATCTGCTGTTATGAGCAGGAGGTTCAGAAAGGAGGGACTGGGCGTGGCACTTATTCAAGAGCCATGGTCCAATAAAGGAAAAATACTAGGCATTCAAACACAGGACTGTAAGTTGTTCTATGATGAAAAGCAGAGTTCGCCTAGAACTGCTATTTTGGTTGATAAAACAATAAATTGCTACCCCATTACATAATTCATCAAACGGGACATTGTTGCGGTCATGCTTGCGGTGCCTTCCACCAGAGGGAAAGCTGAGGTCATAGTGGCTTCAGCCTATTTTCCAGGTGATGCTCCTGAAGTGCCTCCTCCTGAGATCGCCTCACTTGTCCTTTACTGCAGAGCAAACAACAAGTCGTTCATCATTGGCTGTGATGCCAACGCGCATCATACCGTGTGGGGGAGTACGGATATCAACAGTCGAGGTGAGTGCTTATTAGAATTTCTCTCATCAAATAATATAGATATATGCAATAAGGGAAACGAACCTACCTTTTCAAATGCTATCAGACAAGAAGTCTTGGATTTGACATTGTGCAATAGTGCAATTTATGAACGTATTTCAAAGTGGGAAGTCTCTGAGGAAACGTCATTGTCAGATCATAGACACATTGTGTTCGAATGGAGTGGTGGAAATCGGTCAACTACAACATTTCGAAATCCGAAGAAAACAAACTGGGATCAATATGCTCAATATTTAAATTCGGAGTTATTTACAGAAGGTGGAAAGATTGATTCAGTTCAGAAATTGGAATCATTTTCTCAAAAGGTAAATGATACGATTTTAAATTCTTTCAATATTAGTTGTCCTATCAAGGAATCGTCCTCTAACAGGGATGTTCCGTGGTGGAACTCTAAGCTGGAACGTCTGCGTAAAACGTCTCGTAGATTGTTTAATAAAGCGAAAAGAACCTCAGATTGGACCCCCTATAGGAGTGCACTTACTGAGTACAATAAAGAAATAAGAAAATCTAAACGAAGATCCTGGGTTCTAACGTGTGAAAACATAAGCAATAGTCCGGAAGTCGCAAGACTTCAGAGGGCTCTTGCAAAGGATCATACGATTGAACTTGGGAATCTGAAAAATAAGGATGGAGTTTTTACAAAAACTCCTAGTGAAACGTTAATGTTGATGATGGAAACACATTTTCCTGGATCAGTTTTGTGTGTAGATCCAATCAGAGATGGATCACTTGAAGGTGAAAGAGGTTCTACAAGGACATCTCAAATTTCGGTTAGAACAAAAATCACCGCAAATGACTTGGCTGATAAAATCTTTAAGAAATCCAGGGTAGAAAATGCGTTGAGATCTTTTCAGCCTTACAAATCTGCAGGAATGGACGGGATATTTCCAGCATTACTTCAAAACGGCGAAGCAGTGTTGATCTCGCCATTAATTGAGATTTTTAAGGCAAGTTTAAGACTCAACCATATTCCAACTTTATGGACACAAGTAAAAGTTATCTTCATACCTAAAGTAGGAAAGCGAGACAAGGCGCATCCTAAATCATACAGACCCATTAGTCTTTCATCAGTCCTATTAAAGACTATGGAAAAAGTGTTGAATGATTATATCAATTCAAATTACATGAACAAGCATCCACTATCTGAGTTCCAGTTTGCTTACCAGTCTGGTAAGTCAACAGTTACGGCACTGCATAGTGTGGTTTCAAAGGTAGAAAAAGCTCTATCGGTAAAAGAAATAGCACTTTGCTCTTTCTTAGATATTGAAGGAGCTTTCGACAACGCTTCCTATTCGTCTATGGCTCGTGCCATGAAGAAAAGGAACTTTGACATGAACATAATTAACTGGGTTCATACCATGCTCGCAAAAAGAGAAATCACTTCAGAGCTGGGAAGTTCGTCTATTACAGTACGGGCAACGAAAGGTTGTCCCCAAGGAGGAGTCCTCTCACCACTAATGTGGTCCTTAGTTGTAGACGATCTTCTAAGAAGCTTAGAGGAAAAAGGTTTCGAGGTTGTAGGTTTTGCAGACGATATAGTCATTATAGTGAGGGGAAAATTTGACAACATCATTTCAGAAAGAATGCAATGGGCCCTAAAATTTACCCAGTCTTGGTGTATCAAGGAGGGCCTTAGCATTAATCCATCAAAAGTAGTAATTGTACCTTTCACTAGGAAAAGGAAGTTTAGTCTAAAAGCGTTTCAGCTAGGAGGATTAAAGATTCATCTTAGTGAACAGGTTAAATACTTAGGAGTGATACTGGATGCCAAACTGAACTGGAATGCTCATCTTGAGTGTGTGATCGGTAAGGCAACCAGTGCTTTCTGGATATGCTCAAAAACATTTGGCAGAAAATGGGGTCTAAGACCAAAAATGATAATGTGGATTTATACATCCATAATACGTCCAAAAGTAACGTATGCTTCTCTTGTGTGGTGGCCAAAAACAAAAGAGGCTACTGCACAGAAAAAGCTTACAAAACTTCAACGGCTAGTATCCATTGCTATAACGGGAGCGATGCGCAGCACTCCATCAAATGCGTTGAATGCAATTCTAAATCTGCTGCCTTTGCACGAATACGTGCAACTAGAAGCGGAAAAGAGTATGCTTAGACTTAAACGGTTGAAAACTTTCATGTCTGGTGACTTAGTCGGTCACCTGAGCATTTCACAAAACTTTCAAAATGGGCCAGTGATGTATATGAATGGAGACTGGATGAAACCTGTGGAAAACCATGACATCCCTTACAACATATGTGAAACGTCACGTATAGATTGGGAAGTCGGAGGTCCCACTGTTCGTCATGGCTCCATAAAATTCTTCACAGATGGCTCAAAAATTGGAACAAAAACGGGAGCAGGAATCTTCGGCCCTGGGGTAGAAATCTCAGTGGCGATGGGAAACTATCCAACGGTTTTCCAAGCGGAGATCTTTGCTATAATAAAATGTGTTAACGTTTGTCTGAAGAGAAAATATAGATATGCAAATATTTGTATTTTTACAGACAGCCAAGCGGCACTCAAAGCGTTAAGTAATTATAAATGTACATCCAAACTTGTCTGGGAATGCATTCTTTCACTGCGAAAGGTGTGCCAAGAGAACTCGGTAAATTTATTCTGGGTTCCGGGACACTGTGGCATTGAAGGCAATGAAAGGGCAGACGAGCTTGCTAAACAAGGTTCAAATGCACAGTTTATTGGCCCAGAACCATTCTGCGGTATATCATACTGTGCCATAAAAATGGAATTAAAATCTTGGGAAGAGCAAAGGGTGATGACCAATTGGTTGGTCACCACAAAGTGTGTTCAAGCGAAAAGGTTTATAATTCCAAATGTTACAATCAGTAAAAAGCTTCTGGAGCTCAATAAGAGAGTTCTTTGTACCTATACTGGCCTAGTAACCGGACATTGCCCGAGTAGATATCATTTGAAAAACATTGGCCAGGTTCAGAATGATATCTGTCGTTTCTGTAACATGGAACGTGAAACCTCGGAACATCTGCTTTGCAGTTGTGATGCTTTGTACAAGAGCAGACTTAAATTTCTGTACAGTGGCTATATGCAACCTAAAGAAATTTGGACTGCAAATCCTAGAAAGGTGGTGGGTTTTATAAACTCAATTATGCCTGACTGGGAGACGCGTCTTAGGCTGGTCACTTGACAAATGGTGATCTAGCTTTAAGATGAAAAAAAAGAGAGACACAACAACACAACACCACCACACCGCCCACCCCCCCCCCCCCCCCCAAAAAAAAAAAAAAAAAAACAACATCACCACCATTTTTAAATATTTTTGTAATTTCCCCCCTTTTTTTTTTTTAAATTTTTATCACCACGCCCCCCCATTATTCTAGAAATGATCGCCAATTTTTGACTTAAAGTGTTGTCCCAGGGCGGTATAACACACCGAATAAAGTGTACTACCGTACTGGGGTTTGTTCTCCAGATTTCAGAAGGTTCTAGTAGCCTTTCGAAGAGGAACTGAAATCTTTTGTTGGAGATTGCCGGGCAGTGGCATAACAAGTGTTCCGAGTCTTCTTTATCCATATCACAAAATCGACACGAATCATCTTGAAGTTTTCCTATCAGCTTCAAGTGATATCGGCTCGGACAGTGACCAGTTATAAGGCGTGTATATAAGTTTAAAGCTTTTTTGGTAAGATCAAGTAATTTGCGAGTCATTGAAATGTTTGGAGTGATGAACCGCTTGGATTGCCTAGCTATGAAAGTGTTGTTCCAGTTTGCCTCCACTTTCAAGCATTCCCAGGCATTCATCTCCATTCTAAGTGAAGAAGAAAATAAACCACAAAAGGGTTCAGGTCCTACGAACTGATGAGACGATCCGAGTCTTGCTAATTCAGCAGCTCTCTCGTTTCCATCAATTCTACAATGGTCAGGAACCCAGTACAAATTGACTTGGTTACTACAAGACAACTTTTGGAGTGATTGAACACATTCCCAAACATGCTTGGAATTGCATGTTGCTGACTTTAAAGCATTTAGAGCTGCTTGAATGCATATATTTGAATATCTATAGTTCATTTTTGAACCGTCTGTATAGAATACAATCGATCCTTAATGGAGGTTTCGACCACTTCTTTCCCACGAATCACGTCCGGGATCAATAACTTGATACGAACAGTCAAAGTTGTATTTTTTCTCCATCCAATCTTCGTTGTTCATAACTAAGGGATTAAATCTAACAAATTTTAGAATTCTAAGATGTCCTATTAGATCACCTTCAAAAAGGTGATCAAACCTTCTGATCCTTAGAGCGCTCTTTTGAGCTTCTAATTGTATGTATTGATGCAATGGTAGCATGAAAAGCAACGCATCCAGTGCCTTTGTTGGTGTACTTCTCATTGCACCAGTAATTGAACTAGTTGCTAGCCTTTGAAGTTTTTTGGGGCCTTAGGAAAAAACCAAATGTTTTCAAATACATGAATTCGTTAGGAACTATTCATAAACCACGTAGACTTTTCTGGGGGGAGAGGGGTCTGACCAAAGTCTACGCTCCATACAAAATTTCAAAAAAATATATGGAGAAAAGTCTACGAGGGAGTGGGGTGGGGTCTATGATTTTCAAAAATTAGCCTACGTGGCTTATGAACAGGCCATTATTATGTTTAGAATTATTATTGAGACGATTACCATTACGAAATTTGTTTGACATATACTGATCCTATGTTACAAATCGTTCAAATATTGTTTTGCAAATTCACAATTGATGGTTCATGAGTCATCTAAATACGTGTAAATACATCTAAAGACTGTATTCGAAAAAATGAGACTCCCAAAAATAATCGCAAAAGTTATGATTAAGCCCGAATCTCTTCATACCTTCAAGAAATAAGGTGCATCATTATGGTTTTATTTCAACATTATTGCTTCTTTCAGTCTCTCCTCCATATTCAAATTTCCACACCTTTACGTTGACACTGTTTGGACTGTTTAATTTGAACTACACTCAGGCAAATAAACTTATGAACTTTATAAGGTTCAACTTATGAACGATGCTTTGGAATTTCATAAGGCTGACTTATGAATGGATGTTATTTTATACGACGTTGTTCTTGTACGCTTTTAAGCTTTTCTAATTACAAGTGTTGATAGATACTAGTGGGCAAGTCACTGGTCTTATAACCTCAACGTTCAAGGTTCGAATTCGAAAAAAATATGAAAGTCTTATTGATTTTTTATGGCAAATAATCATAATGCAATCTTATGAATATCGAAAGTTTATTTCGCTGAGTGTAGATTTTTGGCAATGGTAGAACCAACTTGTTTCGGAAGTTTCAGCCATTATTTTTTCAAATTCAGTTCATTATCAAACACTTAGACTATGTTGGCCCAATACTTTTCAGCTGGGCGCTGTTTCGGTGTGTTCGAACGGTTGACTTCCTTCTGTACTAGTCTAAGACTGGTCAGGAGTAATGGCAAAGTGACAAATCCGGTCAAAACTGTGTCTAACCTCCGTTGGACTTCAGGAAGAGCAAAAGGCGCTTCTGGTGGCATTATCCTGTAAATTTTGCCCGTTGTTGTTTTCAGAAGTGATGGAGGGCTAACTCATTTTGCCAAATTTGTTTTTGTTCTCCCGAACTGAAAGGGTGAATCGATGAAATTACACGCCGTCATAATTTCACACGCCATCATAAGCTTGTCCACCATTTATTAGAAATCCTTCGGAGTGCATCGATGTTTGAACGGCTCGAGAGCATCTCAGGCAAGGTTGTTTTAAACATGAAGGAACTTTTTGTCAATGTTCGATAATCGGTTGTGTCATTTCAAATAAAAAGTTAACATGAAACACAGCAAATATCCACAGAGACAATCATTTCTTGCATTTGTAAAAGCTGAGAAGGCAAACCTTCTGCAAGAACGCAAACAACATAAGAATTCATTAAATGTCGTTTTATCTTGCGCAGTTGGTGAAAACGGCAGTGAAATCTTTTAAGATTGTGAAGCAGTGTGAATCCCGCTTGAAGATTATAGTTTCCAAAAAGCGAACAACTCTTTTCAGGACCTAGAATCGTTCCGCGGTAATATTAGGCTTAATGTTAGTGAATCTGTTTTGAAGCTTAATTCACAAAACCACGGTAATTTAATGAAATGAAGTGGTCCTCAGTTACAGTTACAAATTTACCGAATTTTTCGTTGAGATGGTTCAATATTTTAATAAATGACGAATAATAAAAATGTTTACATTTTTCGAAACGACTTTGCCTTGACAAAAAAATACCGTAATACTAATTTAAATAATAACATAAATGGTTGTACTCAATTCTTGAGTTCCTTATTTTACAATTTTCAAAAACATTTAGTGACACACTCATTTGTGATCCCCTCGGTACAATTTAAACCATTATGGTTGAACTCCTTGTGTACGATTTGAAACAGTGACTTGTTGTCAGTTCATTCGTAAACAACAAACTGAATTTGTGTTCTTTAATATACGAAAACAAGAATGGATTCATGTAAATAACAAATTCGGATCTTGTATTTTGAGGGGTTCACAAACATGGAAATCAGATGGAGGCTGTCGCATTTGAAGTTGAGCAGACTGTTTGTGTACAGCACCATAAACGTTTCAAGGATACTAGCACTGTTATTCCCAAGTCGGAACCCGGTCAGAAACGCAGTGTACGCACTCTCTCAGCGCAAAGCAGTGAAGGAGCGAGTACGAAGGAATCCTGCTCGGTCGGCGAGAAAAAAGGCGTATGAAATGAAAATGAGCCAAACATCCATGCAAAATATATTGAAACGGGACCTTGGATATGAGGCTTTTAAAAAACAGAGGATATTGCCAACAGAGTTGCCAGATCTCTGGGCACTGACACTCGCTGTTCATACCATATTTTTTTCAGATGAAAAATTGTAAACTTTAAACAAACAAAATGATCGTGTACACTCAATAGCAAAAAAAGCCGAGCAAAATATTGCTTCCAAAAAAACGCCATGTTCAACCTTCTGTAGATTTGTCAATTACGAATATTTTTGACTGAAAATTTGACAACACTATAACCAATGTATAGACCTTATGTAACCAAAATTTCATGTTGATGAAATTTATAAATTTGAAGTTTTCATAACATATGTGAAAAAAGTCGTTTTTGGACAAACCACTTTTTAAAAATCTGTATTTCTGTGAACAATTTAGGTAGCTTATCAAAAATTTTACCATAGCCTAAAAAAATATAGGAAATAATGTGGAAAAAATGTGAACTGTTTCCATTTAGTGGGTTGGACTACAGCTGGCGTCAAAGTTGACGTACCAACATAAGGATTTCCCTTTTTCACCCGATATTGACCATGCTGTAAGATCGGTGCAAAAAAAAATGTCAAATTTTCAACTTAAAATATTGGTAATTGACAAACCTACAGATGGTTGAACATGGCGTTTTTTGGATGCAACATTTTGCTCGGATTCTTTTCAATAAACACAATGTAAGTCTAATGATTTGTTATTTAAATTTCAATGTTAAAGTTTTATAATAATTTCCAAGTGTATCAATTTGATCATTATATGTCAAATATAGCATAAAACATATGGACTATATTATCTATGTATATTGTAGATTGCAGCATTTAGACAAATTGATTTTATTTAGAACTTTTACTGTCATTTGAAATTTATGGCAAACATACCGCTCCCTTTAGGTGCATCCGAGCAGAAATGAAAAAAAAAAAGATTTTTGTTTAAAGTGTGTGGTTTTAAGAAAATTTCTCACACGCTAAAAAGTTACAAACAAATGAATTTGTCATTTTTTTTTTTCAAATCCAGTCTTTATTCAAGAAATAAAGCAATTTATTTTGATAAAGATTTACAGGCTGAATTTAAAATATACAACCAGGCATCATATAAATCGAGCTTCTATCTTAATTCTTCACAAGCTTCCAGAATATCGAAGTTAAGTATACGCTGGTTAAAACCCAATCTTTAATGGCTATACACTCCTCTCTGAATACAAGTCAACTGTCAACTGTAATCATCATCTCATCTACGGCTCTACCAATCGGGATTCCCCAAAAAACCTGCTCCCAACGTGTCTCACAGCTCACAATGTTTATCTAAAAATAAATGCAGTTCAACACAGTAGTGTCTTCAAGCACTACACTGTTTCCCCAACAGTTTCAAACCGCGAAGGTTAAACTTACATCTGCGTGGTTTCGTTTCGAATTTGTTCATTTCATCATTTTACTTTTCAAGTCAGGTGAGCCCATCCGAAGCAGGCATAACGCAAAACTGAATTCGTTTATTTAAAAAATACCGTGTATATGTGAATTGCTAGGAAATCACGAATGAATTATTCACGACAAAGACATTGAAGGTTGATTAGTCGTTCAAATTTATTGATCTCACTGAATGCACTCAAAGATGATGAATGTAAAACGTGACATCAAACGCTACTGGATATTACGGGCACTGTTCGATCTATTTTCAAATTAATATGTAGATTAAGGATTGCGTCATTTCCATAAGAAAATTTAAACCGTTGCAACCGGAACCGCATGTTTCTACCGACAAGGAGGTGTTAACAAACTCGATCAACCTGGTCAAGCAACTGAAGGGCATCTCCAACCGATACACTGCAATTAACGAACCTAGTCAACTATTTACCCTCGCCCGGAAGAGAACAATCGAACAATGATCGATTGAAAATGGGTGGAAAAATTCACGAATGGCACCGGCTACAAACAGCCTTATGGTAAATCGATTGGGTGAAGCTATATAATAGAATGGTGGCAATCGTTAAGTCTGGAATTTTCGAGCATTTAAAATTGTATACCTCTACCGGCCTCTTCACTGCTGTGAGGCGAGATAAAAACTGTACAACTTGGCTTCTCCATGGAGGAGCGACTGTTTTGCACGAAATAGCAATTAAAAATAATCAACTCTGTGTAACTTTTTCATAAAGGCGAATCTAAAGTTGCAAACTAAAGTTGATAAACGCCAGAGGAAATAACCCTTAAACAGATGATGTAATTGTTTTGCATGCTTGGTCTTTTGATCAAGAGAAATCGGCGTGGAAAGGCATTGTATAAAATAGTAAATTCACCCTTTGGAAATGTTGACACTGAAATAAAACATTCGGTTCAAAGTTGGTGCACGTTGTTGTTGGATTTGTGATTGGAAGTTTATTTGCTTCCTTAACAAAGTATTCTAGGGTCTGGTACAAAACGTTAAACTGATCTCAAAACTAGACAGACCAACCGCACCAATACGGTAATATTGGTAATTTGTTACCCTGTTTGACAACTCGACACCGCACCGGTGGTTGGTAAACGGGTTGGAAAATGACAATTTGCTCGCTCGGTGAGTAGCCGGTTCGTAAATTTGACAACCCGATCCAACCGAGCCAATTAGAAGAAAAATAAGCAAAACAAGTTGAAACGTTAAAACAACATCTTCATCTGGAAGACTTTCATTTCAATTTGAGTGTTTCCGCTTTGTTTTTAAAGTGTTATTTGCTAATTTCATGTTTATTGTGATATGTTGTGAAAAAACGAGTGCATCAAAACCCCGTGGAAGGAATTGGACGCAACAAGACAACGAAGTGCTTTGTAGGGCTTAGCTGGATGTTTCCCAAGATCCAATCTTTGGGACAAACCAGAACGTCGAAAACCTGTACGGAAGAGTATCCAAACTATACACTGCACGAAATATTTAGCGAAACGAAACCGGTGCGAGAATAAATTTGAGTCTTATTGTGTTACCTTTTTTATGAACGATCGGTGCGAAAGTGGGTGGCTAAATCAAAATATGAACGCTCTCAGTCATCAAAATATTACCCAACGAACCCACCGGTGGGGATAAATTACATCATCATTTTTTATTCTGCCCCACCACCAACACTGGTGTTCTTCTCTCTCCACAAGATAAAGAACGCATTTTTTTTTTAAAATAATAAATAATAATGAAAAAAAATTAAAAAAAAAGGGGGGCTATTATTGGAGTGCTACATTGACACCAACAATTGATCAAACAACAACATTTTATTTTAAAATTTATTCAACTTCACTTGAAAACAAATCACTTTTTGAAAATTCACCGGTCAAGTTCAACTTGTTCGCCCTTGAGTTTAACCACTCACCGCAGACGAACGAGGAACACATCGTACGAGGCCTGAAGATGCATTTTATCCCAGGCTGCCGGCAGATGTCGCTTCAGGACTTCCACACCTTAGTGTTTTTAGGGCAGACTTCATCCTCCAACATACCCTGGCAACGAAGTCCACAGGGTTCTGATCCGCCAAGCTCGCCGGCCACTCCTAGCTCGAAATGAACCCTGGAAAATGTTCCGCAATCCAGAGTTGAGTTTTCTTCGCTTTGTGAGCCGGCGCCGAGTCCTGTTGAAAAACCCAATCCCTGGAACTCTGAAACCCTGTAGAACTAGTTCCCGATATGTATAGACTGTGTCAGAAATTATAAGCACACTGTCAAAATATTATAAATGTGTTGCTTTTGAAGATTTCAATAATTTTATTAGGAAAATTAAAGCAGCACTGCTTTTCTACATAATATTTTACTCTTCTTCAATCAAAATCTTTAATTATAACCGAGGCATCTCAATTTTCCTCAAACATGACCCATAAGGTTCAGCACAGTTGCACTTCTCACCATTTTCACCACTTTTGTCCAATCCTTTTTAAATTTTTCGGTGTTATCCGCTGGTTTTGCGAATTTCCGTAGCTATGCTTTGGTCGAAGCCCATAAAGTCTCGATTGGCCGTGTCTCCGGGAAATTTGGCGGACTTATATCTTTCAACACGACATATTGGCTTTTGTACCACCTTAGTGTGTCCTTGACGTAATGACATGATGCCAAATCAGGCCACCATGCTCTTTTTTTTTGCTTATTCGTCAACAGATAAAAATGTTTATCCCACTGACAACTAGATAACACTAAATTACATACTATAACTAACACATACATCTTCGGAAACAACGCTTATTAACATCACGGGATACATTAAAATTATACACGTTATAGCTGCTGTTGAATACGTGACACATGCTTAGCACAGGTTCGTGTTGCCGTAGTAGGTCCTTGAGTGCCGGTTTATAAAGAATGATCGTAAACGTAGGTTTCGTCGATGAGTGTTGATGTTTAAGAGACCAAGTAAAGTGGAACAGTCGATGTTTCCCGAAGGAGGTCGCCAACTAAACACGCTTTGGCCACCATACGCCTCCCTTCCAACAATTCCAGGCTGATGAGCTTACACACTCAGGAAATTTTACAGTATACGGTAATTTTTTACCGAACTTTTCAACAGCTGAACGTTCGGTAATCCAATTTAACGGATTTCGGTAAAATTTGACAAGTTCCGGTAAATTTTTTACCGGAATACTGTAAAATATTACCGAAATCCGGTAAATCGGATTACCGAACGTTCAGTTGTTGAAAGTTCGGTAAAAAATTACCGAATACTGTAAAATTTTCTAAGTGTGTACACTTTCATAACTTGGCAATCTGCGAGGGTCATGCCAACGAAGATGTCGCAAAGCAAAGCGTATAAACCTTCGCTGAACGGCTACGATCCTCTGGACTGCATTTTGGTAGAAAGGAGACCAAACGACAGCACAGTACTCCAAAAAAGGACGAACCAAAGAGCAGTATAGTGCCTTCAGACAATAAACGTCTTTGAAGTTGTTTGCGAAGCGGAAGATGAATCCTAACTGCGATGAGGCTTTAGAAACAATAAAGGCAATGTGGTTCTCGAACGACAGTTTGGAGTCAAGCATTACTCCCAGATCCTTGACTGTTGTATCACGTTTCATGCGTGTTCTTCGAAAGATGTAGACGTGGAGATACATCGCACGTTTTCGGTCAAAGGAATAGCCGAGCATTTGGATACATTTAAGGACAATCTGCTGATCTGGCACCAGTCGTCGAACACTTTTAGTTCCTGCTGAAGAAAATCGGCGTCTTCTGGACATTTTATGACGTAGTACAGCTTTAGGTCGTCCGCGTAGGATACTTTCAGGCATCTGAGGACCAAGTTCACGTCGTTCATATATAACAGGAAAAGGAATGGACCAAGGTGGCTGCCTTGCGGAACGCGGGATGTTACTGAAAAGCTGGACGAGGCATAATCTGAAACCTTCACAGACATAGTTCTACCAACGATCAATGTGCAACTAGCGATTTGAAATTGGTGCACTGTTGTAGAACCCCTAGTTCCGAAGAACACCTTGCAGTCTGCACCTGGCCAGGCACTTTTGCACATTTCAGTACCTTTTGGTACAAGTATCTTTGTTTTTGTTTTGATTCGCTATGTTATTTTGACAGAATAGTTGAGAGTGTATTACTGTGAGTTACGGTTTTAGGGGCGAATCATTAAGCTTGGGACCGAGCTTGGGACTGGTGTGCTAGTGCTTCCTGAGCCAAAAAATATTCGTTTTCTTCATGACTATCCACTCGCTGGTTCTACCAGTCAGGTATGAGTGGAGCCAGTTCATCAATTGATCGTGAACCCCCATTTTCGTGTATTTGGAAATTGCAATCTAATGGTTCATTTTATCGAAGGCCGCAGATAGATCTGTGTATATGGCGTCTACTTAATGACCGCGTTCCATTTCGCGGATGACGAACGATGTAAATACGGTGAGGTTGGTCGCAGTCGAGCGCTTGGGTATAAAACCGTGTTGCTCAGGAGAAATAGTATGTGAATAGTCATGGACCAGCCCTTTTTGTGTATTGGGAAAACAAACGACTTTTTCCAGCATTCAGAAAACACACCGGAATTTAATGACAAATTGAAGACCGTAGCCATGAACTGCTGTACGGTGAAGAGTTATTTGTGTGGTTCTCATTGGTAACACGATATTCTCCAACCTTCCTTCCGCGGCCCTCTTGAGCAGTGCCTTCGCACTTTTTACCCGGTCCTGATTCTGCCTCACCGAAAGGGCTTGAACCTTCTATGGATCTTGTAGAGCTTGGACTGAAGTTTATATTTCAGGATCCGACGGAGACTTCGATGCGATACGTTGAGATCCTCCACCAATTTAGTGGCACTACGTCGAGGATTTCTCTTAAGGTGCCTCTTGACGATCTTAACCATACCAGGTGTCACCACAGTAGCTCGTCGTCCCCTACCATACCGTTTTTTTTTTGGTACTTCCGGTCACCAGGTATCTTTTGACTGTACGGTGTACAAAAATTCTGCACACACGTTAATCGGACAGCTCACGAACTATGTCCTTCTATCGTTTTCCAGCTCGGAACAAGGCAAACACAGCACTACGTTTCTGTTCGAGGTCCATTTTTCCGGATAACACTCGATTACAAAAGTAACACATACGTCCCCTGACAGCCAAAACACAATGTAAACAAAGCAACGAGGGGTCGTCCAATACAGTTTCGCGTGCAACGTAATAATGACTGTTGAAGTAATATGGCAGTTCAATTGCCGGACCCTGTACTTTCATGTGTGATAGCTTATCAAACGATTTGAATTTGATGTCATTCACACCAGTGAAAAAGTACACAATTGTCATTTTCGGGAAAGGAAGTTTTTTGTGCGCCATAAACTTGGGTTTAAATTTGAGCTACGTTGTATTGGTTGCATCAATTCAGCAAAACTGCAAGCAGTGATTCGTGAACTCGAGAATCTCAAGGAAACAAGTATGCCATCAATAAGAAAACAAAAGGAAATTCAAAGACAACCAACCCGGATCGGAACCGAATCGTACAAACGGGTGAGACTCGACGGTTTTCTGTGGCAGAGATCATGCAAGAACTGGGACTACCAATCACTAACAAGTGTGTAACTTAGATTCTGTGCGGATGTTAAAGTGATACTAGAAAGGCCAAGAAACCAAATCTCACACCAGTTTACATTGTTGCCAGATTGAATTTTGCGAAAAAATCATGTTTTGGACGAAAGAATGGGATAATGTAATTTTTTTCTGACGAAAATAAGTTCAACCTAAACGGCCCAGGCTGTTGCCCATACTATTATACACTGGTGGATAAAAGTATAAAGCCAACGTATATTTCACTGATTTGACGATTACCGTGTAGGCTTCCTCAGGCAAATTTGTGTAGATGTGAATGTATTAGTGTGATACATATTCGTTATGTGTTGATTCGCCAGGTATCAATCTGTGTATGTTATTAATCGCATTCTACTGTTTTCTGGCCTGAAAATAAGTTTAAAGACGGTAATCTGCGTCTTTTTGTTTTGTCTTGTCGGATTTGTTTTTTTATGTCAATTGAAAAAGTTTGCAAATAGTTTAAGTAAGAAACAAAAACAATAATATTATAATTTAACTCGTATTATTTACGCTGCTTAAAGAAAAATGCCGAGAAACAGACCGTTGACCAACTGTGAGAAGGTAAAAGCTTCGAAAACAAGAGTTGAGCTTGCGTGAAATAGGTATCCGAATTGGGAGGAGCAAGGATGTCGTCCATAATTACCATCAAATGGGCGAAAAGTATGCCAAGACGCAGCGATATGAACGTCTATCCACCTTGACAGCGCGTATCAAAAGGGAAATAAAACGGCAATCTACGAGAAGTCATCGGCAGAAATTAGAAAGGAAATCTAATAGGAGTCTATCGATATCTGCTCGCCGGATTCGTCAAATTTTAAACGAGGATCCCAATGTTTTGCTCGTATCAGCGCCACCTGCACCACGGCTGCCTTGGTCTAGAAATACCGATTTTGGGACGGAGAAGAAGAAGTTCAATCTTGAAGGACCAGATGGATTTAGCGCAGACAGACATTCGAGCTCGAACAAAACAATTCAAATTTGTTGTTTAAAATTTCAAATCTATTTACGTTGGAATCATCTTGCACAGTAGCGCCGCCTAGTCAACTTATTACTACATTAAATCTGACAGTTTTTTTTTTCTGGCAGCCCATTTTTCCCTTACCAAGAAAAACAAATCTTTGGCGCCATTTGTTATGCTATTGCTGCATGACATCTTGATGGAAGCCATGTTTTCACACAGGTAAATGAGATAAAGTCGAATATCAGGTTGTGGTTTTAGTAATCGTTGTCACGATAACAGGCAAGAGACGCCAAGAAAGGAGAAACGAAACTTTGGTGGAGGAACTGTAATGATCTGTGCTGGTATAAGCTTGATTGGAAAAACGCCTGTTTGCCTGTTATGACGCGGATGAACTGTGAAATGTATTGCCAGTTGTTAGAAGAAATTCTTATCCCATTTTTCGAAAATGTTATGGATGAGAACATGATTTTCCAACAAGACAATGCCAAACCAACCAAGGGATTTTTGCAGCACCCCGACATCCCAGCAGCTCGGATCAAAATCCGATTGAAACGTTTGGGGGTACTTTCTCATGATGTTTTCAATCATGGAAGGAATTATAAAACGGCTGGCCAATTGAAACGGGCAATTTAAGATGAATGGTCTAAGATGGATCCTCATATATTGAAGAACTTCATAACTTCTATGCCTCACCGATTGGAAAACGTCATAATGGGAAGAGGCGATGCTACACATTATGAAGTACCTTTATTAGTTGGACGAACATCAATAAACTGTCTTTTATTTTGAAAAATCAAACTTGTATATGTACTTATTTCCAACCCAAGAAATCATAACATGCAATTATTATTTTTATAGATATAGATATTATCTAGGAAAATTTGGCGACATGGAGTTGACATCCCTACTCTTCCAATTCGTATCGATTCAATTGGTTAGTCTGACAGACCTTTTCTTCCCATTCATGAATTTATCTAACGAATTATCAAAAGTATTCATTTACCTTGATTGCTGAATTAAAACAATTTTAACATTCTTATTTGATCACTTTATTGAAGCAAATAACTCCAAAATATAACAAATATAACCCATTTAACGTTTAATGGATATTAGTGGCTGCTTCAATCACACAACCAACACACTACACGAAACAACAACAATGGACTACCTAAAAATCAGATCGGCATTCCTAGATTTTAAGATAACAAAAACGACAAACTACCACATGGTAGAAATACGTATATAAATTTAAAATGACTCTCACGTCATATGACTAGTAAAAACTAACAAGTGTCTAACAAGGCAAGTGTCTCCGCGAAAATCTGTGAGGCCTTGGATGGGCCAGGACTCATCCGGGCCATGAAGAGTCTCAGAGCAGCTTAATGTTATAATCGACTTAGCACGTAGGAACATCAGCAAGGACCTTAAACAAAGTTTATGAAAACTTCGTAGGTCCTACGAGAGGGATGAGCTGGAAGTCAAGGTTCTAGCCGACCAAAGGGCCAGAAAAATGGGCAGGCTAGTTTAAGCGAATAATACCAGAGAGTTTGCCAGGGACGTTCAGGAACGTCCATGCGGCAATCACCCGGGGAAGTGGCACCCGATGCTTCTAAGAAGTGGATGGTGGCGAAGGGCTCCATTGGCCCAAAAACGTACGCGAACGTGGTATCAGGGTCGAAGGGTCCATCCTCACGACCCACAGGTCGAAAAGAGAGTAACCCCGGCGCAAAAGCGCTAAACCCAGCTCGTCTTTACACGAAGTCTCAAGCGCCGAAGGCGGCCCTAGTGCCAGGGCTGACTCCAGTACGGACAAGTGAAGTACCAAGAAAGGTACTATTGATGACCCAGCGATTAAAAGGGACATAGGCCCAAAAACGAAAAGAATTTCTGGAACCTGGCACGGAAGCAGAACCGGTGTGAGGCCCTCATCGTGGAGACCGAAGAGTCTAAGTACTCCAAAGTCCTTAAAGCGATGCGCGGTGACATAGTACCCTCACAGGCGAGATGATCCTGGAGCTTAAAAAACACACAATGCTGAAGCACTCAGCCCACTAAAAACTTGCTGAACAAGCTTTAGGAGTGGGGGTGGAGGTGCGTGCCCTAGCCACACAAGTGACTCTCCAGGGTAAAAACCAGGACGAGATCACGCAGGCTAGTGAAATCTCCACAGCAGCCATACGACTAGGGGCCACTTGGGACGATACGGATGTCAGTAGCCGGTTCTAAAAGTGGACAAGCTCAAGGTGGGATGATTCAGCGTGCACTAGCCACCAAAGGCATGTTTCAGATGCCTGGAGAGTGGACGCATGTCCTGGGAATGTCTGGGAAAGACCCGCACAGGAGCGAAATGTGTAGAAGTTGTGGAAGTATAGGCCACATGGCTCAGGACTGTAAAGAGACCCCCAAATGTCTTATGTGTACTAAGAAACCAGACGACAAACATGTCACGGGTAGGCCCAAAGTGAGGGAGTCGCCTTACCAACCCTACGGAACAGGTCCTGGATAGCCTCAATGTAGACCTGATCAACGTCGATACCAAGGGTACCTACCATAGAAATGGAGCGGAGTCTATCATCGACGTCACGTTCGGCAGCCCTGGGCTATTGAGCAACTGCAAGGGAGAGGATGGCTACTCCCATAGCGACCACTTGGCGGTTCGTTATTTTATCTCCACAATACTACGCAGCACGTGAAGGAAAGAGCACTCACCCCATTTGCCCGTAGATGCAGGACACCATACTTCAACAACGAAGTATTTAAAGAGGCGCTTGAGCGGCAACGAAATATTGGCGAAACCCAGGACTCGTGCGGTGATTCGTAACATTACTTATACGTATGGGAGATGCAACCATGCCTAGGAGGGACAAACCTAGAAATCGGATTTCGCCGGTGAACTGGTGGACAGAGCCGATCGCCAACCTTCGTAGAATATGGCTCCGCGTAAGACGGACAAGTCTGCTTCGAGGGTTTGTGTTCGAAATGCAATACGGATCCATGGTGTGACGCCTACAGGGTGGTAATGGCCAAACCAAGGGGTTGCCAGCTCCGATCGCCGGAGTTACTGCAAGCGGTCATTAGGGGTTTCGGTCCACGTCACAACCCGAGTCTTTATTGCCGTAGTATTGTCCCATGACCAGCGTTCCAGTATCTGATATCTCGAACCTGGTCACCATGACGGCTTTTTTGCTGGCTCCCAAAATGTTCAGGGTAGTAATGCAAAGATGTCTGGACAAGGGCGTCTTCCCAGATGTCTGGACGAATCAGAATCTAGTATTGCTGCCAAAAAACAGGGAGGCACCTTACTTCGTACAAGTGCCCTATTTGTTCATATCCAGCACCCATGTGAAAAAAATTGATAAATTGCCGGTAAGGTTATGGTGTGACGCCTACAGGGTGGTAATGGCCAAACCAAGGGGTTGCCAGCTCCGATCGCCGGAGTTACTGCAAGCGGTCATTAGGGGTTTCGGTCCACGTCACAACCCGAGTCTTTATTGCCGTAGTATTGTCCCATGACCAGCGTTCCAGTATCTGATATCTCGAACCTGGTCACCATGACGGCTTTTTTGCTGGCTCCCAAAATGTTCAGGGTAGTAATGCAAAGATGTCTGGACAAGGGCGTCTTCCCAGATGTCTGGACGAATCAGAATCTAGTATTGCTGCCAAAAAACAGGGAGGCACCTTACTTCGTACAAGTGCCCTATTTGTTCATATCCAGCACCCATGTGAAAAAAATTGATAAATTGCCGGTAAGGTTATGAAAAGCTTGAAAGGTACTCTCATTATCTTAACTTCGGTACAAATGTTCTCATTTATACCTGTGTGATTTGAATGATTTTTTTTTGCGGCATGTGTTACGACCGGTGTTCGTATTAATCGCCTGGAAAGTTCCATAAAGATGTAAGTTTAAAAACACTATGGTCGAAAAAGAAGTGTAAATTTCTATTCAATATCATGCACATAATTAGAGCGTAACAACCCATACATGTTTTCATTCTAATTTGTATAAATTTCTGGCGCATTTCAAACCTTGTCTCAAATATTGAATGCAAAAGTCGGTCTTTCCTAGCAATATTTTCTGCAAGTTGCGGTTTCAACGTTTAAGCTAATTTTTTTTCCTTCGTATCAGGATAGATTTGATTACGACATTGATTATTGGATATAATATATATTGTACCAAAGGTTTCATCATTTCATTATTATCAAATTTGCATCTATTATATTACTTTTTCTCATTAAGTAGCAGCAACGTATTCCTTTACAAAACAGTTCATAATTAGACACATCAATTTGAATCGTGTAGTTATAAATTGCTGTTTAATCTTTCAGTCCATTGTTCCTACTGGACCCCATTCAAACAGGAGAAATCTCCATGGGGAGGCATCAGCCCACAACAAAGCACAACACCAGCCAGCCGGCAGATGATCAAATTTATGAATTGCAAATTTATGCAGCAGTTCATATTAATTGCAACTGTCTCTTATAATCGTCATGAGACCTACACCTACGACTACTACCGTCTAGGTGTTGTTACGTGACTGAAGCGAAAAAAAGCATCGTTATTGAGTCCCATTACTAATACCAATATCTGGAAAGTGCTGTTCGCTGCCGGCTGCGATCGTTTGCATGCCACTCAACTGATTTGCGACATGCTACCATTTTATAGCGTGCATTGAAACCGCTTCTGCAGCTGCAACTGACGTGTGATAATGGTGTGACAAATGTGAAGCTCGTTAAACATCATTATCAGAATTTGAGGTTCGATCAATACCAACACCAGAATTTAATGTTGATTTATGAAATACCACACGCAATTTTCTAAACTTTTCAAACATGATATGACGTCATAAATCAAAAACCAATCACATTTCCGATCAATAATAACGTAAACAAATCGCAATCGGTGCTAAATTCGACATTAAATACCAAACGGGTGAAACGCGTAATTGAAACCTGTTCCGCGGTAGGGCACCCGTTCATTCGATCAGCTCAAACAAATCAAGCGGTCGATGCGTCGACTCGCCGGCTACATATAAGTGCCAAGCATTTCGAAATCGTCGTGGCTCCTTTCGGTGGTCTATATGAATGGTAGAATATCACTGACTAGCTGCCATCATCGTACCTGCAAGGAAACATGTTTTTTGACTTGACCAAACGACAACAGGTTCAACGTTTCCAATCGAACTTGACATTCAGGAAGGTTTCACCGGGAGGTTCTAAAAGAGGTATCATACACATATGTCGAATCGAAGGACGACCGGCTGATGCTGCAGTCAACCGGGGGTTTTTATTTTTGTTTCGAATTCAGAAACTTGTCAGCATCATCATCATTATTGAAACTGGTCCGATTACGCTTGGGCTTGTGGCATCCGGAAGACGAATGCAAGTGACTCGTCGGATTTGGGCTGTTGACACTTTGACGGAGAACGAGATACTTTACTTTGTGCTCTGAGTATGTTTTTCAAAACCACCAGATGTGTCACCTGGAAGCTTCTATTAGCGAGGATGTGCTAAATGATATGAAATTCAATGTTAACGTCTTGTTCATTTACATAGAAAGCATCATTCGATGGGATGAGTAGGTTTAATTTGACATTGTGTAATTTATGATTGGTGGTATTGGAGAATATTGAAGGCCGAATAATGTAATGAAACTGTGCATGGCAAATGACTGTTTAGTTATTGTATAACAATCTTCTTTGCCTGAAAATTCATTCTAATCCATCTTTGTGTTTTACTATTTTTGCAATGACATGAACCTAGAATCACAACGAACCTGGTTGAGCTCAAATCAGTTTAAGGAACGGGAAAGAAAATAGTTTAAAAAAAAACATGTAATTCTACGACATTTTATTAACATGGAAAGCTTGATTTGGCATAGACTCACTCGATATTTGATTGATTTGATAAATTCAAAATTCGTAATTTTTTAAGGATTATGACGGGTCCTCCCTTAACTCAGTTGGTAAAGGCGCAGCTACAAAGCAACACCATGCTGGAGGTGGCTGGGTTCGATTCCCGGTCTGCTCTAGGAATTTTTCGCAAAGGAAACTTTCTCGACTCCCATAGCGTATGATTGTCTTGCCACACAATCATACTAATGTAAAAATGGTACTTGGCATCGAAAGCTCTCAATTGACAACTGTGGAAGTGCATTTAGAACACTAAGTTGAGAGCAAGCAATAAGCAAATTGTGAAAGCAATAAGCATGAAATGCTAAAAGAAGAAGAAGAAAGACGAACTGAACAAGTTAAAATCAAATACCTGTCACTTTTTTGGAAATGTGATTTTAATTATTAAAAAGTCATTTTAGTTTGGGACAGAAATATTACAACTTATTTTTGTTCACTTGCTCTTAATGGGAAAGATCCCCGGCGCAACTCTGGCCGAACTGCTGCCATGAGGTTCACGACAGTATTATCCGAGATCTTCTTACTAGCAGATCCCATTTCTTGCGAAAGTCACTGATGTTTTTACAACTTTGACCAGTTTTCTGAAGATTTCCCTTAATTATTGCCAAGCATCTCTCGATGGGTTGACACTGTGGAACATTTGGTGGGTTCAAATTTTTGGGCACAAATTGTACATCATTACACAGAAAAAAGCGTTCCTGAAAATGAAAACGGACCGTGAACTAGTTCACGTATTCAGGATTTTTCCCTTTAAACGTTATTTAGTTCATGATAACGTGATTCAGTTCACGGTGTATTTTTGCTTGTTCTCGAATTCATGACTGCAGTTCACGGATCTGGGCACGGATTTTTTTTTTGCGTGTACTGTTCGTTAATACCAGGGTATCTTTAGCATAGTGACTAGTAGCGAGATCTGGCCAAAGTAATGTGGTTTCGGTGTGCCTTAGATTGAACGGAAGTAAACGTTTTTTAAAGTATTCATGGATGTACACATCCTTATTGATTGTTCCTCTCGTCACAAAAGAATAATTCCGACTTCCACGTTGACACATTCCCTGCCAAACAAAATACTTTCCTCCAAACTTTACAAGGCTAATGGTAGTCTTGATGTTTAGAAGAGTGTCTCCTTCTAGTTTTGTGTAGTAGTTAGTCCAGGAAGTGTTGCAAAATCCGCTTTAACGCATGTCTCATCGTCAAGAATTAGATGAAACTGGCTTTTTCCGAGAAAATCATAAAGCTTTCGAGTGCGAGTCTTGATCACGTTATTTTTTTTTTACGTTCTTGCTCTCTCTCGCTGACTCTTTCATCTCACCGACAACTGTTGATTTCGGAGAACTGTAGTAGAAACTTTTTTGTTCAAACTACACAGAAACAAAAGCGTTCCCAAAAATGAAAACGGACCGTGAACTAGTTCACGTTTTCAGGATTTTTACCTAAAAACGTGATTTAGTTCATGATTACGTGACTCAGTTCACGGTGTATTTTTGCTTGTTCTCGAATTCATGACTATAGTTCACGGATTTGGGCACGGATTTTTTTCCGTGTAGGAACAAACTTTTGGTCGTTCCTTGCAGAGATGGCATTTCGTACTAATGTTACGCCAGCGCGTGAGATTTGTACCTTCACAGAGGATACAACCATAACTCACCGCAGAAAATGCAAAGTGCTCTTTTATTCGGTGGTAAATAGACAGAGTGAAAGTGTGCGCCAGTGAGGGGATGGTTTGGAGTGAGTGAATCACTCTCTCTTTTAAACGACCGCTCTCACGTGCTCTCATCTGTCTTCGCCCACGTGCTCTCGCCTGCGATCGCTGCCGCCCCCCTTTTTTCTCCTTTAATATAAACAACCGCAGACCAAACCCTTTTTTTTTTTTTCTTTTTTAATGTAACCACGCAACACACGCATTTTGCAGAATACAGCGACCCCACCACGCTCACTAGGGGCGCGCCGTGGGAGCAAATATTTATCTCTTCTTTGTCTTTAATAGCGCTCTTCTTCTTTTTCTTCCACCACGAGTGTTTTGTGTAAAAAGAGATAATTAAATTTTCCCCGACCTCCCGGGCCGGAACCGCAAAGCTTTTATTTCACGGCTGGTATGTTTTGTTCACTTCACACTGTACCGGGATTGTTCCAGGATTCTATGATGTATATTTCACGCAAACATCAACGGACCTCATTTGTTTTTGTTTTTGTTGTTGCTTCGTTTACTCGCTCATATTTTTATTTTAATCAGTCAAAATTTTATAAATCAAAAATCTCTTTTAGTTGAAAGCTCGGTAATCAATTTTTGAAATGCTTGTCCCCAAACTTATTGACGTACTCAGCAATAGTTGCCAATTTCTCGCCCGTATTTTTTTGAAGATGAGTACCGCTTGATAAGCTTGTCGATAAAGTCGATGCGTTTTCCATAATTATCCTCGTCAACAAAGTTTTGTAAAGACTTCACTTATTGAACATGAAGAATTTCCCTGCTTACCGGAATTTGACGCTGACTTTGTTTTAAAAACCAAATTAGAATGCTCTGACAGCCTATGGGTAGGGTACTTATTTGAAATGTTTACGGTTAGATGTTAACATGAAAAGTCATAGAATTCTCTTAAAATTCAATTAATAATTACATGCCAATGTTTGCAATATTGTTCAAGTCTTTTAGGAAAATGAGTGAAGTTGGTCCAATCTATGAGGCATGTTTTTTTTTTAAATTGTTTTCCCGACAATAACACTTTGCACTAACCAGACTGATCATTTTGGATAAGACAAATTTAAAACGCAAATAAAATTAGCTCGAAACACCAAAATAGATTTCTACTGTCTGTCAATACACATTATTCGCGCTTGTTGTCCAGAGCGCTCACAACTACATATAAATCAAAGCGCATGCTGCCAGCCGTGGTGGGACCGTCAAAAATAGGCTTCAAATGGTGACCACTTCGAAGGAGGGTGCAACCAACCTCTCGTCCTCACAAGTTCCTACCTCACGCCTCCACGAGTCATATGATCACAAAAGACTGCCAGCTGAAACATGGAAACGCTGGTTGGCGTAGCCTGGGCAATGTTGTCATTTTGACAATAGCGAAGTGAGGGGGTGCG
The DNA here is from genome assembly GCA_024533555.2 of Aedes koreicus. Classification (NCBI taxonomy): domain Eukaryota; kingdom Metazoa; phylum Arthropoda; class Insecta; order Diptera; family Culicidae; genus Aedes; species Aedes koreicus. The sequence continues at coordinate 407,078 of JAHHFK020003949.1, read as the reverse complement.
ACCTGTAAATCATATCATATAATTTTCCATTCTCATATCAATTAATGATTTCAGCAGGCTTTGGAATCATCGTGCATTCCAAAACCATTTATCTCAGGAGCCTGGAGCAACATGACATGGATAAAAAGCTGAATTGGTTTTTCAGCATTTCAGCATAACATTTACATTGAATTTTCACTTCTGAACATTAACTACTATATTACTGGCATGCGCTTATGGGCAGTATAGGATTATATTTTAATATTGTGTTTAGTGGTATTAGGATTAGATAAGCCATTTATTTCAGAAAGCATCACACTGGGCTCTGCGATCGCTCCAATTGCTATCATAGAAATGTAACTAGAACAATATAAAGACATGTTTTAACAACATGTATTATAAAATAATATCTCTCATTGAAATTATAGTTTTGATATTTGGAATGATATTTTCTGTTTTCAGCATTTCCAGGACTAGTGGGATATTAATACATATCTAATTATATTTTTCCAGTAACAATCCAGTGGATGTCAGATATGTTTTGTACATACGCATATTATGTACTCGTATTGACTTACTGTAGCCGCTTTTTACATGGTCAAGTAATTTAATTGTCTCTTAAAATGCCATATACAGCATTCAAGTTGGAAGTTTGTATTAATAGCATTTTTGTCTTCTATGATACTTTATTTTTTTATGGGGTTTGCTGTCTGGTCGTTCAAAATGAACGGCATGATAGCTGCTGCTGCTTGCATCGAACCTGAGCTGGCAATTGCTACGTTTGAGGAAGAATATTGACGACGGAAAATCTGAGCAGAAATAAAGTGCCAATATCTAGAACTAGATTTTAGAACAAAATACCAAAACCTTGCCAAAGTGAATTTTGATTCGGTGTGCAGGCTTAGTTTGTAAATGAATCGGGGTAAGAAGAGTGTATTAGACGCAGATATCCGGCTTGATGTGGACGAGTGCCGACTGCAGCAGCTGCGGGTCCAGCAGAACTTGACCGAGATCTAGGACATCGAGGAGAGCTGGTTTGCAAAGCAACAAATAATTTACTTCTACCCAATTTTGAAGACAATATCTAATATCCTGTTTTGACATACTTGATAAAAAAAAAGAAGTGAAAAAAACTACTAAGAAGTTGATGCAGGATCGAACTAAATACAAATATTCTCATTACAGCGGAAGATACGAAAAAAAAATACGAAAAGTGGAACAAAAGGAGCAGGATCAACAAGGAAACATCAAACATTACTGGTGAGATCTAAGCAATTATAAACAAATACAAAATACATACTACTAAATACGTGCCATGATCGTAACAGAACATGTTGCGATAATGGAAGTGTAAATATAGTACAAATATCCAATTGATATAAGTATTGTGTTTATGCGGGGCTTGTTGTAAGTGAAAGTGACCTCGGAATGGACGTGAGTGACCAGGCATTCTGAAATGGGTCACTGGATCTCAACAGAGCTATCACCTTTCAACACCCGGGCTAAAAATGTTTACAGTTTGGGATTAGGATAAAAGCATGATAGCTGCAGACATTTTTCTTCCATAAAAGCACTGCCGGACAGTGGGCGTTGGATTGTATACACACACACACACACAAAAACCCCCCCCCAAAAATTTCCATTAAAAAAACCCAAAAACCCCCCAATAAAAAAAACTTCCCCCCCAAAAAAATTTTTTTCTACTTCTAGTCTATACGCGAAACACCCGATTTGGTACATATTGGTATAAATTGAAGCAAAATACCGCCTTAACAATATAAGTTGAATGCAAGATTGCCAAGAGTTTTACGCTTAGTTTGGATTGTAATTAAACAAGGAGAAACTAGGCGTCTGTTAAAATTCTTTTTTTTTTAGCGTTTTGGCTTTTTTCGCTCGACCTCTCGATCCGAGGTGTTGCAAACAAGCTGAGAGTGTCGTCTACAAACGTGTATTGAGCTAATAAACGAGCCTGACTGTCGATATATGAGAAGGTATTTACTCAAATTAATGCCTTCCCAAACTGCAGCGTTTTTTTGCCGCCGCGGCAGCGAAATCGCTGTGAAAAAATCACCATGAAATTACATGGCGGCTTATGGGAGCGCACAAACCGACACGATACGTTTTTTAATCGCGTCAGTTTGTGTGCTCCCATAAGTCGCCATGTAATCTCATCGCGGCGATTTTTCGCCGCGATTTCGCGTTTGGGAAGGCCTTTAACAACGTTAAACATAACAAGATGGCCAAAAGACGATCCCGAAAGTTGAACACGACGATGCTGTAGAGTTCTATTGAACAGATACAGAGTTTTATTCTACAGATATCTATTGAAATGAACACTACAGTATATGGGTTAGTAGTAACAAAAGGCGACTTCAGATTAGATGATACTTTGGTTTCAAAAACATTATTCTTTTTTTTTGCGTTTCAAGCTTGTTGCTTTCGCAATTAACTTATTGCTTGATCTCAACTTAATGTTCTAAATGCACTTCCACAGTTATTAATTAAGAGCTTTCGATGCCAGGTACCATTTTTGCATTAGTATGATTGTATGGCGAGTACAATCATACCCTATGCCCAAGAAGTTGAGAAATTTTCCTTAACGAAAAATTCCTAGACCAGACCGGGAATCGAACCCAGCTACCTCCAGCATGGTGTTGCTTTTTAGCTGCGCCTTTACCAACTGAGCTAAGTGAGGACCCAAGTTTCAAAAACATATTAATTGTGAAATTATTAAGAAAAATGTTTTAAAGGAGAAGACAGGAAATCAGTACCAATCCATACTGAGCTTTGTAATATACATTATTATGTTCGACACGCAATACCCAGGACCAGTACGTTGGATTGACACCCAGGTAAACAATAATCGGTTCCAAAGCGTTTTAACGACAGTTTATCAAGCAATAAAGTCGCCTTAAATGCAACATAAATACCGCTTTTGGCCCACTATACAGCTGCTTTACTGCAATACTATGATAATGCTTCATTAATACCATTTTGCATTCGAAATGCTTATTACAGGCTACATGCATTTGAATAGCATTTGAAATCCAACTTTACAATAGATAGCATTCAAGATGCTGATTTAATGCTAATATAATGCTTGTAGCATCTGAAATGCAGATTGAGGGTTGATTTACTGCATATGCTAATGCTTATTGGTTACCTGGGATTACTTAACCGTTGAGTTAAAATGAACCAACATTTCACATTGATTTCTACCTAATACGATACTATAAAGCGTTTACTTAAATTAAATTCTAGGTTTTTTTTTTCATTAGGGAGAATCTACAATTGAGAGATTCTCTCCGGGCTCACTCTCTTTCATTCATTACAGCGCCATTATAAAACTTTCGAGAGATTCTTTAGTACAGATCGAAACACAACAGTGCTGGCTAGCATACTCTTCACATACACACTACCAAAATGTCATGTAAATTTCTGTCCCCTGAGACCGGCACATGAAAGCGTCCTTTAGCACATAAGAATGAGTTGGAAGAGATGAGAAAATAAATTCAATCAAACGCATGTTTCGTCGAATTGCGTATGTGTCAGTTTCAGGAGACATAATTTTACACGAAATTTCTCTTTACGTTTCCCGACTTTTTACAAAAATGAATTACGTGTCGTGTAAAACTCATAATTTCTAAGTGTGTAGTAGAATGAAAAACGTAAAGGTGTTTGGTAAATGAATGAAAGAGAGCGAGCCCGGAGAGAATCTCTCAATTGTAGATTCGCCCTAATGAAAAAAAAAACCCTAGAATTAATTTAAACTCAAATTTTCAATACTGTTCATTTTCCGTATAGCTCTTTGTACTGTATTCGTACAATGCACGAATGTTCTTTCTGTGACAAGAAATGCTTCGGCTTCGTGCTTCTGACAGTTATCCGTGTGGCATTAATTACGAAGGTAGCTTCATAAAAAGTACAAATCAGTTATGTTGCAGAAAACAACGAATAGGTTCGTCAGTCCTACCTTCGATTGCCTAATATAAACTAAAATAAATTTTCTGTGAAGATGGTTCGGAAGCGAACCAATTCGCAGGAGATGGCCTCAGTAGGTCTCCTTCTCCACACCCTGAGTTCCGATCTCAGCTGTCTGGACGCAGATTTTCCTTCCCGCAAAACCAAGATCAGGGAAAATAAAAACAAAGGAAGGGGGCAGGCTGAGAATGATGTCTCGATCTTCTCCTTAGTAAGACGTTCTTCGCTCCAGGATCAATTTCGTTATGGACGTCTGAGATTAGTTTTTGAAGTCGGAAATTATCGATCTTCGGTGTGAAATGGTATTGAATGATCAACTTGTGACTTATCGTGACATTGAGGCAAACCGGAACAGTAGTTCTACTTCAATACATGTAATATGAACATTTGGTCTTCAAAAAGATTTGTTCACGTTGAATAGGGTGGAGCACTTCTTCGGCAGCGGACCAATTCCCTTAAATTTTTAAGCTATTACTGATCCGAATTCAAATTAAACATCTTAATATTTTGAACACGAATAGAGCCTCAGATGAGCTAGTCATGTACGAAAAATCAAGTCGTTTGGATAGAATACGGTTCTGTGTTATATGCATGTGTGTATGTAGGAAGTCACCATCCTATCGTAGTCCTTCCCCGTCCTTACCGTTCTAAATTCAACAGGATTGAATAAGGTTATGTATAGCAAAAGTTGCTGGCACAAAAGTTGCTAAGCACATGATCGTGTCTTTATTTTCAAACATTATACACACTAAGAAATTATGAATTCTACACGAGACGTAATTCATATTTGTAAAAGTCGTGGAACATAAAGAAAAATTTCGTGTAAAATTATGTCTCCTGAAACTGACACATACACAAGTAGACAAAAGTGTGTTTGATTGAATTTATTTTCTCATCTCTTTCAATTCATTCTTATGTGCTAAAGGACGCTTGCATGTGTCGGTCTCAGGTGACAGAAATTTACATGACATTTTGTTAGTATGTACATATTGCTAAGATACCATAGGGGCAACGAAAATAATCAATCACAACAAATCATTAGCGCATGATCATAAACTCGTCTATGTACACTACCAAACCACTACCAATTTTTTTTTACCCTCATAGACTATGAGTCATAGTATTGTATGAAATATCGTTTATGACGACAAACTAGCTTGCTTTACTCTCAAATACCGGGACACCGGTGGCAACATGATTAACAAAAAGGAGAGAAAAAACTAGCCCACTCAAACGCAAAAGTGTTGCCATACTTGCTGCTTAACACCGAAGCATTATTATTCGGTATTAATTTTGAAAAAATGAGAGCGTTACGTTCGACTGAACATACTTTATCAATACACCATTCGATCGGAAAAATTTACAAATTGTTTAGCATTGAAGTTTAAATTACGTACTTCAAGTATTAATAGTTCAAGTATGTGCTTAAATGACCTACATACATATAAATTTTCATTGTGATGTAAATATCACAGCATGTAAACTTGTATTTCCTTCCACACGAAGCAGCAACTTGCATGAAATAGTTCTAATAAAGTCGAGTTTTTGTATATAACAATATCCGCAATTAAGTTAATGTTTCAGAACTTTATACGCTTTAAAATGTTACTTTGTAAGTTTTGTGACGCTCCATTTATGTTCGTGATATTGGACAGAAATCCACACTACTTTTTCGAACAGTGTACTTTTGCTACCATATACAAATACAAAGACTCTAGTACCGATATGTGCAAAAATGTATTGCAAGGTGCAAAGTGGACTTGAGACCAATGGGGATCTAAAGCAGTGAACCATTCGCTAATTTCCTATTGTTTGTTGTTTAGGACAAGAACGAAATCTTACAGTGTTTCACCGGGATGCCTAAATCGAAACTTAAATTGAGCGTGCTGACTAACATGTTGACATTTTTTGTCCAGTTAAGCTTCCAACTTTCAAACATTATCCCTATATGAAGCTGTTCTTTATGTTGAATTAGCGTACAGTAATTTTAATTCGGTATACATGACAACCCCCTCGGCTAAATTTACTGAGCTTTTTTGATTGCATGTGATAGTGTCAGAAACACAGCGAAATAAAACAAAAATAATGATTCTAGCACCGATCAGCGAAAAAAATATTGCAATTCGTAGAAGGCAAGACGTACTTCGGAACAAGGGGTTCTTCAATAGTGAACCAATTTCAAATCGTTAGTTTCATATTGATTGTTGTAAAAACTATGTCCATTTTCTTCTTAACTATCCAGCCCCTGATATAATCACAAAGAAACACCTCAAACGACAGGAATAAACTTGAAATAAGTAGAGATTTCAGATCACTTATTGAAATAAATTCAACTCAACATTCAACGTCATACGAGTATTCTGGTAACAAGGTTAAACGTATGAAGGAGCCAGGGGCCTGGCAAGATATCACGGGCATTATCTGACTAAGGCCTGTCTGACGTTTGATACTGTGGGTACGAACACCTGCATTGTTTACAAACAATGAATCTTTTGATGATTGGATGTTAGAGACAGGGTTGCCACATGCACAGATTTATCTAGATTGACACAGATTTTTTAAATTTTTTCATACAGATATCTGTATGTGAAGATTACAGATTTTTGAGAAAAACCAAGATTTTTAAGATTTTTGGCAATTGTCTTTTCACTCAAAAACCTTAAATTCAAAATATGAGTACAGTTTAGGATCCAACTTTTTATAAATACTTTATTTTTGAAGAAAATTCCATTGAATTTCTCAAGATTCTCGGACATTCTTTTAGATATTCCTTCTTGTGTTTCTATAGGTATTCTTCAGACGTTTGTAGGCATTTCTCCAAGGATTCTTTCATGAGTTTCTTCAGACATTACATCGGCAGTTTTTTCAAAACTTTCTTGTGATGAAATGTTTGGAGGAATCCCTGATCTTGTGAAGTTTTGTGATTTTAAAGGGAATCACTGGAGGACACCTGAACGAACTATACAAAAACTAAACGTTTTTTCCTGCAGTAATTCTTGACGATAATCCTGATTTATTCGAGAGATCTAAGAAGATTTTCTGGCATGGGCTCTGTAATCTTATCTATTGAATTCTTTACTTTAAAAATTCCGCAATGGGTTTTTGTAGAATTATTTTTCAAACTTTGTCTACGATGCCTGCAAGGATTCTTACTTATAGTTCTCCAAATATTACTACAATATTTGTTTCAGGTATTCCGTTGGTGAAATGTTTGTTTCAAAGTTCCGCAAGAGCTTGTTCCAAAAATTTCGGTAGAATTTCTTGCAGTGATTTCTACAAAAATACTATTCTTCTAACGTAGAAGTATTTTTATGCATTCATGCAGAAGAATTTTGGGAAGTTCGAATAATGTTCTCGATAGTAATTTTTGCTATATGAAGCATATTTATTTCGAACGTGATTTTTTGTTATCTTTAATATAATCTTGCAGTGCGAAAACCTATACATATTTTGCGCAATTGATAAACAGTTGCAGATCGATTGCACCGATTACAAAAAAAGGTTTGTGGGCTTTGGATCAGATGGAGTTTCGGTAATTATGGGTTCTGACCGATCCATCAAGAAGCTGCTCAAACGTGACTGTTCTCATTTGATAATTATCAATTGTACTTGCCACTTTTTGGCCCTTTGTGCAAGTAACGCATGCAAAAAACTGCCATTGTACCTGGAACAAATGATGCGATATATCTGCAGTTACTTGTCCTGCAGCCTCAAACGATCCAAGCAATCCCAGATGACACAGTTCTGCATCCGTCTGCCACTAGATGGATATCGTTGGAGACAGTTGTCAAATGGAATATGAAACGGTTTTCGGAGCTCGTGTTGTTTTTCTCGTTCTTATCAAACTGAGACAACAGTTTTATTGTTTTCATCTTAACATCTTAATGACCCGATGACGGAGCCATTTATCTTCTTCTTAAGCTACGTATTGTCTCTTATCATCAAAACGAATCGAATCTTCCAGTCAAAAGCTATGGAATTCCTGAACATGTGCAATCAGCTGAAGTCTCGCTGTCGGAGCTCCTTGCAAATTTTTGTGTGGACCTAAAACACCTGACGGATTTAGGAGTTTCAGACTTCGAGAAACATCTTCGTAAGAAGTCAGGAATATATAACGGTGAAGCTGCGCCCTTTGAAGGAGTCGATAACCACCTGCAAGGACAACAAGGTGGGAGAACCAGAAGACTTCGAAACTTGTTGAAGAAAACGTCCGATGGGAAGCTGGCTTTTCACTTGCTAAGAAAGTTCATTGCGAACTTTTTAGTAATTCCGCATTCTTTTGCAGGAGTGAAGCGAGTTTTTTCGGAATACAATCTGAATAAGTCCAAAATCCGGAACCGCCTGAGTACGGAGGCAGAAGGAGGAAAGGAGGAGTTGATCAGCTAATATTAACATCAGAACTAAATTCTAAATTCAACAAATTAATGTACACGGATCATAACAATAATTGATTGTTAATTCAGTTCCGATTTTGTTCACATATCAAGGAACTTTATGTAATCAAAACAAACACCTCATGATTCATTATCATATCAAAACGGGTCTGTCAGAGTGCAATGATCGATTTCCCCCGAGAAAATGAATCTTTCGTATACTGATCTGTTTTCCTTTTACAGCACAAAATTTGAAGTAAAGATTTTTACTAAGATTTTTGCAGTTAAACACAGATTAAAAAGATTTTTTTGGCAAAAATTAAAGATGGGAACGAAAAATAATGTGGCAACCCTGGTTAGAGATGTTGGCTACAGGAAAATGGTTGCCAGTCAGGTCCCTGAAAGGAGCTGATTAAAACATACCCTCCGGTACACGTGAACAAATGGAAAATACGCAAAGGCAAAATTTAAGTAAACTTCATCTGTAAACGGTTTTCTAGATGATGTGTTTTTAATCTTCAAAATGAGGGTGATTAATTGATTTTCAATGGTGCATATACTGCAGGATTAGCCCGTTAGGATGAGTTTATGTTCTTATCAAAACATTGTTTAAAAATAGAAAATATTGAAGTTTTAGACCCAGCAACCCCTGATTAAGCCGTTAACTACCCTATAAAAGTTTGTTTTCCTTTTCATGATAATACAAACCATCTTTTACTTTTTTATTCTTGACCACAGTGCAATGCAAGGGGTCTTCATATTGGCTTGCAATGCTGCAAACAGGCTATGGTCGGTAGACCAGCATTAGAAAAAAATGTGGTCATAAAGCATGTCAATCCGCATGACGGCCATTTTTAGTCATCGCATCTATTTGAAGATCCAAAGATGATTATGCATTTAAATTTTTTATTGCAAAGTTTACCAGGGAGATATTATGTTACACAACAATAAATCATCACCAGAAATAAACAACAACAAATCAAGTTTATCCGCGTGGAGATCGTGACGTGTTTGCATGTCATTATCTTTTTCACACGTCTCCGCATCCGACGTTGCCGAGTGGAAATTCGTCCAGCTTGGTTGGTTGATCGATTGGTGTCACATTACAATGTAAAATGCGTTCCAACCTGCGAATAATCTATATCAAATAGCCTCTCAAACTTTCCGGTCTACACTCGCCTCGATGACCAGTCAAGCTGTCAGTTGATATTGAAATAAATAGCTTGATTAGTATTTTAATGTCGTCTAGGTTATACCTCGCTAACCCATGGGTATTGACGCGAAGGATTGCGTGGCAGTGTTGCCGGATGAAAGTACTGTCTTAAACCTGTCAACTGCGCTCCAAATAATGGGTATTTGATCACACTGTTTGAACAGCTGTGGAATGTTGGTGCTCAAGCATTTATCCGCACCGATTGATCGGTTCAACGGATGCCTTGGAGGAGCATTATAACGTTACCAAGGTTAATCTATAAATGGTTGATGGTCATATACTCACTTCCACAGAATACGCCAAAAACATCCGAAATTGCTGCCATTGGGCACCTCGGCTGAATATGAAATGGTCATTTTGACGCTACCGCTGCTTCAGCGATAATTATTTCATCGGCTAAATAGACAAGCAATTGCACTTCACACTTTGAACCTTACACATCTATTAACACTTGGGCACTCCCGACTACCATTCCAGTAATGGTGACGGCACTATTCTCTACCATACGCGTGCTTATTTCTCTTTCACTTCGAAGGCCCCCACTCTTCCTTTCTTCGTGCAAACTTGTGTGGCAACTATCAAGACACAATCGAATTCGCTGTTCCAACTTCCAATGGCTTTGAATATTTATTTTTAGCAAACTTGAAAATTTCACTTCAACACTACGCGACAACGACGACGATCATCGGTTTTGCATGACACGACACTGTTGCTTGGCGATGTTGAATTGCTTCATTTTGATGGCACGTTTCTTTTTCACATCTCGGCGATGCTGTTGCTGCAATCGCTGGGATGGTTAGGGATCCAACTTTTTTTTTCTCCAATACTTCTGGGTTCACTTGATATTGATAATCTAATTTTTCCTTCAATGCTATATGTGATTCATTGGATAGTTTTGTTCGGGATATTTGGGTTTATCAGACTCCTTCTAGATTATCACTACCAGAAGGTGGCCTAAGAGGCGATGACACATGAGGAAGAATGTTAGCTGGATCTGTAAAGAAACAAAAATTAGTTGACGTTAGTTAATGAAATCTACACATTTTGATTAGAAATTCGCAATAGTTGTCTAATCTGCAGAGCTTGTTAAACTATTGATAACAATTGAGAGTTATCTTATTACAAAAAAAAACATGCATACTCATTAACATTATCATTGGAATGGAGCTTGGAATGTGATTTACCTAACTATCAAATCTGCTAATTAATCTCCACCAGAAACGTGACACCATCCCTCTCCACGGTCAATTACTCATTCATAATGAACTCCCATGATCAGTTTCAAGAAAGCGGGGGGTGTTTATTATTTATGGTTGTAATCTTTTTCATTTCAAGACATTTGAATAATACCGCACGTCCTCTGATAAACATCTTCCCAACCTCAAAGACGGACATGTGAGTGGTGATGCTGCAAGGAGGGCCTCGCCATTCAGCCATCAATCGTACTTCCCATGCATGACCATGCCTTCATTGGTTGCCCGCGTTGAAACAAAGAATCGTCCATTACGTTAGCAAACAAAAATTGTAATGGGTTTGTAATTGAACACGAACCCGGTTTGTCTACCCGGGCTTTGGAGATACGCAACATACAGTTTCATGCAAATCATCACCTCTAAGAGTCTGGAGCTGGAATGTTTTCCAGATTATTGAAAATTTTCCACCTGACCTTCCTGCTTTCCCCCCTCGTTTCCAACCATTGCTTGTTAACGATGGGAAAAAGACACCCTCAATGATGACTCGTGCAGTGTACAGACTCATACCGTTTATATGTAACTCGCAGTGAACAACTATGCGGAGTAGACGTTTTTCCGACGAATACATGTCTGTAGAAGTCGGTTTTTGTTTACACACGAGTTCGGAATGCCCAGGCACCTTGAACACGGCCGCTAGAATTAGAGTTCGAATCAGCTGTGCTCACTCCATGGATGTGTGTTGGTTTGGTAAAGGGTTGAGGCATTGTACCGAGCAAAATTTCACAATCAATTAAATGCGGCGTGTATTCAAGGCAAAAAATAGGTTCTACCCTGGTCGTAATGCCAATAAGCAATTCCACAGCTTTTTACAACCAAGATGTGGGAGGCTTTCGTCGTCAATGAATGATTTTTTTTTCGGAAGTGGCACATTCTCTTGATTCATACAAAATTATTTAAGTACCCAATGGAAACCTACCACTCTTTTCAAATACGAGTTAGTTGAGAAAATTTGATTAATTAGTGATTAATTTAGCGATCAGATATCGCTTTATATAGTCCTCGCCTTAGTTTGTAACTCGAAACAGTCCTAATGCTGCAAACGTAATCCAATGGAGAGAATGCAATCATTGGATATATCAGCAGGAGCGGAACAATCGGCGTAAGCAACGAAAACGGAAAAACTTGAAGGAGTGTAAAAAATTAGATCTGCCCAAATTAATCTCGCTAATAATGAAAGAGGCAGTACAATGTTGACAGGTTAGTGACTAATTTTTCTGATTGTATGACAAAAGGTCGAAAGACAAAAGGTCGAATATATAAAAGCACGAATGGTCAAAAGGCCGAATGGCAAGCAAGAAGATAATATGTCGAATGAACAAAAGGCTGACGTTTTGTCATTCGACTTTTTGTCTTCCGACCTTATGTCGTGTTACCCTTTTTCTATGGAGGAATTTCAAGCTTATTGCTTATTGCTTGTTTTTAACTACGGGTTCTAAATGCCCATCTACAGATGTTTAATGACAGTGTTCGATCGAAGACTAAAGGGTGTACGGAATCAAATTGCGGCACACACAAATATTCGGCAAAATTCGCCCGTTCATCCAATCATCTTCAAACTTTCAGGGAGTAAAATAAAACATGTTATGAATATTTTCACATGTTTGTTTTATTCAATTTCAATTCCATATCCAAATTCACGACCCTTCTTCTTTACACTATTCATAAGGTCCTGTACACCATTTGGACCAACTTTTTTTTGCGTGGCAATCCATTTTTTCTTCATATCTTCCTCCGATTTCACTTCCTTAGGATGCTTCCAAAGTGCCTGCTTCATGATGGCCCAGTACTTTTCAATTGGCCGTTGTTCCGGTGAGTTCAGGGGGTTGAGATGCTTCGGCAACGAAATTGATCTTGTACCACTAAAAAACCTCTTTCGAGTGATGGCACGAAGCTAAATCCGGCCAGAAAATCGTAGGACCATCGTGCGACCTCAGAAGAGGAAGTAGACGCTTTTGGAGGCATTCCTTCAGGTACACCTGTCCATTGACCGTTCCATTTGTCACGAATGGGGTGCTCCGCTTTCCACACGAGCAAATTGCTTGCCAAATCATATATTTTTTGGCAAACTTTGTCATCTTCTGCTTTCTAACGTCCTCAGGGACATCGAATTTATGATGAGCAGTGAAAAACTGGAACCCCGGAAGCTGCCGGAAGTTTGCTTTTACATACGTCTCATCATCCATATCGATGTGGTTTCGTCAACATCTGGGTGTAGAGCTTCCGTGCACGTGTTTTACCTACCGTATTCTGCCGTTCATCGCGATTAGGCGCCTTTGGGACTTTGTACGTGTGTAGTCCTTCACGTTGTTTCGCATCTTGCACGAAAGTTTTGGTTAGGTTCAGTTTCTTCGCCACATCTCGAACTGATCTGTTGGGATTCCTCTTGAAAGCTTGAACTACCCGCTTGTGATCCTTAACACTATACGGAGATCCATTTTTGCCACTTTCTTCTTTCCGATCGCTGGTCAAACGTTCGTGGTACCGATTTAAAACACGAGACACCGTAGAATGTACCATTCCCAGCTTCCTGCTGATGGCACGATGAGAGCAATCTGGATTTTCGAGGTACGTGCGCAAAATTTCTTTGCGCCGCTGCTGTTCTTCCGACTCTATCTTCGCAACGATTGCACATTTGCTAGTGAAACTTACATAGCTTAAAAAAATACACATTGAACTAATTCCACCCAAAATTTCAATAGAAAATACCCAATGGGTAAAAAGTTACAGCCATTCAAAAGTGGTGCAATTTGATTCCGCACAACCTTTAATAAAGCGTCTCCGGAAATATTTTTTGTAACTTTGTCGCGTCAGTGGTCTGACTTTCTTTCAGTATATGGTTTAGCTGTCAGTGGATCCATTCACCTTGGCGTCGACGTGCATATTGTTTACTTCTAAATTGAAGTTGAAGTGGCATTCGAATGGCGGTTAGAAAATCCTAATCGTTCACAGAAAACAATCGCGAATTCGGTCGATGTGACGCAACAAACGGTGTCGAATGTCATCAGCAAGTTTCTAGAAGCCAAAACGGTTCAGAGGAAGCCAACCAAGCAGTTGAAAAGGCGAACACGCAACAAACAAAATGGGAAACAAGTGATGAAAGAATACAAGAGGAAGCCCAACATTTCGGTCAGAGATGTTGCGAAAAACGTGGATGTAGCTAAGTCAACTGTGCAGGACATTAAAGTGAGATATGGACTGAGATCATTCAAATCCCAGAAGAAACCTCGCCGAGATGTGTTAGTAACGCCTTGGGAACAATGGACCGACCCAAGGCAGGGTGCTCGAGGAGGTTGATTAAGGTTAGGGCTAGAGATGTATATATGTAAATATTTGTTAATAGGTTAGATTTGTCCATAGGTTAGATTTGTAAATAATTGTAAATTTTGGCTAGGCACTTTTGATTTGTATAGCATCTATTACATTAGAAAAATAAAATTCCTATTAGATAGTCCCTCGGAAACGTCTTGCATGTCGCTGCCGATGACAACTACTGCCACTAAGGCTGTCATTTTTTGATATACCGGAAAGGGAGAAATGGAGAGAGGAAGAGAAAGAAGAGAGAGTGGAAGGGTCGAATAACCTAGGCGATGACGACGAAAAGAATAACGAGGCAGAACGTAATAAACCGAAAGACCGATCGGACGTGACACCAGTTAGCCGGAGTTCTTTTTCCGTCGAGGAATTCGTCGGCATCGAGAGAGAGATCGAAGGAGTCCTAGAAAGTGACTGGCTTGGAGTGGACAGTTGAGTGATACGGGAACGGAAACAAGGGCGTCGTGTCCCGAAAGTGCGTCAATCTAGGGCAAAAAATCCCTTGTCCTAGTGCCACGGTAGCGCCACTTAGAGAAGTTCCGTAGTGCAGACAGGCGCTAACCCCAATTACGCAGAGCAACCAGTTTAGCCAGTGGAAAGCGTCCCTCGGCATCCCAGAAGTTTCCCTGGCCAGAATAATCATCTCGAGCAGCGAGTCCCGTACTGGCCGGTGAGTCATCCGTCATTGCCGCGCCACACGCCACGTGCTTAAGTGACGGCAGTTCTGGAGGTGATGGTTGGACAAGGTCCGGTGGGTTCGCCTCCTCTTTCTCACCCCAAAATCCGATGGGCCAATGGGCCCGGTGCGAGCACGCGGAACGTCGCAGCGAAACCGGGAAACAGTTCACTTATCTCTTACACAGACAGCTTCAACTTTGATTTGGTAGGACTCGCTACTGTACTTGTCTCTTGAGGTTTGTATGCAATCCCGGCGGAGCTGCCATTCTTTTAACTTTTATTCTTTGCTAAGGTGTGACCCATTTAGTATTGGAACAAACATTTTTGATTCTAACAGCGACCCTAGTGGTCGGATTTGTAAACTATGACATCTTATGTTTTCCCTATAACAATAACAACAGAAGTTTTTTTTTTCGTGGTGCAGTTCGAACGTGTTTCAGAGAAATACAAAATGGAAGAAGAAAGAAGAAAAATAATTGTGCGCAATCATTTGGAAAACCCTTCGTGGTCTGGGCCAAAACTTGCTAAAATGTTGGGGTCTCCCCGAAAAACCGTGTGGCGTGTTTTGAAAAAGTACAGAGAAACTTTGTCGACGGATTGCAAGCCTCAAAGCAAGCGTC
Organism: Aedes koreicus; assembly: GCA_024533555.2. Taxonomy (NCBI): domain Eukaryota; kingdom Metazoa; phylum Arthropoda; class Insecta; order Diptera; family Culicidae; genus Aedes; species Aedes koreicus. The sequence continues at coordinate 391,669 of JAHHFK020003949.1, read as the reverse complement.
GGGTGGGTACTGTCAACCTTCAACTGCGGAACAAAGTCATCAAGAACATTAAGGCAAACCCCAACATCTCAGACCGCGATTTGGCCAAAACGTTTCGCGACGCACGCAGTACCGTGCAACGGATTTGTCTCCGGGAAGGCTTCAAGTCATACCGTGTCTGTAGACAACCAAATAGGATCAAAAGCAGAACAATGTGGCCAGAATTCGTGCCAGAAAAATGTATGATCAGGGTTGATAAAATTCAATGGCTATCTCCTCATGGATGATGAAACCTATGTAAAGGGGGATTTCAAACAGCTACCGGGACAAAAATGTTACTTGGCTACGGCTCGGGGAGATGTTTTTGCCAAATTCAAGTTTGTGTTTGTAGATAAATTTGCATGTAAATACATGATTTGGCAAGGCATCTGTAGCTGCGGTAGGAAGACCAAGGTTTTCATCACTGATAAGACATTTAATTCAGAGCTGTATAAGAGCTGTCTCCAAATGCGAATATTGCCATTCATCAGATCCCACAATGAATTTGTCATGTTTTGGCCAGATCTTGCAAACTGTCGTTACAGTAAAACAGTGTTACAGTGGTATGAAACAAACGGGATTCGGTTAATACCGAAAGAACTCAACTCACCAACCTGTCCCCAGCTCAGACCGAATGAGAGATTTTGGGCTATTATGAAGAGGAAACTGAAGATGAATGGCAGTGTCGTCAAAAGCATCAATGAATTGAGAACCAAGTGGAATAAGATTGCCAAAACGATGGATGAGAATAATGTGCGCTGGTTAATGAAACGTATTCCGGGAAAAGTTCGCAAATTTCTTCGAAATCGAGATGATTATTTTTTTATTTATTTTCCCTCTAAAGTTCACATAAAGTCAAACATTTTAGTTTAAATAGAATACTATTTTGTTAATGTATATCCGAAATATGCGCAATAGTCTATGTTCCAATTCTAACTGGGTCACACCTTATTGTTCACAAAATGGACAAGGACCAAGTGGAAGACGACCATGGGATTCTTTGCAAATTGTGTGGTTGGCGAAGTGATGCTTCGAGTAGTGACTAGTGACCGACTATGATCATGGTCAAAATGACCATTAACAATAGTCGATTCAACATTTACTATAATGTCGGTATAGTCTTTGCAACCACGACCATAGTCAAAAATACCATGAACGTTGTGAATTTGGCTATTTTCATGGTTATTGAAACAATTAAATGCAATAGTCATCTTCACCATGATTTAATTCTCGGTACAACCATGGAACTATTCTCAGAGTACATTGAGATTAGTATGGTGTAAAATATGGTAGTAATTACCGAGAGATTCAGATGATGAAAAATAGCTAATTAACAAAATTTATCTCAAATACTTAAGAGAAATTGTTAAGAACTTAGTATCTTAACAATTCAGGGAAAAAACTCTTATAAGCATTATTCTCTCCTAAAGTATAGCAACTAAAGGGCGAGTCGATAACTATTGCAACACTTTCAAACTTTTTTTTAGTTTTTTTTAATTTGACAGAAATTAACCAAATTTTGCACAATTTATTCCTGAAGTGTATTGTGTCCGTGATTGTTAGTGCGATTGTTGTCATGGTGGAAAGAAACCGGCATACCGTTCGTGAAAGGAGTTTATTCACTCATGTACAAAACCCTGAATTGTAGTAGCATCGAAACTTACATCAAAGCTGACTTTAAGCAGCTGCCTGTTCAAGAGCATTTCACAGCCAATGATGAGTTTGAAGAGGGTGTTTATTTCAAAAAGAAAAAGCTGTCCAAATGCTTAATTTGGCAAGCAATGTTTAAAGGGTGCGGTAGAAAAAATGGTGAAAATGTTTGCTCCAATATTGGGTTAATTTGTGTAAGTAATGACTTTTTTCTGTTGATAGTGTGTTTGTTTTTATTTATTTTCAAGTCAGAACATTGGAATAGTTTTATTGCAAACATATGAAAATGTATGCCAATGGAGTGATTACGAGTTTGCTGCCCGCCCAGAAGACGCTTAAAGAAATTTCCACGGAGATAGCATGCCATTTGGCGACAGTTTATGGCATCAAAAAGTTTCTACAGGATGGTCCTAAGCAGCAAAAGCCGGGAAGTGGAGGTCCACGGTTTGCACGTACGCCAAAGTTGTTCAATTTTGTCCTTGCCAATGTTGCTCGCAACCCGGTACGTTCTATTAGGAAACTTGCCAAAGAAGTCAACAATTCTGAAAAACCCATGCGAATAATCACCAGTGAAACTAGATTATGGACCGGGTAAAGGAACTACAAGTGACTATTTCGGAGAAATTTATTTCTTTGTTGAAGAAGGAAAAAATGATAATCCTATTCTCCGAGGAAAAGCTGTTCAGCATTGATGCTGTGTCCAACAGCCGAACAGACCGATTTATTACACCGAAGAAACTTGAGGATATTCCGGAGAAAGTGAAGTTTAAGTTCTAAACCAAAAATCCGGCTGATGTTTGGCTTGGTGGTGTCCAACATTTTGAAAATGCCAACTGTTTTCAATTATGCTGGTGTTAAAATCAATACCAAAGTATATATCGGTTTTTCGAAGGACCAAGTACTTCCCTGGGTGAGGATCCACTTATCTGAGGATCAATACGTTGTCCTATAACAGGATGACGTCACACGTCAAACCGGACCCAACGATGGGTGATGGAAAATATAAAGTTTTGGCCGAAAGATTTTTGGATTATTCGATTTAGGCGTAGGTTGAAAGTCTATAAATTGACATAATAGAAACAAATGAACACGAAAATGTTGATATTATTTGAAAGAAATATCACACATTTTCGCATTATTTCCTGCCCCACCCTGTACTTATGGAAAGCGTAGTGATGTTTTCTTGACAAATCAACGGGGAAATTTCTAAAATTGAATGCCTACAAAAACGTCTTTTGCCTTTGCGTAAAGAATACTAGACCAGACCAGGCCAAATTTTGTTTCATGCCACTAGTCTATAAGCTTACTTTGGTGGTATGAGGCTATTTAAGTGGATATTGTCCTAAATGACATGACTCCTCCGAACTAGACTGAGCTCCGTCCGAGCGAAAACTTTTGGGCTATTATGAAATGAAAACTTAGAAATAACAAGAAGATAGTAAAGGACGGAAATGAAATTCTTAGGATGTGGAGAAAAATTGAGAAAAAGATACCGACTAAAGCACGATTCAAAGTAAATTTGAACGCATTCAAGTGATCATAACTCAAGAATTAAATAACGTACACGGTGAATAAAAACGTCAAACAAAAGGGTATTTATTCAGCTTTTGAACGATATGTAACAAGTTATTACGTTTTACCGTTTCGAACAAACTGTCGCATCCTACTTGTGATCGATGCCATCATGATCTGCACAGTCGCTGGTGACACTGTACCGGCGAACTTATTCCATTTTAAACGCATATGTTGTGCATTTGTCACTTCTTTATCGCATCCTCAAAGTTTTCGCTTGACAATTGCCCAATATTTTTCGATCTGTCTGAACTCAGGGCAATTCGGAGGATTAATCTCTTTGGTGACGAAATTAACATCGTTTGCAGCATACCATTCTACTACCCCCTTAGAGTAGTGGCAGCTGGCTAGATCCGGCCAAAACATAACGTTGGTCTTGTGTTGCCGAATGAAGGGTAAAATCCGCTTTTTCAGACACTGTTTAATGTAAATCTTCGACGTCATTGTGTGAGATGTGATGAAAACCTTGGTTTTAAGGCCACAACTGCTGATTCCTTGCCAAATCATGAGTTTCCGAGCAAACTTATTAGCAAAAACAAATGTATACCTAGAAAGGACATCTCCACGACCAGTTGCCAGGTAAAATTTTCGTCCGGGGATTTGTTTATAATCCATTTTGACATATGTTTCGTCATCCATTAAAATACAGCCATCAAATTTCGTCAAAAATCGCTCGTATAGTAATCGTGCTCGCTTTTTGGCCACTTTGTTTCAGGGAGCGACTCGGATGTTTACTGGCACAAAAAGACTTACATCCTTCTCTTGAAAGGATGTTACGCACGGTGTAAAAGTTGAAATCGTAGTTCTTTGCCAAATCAGCTCCTCAGCTCTTTGTCCCTAGTGCCACTTTCATGATAGATGCGCTGTGCTCTATCCACACTCAGAGTATCCTTGTAACGTTTTATTACAAGACACACCGTTGACTTTGAGAATTTTAACACTTTTGATATTTTTGAGGCAGACCACGAAGGATTCTCTATATGTTTGTGCACAATTAACTTTCTTTTCTCTAGTTCCATGATCCGTAATTTCGAGATGCGTCGATCAATCGAGAAAAACTTTTCACCAATTTCTTCGTCAATGAAACATCAACAAATGCTTGTCAAACGTTTTTTGTTCCAATCACCAGGGACGCGGTGGTGTATTAAACCGTGCGTCCAGATTTACTTTGAATCGAGCTTTACAACTTATGACTTAAGAATTGTGTTTATCGAATAAGTCTTGCGCTGTACACAAAATCCTCCTAATTGTTAATCAACGAATGTTAACTGAATTGATTACCTATACAATATCACAAAACATAATTGCTTTCACGTCGATAAATATATTCAATGTTATGATCAATCTTTAGAGTTGCAAATCGACCTTTAAAAATATAGATACAATAAAAGCTAGATCACGATCATAAGAACATCCGACAATTGTTGAATAAACCTTTTCTCCACTGAGCAGCATTTAAAAACCTAATGTATAACGAACGACTACTAGTAAACTCGCTGGATATGCCACATTAGTTCATTGATAAGCGAACTGAGTATAAGCTAATATGCAAACATCATCACGTTTCATCCAATTAATATTCCGTAATCAGCTGAAGCCGCTGAAACGATTTCTACGCCATTGCATCTTCCAATAAATTTCATAATTTTTATGCATTCGGTGGCGCGGTCGGCAAAATCGGCCACCGTGCCACGAAAACGAAATGAAAGTGATTCCACGTTGAAAGTTTTGCTTCGACCGCTGTTGTTGGGTTAGGCCATAGCATCCCCAGAGTCACCCGACGACAGAATAACAGCACAAGCGTAGTGCTTTTTTTTTTTTTTAATCATTGGACATGACCATTTTTAAATATAAAATGCTTACCAAGAGGTGGTCTATCAACTCGCTGTCGCCTTAGCGTGCAGAAACCGCTTGGAAAGATAATTTTTAGCTGGGCGATCGTAAAATAGTACCATCATCTTGAAGAGCGGTAAAGTTTAGTTCTCGCAACGCAAAATGCAGCACTATGGTCATGGTGACTGTGAACCGAATGAAGGTACTTGCGACTGCTACATACATAGCGGTGAGGATAATGACAGACAAGTGATGCACAAGTGTACTGACCGACATTCAGCTGGTAATGCTGTTAAATTTATTATATCTTCGCACAAGGTACTTTTTGCGCGGAGTTCTCCCAATGCCACAGGCTTCCTTGGAAGAAGTTGGGAAAACACAGCGTCCGATTGACCACATATACTACACAGTGAGGTGTCACAGCTCAAGTCGTGAAGTCACTTGGACGAGTAGAACGATCTTCGTTGAAATTGTACTTCAAAGTTCATACGGTACGGTTAACTAGCTGTGGAGGTTGACGTGTGGTCACTTTACTGCATTGACGACAACGATCTTGACCTCGCAGTAGCTCAACCTCAACGCCGTCATCGCCATGCACTTGTTTGATGGTGGCACGTGAGCTTCTCAATCAATCAAGAGTCGGTGGAGGCGATCTATGGTGGAGTGTGACGTTTGATACTCTACACGTTACGTCAATAGTTTAATCGAACCAAAAGCGACCTAATCTCGCAATGATGGGTGTTTAACTGTTCGGCGCTCTTGGGTACATTTGGAGTGGGTTAAAATTTGCGTTTGCCTTGCTGATTCGATCACATGTTAGCGGAATGATCGAGTGAAGGCTGTGTGAATTCTTAATTGGACGCAGGTAATTATTTACACCGGTTCGATGTAAATCAAAAAGCAGTAAAATGTTAACATTAATTGAAGTTTGATGGACATCCGGGTGCTGTGTTGTTTGCAACGAAATTCCGTTGTTTAGTAAACTGATTCCATTTAGGGTTTGGTGAGAATTATCACCTCTATCTAAAATTCAAAAGTTCTTGACGTAAGACTATGTTAACAATCAAAGCTTTATTTAACCATAAAGGTCCGTTATTAATCGATTCGGATAATTCAGTCGATTGTAAAACGATAAAGACTCACGGAGCAAATATATGTAAATAATCAAAATTGGCAGATACTCATGAAAGGGTAAACTCTGCTCAGCTTGCTTTGAATTGGTAGGTCCCCCAATTTGAATGTTTATCGACTCCAGCATTTGAGATTGATTTTGATTTTTGAATGAATCGAGCATTTTCTTCCGATTCACAATCTGAAAAATCTGATATCACAAGTCACTTAATGGCGAGTATTTTAAGATGAAATATAACTTTATTTAATGGACGCCAGTAGATTAAGCTCATTTATAGTTGATCTTGATGCTTTACGGCTGCGGTTTGCATTTTGTCTTTCAAATATCACATTTAAAGAAATTTGCATTTTCTCTAGCTAGTTAAAACCTAATTTTGCACTTCTATTTCGTCACTCAAACCTACATTTTTCAAAACTTTATTTGCTCTTCATAGTCTTATTTTAAGTCAAATCATACTGTCACTCGAAAGAAAAGCGTCGTACAGCTGCTCGTCCAGAACTGTCAAAAAGATTCAAACGGAAGGATAAGAAAAATGTGTGAGCATCGTTCTTATAGCGAATTCGTTTTTGTATCTGTTCCAAACTGGATCGGGTACCAAAATTGGGTCGGCTTGTTGTGTGTGGAACATCAGTGTGTATGGTTTTATTTATAACTCGTATCGGGTTGAGGTTGGTATATATTCGGGTATCGCGGGTTGGAACTAGTTCCAACCTAGGTTCAAAAATGAATTCGATATTAGTGGATGAGAAAAAAAAACATCAGGTAGTGAAATTATTGAAATTATCACATCAGGCATCACATCACAAACCATCATTAATTGGCAATGAAATAAATGCATCATGCAAAAGACAGCTTTGGTGTCTGTTGAACTTGACACAATGGAGAACAAAGCGGCAACAGAGATGGTTTGTTTTTCTAACTATCAGACATTCGGTGTCTTCATTTAGAAAACTCATTTCAACTACCACAATTTAGCTAGTAAAAAGTAGCTTATGTATTTAAAAAATATCAAGAATTGAATTCAATTGTGACATACGTCCATGATATGAAGTTTGTTATAGATTTCTGGGGATTAGAAACTTTAACTAGAAAAGAAATAATGTGCAAACTCTTTTCGACTCTCTTGAAATCTTCAACTAGATTGATTCCTTGGCCTCAAAGCTAGTATTTTGTCAACATGATTTCTTGTTTTTATAGTCAGAAGAATAGGTAACAGTTCACATGATCGCATGCTGCTTCCCTCTAGTGCCCTACAAGTCATCAACGCCCTGCGAACGTTACAGAGCAGACCTGACCTACAAACTCGATCGCTCATTGAGAAGGTATATCGAGCTCCAGCACCTAGGCATGAACGTCTCAAAACCATTGTGTAGTTCGGATTGACTGTGCAGAAACTAGTGGATGACTTGAAGGCGGCGAACCAGTTCTTGCATTTGGCCAATCGGATGCTAGTGCAAGAGCTTGTTGAGATGTTGTCCCAGATCGTTCAAAATGTAGGCAGTGTACAAGAGTAAACAACAAGACGCAATTCTGGTAACGTTTGGCGACTTCATGGGAAGATTAGTGACTGCTGCAAGTCATATTTCAAGCCCCAGCCGGGGCTTTAAGGCTGATCGAAAGTGAACCAAAGAGATAGGGACGCATTCGTCGGCCTCTGCTGTTTATAATGTGATAGTTGTTCTCACAAAGGGACGCTCTGAGATTCGGAGGTTCCACTCGAACTCAGTTGAACTTCTTACCGGGATAGAGCAAATTACTGTTGAGGGTCTGAAAAGTCTGATGCTCAAAAGAGAAGGTACGAGTCCGTCCTGGGGATGAAATAACTTTCGAAGGAGGATTGTTTCACCCACACGGTAAATCGTCGAGATGAAATACGTAATATCACAGATGCGACATACGTCTCGAACATACGAGAAGTGCTGATGGTATGAGTCTTATTGACCCATTGGGACTGATCTCCCATTTTCATGTTCACGGGACAATAATTTGGGCTTCCGGGACATGGGACATGGGCATCCGAAACAGGTTGGGATGAGTCAATAAACGAAGACCTCTACTGAAAAAGGTCCCAATGGGTGGATGTATTTCCACTGCTGGATAAACTGCCAATACCACGTTGGTACTTCTCACCGTTTCCCGATACCTTGGAAGGCCTGCAAGTCCCTGTTTTCGTGGACGCCAGTGGTCCGGCCAACTTGTGCACCGTATTCTTCAGATTGGTGAAAAATGGCTGCATTCAGCTGTCAATTGTGGGGGCGAAAAGCAAGGTGGCACCTCTGAAGACGCCTTCAATCCCATGGCTCGAGTTGTAGGCAGCAGTGTTAGGAGTGCCCTTTCGTGCTTCGATTCTGGGCTATCACTCCTTTCCAGCCGCTCAACGCTTCCTTTGGAGTGACTCCACTACGGTATTGGCCTGGATTTGTTCTGATCATCCCGTTTTTACAAGTTCGTGTCGGTTCGGCTCCAGAGATCCTTACTTTAAGTGACACCAAGTGTCACGATAGGTACAATCGAAGTTGAATGTCGCGGATCTTGCTACAACATGGAAGAACGGGCCAAACCTAGAGTCTAATAGTTCTTGGTTGCGATGACCTGAGCTCTTGCGCTATGAGAAGAAGTCTGGGCCGCAACAACCCTCCGTAACGACGACTTAGGAAGAAGTGCGAAAGGTCCAGGTACACTACGATCACACAATGCTGATGGAGTATTCCAGGTTTAACCGGATGACGAAGTTGCAGCGAACTATGTTCATCGATAGCTTGCACCCAAAGAACATGGGATAAAATCTGCGTATTGAGGTACTCACCCAGGAAGAATAGTCCGGGTCTAAAATGCTGCTGTGGAAAATGGCGGAATAGGACGCTTAACCAGAAGAGAGAACCAGGCGGGAAAAAAAACTCGGGGTAGCCCGAATCGTCATCTTAGCGTGTCCAAGTCGAGTCCAATTTATAAATTTTGGCCTTTCGTGGACAAGAAAGGGGTCTTTTGGATGCGTGGTCGGATCGGTTTTGCATCGTAAGTACCTTTTGGAGCCAAGTATCCTGCTATTTTCTCTAAATGCCATCCAGTAACAACACTCATTACTGATTGGTATCACCGTCGGTTTCGTCATGCCGACAGTGGTGAACGAAATGCAACAGTGCTTCGAAGTTGCCAAGCTGAGATCTCCAAAACCATTCCCAAAGTTCCAGTAATGACACCTCTTCCCATGGAAAGGTTGCAGCCATTTGTGCGTTCATTTACATTCATCGGGGTAGCCAGGTGAAACGCTGGATCGCACTATTCACTTGCCTCACGGTACGCGCTATGCACATGTAGTTAGTTCATAGCTTGTCCATGAAGTCATGTGTTATGGCTATCCGGAGCATCATGTGTCATCGTAGAACACCAGCAGTATTCTACTCCGATAACGGCACTTGTTTCCAAGGGGCCAAAATGCAGCTTCAGAAAGTGATCGCTATAAACAACGAGGCCATAGCAAATATCTTCACGAACTCGCAAACCGCCTGGAAGTTCATCCCTCCTGCAGCTTTCCACATGGGTGGAGTGTAGGAGCGACTCGTCAGGTTGGTAAAAACATCAGTCTGTCCTGCTCGGGACATCCTTCGAAAGCCCGATGACGAGATCCTGGAAACCATCATCTACGGAGCAAAAGCATTAGTTGATTCCCGACCGCTGAACTGTATCCCATCTGAGTCAGCAGATCAGGAGTCGTTAACTCCCAACCACTTTCTGTTGGGTAGCTCAACGGGTAACAAATTCCTCCTGCCAACCGAAGGCAATGGTCACGCAGCACTTCGTAGTAGTTGAAAACTGGCCCAACCGGGGAGTTTTGGAAGAGATGGATAAGGTCGTACTTGCCAGTGATAACCCACCGATGCAAGTGGTTCGAGGACGTCATGGAGTTAGAAGAGGGGAGTCTAGTTCTTGTGGTCAACAGAACTGGGTGAAACCAGAGGATCCGTGGAAGCATTAAGAAAGTCATTGCAGGACATGATGGAAGAGTTCACCGGGCATTGGTGCGAACGGCGAGTGGAGTTCTACGGCGGCTTGTACTTCGGCTTACAATGTTGGACGTCGGGGGGCTATGTAAACCTATAAAACCTTCAAGGTATCAGGAGCAACAACTTTTTTTTACCGGTGGGGGTAAGTAACGACAACACCCCTCGTTGCAGCGACGTCGTCGATGTAGGTCGACATGTTCACAGCAGACCGCATACACCGAACGTGTCAAGAATGACATACGATGAAGAAGTACGTCAAACGAATGCGTTGAACAATTAAAGGGTGTCCCAGTAAGTCTAAGCACGATTTGTAAATAACAATACGACCTCGGTTTTTATTGTACTTTTATGTTCTCTACAATATTCTTCTACAATTTAACGTGATATTTCTGAGTACCATTGAATCGTACGCCAAAGAGTGGACTTAACATGTTTGCGCGAATATGCCTTTGCCAGAGCCCAAACAGTTTCAATTGGTCTTGTCTGGGGACACTTTAGAAGATTCAACGCCTTGAGTACGAATTCGACTTCGTTGACTTTTTACTAGGCTATTATTGGACTGGCTGTATTGGATTATTATGTTTCCGGATCATGGGGACCAGGCGCCGCTCCAAGCATTCCCGAACGTAAACATCAGCAGTCATCGTATCGGTTGTTACAAACGGGTTTGAAAGCATTCCATACTTACAAATTGCTTGTCAAAACCATTGCTTTTTTACCGATTTTTATTGGTATAAATTGACAGATAGGCATCGTCGATAGTTTTCCAGCACAGACCGTGTAGAACTGATCACTCGGAAGCGTCTTATAATCAAATTTCTCGTAGGGTCCATCATCCATAATTACGCATGCTGATTTTTCACACAGCAATTAATCATATAATTTACGGGCCCTTGGTTTGACTTGTTTTTTTTTTCTTTTTTTTGGCTTCTTCTGCTTCTTGAAAGTCCTTACTCCATTTCATGTCTTTGCTCGGTTTACGTTATTCTTCGAAGTTCCCAGCTTTTGGCCATATCTCAAAAAGAAGTACCCTTTTAACGGGCGAAAGATGGGTGATTTTGCGGTCCAGGTTAACGTCCAGAGTTGTTCTTGTCCTGAAAGGAAGGTTCCTCACCAAACTGCCAAATCGCGCTACAAATTGCTCCGAGGCTCACACCTTCCATTTTCGCCCACTGACTCAGCGAAACGTTGGGAAAAGTGCACCATTTGTGCACAATCTGTTTGCGCTTTTCCGGGGAAAAGCTTCGCATTTTCATGAAAAGTAAATGCATTGGCACTCGAGACTCACCGAGTTAGAGATTGAAATGTAAACAATGATACACAGTAATGATCAGCTGTTCAAAAGTCATCTGGAAGGAACAGTAGCGCATCAAAATCGTGCTTAGATTTTCTGAGACACGCAATAATTGGAAAGAAAAACACACTGGTAGTGCTGAGGTAAATTGTATTTTGTACTTTGTTGTTGATAAAACTTCTTTAAACTAGTGAATTTGATTTCTGAATTAATGAGAATAAATTAATGAGATTTGTACTAGTTATCGTAGGTAAAGTTATTGTGAACGTTCTCCTATTTACGTATTCCTATAATTGTGAGTAAATCTAAGACTTAATTGTTAATTATAATTAATAAAACCACCCTAAATTATAGATTGAAGCTAACACCATCACAAACGGTTGTTTGCTAAAGGGTGTTTCGATCGAAATTTGGTCGACTTAAACTTGATGCTTTCCCTTTCATCTTGCATTAAAAAAATTTGCACACTCCTCATTTTGAAGATGTGTGCGTGTAGCATCATGCTTCTATTTTGATTTTGAGATTAGCACTTCAGTTATCAAAATGTAGTCGAAGGAAGATAAGCAACGCAATTTTGCACGTGCATGGCGAAGATCCAAATTACTCTCACGCCATGTTGGCGAAATTGTTGAATGTGGCTAAATCAACTGTTACCAACGTATTAAAAATGTTCGGTGAACGTTTGTCGACAGCCAGGAAAGCTGGATCGAGGGGGTCTAAAGCCGGAGGCCAGAGCGACGACATCTCCGTCCGAGATGTCGCAAAGAAGCTGGGAGTGGCGCCTTCAACCGTAGATAGAGCTAAAAAACGAGCTGGACTGTTGACTTACAAGAAAGTGGTGACTGCAAATCGCGACGATAAACAAAACACGTCGGCCAAAGCACGATCGCGAAAGTTGTACACGACGATGCTGACGAAGTTTGATTGCGTGGTACAGGACGATGAAACTTACGTCAAGGCAGACTTTAAACAGTCTCCTGGACAAGAATTTCATACGGCAACCGGATGGGGAAAGGTGACAGATATTTTCATGCACATTAAACTGTCAAAGTTCGCGAAGAAATATCTTGTGTGGCAAGCCATCTGTACCTGTGACTTGAAGAGCAACGTTTACATTGCGACCGGAACCGTCAACCAGGAAATTTATCTGAGCGAGTGCCTACTGCCTGCCTTTCCTGAAGCGACACAATTGTTCCGTTCCATTTTGGCCGGATTTGGCATCTTGCCATTACGGAACAAAGGCCATGGAGTGGTATGCTGCCATCAACGTTCAAGTGGTGCCCAAGGACAAGAACCCTGCCAACACGCCAGAGCTTCGCCCAATCGAACAATATTGGGCCATCGTCAAGCGGAACCTTAAGAAGATTTAAAAAGCTGTTGTGAGCGAGAAACAGTTCAAGGCAAACTGGCGTTCTACGGCGAATAAAGTAGACAAGGAGACTGTACAAAATCTTATGGCAGGTGTTAAACGAAAGACCCGGCAATTCGCATTCGGTAAAAAGGAAGCTTAGCTGAATATTTCTCCTGTATTCTGTATTAGCTGAACTTGAAAAAGAAAAAGAATTTGATTTATTAATAAAAACTTTGATCGACTCACACACATTACTGTTTGACCAAATTTTGATCGGAACACCCTTTAATAAGATTTGGTGGCACAACCTCCCAGCGGTATTAATTTAAAAACGAAAATGTAAATGTACGTGCTCTTTCCTCAAATAATTATTTTACATAGCATTCATATTACTGTTACGAATGGAACATAAAAGTTTATTTGGCGAAATTAGCAATATTTGAAGAGGAGTCGGTGAATTTCTGATAATCTCCCAACAAGAAATCTACCACCACTGCGGTAGTGACATCTGTCGCTTTTGACGGTGAAAACAACTAAATATCCTGTTCCACCTGATCGCGTATCCAATCAAAAAAGACCAAGAAGGCAACCAGCAACGAGCAGTATCCATAACCACCAGCTTTAGCAAAAGTAACGCTTGCTTCTCAAGTGTGTCTCAACACAGAAATGAGCTGAAAAATGGATCGAAATGCACTCCTTAAAACTTTATATAACGCGAAAAATAAAATGGAGCAAACTGGCAGCAGAATTTTTTTCGCGTCTCGCTTTGAGCAACGCACACTACGACCAATTCATAAATGTAGTACTTCTGAGACAAAAACCAAAGCCAAATGGACGTTACTACTTGTTCTAAGGGGAAAAGTAGAATGCCTCACCAAAACGATTCTAAATTTTTAAACTGCCGTGTATTTGAAAGAACAGATTATAAGCTATGTATCCATCAAATGTTTTTTTTTTCAAACAAATAAGAAATTCTCATTTTAGTATTTTCAGCAACTCCTTAATGTGGAGTCGTCCGATTGGGGCAAATTGAGAACTCGACTCTAAACATAGTTGAATTTTTGCATATCTGTGTCATACTGTGTCGTTGAATGTTGCATATCATCATACTGTGAACGATGTATTCAAACGTTTCCGTAGATCGTTGAGTGTGACCCGAGCTGAGTTAGCGTCGTAGCTGAATATACAATTGGCAGTTGTGCTGGAAGACATTAGGAACAATCAATGTAAATCCTTCGCTTTTGGATTCAAAAGCCATCCAAAATACCGTCCAAAAGATCCGGCTAGGAGAAGGCGTGCCTGCAAGCAACCAAATAGGACGTTTCAGTAGAACGAAATGGCCTGAAAGCAAACGTGGACTTTGTTCAACCGGGTGCTGACGAAGGATCAAGGATGCTTGTTGATAGACGCTGAACAGTGAGCAATCTCCCACTGTTACAGCATAAGATGATGACCCCAGAAAGTCCACAGATAAATTTGCATGGAAACTTGTAATGAGTTTTGAACGAAAAATGGTTCTCTCGTCGTTAACGCTATACCTATTTCATTTTCTCTCATCTTTCTTGAATTACAAGTATATGTCAATTAGCATATATAAATACAACAAAATCACCATATTGCCCTACTTAGTCTGCATCCGAGGTGTCTTAATTCTCAAAGAAACCGCCCCCGGCATCCAATAGGCACATTATTGTGTTAACTTTTTGTATGTGCAAAAAATGTTATATAATTTTTCCGCAGCGTTTGTTTTGAATCGTATATTCGATTGTCCTATGGCGCACAGCCTCTTTTCATCATGAAGCTTCCACCGAGATGAAGAAGTAGAAAAAAAGGTCAAACTCAACTCAACAACCGAATGCACAACTTTAAATTTTTCGATCAACGGAATTCCACTTCGTCGCATCCTCGCCATCGTCAGTGTCGTCCTCACCCTCATCGAGATCCAACAACACGCGCACACCTTTCGTTATTGGTTTTGCACGACTGCGATTGTAGTTGCCATTCGTCAGAGTTTTGCAAAATTAGTGAATTCGTTCCAACGATTTTCGATCTCGCACGCGGTTACAGCTCAGGCATTACTCGATGGTGGTGACTGTTTTTTGCAACATTTCCTGCTTCTGTACCAACCGGGGTTGGTTGGTGTTTCATTTTCGTTATGTTGTTTTTTGCATCAATGACTTCCGTCAACCGATACCTACCAACTGGAACAACACGTCGCCGCCACAAAGGTAGCACAGGGTAGTTGTCTAATGAGCGGCTAATAAACGTCACATAATAATCTTGCGTATTTGATCGCTGGGAGGGTGAATGTACCTAATTGAATCCATACCAATCAAATGTGACTGACACAGTCAACAAACACAGAGACCGTTTATGCCTGATCACGAACGATTTTTATGGAGCCACTTTTATGCGGGTCATTTGAATTGAAAACCACTTTTTGCCAACTGTCTCAGCGGATTTCGCCAGTTGGATATCTTATTAAAGTGTATTTATAACATCCGGTGGAGGATGCTGGGCCTGTGCTGTAATATTTGATTTTATGTAACATTGATTAATTAACAGCCAATCTCAAGAACGTTTTCTTGAGAGTCTCAAAATTTTATACGCCTGCTAACTCATTATTACCTAAACCCGTCATCCAGTTAACACATCTTCACAAGCGTATAGCGAGAGAAACTTTCAACCAGAAATTTCCAGCCTCCCGGTTAAACCTGTACTTAAAGGCCGTTGACGGACCATGCCAACAGAGAGGGAGGGCAAGAAGGTCATCCCATTCTACGAAGTCACCGTTCGACCACTTCCAAACCACAATCCCAACTCTCTAGTTCGTGTTGTTTTCGGCAACCTCATGCCCTAAGCCTCTCACCACCCACCCACCTGCTACCCCCTCATTCATCTCACGCAACACCGAGCATCCGTATGTACATCATAGACGAGCACCCATCAGGTCTTCTCGCGATCACTTGGCTCGGCAATCAGCGAGAATGACGCGTCCAAACCCAGACACCTGTGCAGGTATGTGTTGCCAGCCCAACAGTCAAGTTCCTTCTTCTTATGACCTTGCGGTCGTATCGAGTTTCGAGTTGTTATTTTGTTGTTTTTTGTTGTTTATTTTGTTCCTTCGATGGTATGCACATCAAAAAGCTATTCATCGGTAACAGGCGGCAATAACTCATCCAATATCGATACAAAACGAACACGAGTATAAATACCTTAATATATTGGTCAAAGAGTGGATTGTTTGCTCAATTGGCTTAAAATAAAAGTCCGTCAACTCAGCGCATCACGGAAGAATTGCGCCGCGTGTCCTTTGTTTCAATGAACAAGGAAGTCAAACGGGCGGAAGTGAGGATTTGGCAAAAGCCGATTGTAAACAATTGGACTGATCTAGGACGGACACAACAGGTTCACTGTTGAGACAAAAATCAGGTGACTGTAGATTTACTATTAATTTCCTCCGAATTTTGCTTATGGTGCGTCATTTTGTAAATCTGTTTTCTTGTAAATGGAGTTAATTAAATAACGGTGATTTTATTTTACACTCGTACAACCTTGCGTCGAAACGTTTGAGAACTCGACTTCTTTTCTAGCGCTATTTGGGTCATTCCGTATCAAGTGACCGGAGAAATGCATCGACCCTCTTCTATTCGAACCAAAATTGGCTGATTTACGTGTTCTAGGCTATTAATCAAAAATCCAAAGTTTTTGACCAATCGATGAACCCCTCGTTTCTATTTTGTTTTTTGAATATCTCAATGACCAAATGAGCTACAAACGGCGCCTGCTTCTCTTTTTGAAGCAAATTTAATTTACTACGAAATGAAGATTTTTATTATTTTTTACAGTATTGCCAACATTCTTATTTTTGCGATTGAAATCTAAAATGGCGATTCTTTCAAAATGCCCCCACTTTTCTTTACATTTTTGATAGCACCAATGTGTTCAGCAGGGTCCTCCCTTAGCTCAGTCGGTAAAGGCGCGGCTACAAAGCACCATGCTGGAGGTGGCTGGGTTCGATTCCCGGTCTGGTCTAGGAATTTTTCGTAAAGGAAAATTTCTCGACTCCCTGGGCATAGGGTATGATGGTACTTGCCACACAATCATACTAATGCAAAAATGGTACCTGGCATCGAAAGCTCTTAATTAATAACTGTGGAAGTGAATTTAGAACACTAAGTTGAGAGCAAGCAATAAGCTTATTGCGAAAACAATAAGCTTTACACGCTAAGAAAGAAAGTGTTCAACAGACTTTTTGTTACATAAAAAACACTTATTGAACAAAAAAGAGTTGGCGAATAGTTGGGTTTCTATAGATTTTAAAAGATTACATGCCTTCAAAATTTGTTTATTCAAACACTCTGGTATAGTCTCTAATAGGGATATGGGATGTTATGTCATTCTAGCTTCTTCATTTGGCCTATGTACCAAATATCTCATAAGTTCAGCTGAAATTTAGTGTCAATGTGTTTCCTTGCCTTGTAAACAAACGAAAACTTTCATTAAAAGTTAAAGTTTTACTTCAAGCGGAACAATGCGAGGTATTACGGAAGAAAAGCGAAAATCGATTGTGCCCAAGTACTGCACTGAAAAGGGATTGTCGCTAAGTAAATTAGCTAATGAAGAAGGTGTTAGTGTCTGTGCGGTCCAAATTGCGATCAACCGGTTTGTTATGCATAACACATTGAAGGACTTACCCGGTCGTGGTAGAAAAACAGGTGCGTCAAACCCAAATTTGGACAAACAAATTTGCAAAGTTTTTGAAGGAGAAAAGGAGGTATCCATCAGAGATTGCGCAAAAAAGTGTGGAACGACGATTGGATTGGTCCAACGCAAACAAAAATGTCCGAAACGCAGCCAAATTCAGGCGGATTCCGTGAAAACTCGGGCTCGGAAGCTGTACGACGACGTTTTGAACAAAAATGACATGTGCATTATCATGCATGACGAGACGTACGTCAAATTGGACTACAGGGCACATCCAGGGGCACAGTTTTACACCGTGAAGTGTGGAACGGATGTCCCAAATTCGGAGAAATCGATTTTTTGCGAAAAGTTTGAAAAAAAAAGGTGTTGGTTTGGCAAGCAATTTGCCAGTGCGGTATGAAATCGACACCTTTTTTCACTACCACAAATATGAACGCCGAAATGTACCGGAAGGAATTCCTGCAGAAACTAATTCTGCCACTAATCCGAAAACAAAAAGGTTCGACACTGTTTTGGCCTAATTTAGCATCCTGCCACTATGCGCGTGCCACCTTGGACTGGTATGATGAGAACAATGTCCAATTTGTGGAAAAGGCGATGAATCCTCCAAATTGTCCGCAAATAAGGCCCATTGAGAAATTTTGGGCTTTGATGAAAGGAAAGCTGCGGAAGAAGGCTAGAGGAGCAGATGACATCATCAAATTAAAAAAGACTGGGTAAACGTAAGCAAAACCATCGACGGAACGGTTGTGCAAAACCTCATGAGGAACATCAAGAAGAAGGTGCGAGAGCTGGCCAGATCTACGAAAAATAAAATGAATACTGATGTAATGGGCTTTTTCGTTTGTCAATAAACAATGTAAAGGAATTTGAGTTGCAAAATAAATAAAACATATTTAAATACAGCAATTTTTAGGTGTACTCATAATTTACGATACAGTCTGTATTCTTCGATTTACAGCTATACACTTTCATGCGATTCTCGGTTTGACTTTGTGGGCGCCATGACTTCTCTGGTTAAGCTCCCTTGCACTGAACTGGCCGGCTTGACGTGCCGCAAGGGCTCAGTAGGGATTCTTTGTCAAGACCCGAAGCTAAGAGTCAGTTCCATTGTGGTCATATCACATCTTTTATTTTATAATTTCAGATCATCCATGGAATTTTAGTATTGCATAATAATTTTAATTTTTTTTTTCTCGTGGCAATGATACATTGTCTTAACTTTCAGGTTCATAATGGATACGAAAGTCCGCCTACAACTGCAGCAGAACCACAATCCGGAGACATTTAATTACAATGTGAATTGATATTATCATTTTTATCATAACATCCCTTCACTATATTTTATATACAATATTATATGACATTTTCAGGTTCGCATTTATGCATCTTTCTAGTTTTTAGCCCACCTAACCCACGTTATGTATTTGAAACTATAGCAAGGTTTTTTACGTTCTTTGAGAAAGGATCGTTTTTTTGAACCTCTGATCCTCACAAGTTCCTACCTCACGCCTCCACGAATCATATGATCACAAAAGACTGCTAGCTGAAACATGGGGACGCCTGTTTTCAAAGTCACAATAGCGAAGTGAGGGGGTGCGACTGAAGATTGTGTAAATCATATTGTAAATTTTCATTCTCTTTTAATTAATAATTCCAGCACGCTTTGGAATGATCTATGCATGTATAAGGATGGGAGGTTGCCCTTCACTATTTTTTACTGTTTAGATAGACGAAATGTTGGCTTCGACAGAACTGATTGTTCTCGGCAACCATCCTGTGTATTCTTCGATAAATATATTTGTACATATTTATTATATAGCTTTTTACATATATATTGTTTAACATTTTATTTAGCTTTAATCAACATGTTGTGACCATTTTCAGATAAAAAGCGAGTCTGAAGGCCGTGGCCTTTTTCTCAACATTTGTAAAGAAGCGCCAATTCTCCATTCTCATTTAGTTATACTCTATTTATTATTAACTTTCAGGAGTAACGGAGAGCATATATTTAGGTAGCGGGCGGGGGCAATCGACAACGGACAACGACAATCACCAACTTAATTTCATAAATATATTAATATGAAAATTGCAAACAATGCTTGCTGAGCGTATCCTAAAGCTTATCCTCCCTACTAACACAATTCCACCTTTCCGAGACACTTATGAGGGGTATTGGAGTTCTCCGCATCGCTCTTCAGTAACTGCCGGAATAACATTCCTTCCTTATTCCCACCAGTTGCAAGGACGTGGCCAAGACAGCTCTGGTCTGTTTGAAGGGGGCACATCCTTAATCTAAGAGGTAGGGTTTCATCACAAATCACTATCTAACAGCAACCGATAAAGGCGCGTCTCCATCTTAACAACAGTTCAGAGCTTGTACCACCTACGCTATTGTGCGACTTGGTTTATGCTGTGCTATGCTATACCAGGACTTCTCTGGTTAAGCTGAGTAGATTACCAGTAATATATTCAAAGGACATAAATGTAGCAAAATTGACTTATTGCACCTTGTAATGGATCCAAGATATACAGAAAATAGTCACTTTTTATAAAATAACTGTTCACATAAAAGAAACCAGAATGATTTCACAAGTAAACCGTAGACCGTAGATTTTTGTCTTCTAATTTCCTAAGTTTCGCATATTATGGTCATCACATAGTAAAATTTTGGTATTTCAATTTTTTTTAATGGAAGTGTATGTGTAAGCGGCAGTACATTTTTAAAATGCTGCATCTTAACAAAATTATACGCAAAAATAGGAATTCAAACAATTGTTTACTGGAAATCCAATTGTTCAAACTTCCGAGTGGCCAATGAATCAGGAGTGAAAATCATTGTAGTATTTTAAAGTAGTTTTTTAATTTGATCTTTGAAATTTTCAGTTAGATGAAGAGCACATAGCTAACAATGTTATATCTAAAAAATAATACAAAAAATCCTCCCAAAGACTGAAACCTAGGAAATGAGACGGAGTTGCATCCATGAATAGACCCAATATGGCGCTTGTTTAACGAAATTACATCCATATTCCTCGGTAGTTTTCATCTTCATAAAGTTAGTTGTTCACTTTTCGTAGCTCAACACAACAAGCATCTTATTAGGGGCTTCAAATAGGGAGTTGACAACTTCGAAGGAGGGTGCGACCGAACTCTCGTCCTCACAAGTTCCTACCTCACGCCTCCACGAGTCATATTATCACAAAAGACCGCCAGCTGAAACATGGAGACGCTGGTTGGCGTAGCCTGGGCAATGTTGTCATTTTGACAATTGCGACATGTAAATCATATCATATAATTTTCCATTCTCATATCAATTAATAATTTCAGCAGGCTTTGTAATCATCTTTGCATTCCAAAACCTTTTATCTCAGGAGCCTGGAGCAACATGACATGGATAAAAGGCTGAATTTGTTTTTCAGCATTTCAGCATAACATTTACTTTGAATTTGCACTTCTGAACATTAACTACTATATTATTTAAAGACTGGCATGCGCTTATAGGCAGTATAGGATTATATTTTAATATAGTGTGTGTGTGTGTGTGTGTGTGTGTGTGTGTGTGTGTGTGTGTGTGTGTGTGTGTGTGTGTGTGTGTGTGTGTGTGTGTGTGTGTGTGTGTGTGTGTGTGTGTGTGTGTGTGTGTGTGTTTACAATCAATCTCCCACTGACCGGTGCTTTTATGGAAGAAACTTGGCTGCATTTCTTCAGTAATTTATATGTGACATGTTTTAACAACACGTCTTATAAAATAATATCTCTCATCATTGAAATTATAGTTTTGATATTTGGAATGATATTTTCTGTTTTCAGCTTTTCCATGACCAGTAGGATATTAATACATATCTAATTATATTTTTTCAGTAACAATCCAGTGGATGTCAGATATGTTTTGCACATACGCATATTATGTTCTCGTATTGACTTACTGTTGCCGCTTTTTACATGGTCAACTAATTTAATTGTGTCTTAAAATGCCAGGTACATCATTCAAGTTGGAAATTTGTATTAATAGCATTTTGTCTTCTATGATATTTTAATTTTTTATTTTTATCTGCTTCAGGGTTTTAGAGAGAGTGATTCTAGGTAGTGTAGATGTGTTACTGCTGTGTAACATAAGATTTTTTTCTATTAACCACCCACACTTGTGAGTGGCCACAACAGCATCCTTACTGTTGGTTTAAATCGGTCGTCAAATTTGATGTCTCAACATATTCTTGTATTCCATTGAAATAAACCACCCACACTTGTGAGTTGCCCAACAGCATCCTTACTGTTGGTTTAATTCGTCCTCAAACTAGATGTTTTGAACGTATTCTTGTATTCCATTGAAATAAACCATCCACACTTGTGAGTGGTGCCAACAGCATCCCTACTGTTGGTTTAAATCGGTACTCAAACTCGATGTTTTTAACGTATTTTTGTATTCCATAGAAATCAACCACCCACAATTGTGAGTGACCCCAACAGCATCCTTACTGTTGGTTTAAATCGGTGCCAAAATTTGAATAACTTTAATGTGCATCTCTTTACAGAGAATAAATCGGGAACATAGTTAAATATCTTATTCGCTGCCGACTCCAGTTGAATTCAGCACACCGTTTACCAAAACGGATCTCGCTGCAAACCCAACCATTTTATCCAACATCCCAGTGATTTCTCGTGGGAGTGCAGAGGTGTTCTCGGCTTCCAATAAAGCGAGTATCACGTCAACATATTCCTACCCATTCCCTTCTTGACTTGCATTCGGGCGAGGCCGGCGCCGGTATAGCTTTGGTTTGGGATCACCAGTTTTTACACATTGAGGATGTATGCTGGTCCCAAGCATCATCTTTTGGTTCTCTGTGTAATAACAGCTGATCTGGCAATAACGGAGTAGCAACCTCGGGCGGTCAATCATGCTCATGCTCATGCTCAACACAACAAGCATCTTATTAGCAAATAACTAGTTGAATATCTTCTGCAGCTCAATTAATGTATGAGTTACAATGGTTAATGTAACCGACCGCTGCATATTAGGCTAAGGTATGGACCACATACCGTACCATATCACCTGGCAGAATAGCGCCGCTTCAATTTTCAAATAATAACTATTTCAAGCTAAACATTGCATAAGGTCCTAAGTAACAAAATAAACCAAAACGATTTGCATACCAAAACAATGCCTTCCTATGTATCATTTGAAAAATTTGCAAAAAGTTATAAAAATATGTAGGGTATGTGTCCCTTAACTCAGCCTAATATGCAACGATCGATTAAATTTTTAATCATAACTCATGAAGTATGGTAGCTGTGAGCAATATTGAACTAGATTTACACTTGCTTAGGTACGTTTGGTAGTAGGTATCACAAAAAGTTACACAACTCATTTTATTTAGTCAGAAACTTTCGAGGGATATGGATTAACATTACGTCCATATACATATTCATGGATGCAACTTCGTCCCATTCAAGAGATTTACTATTCAATGATTTTCTGATTAAAGGCATTGCCAGCTGTATTTAATCTATCCAACACATAATTTCACAAATAAACTAAACTAAAATTACTTTGAAACATTTCAGTGATTTTCACATACTGCTTTTCACATTTACCGGTCATTCGATAATGAAAACATTATAGTTTACTCTACACAGATTTTGTTCCTTTGTTTCAGCCATTTGAAAAATATACAAACGCAAACTCATACATTTGCATTGCTAATTTTACCAATAACAACATTTTTACTATGTTATTAATCCAACAGGCCATATTTGGGCACATAGAAAATAATATGTCCCCAACATTGGGTTTAAGGTTTTCTTGTTAAATTATTGTTATTTTATTGATGTGAACAGTAATTTAATAGCGTGTGACCATTTTTTGTACATCTAGGGTGCATTACTCGGTTAATCGGTTCAATTTAGCCAAATTTAAACCATTCGAAAATCATGCAAATAATCTGTTCAGCTTAACCAGCGAAGTCATGGTATCTAAAAAGTTAAGGAAATCGAACATTGCACGGATGTGAATAGCAATAAATTGATTAATAATGTCTCAATTGCTTTGGAATTAATCGGTAATCCCGATAGCAACACGATGTGGTTGATTACGGCTGAATTAATAACACATTTGGTACATAGGCCGAATGAAGGAGCTAGGCTAACATTACATCCCGTTACCCTATATTATATCGACGATAATAAAACGCCCAATGTACAATCCGTCTTATAACGCACATCTCTGTTACATGGGTCATCTGTCAGACGTTTGTCTTATGTAACATGTTAATCAGAAATTTGACAGGTGTACATTGGACCCACGTTTCGTTTTTTTTTCTGTTTTTTCGCAATTCACTTGAATTCGACAGAAAAAAAAAGTAAAAAACAGTAGGAACATTTTTGATTCGTTTTTTGAAGATGTTCCGGATAACATGTGATAACATCCAGCGGTTGATGGGTAAAAGTATTTATTTATGGTAAATTTTCAACACTGTATTTTTTATCAACTTCGTAGATGCCACAGATCAAATAGAACAACAGAGCAATCGCTTGCTGGAGGTTACGGGTTTGCCGATTCAGATGAATCAAGAAGAAGAAAATTCAACCGATAAATCACTGTCCGACATCACCAGTAAATCGAGCCTTGAAACAGCTAGAGCGTATTCAACGAACCGCAACTTCTCCCGGGTTTCCGGAAGTAGTATCTGGAGCAATGTATCGAAGAGTGGTTCGTCGATGTTTCGAGCCGCCAGTCAGATCGAAAAGATGGATGTTTTTTCAGAAGCCAGTACAAGTTCCAGGTATCGAAAATTAAATCAATCGAAACATCAGCACAACGATCACACTTACTTTTGGAAGCCTAATAGGTAACGTTACTTGACGGATAATACATTGGAATATTCGGCTACAAAATTGAAAGTCCTTGTTAAAGATGACAGCAAAAGTCCGATGAAATTAAACTTGTCACCTGAAACAACTATGACTGCTGATAATATTTCTACCCGGAGTTCCGAAAGTGAACATCGATGGAGGAATTTATATCCTGATATTTCTACAGTATCTTCCGGTAAATTGAAAGAAGCTGATTTCATGTATCATCATGAATATTCATTATCAGAAAAACTGGATTTAGGAAAAGAAATTGAGCATTCGATCAGATTACTCTTTGTTGATCTAAAGAATCAATATCTACAAACTGCTTCCTGTAATGCCACTAGAGAACTCTTTCAGTAACAGCGGTATGTATTGAACCAGGCAGTTATGTACGAGATTGATGTGCAACAACAACATATTGCCAATGTGACGTCACTCGAGATCGGGCATTTTTTATTCGTGTTTTTTTTCATTATGACTAAGCTCTAAGTCGAGGCGCCATGTCAAAATATCGAGTCAACGTCTTGTGGCGTGAGGCGAACGTCGACAAGGTGTTTTGACATGCTAGCAGATGCCGCACCTCCGCCAAATCAGTGGGCGCCAGGCTTAACGTTCAGAATCATAAGAGCCTACACGGAAAAAAAAATTCGTGCCCAGATCCGTGAATTGTAGTCATGAATTTGGGAACAAGCAAAAATATACCGTGAACTGAATCACGTAATCACGAACTAAATAACGTTTAAAAGGAATGTCTCCAAAAACGTCTACTTTCGTTGCTGAGACACAAGTTCCCACGATTTTTTTGGCTGACTTGACCACTACTCAAAACAGGTTCTGGAATTGTATAAGGAAAATAAGTTCAACTTCGTACCCAAGAATCTTAATCCTCCAAACACCCCAGAGTTAGGATCAATCGAAAAAGGGTTATTGCGAAGCAGGAATTAAGCAGACATCCTAAGATAGTCAAAACAGATCAAGAATTGAAGAAAGCATGAGTATGTACAAAAACTTGTTGGTTCTAATGTTGTTTAACATCCCAAGGGTCATAAGAGAAAAGTAAGGGCATTTGGATTTGGAGCGCAAGTTGAATTAAGTGAATAAAGTCTTTCATGTTGATGGGGAATTATCTGCTTCTGATAAATTTCGTCACTCCACGCATTGGGAGAATACAACAAACAACAATCAAAGTGAATAAAGTTGCCAAACTTAGCAAAGATGTTTGACAGATCCGAAAATGGCAAAACAATTAATTAATACGGATCAATGGTAAATCGCTTCGGGTGTTGCAATTTTAACGTGGACATCCTTTGATAAGCATACAAAAAACACAAGGCACAGTGATATTTGAGTTTTTGAAAATGTCAGCATGTAATGAAAGTCAACTCCTGTGGCGGATGGTATAGGATCATCAATCACCTCGTTCTACCACAATTTGATGCTTTACATAAAATTTTAAATTGTTCTTGTGATCTTAAGTTCAATTCACATCTACATTGATCTTTATATGCATCGTATATAACACTGCTACCAGTAAATGTGATGGCGCTATATTGTGTCATAGCCCAATAAAATGCTTGGAAACTAAAATTCGTTTTAAAGAGACATTTAAGATAGTTGAGAAATATAGTGAAAACATGAGATAAGGTAACCTCATCATTTTTGTATGCAATATAGTGTAGGTAAAATGTATCAATATTATCCCCTCGGAATCCAGCTTTCACGAAATCATTGTAAGCAAATACTATTACGAAATGACGAAATGAGTAATATATTTACTCTTTTATCTCTTTATTCACCGTAGAATTAATTTAGGAACAATGCGATTTATATGGGGATGTTACCCAAAAAGTTTGCAAAATAAAGACCATTCAAATTTAGCGGCTGCAAGCACAATAAATCAATTCGTCTTATAATAGCCAACCCGTCTAGCAGAAATTACATTAACCGTTGTTTAAGTAAACCACCGCGAATGGCACTGTCACTCTCGCTCTTTTTAATTGACCGTAGTAAAAACCGACATAAACCGGGAAACCCACATAGGCTTGAAAGTCATCAGTCATCACGCGAAAAGAGAAATGACAAAACAAAGCAGGCGATGATCGAAGCTTGCACAATAATACAATCCTAAAAAAAGCCCTGAGTGACACACAACGATGATAAAGGTAATTAAAAAAAAAACACCATCAGAACTCAATTTGCATTAATTCAGTCTGCTATGCTGACTAGTACCTGTGTAGTTTGTGTAGTTCCACAACACTTCCTCTGAACCACGATGTTTCAGATGAACTGATAAGGATAGGTTCCTGTCCTGGAGATGTGTACCAGCATTGCAGTTTCTGCAACGAACGGTTTGGTGTTTGCATTGCGACTACATCAATGGACTACTGGGCCGATACTCATCATAGGTACAATGCGATCTAATTCCATCAAGACTTTTTGCAAAACTCTAAACACGTGTTTGTTGTCCAAAGTAGTGCATAGCTCACAATAAATTTATCATTGTGTATAACATCATTCCATCCTATGGCAGCTGTTGCTTGCCTTAAAATCATTTTAACTAGCTTTACGTTCGTACGTCTGCAATGCTAGCTAGCAAGCTGTATGTGCACATGAGCAAAACAATAACAGAAACCCTTCGTAAACAGTGCTTAAATATGATAATAAACTACGATAGTGGCATGCACATGTACAGTATAAATCAACAAGGAAGATAGCTCCAGTTGTTAATGGTACTAGTCATATTTTTCACAATGGACTGGTGGAATTCTTTCGCTTTTCATCTGTTTCAGCTGCAGAAAATTAGTTGGTTTGGTTTTGGTAAGACGTTATTCGGTGATTTTTTTGTTCTTTTTACAAAATAGGGTAAAAAATCAGTTTGAAAACCATCATATACCAATACTGCGCAGCATTCGTAGTTGCCTCCCTTCCAGTGGGTTTGGTACCAATTCCAGTCGATAACGTTGGAATTGTCTGAGAAGTAAAATATCTTATCACGTCTTCTTTTGGACTACTTCCTTTCCCTTGGTCCCGGCCCATGTATTGACTGGTTCGATATGTACACAGAAAAAATTATTAATTTTAACAAGCGCGTAAAATGTCTCCTCGTTTGATTCCAAGCCATAGGAGGCGTAACTAACGAAATTGTTTGCAATCTTTCATACAACAGGCTAGATTCAGGCGTTATCTGGCTTAAACTTACATGAAAAATCCGATTATTTTCTGCCAAATCTAGCATTCACTTTACGTGCATTAGATAACGCAGAAATTTCAATGTTTCTTTTTATCTGTGTAGGGTCCAAGACATATCCTTGGTGAAATGAACCAGCCTCAAACTGAGTGTCACGTTAACACAACAAAAACGAACTCAACTCAACGGGATCGGAAAATACTATTTGATGTCAGCAATTCTCTACCAAATGAATTAACGACTCAACTTGTCCTTCCCTGATTTGGATTTAACTTTGCACATGATTTTGGTGTTAAACATCATGTTTTTTTCACTTGGTCGAAAATTCTTTTGGCTCATGACTTACTTTTTCAAAGGGCGCATGTGTTTTCATACGTGTACTCTTCAAAATATCATAACTCGAAAACCGTTGATTGTAATGAAATTGCGTCTGTGAAAAGTTGAAGATAATCCATGGAGCTTTTTAAAACAAATTAAAAATACCTATACTAAAAATAAAATCGTTGCAACGTACGATTTTTTTCAAATTTTTGCTTGAACCTCTTTAACGATGAATAATAGAAGCTATTCAAAAATAGAACTTAAAATAAAAATGATTAAAAAAAAAGACGATGTTGAGATATTTTAAAAACTATCATATAATAGTTATATAATATGCTACCTTAGATCATTTCAAATCAAATTGCTATTGGTGAGCAACTGTCTAAGTGTAGCCAGTTTCAAGATAATCTGAGTTTAATACAAGCAAAAAGTTTTTTTCATGAAAATATCGCCATATTACGTCTTTTAAACCTCATCAGACGACTGCGCAAAAATTTTTTGCACAGTGAATATTTTCACTGTACTTTTGCCATGCAGTTTGAGGAATATGAAAAAGAACAGGTGTTGCAATTCAAATTTATGATCTCTTTTAATTTCCTGTTGTTCCTATGCAACGACGGATCTGACATCAAACTTGTCAGCATTAAAGCAGTGGGAACACGAAAAAGATATCCCAAATTGCATTGCCGGACCTTTTCTCAATGGCATTGCAGTTTGACAGCTTTTTCGGCACCAACTGTTTGCGTTTTGTTTTGATTGTTCTACGAAAAGTGAACGTAGCGAGAATCACAAATTTTATGAAATATTCGGTGCTCTAATTATGCTCTAATATTCGGGCTCTAATTATCAACGAAACGTGGTGATTTTATCAATTCCACATGTATTCTACATGTTGATACCCGTCACTGGTGAGTCTTTTGTTTTCTATACTGTAGTGTTCTGTAAAATCCAATCTGTTTGTGTTCTAAAATCTGTCCTTATTTCCCCAGAAATATCAAATGAAATTTCGGAATACAATCCAACAGACGTCGAAAATAGTGCCAGGTAAATGCTAGAGCACCTAGCGAAGATTTTCAACCGTCCTCTGAATCATTTACTAACGTCGAATATCTGGCTGAGCAGTCCGGTGAAATCCTGTCTGTGGATTTACCAGAAGACAAGGACTTACCAGATGTGAAACCGACCACTGAAAGTTTGAGAGCTTCCACCAGCAGAAATGCAAATCCCCACGTGATCGATTATGATCTTAATCCGGTAGCAGATGGCAATGGTTCAGAAGATGCTTTTGAGGACGGGAACGAAGTGAAAGGCTTTTCGCGAGGCAAACTTCCGGAGGGTTATACGGCTGTTGGCTATAAGTATTCTTGTGGAATATTAAAGGCAACTCTTCGGGAAAGGAAATCGGAAAGCGGGGTGTCGCTGGCAACACAGTGAATGAATTCATGCACCAGTGCTAGTTGCTTTCCAAACAATTCCTTAAACAAGAAGTTCTTTTCAGTTGTGACGATTCCGATGTTGGCCAACCAGTCTGAAGTACAGAAAATGCACAAAAGAATGATTCAAATTTGCCTCATTTAGAGAAAAATCCAATCACAGATACTACTTGGTCGATAAGTTCACTGTGAACTTACTCCAGAATTGCAGGAAGAAAGAAATTCATCTTCTTCTCCACGTTTATTCGCTGTCTGTTTACAACAGAAGTGTTTTCAAAACGGTGAAGGAAACTCTTTTCGATCCCGCAGAAAGGGACAAAGCAGGTGTTGCCTCTAATAGAGCAGTGGAGAAACTTGTCAGTATATTATGAGAAAAACATGGTGAAAATTGGAAGACACAGGATATAGCATGGATGATGTGGGCTTATGCCATTTTCTCCACATAACCTCAATCCCCCGAACACTGTAAGAATGTTAACATTGGACAAACTATGAGGAATTTGGAAACGAGATGGATAAGGGACTTCATTGCGATTTCTAATCTTAAGTTGCAGATCATATCTTCTCAAAAGTACATGACCTGACAAGAGATGATATTGATATTCAACAAAGTATATCTTCGCCAAGCGGATCAAGAATCAAAGAAACGGATATTCAAGTCATATTTAGAAGATATCTAAAAAACCGCAACCATCGTCTGTCAAAATGTTAGTCTAGGTACCATATTAGTTTTAGGTAGAGATGCGGGTTCCATATGAGCTGAAGAGATGTAGCTGAGAAACGCGTTTCTGTCAAAAGATAAGCAAATATAAAAAAAACTTGAAGGTAATAATCGGACACGTGGTACCGAATTCATTGAGGCTCATTGCCGCTACGTTTTCTCTATAGTTGAAAACACGGCTTCAACGGATGAGTTTATCGTGCTAGGTGACTTCAACTTGGCCGGTACTTCGTGAAAATCGTATCACAGTGGCTTTCGCCATCCTGACTGCGAACAATCAGTGCTTCATTCAGAAGCTTTACATCTTCTCGATAGCTATAGCGTGGCAAAACTCTCCCAAATTAACCACGTAGTGAACGAAAAACACCGCAACTTGGACCTCTGTTTTGTAATTGCTTGAGACACCGCTCCGTTCATCTCTACAGCCCCCACCCCTATGTTCCACATCATCCAGCTCTAGTCGATTCCATTCCCGAGAGTCTAGACAACGACTATGATGATTTTCCAACGCCTTCCATTTAAATATGTCTACATGAGGCTCACTTACGGGTTCAAGCGTGTTAGTCCGCTATGCTACTCTCGATACCAGCAAAATGTCCAAAGAAAACTGAAATCACGTCCGAAATCTTTTTGGAGATATGTTAATCAGCAGCGCAGGGAGTCTGGACTACCATCGCCCACGGTCTTGGACGGCGAAACCGCTTCTATTAATCAGAATACTTACCGCTTGTTTTCGGTCAAGTTTGACAGTATATTTACTGACAAAAATGTTACTGACGGTCAGATAATTGCGGCAACGCACAGCGTTGAAACCAGTGGTGTGTTGAAGTGTCCAAGATAAGTGAGGTTTTCGGGAATTAATGTATCGGCTATTTAAGTCAGAACCAAGAAAACATTTAAATATATATTCTGGACACCACCAAACACCCATCAAACCGAAAGCTTGTAGTATAGACGCAAAAACTAAAATTGGAAAAATTGTGGAAAAAGTGGAGAAGTAGAATCAAGTGAAGCGGACAGAGCATCCAGTACCCCTGTGTTTGCCTTTAGTTTGGCCTGAGCTGGTCAAGCTCCCGACCGACGTCCAGGTTGCTCCAGCCAACTCCGCCGTCCGTAAGTTCCCGGTCGTCGCGGGAGTTCTAGTGTCTAGAACTAGTGACGTCTCAAGCCTTGGATCGGAAACGTGGCCATTTTGTACCCCGTCTCGAGCCAACGCGGACGCCATTGTAAACGCGAATCGGTGAGACTTGGAGGAGTTCGGAGGAGAGGAAGCGTTGGACTGAGAGCCGGAGGAGTTTCGGTCTGCCTGTTAGCCCGAAGACCAGGCACAGCAAGAAGCAGCGTAGGAGGAAACGGAACGGAAAGAGGGGCTCCGACGATAGGAGTGTGAGACAGAGTGAAGAAAGAGGTAGGAGATAGGAAGTAAGAAAGTGGGAGAAGTCGTTACCTGTGTGCAAATTTGTAATAAAATGGGTGAATGTTCAGAAAATTATTCAAGTGATTCCTTGGACACGGTAGTGAAGCGCGCACGCCGACCCTGAGGTGATTGAAAAAAGGGGGTCTCATTGGTGCTGGGCAGGGATCGCCCCTTTGGTTACAACGTTCCTGTGCATGGCAACACATGATAACACCTCCGAATCGCAGCTCAAGTCATCCTTCAATCCTGGCCTAGATGGAGTTCCGTCATTTTTTCTAAAGAAACACATTTCCAGTCTGCCGGCCCCCTTGCATCGTATGTTCCGGATTTCCACATTAAGTGGTATATTTCCCTCCTGCTGAAAAGTTGCTCACTTGTTTCCAGGTCACAAGAAGGGAACTAAACGAGATGTGGATAATTACCGAGGCAGATAACGTAAAAATTGGCTGTTTGTTATGTTTCCGTCCAAAACGCACTACCACATTTTCAGAAGGCACTCTACCGCACCAAGACGTGATAAGCATATTACTCAAGCGAAGATCAACACGGGTTCATGCTTGGCCATTTTATTACCACCAATCTGTTGTGTCTCACTTCGTTTATTACGGAAAATATGACAGAAAGAATTGTCAGCAGTTTTTGACAAGCTCAACCACGATATCGCTATCGCAAAACTACATAAGGTTGGAGTTAATGGAAGGGTCTTACAATGGTTTTGCTACTACCTCACTGGTCACCTGCTCACAGTTGCTGCTGGTGATTGCATGTCCGAAGTTTTTCCAGTCACTTCAGGAATACCTTAAGGAAGCCATCTAGGGCAGCTGATCTTCTTGCTGTACTTCAATGATGTGAACCTAGCCCTCGTAGGCCCCCGCCTTTCGTATGCCGATGACCTGAAGATCTTTTTACGAATCCAGTCAATCAACGATTCCTACAACAGCAGCTACAAATCTGGAGAAGTGTTCGATGATCATTTTGTCTAGAAAAAAGGAGCCAATTCTCTTCGACTACAAGCTTCAAGGCATGGTAACAAAACGTACGACTTACGTAAAAGATCTAGGAGTTATTCTGGATTCTCACTTGACTCACAAGCTTCACATCTCGTATATCGTGGACAAGGCGTAAAAAGCACTAGGCTTTATTTTTCGCATGGCTAAAGACTTCTCCGATGTTTACTGCTTGAAGTCCCTTTATTGCTCCTTGGTGCTGTCGATTCTGGAGTATTGCTCTGCCGTCTGGAATCCGAGCTATGTTAATGGCGCCAATAGAGTCGAATCTGTTCAACGCAGGATTTTACGCTTCGCTTTGCTAAAGTTGCCTTGACGAGACGCGTTCCGTATGCCGTTACGAGAACCGTTGTCAATTGATCGATCTTGCACCGCTTCGGTTTCGTCGAGACACATCCAGGGCTCTCTTTGTTGCAGACATTTTACAAGGCCAAATCGATTGCAGCGAGATCCTGGAGCAGATTAATAGAAACTTTGAACCACGAGTATTGCGCAATAGTGTAATGTTGAGGATGCCAATTCGCCGAAACAATTATAGCATGAACGGTACCGATCGGAGGTCAGCAGCGAGTGTTTAGTAGAGTCTCGACAATTTCCGAATAGCTGGGGAACCAGCCCAGGAGGCTGAAAGCCACTTTAATAAAGAAAAAAAAAAAAAAAAAAAATTTCGACTAGCATGTCCTTCGGCAAACTCGGCGCAGACGCTTCACGTCATATTTTTCTGCGCAGTAGACAATTATGAATAAGTGTGTTGTGGTTTGATATTTTAGTTTATTGACTACGTCATATTTTTAACACCACCATTCGGGCTTTACTAAGCCTGGTGGTGCTGACTAAATATATAAATAAATAAAATTGTTGGTTGAATCAATTAATAAAAATGTTTGTTTTCGTAGCTGTCAAAAAGAAACAAATGGTCAAACATCGAATGAATTGATTTAAATCAACTTCTACTGGGTGCGGCAGAAAATAATGCGAAAATTTGTTCTATTTCTTTCAAATCCCATTTTCAACTAATTCAAGCAATAATATCAACAGTCTCGAATGCAGTTATCTTTATAAAGTCCTTTTAAACAAATTTATTCAATGTGTCCTCCATTTTTATTAATAACATCCTCGAGCCGACGCTGGAAGCCAGAGCATCCAGAGCCAGAGATTTTAACTCCAGCATCAATGAAAACAGGCGGCATTTTCAAACCGTTGGACGCCACCAAGCCAAACACCATGACACCAGCCCCGGATGTTGGGTTTGAAATTTGAATTTCACTTTTTCCGGAACGTTCTCCATTTTCTGCGGTGAAATGAACCGGTCCGTGCGGCTGTTGGCCACAGCATCGATGTTGAAAAGCTTTTCGTCGGAGAACAGGATTATCATTTTTTCCTTCTTCAACAAGGAAAGCCATCTCTTGGAACGAGTCACTCGTAGTTCCTTGACCCGGTCCGTAATCAAGTGGCGTTTCACTCTGGCTCTGGAAGATGCATGCAGGTCTTCTTTGATGATTCTCCGCATGGATTTCTCCGAAATATTGGCTTCCTTTGCATGTTTTCTTATGGAACGCACCGGGTTGCGAGCAATTATTGCACGGACCGATTTGATCACGTTCGGCGTGCGTGCAAAGCGCGGACGTCACTTCCCGGCTTTCGCTGCTCAGCACCATCCTGCAGGGACTTTTTTATGCGGTAAACTGTTGCCAAATGGCACACTACCACCTTGGCAATCTCTTTCGGCTTCTTCTGGGCGAGTAAAAAACTGGTGATCACTTCTTTCGCGAACATTTTGACGAATTTGCAATAAAACAAATAGAATGTTTGGATGCAGCACTTGAAAGTAAACATAAACAAATACACTTTCGACAGAAATTAGTCACTAGCTACACGAATTAACCCAATACTCAAGTTTGAACATTTTCGCATTATTTTCTACCGCACCCTGCAAAACCCTGTTACCAGTATCTGAAATTTAAGTTTGTTTTAATCACCGCAAGTTGTTGGATCAAACTAATGCATTGCTCGTATTAAGTTCAACGTTAATTATGTTTGAATCAAACTAAAATAGTTTTATTTTTTCAAATGCTACGATTATAAAGGTTACGAATAACATATGGTTACGATTAGCAAAGAAATCGAAATAATGATTTCTTTTCTAAAATGATGATGGTTTAAAAAAACAAAAGAACCAGAAACAATTCCATGAGTTATTAAGGAATTCATTTATTCTTTGTATAAAACCTATTTGTTTCTAACCAAAGCGATGAACTGAAAATAATTTCTTCACGAATTAAAACGCTCTGAAAACAACATTGACCAATAATTTATTTAATGTAGGATACATCAACATCGTGGTTTCTTTATTTCAGGGGGCTAAACAAATGTTTGGACACACATAAGAAAATTGATGAAATTATTAAGAAACAGGAAATAAATAAAAGTTTCAATTATTTTGCCCATATGATACGAGTTGTGATAAAGGGTGAACACGAAATTGTTGTAACGCTTACAACTGGCTGTAACTTTTATCCTTCTTCTTTTTTTTTCTTCTTTAGCATTTCAAGCTTATTGCTTTCACAATTAGCTTATTGCTTGCTCTCAACTTAGTGTTCTAAATGCACTTCCACAGTTATTAATTGAGAGCTTTAGATGCCAAGTACCATTTATGCATTAGTATGATTGTGTGGCAAGTACAATCATACCCTATGCCCAGGGAGTCGAGAAATTTTCCTTAAAGAAAAATTCCTAGACCAGACATTTTATCCTACTGGACAGAAATCAACCAAAGTTTGTACAGGAACCTCTTTGAAATGTATTGTTTACATCTTGTGAATTACGTAACGGGTGTATAAAAAAAAATGAGAATGATTTCAATACCTTGCTGTAATTAAAGTAAATAGCGTATTTTTTTTTTCTCTCCAAGAGAATTGCTCTCTGGACTCCCTAGAAATGGGTGGCATGTTTCTTTCCGCTCGGGTGCTGTCAGTTCAATCGAGGACGAGCAGATAGCGACCGTGTAATCGCAGTGCCGGTGGATGACGAAGAACTACCGCGGGACGTTGTTCGTGCTGGACAACGAAAGTTACTTTCCGTTCTCGAAGACCCACATTCCAGGAAATGACAGCTACTATTCCAGCGACAAGTCGGCCACACCCTCCGAAGCAAAATATAAGTTTAAGCATAAATTTGAAAAAAAAGTTATGCTGTACATCGCCATATCGGACCGAGGGATTTCAAAGCCGTGGTTCAAGCCGAGCGGTCTGCTCATCAATCAACAAGTGTACCAGGTGAGGTGTCTGGGCAAAATTCTTCTGCCGTTCTTCAAGGAGCATCTTGCGGATGGGAAGTACGTCTTCTGGCCGGACAAGGCGTCTTCCCATTACGCGAAGAAGACGCTGGAGTATCTTGAGCAGAAAAAGATACCGTACGTGCTGAAAGAAAGGAACCCGACCAACTTGCCCTAGTGTCGTCCCATTGAGGATTTTTTCGGCTCCCTCAGTACCCTAGTGTACAAAAATAATTGGCGGGCCAAGGATACGAAGCAGTTGACCACGAGGATCCGGAATTGTATCCGGAAGATGGACGTCAGTGCCGTCCAGCGCTCTTGTGAGAGCATCGCGACTAAGTTGCGTCGTACGGCTGACCAGAGCCCCTTCTCCAATATTCATTGACGTTTTTTGAAGAATAAACATTATGTTTTTAATAAAAAAAATACTGAATTCGTGTTTTTTACTATATGACTGAAAAAATTCTCATTTTTTTTATTGAACACCCGTTACACGCGTGGTTTGGTGTGGCCAAGATGAATGTGAGTCAAGTGGAGACGCGTCATAAAAATGTGTACACTCACATGGAAAATCCGGAGTTGTCCCATCGTGCTTTGACAAAATAGGCTACAAATCTGTAAGCCAACCTTCTCTAAAGTACTTAAAAGGTACAACGACCGGTTGACCTTGGATAAAAAACGGAGAGCAGGAAAGAAACCGGGGGCAGCATGTAGAAAGACGGAGGGAAAGGTTAGGAATAGTTTCCATCAATATCCCACACAATTCAACACCAGATTTTGCCAAAAAGATCATGGCAGAAGCTATATAACATGCATACAAGGTTCAAAACTTCCCAAACTACGATAAAAAGCAGCAAACTGTAGCCAAGATGTTGACCAGATACAGTTGCTGTGTGATGGATGACGAAACATACGGCAAAGCTGACCTCCAACAAATACCTTGAAAGGAGTTTTACACCGGAAAAAATATTTAATGGAGATGTTCGTTTCAATTAAAAAATAATGTCGAAAGTCGCATCGAAATACCTCATTTGCCAAGCTATATGTACCTGTGGAAAGCAAAGTAAAATTTTCGTCAGGCAATGGTGAAATTCTAGGGGTTTTTTTCATTAAGGCGAATCTAACATTGAGAGACTCTCTTTGACTATTTTCCCTTTCATTCATATTCCAATCACCTTTACGTTTTTCATTATACTATTTGTAGAGTATGCTAGCCAGCACTGTTGTGTTTCGATCTGTACTAAAGAATGCCTCGAAAGTTTTATAATGGCGCTGTAATTAATGAAAGAGAGTGAGCCCGGAGAGAATCTCTCAATGTTAGATTCGCCCTAGTGAAAAAAAAACCCGAGAATTCCTCCAAAAACGTCCTTTGACTTTTTTTTTAAGCAGCACAATAAAAACCCCACTATTTGTGCAGGGGTTAGTTTAGTATAAGACTAATGCGGTGTATTTTGTCCTCAAAGACATAAAATCCACAGAACTGCCCTGAACTTCGGCCAATCGAAATTTATTAGGCCATGATGAAGCGGGAACTCGGAAAGATCAAGGAGATAATAAAGCACACAAATGACATGCGTAATGACATGAGAAATAGGTACCGGATACCACTGTTCAAGCTCTTATAGATGGCGTGAAGCGATCCAATTATTGTTCCAATTTAAACTATGTATACTTTGTAAACTGAGCTTAATACATGTATAAAACTGTTTAAGTTGTGAGTTGTTTAAGTAAATTAACTATGTTGCAATAATTTCGAGTTTGCTTTTTAACAACAATCGAAGCAAATTCTAGCAAACTGATGTGGCTCCCTCGTAACGTTCCTTATAAATTTGCTTATTACATAAGACGCAATGGTGGAGATCGCCAAATTTTACGATTCATTATCTTTTTTCCACAATGCAGCGCAAGATATTGGTTTTACTAGTCCATCTGTTATTAAGTCATGTTCACTCTTATAACATTATAAAATATTTCGATGTAACCTATTGGTATCAGCTGTAAACTATATATTTAAAAGATAAGTGTACCTTGATTTTACAAATTTCCTTTTTAATGACACCTCTGAGACAAAATGCTAAAGTTTGTGGAATTCATCAATGGTCATTATACAACCTATTTTGAAAACCTTACCTAACTAGTTCTTATTTTGAAATGTTTCTAAATTGGTTATAAAAATTCCAAGTGGTGAGGCAATAATGCTTCAATATAGGGCATTAATGAATTCTATCAACTTTCACCGACATTGCTTTATGTTAAGTCATTTAACAAATATGTCCATATTCCTGCTAACGTTGTGCATTATCCAATGAAATCCTACGTAGAAATTGTTGCCTGGTTTATTCGTCAAGTGACCAGCAATTGTAATTGATCAAACCTTCCAGCATATTGACGAGCCATCTCACAGACAGGTGTTACCTTTGCTCAGTCGTCACTTGTTGCCACATTCAATCGAGTCGCTTAACACTTCTAGTGGTTCATTCATGTCCCGAAACATCCCACTTTTCCTAGTTTTGCACATCTACCATTCGATCGATTGTCGTCGTTGGCTACCTACCAGACGTTCTGTGTGCCAAATTATGCATCAAACACCGCGTTCACTACTATGTGGTCCGGTAGCAGTCAGTGGTACCATGAACATTAACGATTTCGCTTTGGCTCTATTCTAGTACATATGCGACGAGCTCTCACTCTCGTTTGCAGGTCATCGGCGTAAGTGTTGTACTAAGTCTCACACAAAAAATAAAAATAAAAACACAATCAAACACGCGCATGACGACGATGGAAAATGGATCGCGACATGTTTTTCGCTATCGATTTGAAAACCACCGCAAGTCCATTACGGAGCACTGGCTATTGTTAACCGCCTATGGAAGTTTCAGAAAGTTGCCTCCAGGTCAGTTCAAAACAAGTGATACATAACTCATTTACCGCTCACAAACCATCACACTATTAGAACCAAGTGATCAACAGCTGAGTTGCCCTCTTATTTTTTTTGCGAAAGGAAAAACGAACAGTGTATAACTATAAAATTACTATTGCGAATTCTAATTGCTATGAATTTCGATAAAACCTGGTTGATACACACAGAACCTGATCGCAGTCACCGGAATAGCTCACACACATTGAAGCTCCCCTTTAGGGCGAGGGAGACAGCAACAGCTGGTCAAGCACGAACCGCGGATGCACGGCTCAAGACCCACACAAAACACTTCAGGTCGGTTTAATTGTTTGTAGAGAGAAAACCCGATCAAGTCGGCCCGAGCGCACTTTGAATACTGAACTGGTGGACGTCGCCTCAGTGCCTGCTTTGTGCGATCTAGGGAGGCGGTTGTTCCATTCACACTAACCGTAGCCATACATTCGCGGGCTCCGTTCGCGGTCTGTGTTTGTGTCGCATATCTCTCTGCTAAAGGTGATCGTTTCGACTGCGGGCCTGCCTGCGATTCTGTTACCTGTTGCGATCGAAAGGTGTGTGCTCACATGTTGTGCCGTTTTTGTTTTTGTTGTTGTTAGGTGTATGTGGCCGATCCGATCATCCGCCGCATCGCCGCAACTTGTTAGCGGCAATAGCTAGTGGTGTGCTTGTCGTCAGCTGGTTTTACCTGTGCATTTTCTAGGGTGGCCCTCTTAAGCATTGATATTGGAATATATTTACAGTATTTCGACCGTAACCGGTGATGGCGATATTTTAATTTATATTAATTATTTTCAACAGTAACCTAGTACATTGACTTAGTTATAGAAAAACTTATTTGGGGTAACTAAATCGAGAATTGCGAAGTGATGAGATCATGGCTCAATTAAATTTGAAGTAGTTTTGGAAGGTTTAATATTAGTTTTCAGCAAGTTTTAAAGTTATTGTAAAAAAAAACAACACTACCAATCGAAACTGTAAATCGCTGCAGTTCCGCAACACTGTAAACATATTACGACTGCACTATTAATTTAAAGTCCAATGAACCGCAAATGAATACGAAAACTCATTAGTTTATCTCATTAATCTATCTATTTCTATCTGAACATTATAGAATCGAAAACTACTCAGCCGATCGGCGTGAAATTTGGAAGGAGGAGTTTTTCAGGACGGGGAAGGTTCTTACACTGATAGGCAAAATAAAGTGCAAACCTCATCGTTTTTTTCAATTTCTCTTATTTACTTGGTTCAAATTAAAGTAAACACACTGTATTTTTTTTATTATCTTATTTTTTATATTCTTTTTAAGTTTCACTTATGGAATACTGAAAAAAGGGTTTTACTTAAAGAAAAAAAAAATCAATTTGTGTTGAAAAAAAAAACAGTGACAAAATAAAGAGCCCACTTCATTTAGGCTACAGAAAACATAAATTACAGTAAAATAAAAGCATTTCAATAATTGATGTGTCCTTTGGCCTTCAGGACCTCCTGCAGGCGCTTCGACATGCTCTCGACCAGGTTCTTTAGGTGCTGTGGATCTAGCTCTTCCCATGCGCGCTCCAGGGCTTCAAAATAGTTATTTTTATTGGTAACACCAGTTTTGTCAACCCTGGCATCGAGAATCGCCCACAAACTTTCGATGGGATTGAGGTCCGGGCTTTGTGGAGGCCATTCCAGCGGTTTGATCCGACAAGACCGGAAGAAAGACTTGGTCTTCTTGGCAGTATGCTTCGGGTCGTTGTCCTGCTGGAATACGAACTTCTCTTCAAGGCCCGTCTGGAGCAGCTAAACCTCCAGATTTTCTCGCAGGATGTTGATGTAAGAATCTGCCGTTATTATCCCGTCGATTTTCACAATGCTTCCCACTCCACCCCACGAAAAACACCCCCAGACCATCACATTTCCTCCTCCATGCTTCATCGTGCCTTGGATGTGGCGCTCCTGAAGCTCCTCTCCCGATCTGCACCAAACACGAACCCGCCGCTTTCGGTTAAACAGCTCGAATTTTGATTCGTCCGTCCAGAGAACCGTTTTCCAGAACTCTAGGGGCTTATCAGCGCTCCTTAGCAACTTAGCCGTTTGGCTTTGTTTGCCTTGCTGATAAATGGGCGCTTCCGGGCAAGTTTGCTATTCAACCCCTGTGCTACGAGACGGCGACGAACAGTTCGACCGGAAACTGATAACTGAAGGGTTTCCTGGATCTCGCGGACAGTTACCTTCGGGTTCTTCTTGACTTCGCGCATGATCTTGTTGTCCGTTCTCGCATCCGTTTTCCGCTTCCTGCCTCTGCCAGGGCGATCCACCACTGATCCAAACGTTTTAAGCTTCAGAAGAATTTTGCCAACCGCTGCCTTACTAATACTGTACTTCTTAGCGACAACCCGGTGCGATTCACCGTTTTGCACATCACGAACGACTAATTTTCGGATACACAAGGGAATTGCTTTCGAAAGCACTGCGTTCTCCATTTTTTCAATGGAATCAAATGCGATCACGTATACAAATGCACCAGGTTGAGCCGTTTTCTTCAAAACATGTCAAAATATCAAAACATAAACAATCGAGGGGTCTTCCAATGGAAACTTATCGAAAACATATCGATTTTTGAAGTGGGCACTTTATTTTGTCACTGTTTTTTTTTTCAACACAAATTGATTTTTTTTTTCTTTAAGTAAAACTCCTTTTTTTTCAGTATTCCATAAGTGAAACTTAAAAAGAATATAAAAAATAAGATAATAAAAAAATACAGTGTGTTTACTTTAATTTGAACCACATAAATGAGAGAAATTGAAAAAACGAAGAGGTGGGCACTTTATTGTGCCTATCAGTGTATGATGGTTTGAAACCCCTGTTCCCTTTCCAGAGGGAATTTTTTTATAAAAACGATACCCTCCTCTCATACAAAAAAAAACACCAATTTCTGCATAACTCGAGAACTAATCAAGAAAAGAACACCAAATTTAGCATGTGGGAGTTTTTGGAGGCAAAAAATGTTTCGATGGCAATTAGAGACCCCCTCTCTAGAAGGGGAGGCTTTAGCGGCACGAGGCTTTATACAAATGAATCAGAAGTTTCTGCATAACTCAAAAACTAATCAAGAAAATGGAACAATATTCGGCATGTGGGTTTCTCTGGTAGGAAAGTTACAAATGAAACACAAATTACAAGAACTCTTCCTACTATTATGAAATTTATGCATGAGTTTTTGGGACCGGAAAAGGTTCTTATGATGGTTCGAGACTCCTCATCCGTCTAGAAGGGGGCTCCCGTACAAATGAAATACAAATTTCTGCATAACTCGAGAACTAATCTCCTATTAGGAAAGGATGGCTCTTATACAAATGAAACAGAATTTTTCCTTATTTGAAAGGAGAGGCTCTCATACAAATAAAACACACATTTAATCAAACATGAAAATTATCCCTACTGTTATGAAAATTTGTATGCAGGGGTTTTTGGAGCCGGAAAAGGTTCTTATGATGGTTCGAGACTCCTCCCCCGTCTGAAGGGGGGGGGGGGGCTCCGATACAAACAAATCGAACCAAATTCGGCATGTGGAGGTTTTTGAAGGCGAGAAATGTTTCTACGGTGGTTTGCGACCCCTCTCCTCTTTAGAAGGGGGCTTTCATAAAAAATAAAACATACATTTTAAACCAAACATGAGAATTATCCCTACTCCTATGAAAATTTGTATGCAGGAGTCTTCTACACAGAAAGAAAAACCATGGTAGAAACTAACGATACGAGGGTATAATTTAAAACACACACCTACACTCAGCCAAATAATCTTAAGAATTTCATAAGGTTCAACTTACCCAAGTAACAAATTCAATTTCAAGGTACACTTGAAGAAGTTCTCAAGACTCATTTGATAAAACCACGCATAAAACTAGATATTCTACATAACATCGATAAAACAGCCATAAAACCCTCATAAGTTCAAAAAGGCCCATACTACAGGAGGTTCTCAAGACTATTTCCCAAGATTCGCTTAAAACTTGATAGTTTTATCGGTACATAATTGTAATTACATGCAGGACATGCCTAAAACTATGATAAAACTACCACAAGTTTTGGTAGTTTTATGATTTTCTTCTTTAAGAACACTTCCAGTGCGTCACAAATATGT
Source organism: Aedes koreicus (assembly GCA_024533555.2). Taxonomy (NCBI): domain Eukaryota; kingdom Metazoa; phylum Arthropoda; class Insecta; order Diptera; family Culicidae; genus Aedes; species Aedes koreicus. The sequence goes on along the minus strand of JAHHFK020003949.1, from coordinate 348,850 downwards.
TTTGAAGATTCCATTTTTGGATTCGTTCTGCTGAATGGGGACTTTTTTAAGAGAAAAAAAAAACATCGATATACATATGATGTTTCTTTTCCAAAGTGGATACGTATGTAAATTAATTGTAAAATTGACCATAAATGCATGAGTTTTTTGCCTGCAATTGATAAATTTTTCATGGGACGTTCAGGTTTATTGATGTTTTATAACATAAAAGCTCGAACATTTTAATGCGCCACGGAATCATTGCTAGAACATTTATTTATTTAAAAAATAAAAAATACTTGAAAATTCAACAATTAGGTGACATGGCAGATAAATTGTTAGATCTTGAATAAATTGTGTCTATAATCCATTTTAAGTTTCAAAATGTATTTTAAACAGCAGAAATTGTTCGTAGCATTGGAAAAACGAGAGTTTTTTTTGTATACATATGTAAATGGATACCATTCCGAGGGAATCCAGAATAGCCACGCTAGCCATTTTTTCAATGGTTATATCTAAAACTACCATAAAACGCATATAAAACTATTATTTCTTGCACAAGACTAACCAGATTTTTTGAGGAGCGCGATAAGTTCATCTTTACTTGTTCTATTCTTGAAAAAGAGGAGCAACGCTTGAATAAAACTTGTTTGAATTGCTCAAGGTAAACAAGTCTTTCGTAAGATAGCCATAAAATCATTGTGGAGAAGGCACATCATAAACAAAGAAAATGTGAACGTTCAAATCAAAAGTGCCTATGCATAGCTGTTGTTCATAATTACAGCTTATAATTTATTGTTTTTAATCCCCTCTCCAATTTTTGTACCTGGAAGCTGGTGGGAGGACCCAATCTCATGTTAATGATGCATTGGAGATAGCTGATTTATGATAGATGTCGCTAGGTCATGTCATTGTATGACCTTCTTCTCTAATGAACCATTCATGGGAGAGCCATAGGTCCAGCCACACAAAGTAGTGATAATATCACACTCGCTCCTCTTTCTATTTAATAGCCGCGTCGTAGCACGCATGTATACAGGCACTAAAGTTGAGTGTGATATTGGCGGGTTGGGCCGTATATCACTAAAAATTTAATCATAGATAGATTTTATTCAATTTTGAAAACGTTTAATATTCAATTTGGGGTGGAAGTTTGAACTGTGTCATAGAATTTCCTATGCAGTGGACTTCTAGACCGTGGCCATAAGTGTTGTGGTTTTGTGGGATGCGGAGGGCCCGTTTAGGAACTCAGAGTATCGTATCACTGGGGTTTGTCATAGGTGGGTTTGTTCAGAATGAAAGAGGTGTGCTACCGGCGGACTTTGCCGCAATTTACGCTTAGACGAGGCTAGAAACAGTTTGTAGACGCCGGGCGAGGCAATTCTTTCATTGTTGTTTATTCATTGATTGTCATTAACTAAACACCAAGTATACCTAAATTTCAATTCTAATTCTTATTCTAATATAAATTATAATTTAAATATGTGCGGTATATGACAGCCAACTTTCAAATTATTGCAAATCCTAGAGAGATGTTACTTTGATATACTTGCAGCGTAAAAACAACATGAAATTTACAGTGGCATCTCAAATAGCCTAGTCACATTGATATGAACTACAAGAAATGACTCTCTCTATCTTTTCGGGATGTGCCGTATATCATTGTAATGCGGAATTGTAAATTAACGATTTTATGATTTTCTTTTTGCAGAATTTTTAACCGGTCCAAAATGCCCTACCTTAACCACCTACCCTAACCTATCCTTGATCCTTCCCATGGAGTTCATGTGGTCTGAATAGACTAGTTCGCCATTACCCCTCCAGCGTCATCGGCTTTGGACTGACTAGCGCTCTTATTGCCCCACCAAATGCTGCAAAATGAAAAATGAAATAATTTATTGTTTTTAATCACCAGCATAAGTCGATTAAAACATAAAAAAAAAACTTTTACTTGATATGCTAACAATGGATTAGGGAAGAAGAACAGATAATAATATTGCGTCGATGGCTGAGACATCAGTTGAGCGAAAGATGATTTTTCTCTTGATCTGTACGCTGAACCAAGCGTTGGAAGAAGTGCACTGTGTAGTGGATCACTGAGCGATTCCAGCGCACTACTTCCGACTTTGGATTAAACGTGCGGATCATGGGAAAAATCGATTTTCGCTCAGATGATATACCAATTTTTACTTGCAACGAGTATAAATATTGTGTAGCCTATTGGGAACTGAAATGCACGACTCGGGAGAATTCAACATTAACATAACATTTTACAATCGTAGTGCTCATTGAACCTTACGTCAAAAGTACTGCGCTGTATTTCCACGGTGGTGCGCCATATAACGCACTACCTGAGACGTTAGGTTTAACTTGTACAACTGGCATAAAATCAAATATCATGAGTTATGCATTTCGGTTTTTAACTGGCGACACATTGCATCATTTAATTTTATTCGTTACAAAAAATAGGACGCATAACGCATAGACCCTTTTAATAAGTTAATCTCAGTAGGCTGCGAATCCAATGGAATGGTCAAAAAAAAATTGTCATTGTTGGCTAAGATGAAGGAGTGTTCAATATATTGGATAGGTTTTTATTGAATTTCCGCTTGAACGCTCCACTAGTTTTTAATTTCTTCCATTGTAACAGTTTGTTTATTTTTCACATAATGTTCTTTCTCAAGAGTATGTGCTCTTATTTAAAATCAAATGGTTCTGAAAGAGTTTTATGGCAGCATTTCTAAGATACATTCATCTTAAAGAAGAATGTCATAAAACTTTTACAAAACTTTTATCAGGTTTTATGCAAGTTGCGAAACGATGTCTTGAGAGGGGGAAGAAACTTAAGACCCGTCAAAACAACCGGCAAGCGCTAACCAGAAGATAAATACCTCCGATTGCATTATACCGGGCAAACGCATCTAAGGAGCATTTTTCCAAAGTTTAAGGAGCATTTCCCCAAAAAGAAGGGTGCATTTACCCTGCTGCCGAAATTATACACATTAGTAAACGAAAATATTTGAGCAAAACTCATTCCTAAAAAAACATGAAAGAGCCAGTTAGTTAGTTTAATTCATTCAGTTGCAAGCGTAGCAAAGCTTGCACTGGGTTCAGCTAGTTATCCTATGTGTAAAACTAAGACAGAAAATAAATAAAAATCCGGCTACAAACGAATCTTAAGATTTTGCTGGGCAACTGTAAATTTTTAACATTTTTTTTCTGGAGAAAATGTAACAGCATGCGTAACGAATTGTTAAGAAAAATTAACAGAACGTTTCGTTACATTTTGACAGCTCAGTAAAGAAGTTAAATTTACTTAACGTAAAGGGTGTCCACAATTAAATTGCATCACTTTCAATAAGCTGTAACATTTCGCCCTTTGGTTTGATTTCATCGAAATTTTGGGTGAAATTACCTCATGTATTGTTCACACTGCGTGAGTTTCATTGGAAAATGTGTTTTGGTTTCGAAAATGGAAAATGGACATTTTGCACGCGCACCTCGACAACCCACTTCTTTCGCACCGAGCCATCGGAAAGATGTTGAAAATTCATCAGTCTACAGTATCTCGTGTCATAAAACGTTTCGGGGAACGTTTAACTGTCGATCGAAAGAAGGTGAGTGGTAGAAAAAGTGTTCCGTACTGTGTGAAGGATCAAAAACGAGTGGTTGCTGCCTTTAAACGCAAACCCAACTGTTCCGTTCGGGATGTCGCGAAAAAACTGCACTTGACCAAAAGTTTCGTGCAGAAAGCCAAAAAAAAACGAGCAGGGCTCCCTTCATTCAAAGTTCAGAAAGCTCCAAACCGCATTGAAAAACAGAATAGGACAGCTAAAACACGTGCCCGTAAGCTGTACACACAAATGTTGACGAAACCACACTGCTGCATCATGGACGATGAAACACACGTAAAAGCGGACTTTAAACAAATTCCCTGTAACCAGTATGTGACTGCAAAAGACAAGTTCGATGTTCAAGAGTCTCTCAAGAAACAGCAAGTGTCAAAGTTCCCCAAGAAATTCATTATTTGGCAGGGGATTTGTTCGTCTGGTAAACGGAGCAAGCCTTTCGTGAAAACTTCAACTGTAAATGGTCAAGTATACATGAATAAATGCCTGAAAAAACGACTGCTTCCGTTTCTCAAAACACACAACGTTCCTACAATTTTTTGGCCAGACCTAGTTTGTTGTCACTACTCCAAGGATGTTCTGGAGTGGTACAAGACGAATGGTGTCAATTTCCTGCCGAAGGATCTTAATCCCCCAAACTCTCCAGAGTTGCGGCCAATTGAAACATACTGGGCTATAATGAAGCACGAACTTCGTAAGCATCCTAAAGTTGTCACTACAGAACAGAAAATGTTGAAGTCATGGTTGAAAGCGGAAAAAAAATTCGGTTCAAGCGTTGTACACAATCTTATGCGTGGTATTAAGAAGAAAGTTTGGGCTTTTGGATTTGGTAGAGAAATACAGTGAAATAAAAATACCTTAACAAGATTATACATTGTATTTTATTCCCTGAATATTTCATGACAATCGGTTGAGAGAATTGTTTTTGAGGACGAGGTTAAAGTGATGCAATTTAACTGTGGACACCCTTTACTGTAAAACTAAAAAAAAATAGAAAACCGATTACCAAATATTCATATTCTATAAAAAATACAGTATACTGTAAACAAATCTGGAGGAACTGTGCTACTAGAAAAAACAGGCCAATGACCCGTTAGTTTGGCTAACAAGCGTCAGTTTGCTATGCGGTATTTGAAGAAAAGTTTCCTTGGAAGATTTCCCAGGAAGTTAGAGGACAACGGGTCACCTCGCCAGATTTTTTTAAAGTAAAAGTAAGCTTTTTCATGAAAAATATTAAGTAAAATAAAAACCACGGCCGCTAAAATATCGAGCTGAAATTTTGCGCAGGACCTAGAAGGGTTTCCAAAAATCAAAGAGGAACGAATTTTTTTTTCTTATATGTGAATCCTAGGCTTATGTCTATACAATCTAGATACGTCTCAAAGATATGGAAAAGTTCATTCCTAGAGTTATTATAAGCTTGTAAAAAATCAGATGTTTTTATTATTATTGTGTTATAATATATTATCTGTTGTATTCCAAAACATTTTGATGAATTGTGAACGAATTTTTTTTTTTTGCAAATCTTATACAACATGACTTTTTGCGATGTCTTTATACAACGATAAATCTTATTGCCTGTTTTTCAAATGCAATGGATAATGAAAACCTTGTGGATACCAAGTATACAGTCCTTAACAAAGCATAGTATAGAATTCGTCCGGTAGCCATGCCATACCGAGCACACGTTCCACCTGACTCTCCTTGTCGATACCGAAATATTTGCTTGAATCTGCTGCGTCTGTTCCATACTTACCTTACCAATCAGACCAAGGCCAAGTGGCTTCTGCTGTATACAAAAGTTGTCTCCGTTCTTTCCGTTCCGTTCTTCGTTCGTTCGCCAGCCTCGCAGTCTGCGAAGGGCTCACAGGTCGCCTTCTACTTCTTGCTCATTGCTAAAGCCCGTCGGTTCGTTTTCGAGAATTATTTTAACTGGGCTGTCGTCCGACATTTTGTCCGACATGCCCAGCCCATCGTAATCGACCGATTTTAGCCGTATTTACGATGGGAGGTTCTCCCAGCAACTGATGCAATTCGTGATTCATTCGCTTCCTCCACGTTTTTTCTTACGTCTGCACTCCACCGTAGATCGCACGCAACACCTTCCGTTCAAAGACACCAAGGGGCCGTAGTTGACTTCCGGTCAAATTAATGTCTTGTAGATTGTCAACTTTGTAGTTTGGCGAACTTTGTTCGATCGAAAATTATTTTCTTGTGATACTCTTCCCATCATGTATTTTGTTTTCAAAGCATTAATGTCAAGCCCAAACCTAGTAGCTTTAGCCATAAGTGCATTTACGCCATCATCTCAAAGCCAGATCCGTGAACTGCAGTGATGAATTCGAGAACAAACACAAATACACCGTTAACTGAATCACGCAATCATGAACTAAATAACGTTTAAAGGGAAAAATCCTGAAAACGTGAACTAGTTCACGGTCCGTTTTTTTCTGTGCGAATTACACCCTCCAATGCAACGTTAAATAACAAAAACGACATCCATCACCTTGCCGTAACCCTCTCCAAGATTTGAAGGGACTCGAGAGTGTCCCTGAGACTCGGACGGCACACATAACTCGATCCAACGTTGCTTTGACCAACCGCATCAGTTTTTCTAGAAATCAATATTCATGCATAATCTGCCATAGCTGGTCTCGATGGATTGTGTCGTAAGCTGATTTGAAATTGAAGAAAAGATGATGTGAGGGTACGTTATATTCGCGACATTTTGGCAGCATTCGGTGAATCGCAAAAATCTGGTCCGTAGTAGCACGTTCACCCATGAATCCCGTTTGATATTGTAAACAATCAATATGAAACTTGCGATTTGAAATTGGTTCACTGTTGAAGGACCCCTTCTTCCAAAGTACACCTTGCAGACTGCACCTTGCAATACATTCTTGCGCCTTCCGGTACTAGCATCTTTGTTTTTGTTTTGATTCGCTGTGTTATTTTGACAGAATAATGAGGGTATGTTCGATGAATTACGTTATAAGGGGCGAGTCATGAAGCTTGGGACCGAGCTTGGGACCGATGTGCAGGTCCTTCCTGAGCCAAAAACTATATCCATTGTCTTCTGGACTATCCATTCTGGTATTGCTTCACGAACTCATTTGCAATTGATGACAGACTGCGGCATAAAATTTGCTCTTCCTTCCTAATCTTAGTAATTACGCAGTGCAGCGTTCTTGCCAATGCATCATCAGCTGCATCGCTCGCTTGAAAATTGGTAAACACCAGCAGCTTTATTCTTTTTCAACCGACCAATTTTCTCCTCAACCTCCTGGAGGGTTAAGGTCAGAATCCTGTCATCTTCTGCGTGTGTTCCTAGATTTATAACCGTGCCACTTTCACTTGCTGTAACATTGCCGTTGAGGTGCTCGTCAAAGTATTGCGTCCACCTTTCGATCACTTTACACTCACATATGAGAAGGTTACCTTCCAAGTCTCTGCACATTTCGGCTTGTGGTACGTAGCCTTTGCGCGAGCTGTTCAACTTCTAGAAGAATTTGCGTGTGCCGTTAGCACGGTACAGTACTTCCATTGCTTTGCGGTCTCGTTCTTCTCTTTGACGCTTTTTCCTTAGAAGAATAGAATTTAGTCTGTTCCGTGCCTGTCGGTACCGTTCCACATTCGCTCTTACGGTGTTGCTGCATTCTCGCCCGTGCTACATTCTTCTCCTCTAATAACTGCTTGCATTCACCGTCAAACCAGTCATTTTGTCGATTCAGTGCAGAAGTACTTACATGCTCGAGCAGTTCGGTAAAATTTCAAACAGTTGAAAAGTTCGGTAAACTTAAGAACGATTCTTAAAAATTGAAGAACCCATAAATTCTCTCGAAATGTACACTGAATGCTTCATTCTAACATTATCTATTGGTGGAAAAATATAAAACTTTTACAATGTTCCTTAAATTGCATGTGCTGATGATTCGAAGTTTACTGACTTATTCAGCTGTTTGAAAACTCAGTACAAATTAACCGACCTCAGTTATTAACATAAAACTAAGTGTGTGCTACTAATGGCGTTCCGAATATCTCTCCCACAATTTTCAAGAGTAGTTGCACCACAGGAAACAGCTGGATGTCTCAAACATTTTTTACCCAATTTACTGTGTAATTTTTTTAAAGCAAATCGTTGGAAAATCAGCGCCGCCTAGTCTAGGTTTCACCAAACTAAAATTGACAGACTATCAAATCTCAAGGTGCCATCAACATACGATTCACCAAAACTAACGGAAACAAGCTGTTATTTTAAAATGGCAGTTACATAAATTTACACACGGAGGGCAATCCAGCTTGGGTGTCTGTTCTCTGTGGTTGCACCAAGCTACTCTTTCGTTGGTAGAGCTGCTTCTAGCTGTTGCACGTATTCCTGGGCAATTCCGGTTTCCCGTAGTAGCTCAATGTTAGGTCACGGCGTCCGAATTCGAAGTGTGTTTTACACCGTCGAGAGTTTGGAGCGCATACATACTACAAGTGGTCCGAGTTTATATTTGCCCTGCGGTAGGTGCGAACGTTGATAATATCGGAGAAGAATTTAAAGTCTATTAGAACATTGTCGATTTGATAGTCCGTTCGTTAGTCAGGTGATTTCCAATTGGTTATGTGGATGTTTTTGCGGGTAAAGAAAGTACTTCGGACTACTAAACCACGGGAGGCCGCAAAACGCACGCATCGTTCGCAGTTATCGTTCGATGCGGTATGCAGGTTGTTCGGCCCAATAACCCCCTGGAGAACCATCGTGCACAGCACTGTTTAGAGACCCACGCTAACACGAGGACGATGATCAGCCGATTTAACATGAAGAACAAACGCTCAGATATGACTAAGGTTCCACCGAGATTGGTTACCTGATCTTTTCCCTGGTTACTCATACCCCAGTTGGCATCACGGGGAGGTAGGGATAGGAGTTACTGGACAAGAGGCTCAGTAGGATCTATTTCATACCTGAAGGTATGCGAAGAACCGTGGCACGCATTGTCCAGTCATTTACCAACGCAATACAGATGGTAGTTGTGAAAATCTATCAGCGTTTTCCTCCTAGAGCCATGAGTGGTTTACGCAATACAATAACTATCATATTTGAAGATCACCTTTTGAATGAAATATAGTCGTATTTCACCATAGATTAATGTAACTAGAATTGGGTCTGATGATAAGAACCACATGCCTTTAAATATTCATCAAATTGGTGTGTCATCTAGACAATTTTTTTTTTTGGTTTATGAAAAAGATTTCGTTGATTTTTTTCCGTTCATGTCGGCCTACGTGTTTTTATAATATACTAGCTGAACCCGGTGTGAGCGGTGATACGCTTGCAACTACATGAATGAAAATTTAATAGAACTGGCATGTTTATGGTTGTTTTTCGGAATGAGTTTTTTTTTGACTAAAAAGGGGTTCAAACTTCTATCAGAACCTGCTTCTTACCTGAGAAATGCACGTTTTGTGTTTTAGCTACCTGGATAATTGTCATGTTTGATTGAAATTTGTGTTTCATTTATATAAGAGCCACCCTCACCCTCCAGAGGGGGAGGGGCTTCAAACCACCATACAATCATTGCCTTCAAAACCCACCATATGCCAAATTTGGTTCCATTTGCTTGATTAGTTCTCAAGTTATGCAGAAATTTGTGTTTCATTTGTATGAGAGCCCCCCTCCCTCTTCCAGAGAGAGAACGGGTCCCAAACAATCATAAGAACCTTTTCCAGCCCCAAAAACCCCTGCATACAAATTTCAGAACTTTCCGAGTCTATAAGGTTCAGACAGACAGAAAGACAGACAGACAGACAGACAGACAGACAGACAGACAGACAGACAGACAGACAGACAGACAGACAGACAGACAGACAGACAGACAGACAGACAGACAGACAGACAGACAGACAGACAGACAGACAGACAGACAGACAGACAGACAGACAGACAGACAGACAGACAGACAGACAGACAGACAGACAGACAGACAGACAGACAGACAGACAGACAGACAGACAGACAGACAGACAGACAGACAGACAGACAGACAGACAGACAGACAGACAGACAGACAGACAGACAGACAGACAGACAGACAGACAGACAGACAGACAGACAGACAGACAGACAGACAGACAGACAGACAGACAGACAGACAGACAGACAGACAGACAGACAGACAGACAGACAGACAGACAGACAGACAGACAGACAGACAGACAGACAGACAGACAGACAGACAGACAGACAGACAGACAGACAGACAGACAGACAGACAGACAGACAGACAGACAGACAGACAGACAGACAGACAGACAGACAGACAGACAGACAGACAGACAGACAGACAGACAGACAGACAGACAGACAGACAGACAGACAGACAGACAGACAGACAGACAGACAGACAGACAGACAGACAGACAGACAGACAGACAGACAGACAGACAGACAGACAGACAGACAGACAGACAGACAGACAGACAGACAGACAGACAGACAGACAGACAGACAGACAGACAGACAGACAGACAGACAGACAGACAGACAGACAGACAGACAGACAGACAGACAGACAGACAGACAGACAGACAGACAGACAGACACGTGGTGTCTTGTAGGCATCATTTTTGTTCTGTTCATTAACGACCCTCTGTATGAAGCTGAAATCTCCGAAATCTTTGTGTGCTGACGACCTCAAGTTTTACCGTGTACTTACAACTTTGGTAGACTGCTTTGCTGTGCTCGATTGGTGCAGTTTTAATGGGATGGGAGCTAATATCAATATTTTATTTGGGTACAAAATGACAACATCTGATCTGAAACGCTGAAACACCATTCAAAATTTAGGGATTCTTTTTGACAGAAAACTAAGGTTAGTAGAGCACATTGCTGCTCTAATGGCTAAAGCGAATTCTCTGCTGGGCTTTCTGAAACGAAACAATTTCACGATGTCTGCAGCCTTAAGGCAATATATCGCTCGCTTGTGCGCAATGTCTTGGAATATGGAGTGTTTGGGCGCCATTCCATGCAGTTCACATCAATAGGATCGAACGAGTTCAAAAGCATTTTGGTCTTAACTAAAGGGATAGGACGAACCTGCCAACCTGTCGAACAGACGAGTGTTTCTTCGACGTGTGCTCGTTTTTGATGTCCTGTCTGACCACATAGACTGTGTGGATTTACTTGAAAAACTGCGTTTCAACGCACCGTCTCGATTCACACGTCAATACAAGTTCTTCCGCCGATCCAATCACCGTACTGCTTATGGATTGAACAACCCACTGGACGTCTGCTGTCATTGTTTCAACTAGGTCTCTAACGTGTTCGATTTTGGAATGATGAAAAATGTGTTTAGATTAAGAATTAGTAGGTAAATGTTTCTGTCAGTACGAAATATTAATGTCGAAGATAAATATATAAATTAATTAATTACTGTTGGGCCTATTCTGTGAGTCGAAACGCGTCGCTCTGCTTGCAAATTATATGTAGAGTTGAGTCAATCGATTCAACAATTGTCGACTCATCAAGTGAAAGCGACTCGTTTCGACTAATTTGATTCGCAGAATAGACCTGTGTTTGCCACAATCAGTCAGAAATCACGTATTTTTAGCTCCAAATTTCAACATTTATTGTTTAGTCGTTTAGACGTTTAGTAAAATTCGCAAAGGATATTCCCCAGGTCTATAAATAAAAACCAAGTAAAGGTATTCTGTTTTGATTTAGTTTATTTCCCAATCAGGCTGCACATCGATAGATTTTGTTTTTCGGTGAGTGTGTTTAGTTTGGAGATCTGTCGCCACCTCTATATACCATTTTAAATTCATAATGTCCGAAGGCGTGAAGACAAAATTATTTTTTACTACTATCAATTTTTCAGAGCTTCAGAAGTTACTCATTTAATAATCATTTAGAAAGTTCTTATGAGACACTTTCTCCCGTGAAGTAATACTTGAATTTGCGGTTGATTACAACTAGCCTAGATGCAAACAGCTGTTTGTTTTTATTTTAGTAACATTTTGTCCAATTCTTCGGTACCGAGTCGGGAGTAAATGCTCTTCGAGGTAGGGTGTGTTATGTTTTCTCTTAAATTTTCATTTCTCTTCTTACACAACAGAGATTAACTTTTATGCCATAAAATGAACGAAAGATTTTTCTCATTTGTAACGTTTTTAGATTTATGTTTTTTTTTTATAATACTTTCTATCATAGTTACATAAGTAGTTGCAATCATTATTTAAAATGAGAAAGGGCAGAGAACATCTAAGACTTTGGCGTGCATTTTACAGAGCTAACGAATAAGTTAGTCAATGGCGGCGTGTGGGCTTTTCTTGCTTCACATTGTTTCCTATTTTTTTCTAGAATTGTTATAAATAGTTAAATGCTATGTTTGATTTAAAACTTAATTCCAGCCTGGACTTCAGCCATGATCGAAGCAGACTCTTGCAGTTTCTTCATTTCGGCATCAGTCAGGATCTGCCTAATGACATGCGAAACGCCGTTCCTGCCGAGCACGCATGGCAGCGACAAGTACACCTCTTCTTTAATTCCTTGTTCACCCTGTTGAAACGAAAAAAAAAAAGGTTTAAATTTTGCTATGGGCATCTCTTAAAGGATTACTTACATTAACCAAAGTGGAAACGGCATGCACGTTGTAAGTGTTTCTGAGCAGAGCCGATGCGAGCGATGCTACGCTCAGGCCAATGGCCCAGGATGTGTAGCCCTTCAGTCTGATGACTTCGTAAGCACTGTTCACAACTTCGTGGTGCAGATCGCTCCAATTCTCTGTATCTTCGGCAGTACCGATAGCCGGGTTGAGTTCCGACAAGCGGACACCGGCGACGTTGACACCGGACCACAATGGCACGGAGCTGTCGCCATGTTCACCGATGATCCAACCGTGGCACGAGGTAGGGGCAACGCCCAATCTTTGGGACATCAAAAAGCGGAAACGAGACGAATCGAGATTGGTACCGGATCCAATGACGCGATGCTTGGGTAGTCCGGAGATCTTCCATGCCACGTAGGTTAGGATATCGACTGGGTTGGAGACGACCAACAGGATGCAGTCCGGACTGTGCTCGACCAGCTTGGGAATGATTCCCTTCAAAATGTCACAGTTGCGCTGGACTAGATTCAGACGGCTTTCGCCTTCTTTCTGGCGAACGCCAGCGGTAATTACGATCAGACGGGATCCGGCCGAAACGGCGAAATCTGTAAGGAGGGAAGGAATACGGAATGTGTGAGTGATTTATTTATGTAGATGTTGGACAAGCTTTCGATCTATGGATTTGACTACATGCTTCTGATTTTTGTGCAGATAACCCGGGTTTAGTAGATTGTACTCATATCTCTCGTACTGAAGTAATTTAACAAAATTCCGCTTCTTTTCCATTTAGAGAACTTTAGTTTTTTTTTTCACTTATTGACCGATACTATTACCTTATTGACCTGATTTAGTCCTCACACACTTAGAAAATTTTACAGTATTCGGTAATTTTTTATCGAACTTTCAACAGCTGAACGTTCGGTAATCCGATTTAACGGATTTCGGTAAAATTTGACAAGTTCCAGTATTTTTTTTACCGGTATACTGTAAAATTTCTGAGTGTGCAGTAAATCTCTCTTTGTATGCTTTTTCTTTTATCAATAACTAAGTAATTTTTCATTACCCAGACCCACTGAGGTGACAAGTTTCAGTCACGCTTACCACTACACCACTCGTGCCGGCTGTAGGTATCCTGTTTAAGATTCTAAGCAAAATTTGCTCATGATTCTGATAGATTCCTGATCAGTATTCTGAGCTAATCTTGATTGATTCTGAACGATTTCTGTGTGAATACTGGTATGAGGACCTTTTTTTGGGGCGTAAAACTACTGCGTCCACTAGGTTGAACTTTTGTGGTATACTTTTAGGCAAAATTGAGTTTATAAAAACCGCCATATTTCCAGGATTCGCAGTCCAAGTAAAGAAATATAAAGAAAGTTAAATCTGCGCTTGTATACAGCATCACAACCACAGAGCAGATGTTTTGAGGTTTCACGTTCCATTTTACAGAAACGACAAATATTGTTCTGAACCTGGCCAATGTTTATCAAAAGGTATTTACTCGGGCAGTGTTTGGATGCTAGGCCAGAGAGCGCTGATTACTCATTTTAATCGGAATCCGTTTGCTGTGGATGACTGTTTTTCAAATCAATACATGCTCAGCCATTTTATTCTATAGTTTTATTCAAATTTCAAAACTTCATTCAAAGCTGAGTTTTGAGTGTCTACTACCAGGAGGCTCAATAAAGAGCCTTTTGGTGTGGAGTAGAGTGGAGGGACAGTTAAAAAAAAATGAAAACTGTTGTCGAGATTCGCTTTGAAGTACCTGATTTGAAAGGCCATAAACACTTGTGGCAAACGGCGTGACCATTCTCGACCAAAGGCACCATAACCGGTCAGCATGATTAAAAACTGTAGCTTTGACCCGATTTGGCTTCTTGTCACTACTCCTACATCGTGCAGGTCTGTTTTGCGGCTAATTCTGTTGATTTTGTACCGAAAAACATGAACCCACAATATTGTCTTGAACACCGTTCGAAGCCTTGATGAAGTGCAAACTTCGCAAGACCAAAAGAGAGGCGAAGGACGTAAAAGAATTGATGATGAATTGAAAAATAAAAACTGTGTAAAACGTACCAGAAACGATTGTAGAGGCTCTGATAGAGGGCGTCAATTGCTTATGTCGAGCATTTCACACAACCTTATCCATAAACTTAACCGACGAATGTAAGCTGAAATAAATACGTAAACTGACATCACTAAACTCTAGACTCTTTTGTTTTACCCGTAAAATAAATATTTTTATTGGTTCTAGTGATATCGGGGATCAATATCTCAATTAAAAAAAGAATTTTGACCGCCACCTGGCACAAAGCACATTGCTGGGTTAGGTCAGGTTCTATTGTGAAATTATAATTATATTTCGTCTCCAATACTCTGTAACATACTGTACAATACTGCTGCACATAACGACAAATAGGTGGCGTGACACAAATGCTGTAGCGCAACAATATGTCAAGCGACAAGCTGTGACTCACGCTAAGACGAGAGTACACACGCTAAGACGAGAATACGGAAAAGTCGGAAAAAATACCGAAAAGCGCAAAAAAGTGCACTTACTGAAATTATCGGTAAACATGGATTACCTAAAATTCGGTATTGTTGGAAAGAAGGGAAAAACGATAATAATTACTTATTTTTTTACGGTTCTTTTTACTAAAATAGCTTGCAGCCCAATGATAGCATTTTAAACCAAATTAAGGTAAAAAATTACGATAAAGTTTGTAAATCCACTTTACTTAAAAAAATAAGTAAAATCAAACGTTTCCTTTTGGTAAATTATACCGATACTTTAGGTTTTGCTAACAAAACCTAATTTTCGGTAAAATTAAAACCTTATTTTCGGTAATATAATTTTAGTGTGCAGGCTACAATCAGGTCTCGCTAAAAGGGAAAAAATACAAACGTATCTCCTACTTATTAAAATTAAAATTTGCTTTCTTGGCGAAATTCCGTAAACCAGGAAACGTTAATCAGCGCAGTGGCTTGGATTGCTTTGCATTGCGTTTTAAGTTGATGCGAAGAATTTTATGTTTTTGAAAGAGATCAACAATGATCCTAATCATTTTTTTTAAACACACTTTTAGGTGGGTATACGTAGAATGATTGTTATCGGTAAACTTGGAAAACTTAAGCTTACTGTTAAGAAGTAGTAATTAAAAACTGAAACTTTTTAAATTCCACTAGAAACAGCTTATTTTTTGACAAATATGCCTATTATGTCTATAACTTACAGGCTTCTTCAGTGCCAGGCACTCAACTGTTTACTGTTTACAAGTAAACTGCGTTTACTATTGATAATTGCAAAAATAGAATTAATTTTTCTTTTTCATTTTTAAATAGTGTAAAAATGATGTGTTGATTTTTATTTTCCTTGCTTTCCAATTCCAATGAATGACTTTACGTGCTTCTGATATAACAAAGCAGATTTATTGCAAAAACATACCTTTATTTATGTTCAATAGTGTCCAAAACAAAAACTCTAACCAACGGTTATAAAGTTATAATAACTGATCTAATTAACATCAGTGTTGTTTCTTTTTGTCAGGCTAAGTTCCAATAATCTGATTCATTTGCACAATGACGGTAAAATTGCGCCATTCCAGAGAAATTAAAGTGTTTTTTTGTAAAATATCCAGTGATTTTTGAACTCATTTAAATTCATGCATTTTGCCTAAGAGGCAATAGGGAATGATATTTGGAGAAAAAAAAAGTTCTACGCATATGGTCAAATCTCATAGTTTACGGAGTTATTGAACTTTTAATGTTGTGGTACTTGTTTTTTTTTGTGTTCCTTGTTGGGGACGTATTACCACTGCAACAATTGATTTGATTTATTGTGGCGTCTTCATGGTCGTTTTATTTTGGTACATAGTGTTGGCACAAATGTTTGCAAAGCAGTAACTCACGGCTTCCGGAAAATAGCAATGTTTTTTTTTTTCAGAAAAGTTAGCAGATATTCATCTCTGCTACGGTAACGCCAATTGTTCGGCATCGGCAGCGCAAAACATAACTGTTTTCCGGAAGCCGTGAGTTACTGTTTTGAAAACATTTCTGGAGAAATTTCAATATGGGCTAATCTGCTTATGTAAACGAACATTTCAATGGACGTTTTTGAGCGAATAAACGCACAATTAAAAAAAAAAAAAAACTAAGACCAAACTTAGCTCGAGGAAGCTTTCTTTTATCCGATTGTGGCCTTAGTTTAAGAAATTTAGCTTTTATTCGTGAGAAATAGTCGATTTAAATGTTATGAAATTCTTCTTCTTGGGCGCCTAAATGACGCCCCAATTTGTTTTAATCAATCACTGCTGTTTACTAAGTGTTTTCTGCAAAAAAACATGAAAAAAACCCTTAAAAAAGAGAAGTTTAATACATTTTTACACCTAAAAAGACATCAAATGATAATAACTCAAAGTTAAAATAACACTGTTATGCAGAAAATTTCCTTGACTTTCGAATGAAGAAAGAAACATCTTGCTAAGAACATAATTTTTGAGTGACAGCCAATTTAAAACTAACATGTACCAAAACATTAAAAGTTCATAACTCCGTAAACTTTGAGATTTGACCATATGCCTAGAACAATTTTTTTCTTCAAATATTAACCCATATCGCCCCTGAAAATATTTACACTGACCAACCAAACACCCTGTATATTCAAAGCACTTAAGTTTAATAAAAAACCGTTATAAAACTTCACTTATAAGGCGTTTGTGTTACTGATGACCAATGTTACCCCAAAATCGATAAGCTCAAATATATATCTTTTAAAATTGAATATATTTAGAAAAAAATCTGAATTTTGTGAGTGTGAGAATGTGAGCAGATGAATGCTCTAAAACTGTATTTTATTTCATTTTTAATAGTTTTAACAAAGATGAACATTAACGACAACGTATGAAATGTATATAATGTTAATTTGAATGATTTGTGAAGGTCCATTTATATGCATCATACAGAACAAAAATGTGCGCCATTTCTCGAACAGTGCAAATAAACTAAAAACTTAACTCTTTTATCTCTTTTAACTAAAAACTTAACATGCCAACAAATTTTACAGATTGAGTGCGACCTAAGACCGTCTGGTTTTAAACATACAAAACATGTTAAGCTGGTCAATAGATTTAATTTTCGAGAAATATTGAAGAAAAAGTGATCAAAGTTACTTTGTTTTACGGTACTCCAGAACTGCTCTTACTTATTTATTTATTAATCAATTAACCGATGGTAGTCGAATACGCTGGTAGTCACATGTAGGGGCTTGGTATCCAATTGAGGAATCCGTGTAAAGCTAAAGTGAGGTTAAACATCGTAGTTTCTTAAACTGAAATTGATAAGAACTTTCTATCTATTTTCAAAACTGCATGGAATTGGTCAGTATCATCATTACCGACGATTTTCTGTTTTTTTTATCAATTATTTTGCTTAGACAGTTCGAAAAACTATTTTTCACGAGTGCCATCTACGAAGTTTAACGTCACCTGTATTCCTCGATTTGAATTGTGCTGTTTCTTCGTTATGCTGTTAAAAGTGTTAAAAAAGCAAAGAGGTTAATCACTTTAATTTTAGAAGTTAACCGGATGATTTCGCACCCGCTGGTCTATTTCGCCTCGCAAATGAAATCAAATGGCTGGCACTTGTAGAAAAAAGCTGGTCATCGATTAATTCTCCTTATCAAAATTTTTGTAATTTGCAATATTAATGTTCCGCCGTTTCCGTATCGCCACCAATTCTACTGATTTGTAACCAAACGCAAACTAAACCGAACCCACCAAACAGTTAGAACGTATAGACGTATGGACCGACATTTTTAGGGAAGGATCACAACCGGTGACCTATTTTTCGCGTTTTGCTGTGCTCGCTGCTCGTGAAATTTGATTGAATTGAAGGTCAACGTACGGGTTGAAAACATTTACACACGATCACTATAAATTTGATTGTCATGCCTCATATGCATGTGACGTCACTGTCTTCTGTGCGACACTCGAATCGCTTGAACTTGGTGTGGCCTTGAAAGTTAATTCAATTAGGAATTTCGAGGCAGCGAACGCGACGATTCAATGATGCGGTATTACGAAATTACATCACCCAGTTTGCCTCCAGAAAATCAAGTAGGGGGATATGCCTATTCTAGGCACGCTAAGCAGACTCCTCTTCTTTATGAGAATTTTCGCAGCTTCGTGCTCACATCTGACGTTTTTTTTTTTGTTTACAGTAGATTGTTCCGTGGAACTCTATTAATTTCATCGACAGAATAATCCATAACGGCTTGAAAGTGTATAATGCGGCAAGTGAGTGCAAAATTGTCGGCAGTCCCTCTTTTTGCGGTAGCCGCCTTTAGTCCATTTGAGCTGCTTGTGAAAAAAAATGTTCTAGGGTAGGGAACGGCTTAATCAGCGGTGACTGTTTTCATCAGTTGTTAAGAAATAGGTAAAAAATTCCTACATTTTTCAAATTATTTCACTTTTAATGATACGAACATGATCTCTATATATCGGACTAATGATTCAATGTATAAATCATGATTGATTACCAATTAATTACTGTCATTATGAAGATTTGAATTACATCATTTAGAAACCACCAGTCCCTGCAATTGGTAGCTTTATTTCATCGCTATGAAATTTTCTGAGTCTAATGCTCGTTTCTGAAGGTAAGATAAGAAGTAAGCAGAGGGATTACCGTCCGAATATTGGCAGTTTTAATTATAGTTTACATACAGCTTCATAAAATATTCATGTACTGCTTAAAATCCGTCCCGTACCCTATTATATGCAGCATTTTCGAGAGCATGTGGTTTATTTGAAGAAAAATGTGGCTAAACGGAATGGCTCACTATTTGGAAGGTAATCAAATCAATGCTAAAAGTTATCCACGTTTAAATTGCAGTGAACTGGCAAAAATCCGTCTTTTAACCAATTGTCTTGAAGCAAGTTATTAAATGAATATATTCAGTTAAGTGCTTTGATGGTAGAATGTATAGAATTTGAGGTTTCAAAATTGGTTGTCGAGAATAGTCAACATTGCCGCAGCCAACATTTTTACTATTTAAGTATCGCAAGTTTTGTTGTGTGTTTGCTTTTAGTTTTGTCTAGAAATTGTAGGTGACGAACACGTTCGTTTTTTTCCAAACCTTCTCGTTTTCCTCCGTTACTCTGATTGGACCGATTCGTTTTAATTTCATGCACTTACTTGGTGCAACGATATGCCCACTTCAGTGATTGTATTTATAATTGATTAACGGTAAAAGTTATGAACCATTCAAAGGGAATGACTGGTATTGGGGAAATCCTTTAAGGGATTAATTTGTAACTCTTTAGCGTGTGGGTGAAACATGATAATAGAATGCTAAGAGCTGAGTGTAATGTTTACGTTGGCAAAACTTCACCACAGCGTCGAAGTTGGCTAGCAACCAACTCGGCACGTCCTCTTACTTGTCTGATGGTCGGCACAAACGGATGCTTCGGTAGGTTACTCCAGTTCCAAATGTTTCGGTGACCCATGAGCCTGTGCACCCTGCTATAATTGTTTTGTCTTTTTGACTTTTACTGTGAACCGTGTTTAGGTGTTGTCTTACTCACTCTCACAGGACGCTTGAAAACATGGCTCACAGTAAAAGTCAAATCTTATATAGCGTGCACAGGCTCATGGAAGCCAAAGCTTGATGTGCGATACCGATTCCGCTCGATTAGAATTGTTAGTCGTTGCACCCATCGGGCAGTGAACGACTAACATCTTTAATCGAAGGGTATCGAACCGGACATTCACCTTAATATTTTTTTTTTAATTTGATTATTTTCCGTCGGCCTATTTCCTCACAACGTGGTGACAACCACCGACCCCAGGAAGACGACTCCACCACCTGGACCCTACATATCGCTCTCATCAACACATTAGCCGGGATCAACTGCTTTACTTCTCTTCTTAAGGAAGACGTGACCAGATTTTTTCGCCTCAGAAAAACCACCGACCTCGACTGGGATTGAACCCAGACCCACTGGGGTGCCAAGTAGCAGTCACGCTTACCCCTACACCACCGGCGCCGGCTTTAATCAATTTTCATCATCACACCTGCCTTTCAGCCTTATGCTGGTACGAAAGCAAGAATGTTGGTTTTGTCCCAAGATTTGAAACATTATTTTTATCAATTCTAATTTTGTGGTAAGTTCATCTATTTTACTCTACTATCTTAAAAAGTATATTAATTCACAGAATATTGCATTGAACAATCAATATGGCTTACATTTAGTGGCGTATTCCTACGCCATCATTTCAAATAATCCAATGGGGCTGTACCTTGCAGTTTTTATTTAAAATTCTGTGACCTAGCGAGTTGAATTAATATGCAATTTTCTGGCAAGCAGTCAATTTACCACTTTCAACTCCAACAATTAAAAAAATGCTGTTTGCAAGAAAATACAATGGTAGTTAAGGCTTGATCATGCTCTGAAAATTATTTTTAGTTTATCTTACGAAATCGAAGGTAGAACTAACAAATCTATTCGTTGTTTTCTGCGACGAAACTGATTTTTTGTTTTTATGAAGATATCTTCGTAAATAGCGGCACACGCTCGACTGTCAAATGCACGAAGCGTTTGTTGACACAGAAAGAACATTCGTGCGTTGTGCGAAAACAATACAAAGAGCTGCGGACATTTTGTCACAAATTAAAAAGAAACGTCTCTCGGGTGGTTGCATTTTTTTTTAATGTTTCTGACATGGGATTCGATTCTGTATTTTTGGAAAGAACTGTTACTGAATCAGATGTTGATCTCACTAGGCCATGGTGACTCGTGAGAAGATACTTGATTAATGAGTATGAAGTTATAACTCTCGACAGCGCTTTACTTTTATTTTAGGATAAATAAAGTATTCCCGCCCATCTTAGCAGCAATAACATCATGCATGAGTACGATAAAAGAGAAACGGCGATTGGCTGGTTTTCACGAAACTAATTTCGTGCATTA
This sequence comes from Aedes koreicus, assembly GCA_024533555.2. NCBI lineage: Eukaryota > Metazoa > Arthropoda > Insecta > Diptera > Culicidae > Aedes > Aedes koreicus. The sequence continues at coordinate 327,682 of JAHHFK020003949.1, read as the reverse complement.
TACAAAAAGGTGTAATGATAGCATTTCACCAGTTAAAAAGCAATATGAGTGTTTCATACAATAAACGAGACATTTTTTCTATGTACAAAATTCATGTATGCGAAACGAGTGAATGCTAATTTACGAAAATAAATTTTCAGTGTGAACATGTCAGTCAAACACACAAACATACTATAGTTTTAAAATTGAATTTATTGTTGGAGTTGAAGTTAATATCTCTTACTGGTTTTCTTGGGCAGCGGGATACCGTCACTCCGGATAGTAGTTTATTCAACTCCTCGTCGCTGCGAATGGCTGACTGCAAGATACCTGGGATAATTCGAGTGGTCACGAACGGCGTATCCTATCCTCGAGGATTTCCGTAACCCGAAATTTCATCTCAATACCTAGATTGTTTCTAGCAAGAAATGGTTCTCCGGCCTTGCTTTGTCTCCCGTGCCAGTACCGGGCGGGCTAATGACGACTAAGAGGAGGCAAAGTCGGCCAAACCATCAGCTGAGAGCTGATCATTTCGCTTTGTACGCTGTGTTTCATACTAGCGTTGAAAGCAAAAGCAGTAGAAAGCAAAGCTCATAAAAGAGGACGGGGTCGGTTACAGAATCGAAAACCATCGCATTATTAAATTTTGGAATGAAACTTAACGAAATGAAAAGAATATAATTTTGAACCATGTGCAACCTGTTGTTGATGACCCTGATAGAGAAACTCAAATTTTCAACCTCTTAATATTGGTAACACATCGGTCAATAAGTCCCAGGCATAACTAACAGATGGCGCCACTAATAAAATATCCACATGATTTTTCAAAAGATTACTGTCAAAGTTTCATGACGTTTGTGATTCTTAAAAACGATGGATTCAAAGCAATTTCGTGTGTTGATATATCATTGCTTTTTGATGGAGAAAAAACACCGTTCAAGCCCAAGCTAGGCTTGAAATATGTTATCCGGACTCTGACCCATCGAAAACGACCATCAAACGAATTTGCGAATTTCAAACGAGGTCGTATGGACACCGATGGTGCTGAACGCCTTGGTCGGCCAAATGAGGCAGTTATTCCGGAAAATATTGAAAAAACCCTAAAAATCATCATGGGCAATCGCAAAGTGAAGTTGCAAGAGATAGCTGACAGTCTGAAGGTATCAAAAAGTAGTGTTTACACCATTATACACGAACATTTGGGTATGAAAAAGCTGTTTTCCAAATGGGTGCCGCGTTTGCTCACACCAGAGCAAAACAACAACTAGTCGATGATTCAAAGAGATGTTTGGAGATGTTCACGCGAAATAAGAAGGAGTTTTTGCGTCGATACATCATAATGGATGAAACATGGATTCACCACTTCACCCCGGAAGCAAATCAGCAGTCTGCTGAGTGGCGTGCAGACGGAGAAAGCCGTCCAAAGCGTCCAAAGACTCAAACATCGGCTGGGAAGGTAATGGCCTCTGTATTTTGGGATGCGCATGGAATTTTATTCATTGACTACTTGGAACATGGGAAAACAATCAACAGCTACTATTATATCGGTTTGTTGGACCGTTTGAAGGCCGAAATCGCCCAGAAAAAGCCTATTTTGAAGAAGAAAAAGGTGCTCTTTCACCAAGACAATGCACCGTGTCACAAGTCAATAAAAAAACAGCCGCAAAAATGGTCGAATTGGGTTTCGAATTGCTACCGCACCCACCGTATTCTCCAAATCTGGCCCCCCAGCGACTACTGGTTCTTCGCAGAACTCAAAAAGATGCTCCGTTGAAAGAGATTTGGCTCAGATGAGGAAGTGATTGTTGAAACTGAAGCATATTTTGAAGGTCTCGATAAATCGTTCTGCCCCGGTGGTATCAAAAAGCTAGAGAAACTTTGGATTGACTGTATCACTCTAAAAGGAGATTATATTAATGAATAAAAATGAATTTTGGCAAAAAAAAAGGTTGTTCTACTACTGAGGCCCGGGGCTTATTGACCGATGTGTTGTGTGACCAACAGTAGGTCATTTTTAAACAGATAATCGAACTATTTATACTAAAAGCATGTAATTCATATTTGAAAGCAAAACAATGTAATTTTTTCCGATGGAATGGTGAATGACGTAAGTTTCTTTTTTCAGTCGAACGCGAATTTCAGCATTCGAAAACTTTTTACTTTAGCGTAACGCTCTCATTTTTCAAAATTTTGAAATAGAAAAGAGATACGTAGTTCTACGTTCTAAACGTTAGTTGATCTCTTATATGCTTTTCTCTAAATTTGATCTTCAACATTCAAATGTCAAAATGTCAAGTTTCAGTCCCGTAATTGATACACTTACCCTCACAAGGCATAAAAATAGAACAGATAGACAAGAGTCAGGTTATCGGGAGACTCAAATTTAAATTCCATCCGCTAACCACAGAAAGGGGAATTCGAACATCATGAGCGATTAGTGTGTTCGGTTTTGCAACTAGTCTTATTCGTTGAACCCACTGCTGTGGGATTTTTGACAAAAAAAATTCACCTCTAGTGGCTGACACGTTTGTTCCATTCGCAAGCCACAAGCCACGCTGTGTAATTTTATTTTATCTGCGAGAGGGGAAATCCGCTGCATCTTGCTCAATGATAAACACAATTTCATACTGCAACGATTCACAAGCAAGCATTCCATATTATTTTCGTTGCGTTGATCATCAGAAGCTTGCTTCGAAAAGAAAAATCATTCCGGTCAAACATATGTGTTTGACCGCTGCCACTCTCATCTGGATTGTGTAGGTCGCCAGAGAGCTATCCCGAGGAGCACACATGCGCAATGGAATACCTCACTCGCGTCGTCGACCCGCCAATATTGCTTGATATCCGCTCAAGACCTAGTGTGAAAAAGAGTCACATTCACTTTTACTTTCCATGCTTCCTCTTCTGCCGCAATCATCAACAATTTACGGTAGCAGACGACGGCAACGATTCAATGCCCTTTTTGCACCAGAGGTATATCGATGTAGAATGCATTGCTTATGAAGGCGCAACGAGAGCGAAAGTGCTCTAGAAGGATCATTCACATTTCAGCAAATCAAAGCAGTGCCAAATCCTAATAAATCTTAGTTTTGATAATAATTCCACCCACCTGTGCTGGCATTTATTTGGGCGTTCTTCATGAAGGCCGAACCGTGCTGCAAATCCAACATCTCGCCCCGCAGCTTGTCCGCGTTGACATCAATCAGGGCCACCTCGCTGGACACACTCTAGACGGTAAATGTGGAATTTTACAGTTAGCCAGAGGCATTCGGAAACCCGTTCATTGCGTGGCCGAAACTTACCTGTGTCAAGATACTGAAGGCACATGCCATACCGACTTGGCCGATACCGACGATGGTGACCTTGTTGCCCGACGAGGTCATCGGTTCGGCAATTTCACTCATCAACTTGGATTTCACAGACATTTTGGGTGGTTTTCTGGAAATAGTTTTCGGAACAAATTCGATATTTAGGACACTCAATCACAGCTGAAGGTCACGGTCTCAAGTGGTTTATGAGGAAAATCTAATCATGTCTAAAAATAGGACTCCACATTTTATATTCACTTATCGAATTTCCCATAAACTCACAAATATTTCTCTTATCACTCGAAGATATTGAATATACAAGATAACACACTTACATTTATTGGCAATTTACTTTAACTATTTAACAAAGCACCAGGCGCTCTTTAATATTTGCACTGCAGAACAGGAACCGAACAGTAAGACCGACGGAATACGTATGCGAATACGCGTAGCACCGGGCACAGAATATAAGGTTCAAGGCGTTACGTTAGCAGCGTACATATATCCTCGGTGAAATGATGTTGAAGGTGACCTTTTTCGCTTCCAACCGCTCTGCTGACTTTTGTAGCTTGGTGAGAAATGCTTCAAGAGCACACACAAACTCGAGACGCGCTGTTGATGATGACGATGATGATTCAGTCATTATTGGTGGTTGATTCGTGGAAAACAGAGAGCCTAAACTCCCCCTCGAGCAGCGAACTCATGTTAAGTAAACATTCTCTCTCGATTGGATGGTGTTTGGTTGTATCATTAATGTTGATACTGGCAAGAGAGAAACGTATCTCAGTTTGGTCGGGAAAATATTGTTTTGGAATTGGTAAACCACCCCACCTTTAGTGGGGTCGCGTCGTTGCGAGGATGAGAGGGCTTCCGTTACTCGCTAACCAAATAACGAAACAGCGGTGTGATGATGGTGGAGAAGTAAATTCTGTGAGAGGAGAGAGTATAAGGCATTGGTTCGAGTATGACGAAATTTAAATTTTTGTGTTGTATCGACAATAGCTCTAGGGCCTTCTTCTGATGGAGAGTATTGCAATCTATTTGAAGTAGAGGATCGCATGGCGAGAACCGATACAGGCTGGCTCGGTGACATTTAAAAGGTTTTTCGTGTCACAGTCGATCAAGATGCAGTTGTGAAGCAAAATACTTAACAAAATAAAATAAAATCGATGCACTGAAAAAGTTTGAAGTTTGTAGACGAAGTAAAGGCCTTAAATTCTAATTCATTTCATTGTTCATAGAGATATTACAATATAGATTGGGTAACATTTTGAAGCTCCGATTAGAAAAGCTCTGAGCACACAAAATTCAGCATTGCAAAACAGCACCTTATGGATATGCACATTGTGCAGCTGAATTTTATGAGGTCCCGAAATGACCAGATCGGCGACTATTTTCATTTCCCTTTGCTCTGCTTTTGTTTCTCCATTTACAATATGCTTATAAAATACAGCATATACACACACAGGATATAAGCACAGAGAACAGACATTGATGTCCATATACCTTTTCTTGTAAAACGTGTGTAAAAGTTAATATGGGATAGCCAGTGAAGAGAAAAACAAACAAAACTTTTCAGGTTATATGCTAGCCTTTTATTGATAAATATTTACATGACAGTTATCGCACAACTGCAGCGCCGCCTACCAGGAGCATAACGACATACATTTGAAATGTTGGTTTAAATTTTTACACAAGTAGCAGACCGGAGATGAACGTCTGTTCTCTGAACTATAAGGTACTTATTAACATATTTTTTGTAAATAAAAGGCTGTAAAATACGTACCAGGGTACTTCGTGTGCTTGCGGATATAAATTAAAGCCCACTTCTTTGATCCTAAAGTCTTGTAAGGAGTGTATCGAAAGCAGTTAGAAACATTTGATAGGTAATTGAACTTAAACTAATGCATATTATTTTCAATACTGGGTTACACGTTGCGAGTGTGAAAAGTGGGGGCGCAAAAAAATATATTTTAAAAAAGAAGACAAAATAAAAAAAAAAAAAGAAGAGAGGCGGAGGATAATAAGTAATTTATTTTATTAAGATAGATTAATTTGGTTAAAAAAAATAAATAACAAAAAAAAAGAAAAAAAATTTTTTTTTTTTTTTTTTTAATATCCTTGGTTTTTTTTTTTCGAAAAAAACAACTTTATATAAAAAAAAAGACTTGGACAAAGTCATATATATATATATATATATATATATATATATATATATATATATATATATATATATATATATATATATATATATATATATATATATATATATATATATATATATATATATATATATATATATATATATATATATATATATATATATATATATATATATATATATATATATATATATATATATATATATATATATATATATATATATATATATATATATATATATATATATATATATATATATATATATATATATATATATATATATATATATATATATATATATATATATATATATATATATATATATATATATATATATATATATATATATATATATATATATATATATATATATATATATATATATATATATATATATATATATATATATATATATATATATATATATATATATATATATATATATATATATATATATATATATATATATATATATATATATATATATATATATATATATATATATATATATATATATATATATATATATATATATATATATATATATATATATATATATATATATATACAGCAATTCCATGAAAAAAAGTTATACGATCTCTCAGAATTTTATAATATTCGGTAGGATTGTTCAACATCGAAAAATATTAGACCCGTATTTTTTTATTTCGTTATTAGACTGGACCTTTCTGCGTTAGACTGGTCCAAAAAATCGTGATTTTTCAAAATCTTCAATTTTCAAAAATTTATAACTCCTAAACCGTTTAACCGATTTTAGTCATTTTTGGCCATTGTATTGGTATTTTTTTGAATTTCCAAGCAAAAATACGAAACCTTTGAATATATCAATTTTTGTATGAAAAAAATACAAAACAAATAGTTTTTCTTGAATTTGACTGCGAGGGGCCTCAACGACTCCTTGTTTTAGTATTTTTAAATGAAAGAGCATTCAATTTTACATAACATATCAAAAAATTGGAGATGTTCTGCGTGTCGTTTTGGAGATACAATTTTTTAAATAATAAATCATTACTCTTCATTTTATACATCACCCGCCTGTAGAAACGATGAAGATGCATGGTAGATTACCATGCGTCTCCATCCAATCAAACCTATGACTAATGAAATCTATGAGTAGGTCACAGAATGTCAAGTAAATATTATATAATAAATAATATTTACTTGACATAATTATATAATATTATAGCAACTAAGACTAATGAGACTTTAGGTAGATATTGACAATTTGATTACCTAACATTCTTTTCGTTACACAGAGGGGCATTGGTATTATTATTTAAAAGAAGAACCGTTGATACGTATTGACTACCTACTGTAGATGTAGAATGTTTATCGACCTGTGAGATTGAATTGAATTGTTTCTCGGCTGTAGCGATCAGGTCTACTCGCTGACGGGAGGGAGTAGAGTGGAATTTCTAAAGCGGAGAAGCAGCAGAGTGAACAACATCTCTTTCATTTCATACTCGTCGCTCGCTTGCGTTATCTGTTATTCTGTTGCTTTCTCGCTTTAGAAATTCCGCTCTACTCGCTCCCGTCTGCAAATAGACCTGATCGCTATAGCCGAGAAACAATTCAATACCTATTGTAGTCTAGGCTGCAGTTCACTTCACTTGATCGTAGGTACAATATAAACATCATATAAAACACGGAAATTTATGTAAGAAGTTACCAGTTGAAAACAAAGTATCATATCAGAACAGTTATATCAAAGAATATCGTAAAATGAAACGTAAGTGTTCAATTTGTAGTGTTTGGGTGTTGAGTTCGTGTTCCAGAAAAATCAACGCAAAATTGTACGACCATGCTGTGGAAAAAAAGGTTAAAATTGATGAGAGTAGCTCTTTCATTTGTCAAAGTTGCTACAAGAAATTGTATAAGCACATTGATACCATGACCGAAGAACCCATTACAGGACCATCCAGTATAGGCACTACAGGTATGTTATATAAAAGTTCATATAATTCTGTTTTAATTTGAATTCTTCTCTTGCAATTGTTACTGGAACATTTTTATTTTTACATTCTTTTAGAATCGTGCGAAGCAACCAGTCACGAAACAATTGCCCTTGCAGGACCGTCCGGCATTGTTCCTTTTCCCTACCAAAGTAAATAATAAAATAGAAATTATTTGCATGATTTCCAATCAATCAATTTTTAATCAATAATTTGTTATATTTATTTACAGGCTCATTGGAAACAACCAGCTATGAATCGATCGGTACCACCAATAACACGTTTTTGTCTGACGATAATGAAATGCTAACACAGCTTAAGGATAAATTTAAGGAAACAAAAGATAGCAATGAGCGGTATAGGATTTTAACCACACTGCCCAAAAGTTGGTCTACATATAGGATTATGCAAGAGTTTGATGTTTCCCAATATATGGCCAACCAAGTGAAAGTATTACAACAACAGGAGGGAATAATGTCAGTGCCTAAAAAGAGGATTAGTAGAGCTTCGTTAGGAGAGGAAACGCTAATGCGTGTTCGTAATTTTTATAATAGCGACGATATAAGTCGTGTGTGCCCGGGAAAAAGGGATTATTTGATATCCAACAATGAAGAAGGTAGGATCTACATACAAAGAAGGTTAGTTTTATGCAATTTGCAAGAGGCGTACTCCATATTTAAAAATACTCATCCTGATATTAAGATTGGATTTTCGATGTTCGCCAGTAACCATCCAAAACACTGCATTTTGGCAGGAACAAGTGGCACGCATACGGTGTGCGTTTGCATTTACCACCAAAACGTTAAATTGATTTTTAAAACACTCCAAAGTAAACAATTACTTCCAGATGGTGTTCAGTCCTACCATGATATGTTTTCAAAAATAATTTGTCAAAATCCAAATGAGCATTGCTGGCAGCAATGTTGCGAAAATTGTCCGGGAATGCAAATTTTGGCGGTAGAACTTATGACCATTCTTAATAACGGTCACGTTGAATCATTACAATTTAAACAATGGCGTCAAGCAGAAAGATGCAGTTTGGACTTAGTTGAAATGGACACACAAGAATTTATTGATACTTTTTTAGAAAAATTACTCAATTTATTGCCACATAACTTTACAGCTGAGCGACAGGCAAACTATTTAAAACACGTGAAAAACAATTTAAAAGCTACTGAGTGTATCATAATCTGTGATTTTTCGGAGAATTATTCATTCGTTGTGCAGGATGCAGTTCAAGGCTTTCATTGGGCAAACGCTCAATGTACTATTCACCCTTGTGCTATTTATTTTAAAGATGAAGAATCAAATGATTTGAAGTTTACCAGTTTTATTGCAATTGCTGATTTCACTAAACATAATCATGTCGCAGTGCGTCTTTTTTTGACTCAATGCATAGCGTTCATAAAAAGTAAGTTATCAGGTTTAGAGAAAATTTATTTCTTCTCAGATGGATCTGGAAGCCAATACAAAAATAAAATGACCGCTTTTAATTTGTGCAACATGCAAAAAGATTTTGGCATAGATGCCGAGTGGAATTTTTCGCTACTTGTCATGGAAAGGGCCCTTGTGATGCTTTGGGAGGCGTATTGAAACGAAATGCTGCGAAAGCCAGTTTGCAAGATCATCACATAACAACGGCCGAAGAACTTTATTCATGGGCTATTTCTAAGCCAGACTCGAAAATACACTATCAATTTTTTTCGGAATCCGACTATAATAAAATGGAAAGAAAATTAAAAAATCGTTACACACGTGTGAAGCAAATTTCAGGGACTCAGTCATTCCATAGTTTTAAGCCTCAAAACGAAGAGTATATTATTGTGAAACAAAATTCATTTTCAACGGAAGAAAAATGTATAAAATTGTTATGAAAAAACTTAATAAATAAAAATAAATGTATAAAAGTGTTTTTCTTATTTTTTAACATGTTCATCATGTCGCGCGGCTTTAAAGTGTTTTTTTCTTGGAACTTACACTAAGCAAAAATATTTGAAATTTTAAAGCCTTATTTATTTGAAAAGGTAATCGTCAAAAAATAGCAATTGGTCTGTGTGGTTAACGGAAAGCCTTAAAGACTGATTCGAATGTTATACTAAGTTTGTAAGTAACTCATAGATTTCATTAGTCATAGGTTTGATTGGATGGAGACGCATGGTAATCTACCATGCATCTTCATCGTTTCTACAGGCGGGTGATGTATAAAATGAAGAGTAATGATTTATTATTTAAAAAATTGTATCTCCAAAACGACACGCAGAACATCTCCAATTTTTTGATATGTTATGTAAAATTGAATGCTCTTTCATTTAAAAATACTAAAACAAGGAGTCGTTGAGGCCCCTCGCAGTCAAATTCAAGAAAAACTATTTGTTTTGTATTTTTTTCATACAAAAATTGATATATTCAAAGGTTTCGTATTTTTGCTTGGAAATTCAAAAAAATACCAATACAATGGCCAAAAATGACTAAAATCGGTTAAACGGTTTAGGAGTTATAAATTTTTGAAAATTGAAGATTTTGAAAAATCACGATTTTTTGGACCAGTCTAACGCAGAAAGGTCCAGTCTAATAACGAAATAAAAAAATACGGGTCTAATATTTTTCGATGTTGAACAATCCTACCGAATATTATAAAATTCTGAGAGATCATATAACTTTTTTTCATGGAATTGCTGTATATATATATATATATATATATATATATATATATATATATATATATATATATATATATATATATATATATATATATATATATATATATATATATATATATATATATATATATATATATATATATATATATATATATATATATATATATATTAGCAAAAGGGGCGTTTGTCGGGCGTACGGCAAATCCTCTAGAATAATAATTATAAAAAATAAAAAAAAACGCCAACCATGGCCAGAAGCGTGGTTTGTTATTTGTTATAGGGTAGACTTCCAATAACAACCCCCACCCCCCCCCACAATCACAAATTTAATATTTTTTTATTGTTATGCAGGTAGACCTCTGTCCACCTTCCCCCCGACACATACTAATAATTGTAGCATTTGGCATATATCAAACGCAGTGTGGTCTGGGAGAGAGTATATAATATATATATTTTTTCTTTTTTTTTTATTCAAGATGGCGACGAAAGAAAAACAAGTGCGCGAGCGAATTTTGTACGGGCGTACGGCAAATCCTGACTTGTCAATACGGGACCTTGCAAAAACATTGGATTTGCATAAATCCACTGTTCACGATGTGCTCAAATCATTTTCGGAACCTTTGACGGTGGAGAGGAAAGCGAGATGTGACTAAAACATTGGACGCGCTGATCCTGTCATGGACCGAAAGGTGAAAAGGATATTAACGACCCAAATCTCTCCATTCGAACGGTGGCTTTTTCGTAAAATAGGGATGTCGCCTGGTTTTGTCCAAAAATCAAAACAACGTTTGGGACTTAAGTCGTATAAAATAAAAACAGTTCCAAATCGCAACGACAAACAGAACTTAGCAGCAAAATCACGGGCTCGACGTTTGTACTGCGAATATTTGACGAAGTTTTCATGCGTTGTTATGGACGATGAAACTTATGTCCTGGAGGATTTCAAGCAGCTTCCAGGGCTGGCTTTTTATTCTGCTATGGCCAGAAATGCTACAGCTGAGCATTTCAGAAGGAAGAAGGCATCGAAATTTCCCAAAAAATACCTTGTGTGGCAAGCAATTTGCACGTGTGGCAAAAAGAGTAAATCTTTCGTCACTACAGGCACAATCAACAAGGAGATCTATCAGAAGGAGTGCCTGCAGAAGCAATTGCTACCCTTCATCAAAAGTCACAAAGAAAAACCTTTGTTCTGACCCGATTTGGCATCATGCCACTATGCTAAAACTGTGATGGAGTGGTACCAAGCAAATCAAGTGAACATTGTACCAAAAACCTCAAACCCGCCAAATTGCCCAGAGCTACGACCATTCGAAAGACATTGGGCTCTGGTGAAGCGGAAGCTTTCTGGAAAGAAGCAAGGAATCAAAGACATCAAAAACTTCCAGCAAATTTGGACAAAGACGGCTTCTACGATTTCTGAAGAGTCTGTAAAAACCCCATTGGACGGAGTTAAGCGCAAAGTTCGAATATTTTATGCAAATGTATGATATGATGTATGATATGTACTACCACCCATTGTAGCACGGAAACTAAGTCCGACAGCAATGGGCTCTCCTCTCTGTTAGACTTGATCAAGCTTTAATAACCACTGATTATCCTAATCATGCCGTTGTATGAAGGGCCAAAAAGAGGTTGGGTGGATCGATATGCAACATCACTTATACGTATCCACAGGGATATAAAGAATCTCCTTCCAACAACAAGACTGAACAATTGGTCAAAAGAGCAAGCTATCTAACATGAGGATGCCCCAATGGGAGGGGAGAAGAGCCCGCCCTCTATTCACAAACAGTTAGCAATGGGGAGTTGGCATTCCCACTCTCCCCATCCAGAGTGCTTCAATCGGGTGCCCTGATGGTCCCTCCCATTCCCATGAAATATTTATATAATAGTGTATATATGTATATGTAAATGAAAAATACTACAAGCACTCGTATCTATTATATATGATATTCATTCGGTTGATCCTGAAATGCAAGAAATGTTGTAAAGTGTTAAAGTGGCGCTTAAGCACGTTTTCGTTCGTTTTCAGCGATAGCAGCAATTCACCAAAATCTTGATTTGAGGTATCCTGAAAAAGTTTGTTAAATCTATTGAAATTTTACAAAACTAACATTTATACATTTTAGTTTACTGTTGCCATGGTCACTATTTGCTACTTGATGCTGATTTTATAACAGCAATCCACTTTTATGTTTGCTGATTTAATAGTTATTGCTACCGAGTTAGGAATGGGAAGATTTAACTGGAAGGGAGTTTAAGATAAATGGGCAAAAAAAACAATAAGTAATGTTTATATCATCTATGAAGTAAAATCAATAAAATAATATTACCATATATACTGATATTGTATGTTATGATGAAGTAATGACAAAGATTAAATGTAAAATCAAACACTAGCCCAATGGCACACAGCGCTGCATGAATCAGCTCAGCTCAGAATTGGTAAAAAGTCCATTTGCAAACCGGAAATGAAAAATACATTCAGCAATAAGTGCCAAAGCCTACCACAGATTCCGTAATTTTCAAAAGCCTACCACAGAATAATCCCCCCCACCATTTTTTTTAAAAAAAAAAAAAAAAAAAATTAATAAATAAAACATAAAAAACATACAATAATTAATAAATCCACTTTTCCCCTCTCCCCCCCTACACAAAACACAAACCACCACAATAAAAAAAAAAAAAAAACTCACCCCCCCCCCCAACAAAACAAAAAAAAAAAAAAAAAAAAAAATTATATAAATTACCCCCCCCCAAAAACAAAAAAAAAAAAACACAAATAATTTTTTTTTTTATTTTTTTTTTTATCCCCCCCCCAAAAAAAAGTAAAAACCACCCCATCTTTTCAAATAAATAACGTGAGTTAGGTGGGCCAAAACTTACAACGATGCAAATGCGAAGCTGAAAATAGCATAACAAAATATTGTGAAGGGATTGTAGTATATCTAGATTTAATTATAACAATAGTGTTACCAACAATCATTATCTATTGTCAGTACTATTGATGTTCAGTAACTATAAAATTATAGCAAGTAGGTTGCTCAACAGAAGCTAACTTCCGTTCGGTCTCTTCCTTGACTGATCGTCAACCGGTGCAGACGCACATTACATTTCTTATAATAATAAATTAATTAATTAGTGTACCTCAGTGTATAATCTCTTTCTGTAAAATTATTACCTCCGAACATTTCATATTGGCGACGAGGATAAAAACGTGGTTAGTAGGGAAAATTGTGAAGTGTAACACGTTGGGTGAGTATAACCTCAAAAGTGATCAGTCATCATGTCGACTGGTGCTGATGGAAGCAGTGGTGTTAAGCAGGAGGCGAGTGGCATAGTTCCCGTCGTTCGTGCTGGCATGTTTGGCCAAATCGAGCAATACGTCGTAGGAGAAAATTTCGAAGAGTACATAAACCGATTGGAGATGTTCTTCCTAGTGAATGAGACGCAAGATAATCGAAAAGTCCCCGTGTTGGTGACAGTCGCCGGTCCCAGTCTTTACACGATCGCAGCAAGATTGTGTGCCCCAGGCGATCCACGTACGAAGTCGTACACGGATTTAGTTAAACTGTTAAAGGAACACCTGGGCCCTACTACAAATGTCGTCACGGAGCGCTACAAATTTCGAAAATGTGAGCAGCTCGCATCTCAAAGCATTACAGATCTTATAATAAGTCTGAAAGCAACCGCTCAAACATGTGAGTTTGGAGAATTTCTGTCGGATGCCCTAAGAGACCAGTTCGTCGCTGGAATACGGGATCAAAGTCTCCGGAAAAAGTTGTTAACGGAACCGGAATTAACCTTCGATAAAGCATGTACGCTTGCTCGAAGTTGGGAGGCAGCTCTTAGCCAAAACAAAGAGATGTCAAACCAGTTGCAGCAGAAAATCGGTTCATTCCGAAAGGAGGTAAACGTGCACCCGAAATCAAACGTGAAGCGAAATAAACCAGAAAAGGAAGAAAGGAAACAAAATGGCCCGCATAAACAACAGTCAAAACCATGCTTCAGATGCAGTCGTCTACATGACCCGAACACATGCCCAGCGCGGAAGTGGACGTGTTATTCGTGTGGGAAGGAAGGTCACGTGTCAACATGCTGTCGTACGCAAGAAAAACAAACGAAGAGCCAAGGAGGAAAATATCGTGTCGCGGAGATGTCCGAAGCTGTGGAAGCCCTACGTCTGAACATGTTCGGTTGTCCTACCGAGCTAGCAGAGTCGAATTTATCGATAGCTGAAGCTGACTCAACAGAGGGAAAACATCAACAGTCGATTGTCAGTCTAGCAATCCTGGAGCATTCAGTCAGAAGTCCTTCTCCCAGATCGTTGAATAAGATGGATTCGCCAGAGTTCGTGTCGCTGGAATGCGATGGTCGTCGAATTGAATTCGAAGCTGATTGTGGAGCTTGTCGCAGCGTAATATCTGTTGATACGTATCGAAAGTTCTTTCCCAATAATAAGCTCAAAGGTACTCTATTAGAATTCGTTTCCGTTTCAGGTCAACGAATCGAACCGCTAGGTACGCTTGAGGTTAGCGTGACTGCGCCGTCTGGAGTACAGGGCCGACTAGAGTTCGTGGTGATCCAAACCGACAAAGAAGTTAATCCGTTACTTGGGCGTGACGGTCTTGATCTGGTATTTCCCGACTGGAGAAGAATATTTTCTGTCAAGTCTGTTGGTAAGTGTGAACCTTCATTTGAGTCAGAACTTAAAACGCGTTTTCCAAGGGTAGTTAGAGAGTTCGCGGATAGCGTTATAACCGGGTTCACCGCGGAGATAATTTTGAAACCAGATACCAGTCCCGTTTTTCATAAGCCGTATTCAGTTCCATTCCTACTCCGCGAAAAAGTCGAGAAAGAATTAGAAAGGTTAGTGCAGGATAAAATTTTAGTCCCAGTAAAATCGTCGCTGTGGGCAAATCCGATCGTAGTAGTACCCAAACGAGATGGTTCAGTTAGAATTTGTCTAGATGGGAAGGCAGCGTTGAATCGCTACACTACCGTCGAACACTACCCTTTGCCAAGAATCGACGACATTTTAGCACAACTTGCCACCTGGAAAGTATTTTGCAAAATTGACTTGTCAGGAGCTTATTTACAAGTGCAATTGTCCGAGTCGTCTCAAGCGTTGTGCACGATTAATACCCATCGTGGGCTTTTTCGATACACGCGCATGCCATTTGGCATAACATCTGCTCCGGCAGTTTTTCAATCAATCATTGATCGAATTCTGCACGATTCCCCAGGCATTGCCTACATAGACGACATTATTGTTACAACAACGTTTGATGAATGTCGTCGTAACTTATTTATGGTCCTTGAAAAATTGAATAACCATAATGTGATAATTAATATTCTCAAATCGAGCTTCTTTAAAAGCGAAATCGATTATGTCGGGTATACCATAACGTCCGATGGTATCCGTCCTAGTGAGTCGAAAATGAAAGCTATTCTTGACGCTCCTCCCCCACAAAACGTGAATCAGCTCCAAGCATACCTTGGATTGCTGAATTATTATCATAGGTTTCTTCCTAACCTGTCGATTCATCTTCGTCCGTTATATAATTTACTGCAAAAAAATCGCAGATTTCTGTGGTCGCCTGAGTGCCAGGATGCGTTTGAAAGAACGAAGAAGTTACTTGTAAATAATGATCTACTCGAACCGTACGATCCCCTAAAATCGATTACGCTAGCAGTTGATGCTAGTCCATACGGCGTTGGTGCCGTGTTGTCTCACGTTGTCGAAAATGTCGAAAAGCCAATTTCCTTCGCTTCATCTACACTCACCCCCGCACAGATCAACTATGCACAGGTTCATAAGGAAGCACTTGCAGTGATTTTCGGAATTACTAAATTCCATAAGTATCTGTATGGTGCAAAATTTAAATTAATTACTGATAATACAGGTATTAAAGAAATTTTCAACCCGTCCAAGGGCACATCCGCCATCGCTGCTGCTAGATTGCAACGGTGGGCGCTGATACTGGCCGGTTACAATTATACAATCGAGCACCGTCCAGGAAAATTTATGCATCATGCAGATGCACTTTCCCGACTACCTTTACCTTGTCTCACAGATGTAGAGCATGTTGAGCTTGGGTTAAAAAGTTTGTCCCCGAGTGGCTTTGAAGTAGTCAATCTTGACGTCGTCCGAAGTCGTCAAAAAGCTGACACCATGTTGTCCAAAATTTTCGAATTTGTGTCACATGGTTGGCCTAAAAGTGTTGATAAGTCGTTTAAAGCATATTTTCAAGTCCGATACCACCTAGGTATTGATAAAGAAGTATTATACTTCAACGATAGAGTTGTTGTTCCGGCAAGTTTAAAGCTCGTCGTAATAGAGCAATTGCATTCAAATCACGACGGAGTTGTAAGGATGAAAATGTTAGGTCGAATGTATGTCTGGTGGAAAAATTTCGACCAGGATATAAATGAATATGTCCAAAATTGCCAAGTTTGTCAAAAGCGACAACCTGTCGCAAAGGAAGTTGTTGAAACGAAATGGCCAAAATGTGAGCATCCATTTCAAAGACTTCACATGGACCTATTTTACTTTGAAGGTCACACCCTATTGATAATCATTGACAGCTATTCTAAGTACATAGATGTCCGACTCATGAAAGGTTCAAATAGCCTACAGTTGACAGAACAGCTGGAATCGTTCTTTGCATGTTTCGGAATTGCACAAGAAATCGTGACCGATAACGGGCCCCCCTTCAACTCAGAGTTTTTCATAAGATTTTTGGAAATAAATGGAGTCAAAGTCTCGAAATCTCCACCTTACCACCCCCAATCGAACGGGTTGGCCGAGAGAGGAGTAAGGACTGTGAAGGATGTGCTTAAAAAGTACTTACTTGACGATAAGCAACAGTCGCTGTCGATTGGTAGGAAGATTAATCGTTTTCTAATTAACTACCGTAATACTCCTTCTACAGTTACTAATCGTACGCCGTCTTCCATGATATTTGCGTATACGCCACGTACGCTAACGAACATGATAAATCCACGGAAAGTCGAACTTGAACCCGTACAATCCAAACCTAACGTTAGAGTAAACGATAAAATTAATCAATCCCCACCGAAAATTAAAAGTACTTACCGGGTTGGTGATAAGGTATTGTACCGAAATCACTTTAAGGAACTAGTTCGTTGGATTCCCGCGGTAATTTTACAAAAACTTAGTCCACTCACGTACTTAATCAACGTAGAAGGAAATGTTCGTATGGTTCACTTAAATCAAATCCGAATATCAGACTTGTCAGATGTATTCCATCCTACTTTACCGATTGCCCAGCCAGTACAACAACGAATCGAGCAAAACACCGAATCCAGCAATCAAGTCGCTACGCCATCTGAAGGTTCGCCCGAAAACCAACCTGAACCAGCTGTTCAAGGCTCGAAGCAAGCGGGCAAGAAGAAGAAAAAAGCAAACAAACGTCGACGTAGTGAATCGAAGTCACCGAAGGTGCGGCGCTCCAGTCGCTTAAAAGGACAACCGAAGTTGAAGTACTCGAAATAGAGGTTGAGGTATAGATTAAATTTCGTTTCGATGTCGATTTCAATCGATAGGATCAATTCACCATAAGTTTGTGCAGTTTAACTTTAGTTGATAGGTATTGCAATCATTAGCATTGAAAATTACGTTTGTTGGTGAACAAAACTTAAAGCCAGGAGAGTTGTAGTATATCTAGATTTAATTATAACAATAGTGTTACCAACAATCATTATCTATTGTCAGTACTATTGATGTTCAGTAACTATAAAATTATAGCAAGTAGGTTGCTCAACAGAAGCTAACTTCCGTTCGGTCTCTTCCTTGACTGATCGTCAACCGGTGCAGACGCACATTACATTTCTTATAATAATAAATTAATTAATTAGTGTACCTCAGTGTATAATCTCTTTCTGTAAAATTATTGCCTCCGAACATTTCAGGGATGTTATAATATAAAATGATAATAACAATTATATTTGTAATGTCTGCATGTCTGCTGATCGTGCTGCAATTGTAGACGGACTTGCATTATCATAGCCACGGGGGAAGAAAACAATTCAAACCCATTACACAATACCCGGGAATTCTATGGATGATCTGAGATTATATACCGTATAAAGAATACTTCCATTTATCGATGCAGAGTAAGATTTCAGCATGCTACTTAACCGGGGTCACGCTGCCTACCTCGCCTTGGTGCGGCTGCCACCTAATGTATAGTTGACGCGATACTGCGTTTCTTACTCAACCGCTGGATGCCAGGACAGACGCTGTTTGGGCCGCACCTCCTTGGTATACAGACGCTCGGAACGCACCTCCTCAATCTAGCTGAAGTCAGAAGGACAACAGTGCCCAGGCTGCACTACCAGCTAAGTACGCAACCCTTAGCTGGCGGTCTTTGTCATCTCTTGACCCGTGGAAGCATGAGGTAGGAACTTGTGAGGACCATAGCTATGTTGCGAGGACGCACGCTCCATCCCAGCTATCTACTCACCATTTTGCAGCCCGTTCGAATATTTTATGCAAATACCGAATAACTACGAATTGTTAAAACACATCCCATGAATCTGAAATAAACAACTACGACGGAAATATAATGCGAAATTTATGCTTTATTCATGTTTTGAGGTGTCCGGATTATTGCGGACACAGACCTCAATTGCACTTGTCAGAATTAAAACATAAATGGAACGTGGGTATATTTTTATATTTTTCATCGAAAAAAGTCATAATCCATATACCCCTAAAATACCCTATTGTAAATCTATGAGAATTTTTTTTTGGTGCCCTTCTGCAGAAGTGTATAAAAAATCCCACCCTACCAGGTGATTTGAAGGTTCCAAATAATGCAATCGCCAATGCCATTTTTCTTTCGATAAGAATTTAACTGGTCAATGTACAAGCATTAACTCTGCCTCTAACTCAGGTATTTCATTCATTATTATAAGAAAATATGTTCTGATTTAATGATAGCTCATTTAGAATGCAAGTATACTTCGTTCTTCATTAGAATTAGTGTGTTTTCATTATCAGTTCTAACATTTTATTTACAGAAGTAGGCCATCCTCTTTTTCAAAAGTTCCCACGCCATTTGAATGATCTTTAGCGATTATTTTCTGCAACGTGGCAGTTGCTACTGTTTTCAATATTTCCACAGTTTTAATTTGTTTGTCCACCAAGGTATATCCCTACACACTCAATTTACTTCGTCAAAATTACCAACAGCCGATCAACTCGGCAGTTACTTTGGCTGATATTTCTGTCAAATTTTTGTTTGTTAGTTGATTTTTGGCAAAATATTCAATTGTTAACTGCATCTCAGTAATTTATTCGCTGTCTCAGTTAACTCAAAATGCCGAAATATGCAGCAGTTGGATTCTCCTCGAAAAAAACTAAGTGTGTATTTTAAGAGCGTTGCAAAGAGATATGGCTTCCCGAGCAAAGGATTATACCAAATTGATAACAAGTTCTAATACCAGGTTATCATTTTTTGATCACTGAATATGTTATCATTGAGGCTGAATAAACAGCCAAAATAACAGAATGAATAACAAAAAAATACTCGTTGAATATCATAATGATTACTTATTTTGTTATCACTGTGAACAACTTGATAACAAATCCTGTATTGTAAGTAAATTTATTGAAAAAGTTTCAAATTAAGTTAACAATTTGATATCAAATTCTCATGTCAATAACTGAAAAAAATATTTGATTAAAAGCAAAATTTCTTGTTCAAATATGCTGGATATATTTATAGTTTTTCAATTCAACTGATAACTTTCATAAAAAATAGTGTGTTCAAAATCATAACATATGATAACAAAATTTGCGATGATAACTAAA
Source organism: Aedes koreicus (assembly GCA_024533555.2). NCBI lineage: Eukaryota > Metazoa > Arthropoda > Insecta > Diptera > Culicidae > Aedes > Aedes koreicus. Next base: position 307,758 of record JAHHFK020003949.1, on the reverse strand, counting down.
TTTGTTATGTGATAACAGCGAAAATCAAAACAATAACTTGGATAACAGAACTTGTTACTTATATGATATCAGCTTTTTATTTTCCTTTGCTAGGGTTACATCTAATGCATGTTGAATTAATTTTGAATGTTTTTTGGAGCTTTCTTCTAGCTTTTTTTTTATAGGAATTTGAGCTTAAAGTAAGCTCTGAAAAAAGCTTCTAGCTCTGAGTTATATTATGTGAGACTTTTCGATCAGCCTCATATCCAAGAGTTCGTCATATTGGCCGTAGCTCGACACCATGCTTTGTTGCAAACTATCTTATCTTGGAAAAAGTAAACCACTAATCCATTTTTTGAGTGACTTCATCCTTACTGTTGGTATAAATCGGTCAAAATTGGTTCACAACCGTTAATATAAAAACCTTGTTTTTCTAATGAAAAACCACCATCATACTTTGTGAACCCCAGTATCATCCTTTCTATTGGTTGGGTCCAAATCGGCTTTCCAGTATTATTAAAAGTTACCTTGTTTTTTCAATTAAAAACCTTTCTCAAACTATCTGAGTGGCTAAGAAGCATCCCTACTGTTGGTATAAATCGGTACTAACATTTGAATAAAGCGCGTCCGGAAATATTTTTTATAACATTGCCGCGATAGTGGTCTGAGTCAACGTAAGAATTTCTTTCATTATATGGTTTAGCTGTCAGTAGATCCTTTCACTTTCACGTCGAGGTGCATATAGTTTACTTTTAAATTGAAGTCTTGAAAATGGCGTCTCAACAACAGGAGCTGCGAAATATTATTTTGAACAAGTGGTTAGAAAATCCTAATCGTACACAGAAAACAATCGTGAATTCGGTTGACGCAACAAACGATGCCGAATGTAACCAGCAAGTTCCTACCAACCAAAACAGTTCAGAAGAAGCCATTTGGTTGGATTTCTGTTAAACCTATAATGTTCGTGTGATGATTCGTCTGATGAACTAATAGTTTACCAAAACGAACCCTGCGGCCACCCAATCCTGTTATCCAACATTCCAGTGATTTTTCGTGGGCGAGCAAAGATTTGTTCGGCTACTAATAAAGCCAGTATCACGTCAACACAGTATTGCCTTAGTTTGTGATCACCAGTTTCTACACATTTAGAATGTATGTTAGTTCCACGTATCATATGTTGGATCTCAGTGTAGTAACAGCTGATCTGGCAATAACGGAGTAGCAACCACGGGCAATCATCATACCCTGTGATTATTGGACAACACAGTATTAAAGCATAACTCCATGTCTAATTGCATTTATGAATGTTGCAGCATCATCAGCATTTGGTTGATAATAATATAATCTCCTCCTCTATTGATATTTGAGCTAGTCCACATAGTGTGACGGGCATTTGCATCGCAGACAATTATAAATACCTTGTTCTGTTTTGCATCTCCTGGATTCCCAGGCTGAAGCAACAAAAATTCAGTTTTCCCATGGGTTGTAGGTACCTTCATGAGAACTATGTCTATGTCTTTCATGACAAATCCTGTAATAGAAACTATATTTGCTTTTCCATTCACTGAAATTACAGCTCTTGAGACTAGCAGTTTGGCATCATAAATCAAGTTGCAAAATTAATTGTTTATTCATGGCTCCTGGATAGGAGCAATATCTAGTTTGCTCTGTGTATATTTTTCAAAACACAGCTGCATACCCTGTGCAGGGTGAAGACCCACTTGACCCATAAATTTATTTTTATTTTTGTTGAAACTAAAGGGTCCGTTTTTTACCGTTTGATAAGTTCTTTAATTCTCTCTTAAAATTAGTTATATGGCTTCTTGTCATTGAATATTTTTGTACCGAAAGTTTAACATCTCTGTGATCTGGTTGAAACACGTTTAAAATGTACCTTCTTCTTGTAATATTGGTCGTGCAAACAATTGATATCATGGCCAACCACAGGGCATTTTAAACTGCAAAAAAATGAGAATAACAGATTACTGATGCGCCATGATGGTTCCTCCAAAAAAGAACAAAACAAAAGTCACCCTAGCGTACGAACAACGCAATGAACAAATATTGAATCATAACTAAATAGCAGTTTCGACAATATACCTGAAAGGGCATCATTCGGATAAAGCTAGCAGAGGGGTGGTGTTTGCCGTTCCAATGACGAAATAACGCATCAATAATATACAACGCACAGCTATATTTCTCCTGCTGAAAATTAGTAACGTCACATTGGAGAGAGAGAGAGAGCAAGGTTGATGATGATTAGTTGTGAAATGTTAGTGAAGTTCAAAATCATCGCGCCTACTGTTGTTGAACATGTGATCGGAGACATAACGCAGGAAACATATGACAGAGTAAGAGAATTCGCGAGAGTCACCAGAGAGCTACAACTGAAAACTCGTTGGGGGTTTCCACTCGACGCGATTGTTACCTATCCTACACAAATAAAACTGGTATATCGTTTCATTGCACATTGCAGACAGACTTTTGCCAGTACCGGCTCGCGCGAATGACGTAATACCGGCGCTAAAATGTGCAATCAATTCGCGAATCACGTAGTCATTCTTAGTACCGTGGTAAGCTGGTTGAATTGGTTTTTTTTGCGAGAACTACATGACACTCGGCACGATCCTACTCTGTAGGTTATGGTTTGTAAGAAAGTTGGTTGGCTGCATGCCAACTGGCAGTGATTTGATGTAGTGAGGGATAGTTTGAATAGCGGTGAGTTGAACTTGCACCTTGGTGACGACGAGAGATGTGTGCATGTGTGCATAAGATAAACAACAGCTGTCGCATTGAACTGCTCGAGATAAGCTGTTATCGATCAGTTTATTTCGGAAGTGGGATAATATGATAGGTTTTTTTTTTTGTTGTAAGAATATATCATATGATCGAGATAAAATATGGACATATTTTTGGAGAATCATTAATATAGGATTTCTTAAATACATTTATCAGTTTATGTTCTGGTTGTTCTCGGTAGAGTATGTTCTGATATTATTTTTAAAATGTAACCAATATTTGTCGGAACTCGTTCCAGTCGTATTATAACAATACGATGAACAAATCGAAAGACTGTTTTAAGACAATCTATGATATTAAGGGCTGTTCATTAAAGAAAGTGGACACCTGTTTCTCATAGGAATTTTTTTTTCGAACAAATTCATAAGTTTGCTCTATATAAATGAAAATCAACATACATATGGCCGAATTTAAGTGAGTTTGAATATTTGCTTCTCATTTCTGAAGAACGCTTGGACTTTTCTCCTGATACCTCCCATTAGATACTGCACAACTGTCTCCGTAATTTTTCGTTGTGCTGCAGATCAAATTTTCTAGAAGCAGTAAACAGAGCTTGCTTCTCTCTCATCTTGATTAAGATGCCACTTAATTATTGCCCTACTATCTTTCGATAAGACGCAATTCGGTACAGTTTGGAAGATTTTGACATTTCTCGACAAAATCGACTTTTTCCTTCTTGAGCATGTCCAACGTAGCAGAAGCGTAGTGATCAGATGGCAGATCTGGCCAAAACAATAGAGGATCCGTATGCTTTCGGTAGATGGGTAGAAGCCGTATTTTGATGCATTATTTTTTGTAATTTTCCCCGTTGATTATACCCGTTGTGAAATATGAAGAACTCTTCAAGCCATAGGAGCAAATGGCTTGCCACACCAAAACCTTTTTCTCATTTTTTTCCGTTCAGATGTATCGCACATCATCAGGCACATCTGTCCTCTGCTCAGCGTTTAAAAATTGCAGCCCCGGAAGTGTGCTGGTATTCAATTTGACGTATGTCTCGTCGTCCACCAAACTGCACTGGTTCGGCTCTTGGAGGAGAACGTCATACACGTTCCGTGACCGTGTTTTCGAAGAAGCTTTCTGTGAATCCGTCCTTTAGGGTGCCTCCTGATTCTTGTTGGTCTGATATTGTTACGTTTTTTGATATTCTGCACAGTTCCGACGCTAATGTCCACTTTTTTGACAATTTCACGAACGGAAGACGGTTTATGCGATTTCAAATGGCGTACCGCTGCCAGCTCCTTTTTCTAGTCTGATCACCCTATTTGCGTCTAGATTTCGGTAAAATTCTTAGCAATCTTGAACACTGCATGTTTAGCGTACTTCACACTTTTTGCCACTTCTCGAAACCACAGATTTTTAAAGAACCATTTGTGCAGAATTAATCTGCGAGTTGATAAGCTGATTCGACCTCCATACCACTCCACTCTAAACCATTGTTAAATGGGTGTTCACTCACTTTAATGAACAGTCTTTACAACACCATGATGGTAGTGGATGTTAGTTTCACTCATTCAATGATAGCATCAATGAATTATAAAAGCATGTTTAATGGTTAAAAACAATTACGGTATAGAGCCTCATCACTCCATGTACCTGTTTTAATAGTTTTATTTTTAAAATGAAGATAAACTTAAGCAACAAACGGCAGCTAGTATGTATTATGTATGAAGTATGATATGAACTACACACCACCCATTATAGCACGGAAGCTAAGTCCGACAGCAATGGGCTCTCTTCTCTGTTTGACTTGATAAAGCTTAAATAACCACCGATTGTCCTTATCATGCCATTGTATGAAGGGCCAAAAACGGGATGGGTGGATCGATAGGCAACATCACTTATACGTATCCACAGGGATATAAAGAATCTCCTTCCAACAACAAGATTGAACAATTGGTCAAAAGAGCGAACAATCTTAAATGAGGATGCCCCAGCGAGCGGGAAAAAGAGCTCACCTTCTATTCACAAACTGTTTATTTGGGGTTTTGGCATTCCCACTCTTTCCATCCAGAGTGCTTCAATCAGGTGCCCTGATGGTCCCTCTCATATCCCAGTTTTATCAATAATTGTTTATATAATTATGTATCTATTTATATAAGAGAAAAGTATGCGTATCTATTATATATTTCCGTCACTTGATTGATCCTGATATGACAGAAATGTTGTATATTGCTTACTGAATAGTCCTAAAAAGTTTAGGACATCATTTCTATATTCGAGAATAGACTTTTTTCAGATATAGCACAATTTATTTATTTAGATATTTTTTTCTACCACAGGCATACAGACATATCTTCTTGATCATTAAGGCCTGTATTCGAAAAAAATGCACCAGACAAAAGTGTTCGCCACTTATTTTTTTTAATTTTTTTTTTTATTTTCCCCCCCCAAACCCCCCCCCTCCCCCCAAACCCCCCAAATTTTAGGGGCCCCCCGCTTCTTCCCCCCCCCCCCCCCCCTCTCAAAAACCCCACAATTTCCAACTTTGCCTCCCCTTTGCCCCCAAACTTCCCCCCCCCCAAACCCCTGGGGAATTTGGGGGTTGGCGGTTTTTGGTACAAAAATTAGAGATATAACCGCGAGGTTCACGTAGGACAGCGTAGGTGTATAGTAATAATGATATCATTTAATTTACACATATGTTTGGTTAGTATTGAAATGTTTTAATTTCAGTATGTGAGTTTACATGTGTTTGTATAATCGAAAAACTCTTAAAATCCAACTCTTCGAACTGTCTTAATAATAACAGCGTGTTGTTATTTTTAATTTATTACTAATAGTATTGAACTTATACCCGAGCCAGCATCAGCACTGGCGCCAATATTATCCTTCGTAAGTTTCTTGCGCAGTCTGTACTGCGTCATGCTCCCATTTCTTCTTCGTCTTAAATTTCTCGTGACACGTAGTGTACGATTAGAAATTAATTCCTTTTTCAGGTTTACTTGGGATGCCAGAAAGTGATATATTCACTCCGGATAATAATTTTTACACTCGTCGTTTCCGACGGCAAGAAACTTGAGATGACACTGAATGTCTTGTTGTCAGAAGCATCGTGTCCTACCCTTGCGGTTTGTCGTGGCCCGAAATTACCATCATTGCAGTGGTAATTCGACATTGCTCTGTCTCCCATACCACAACTGGGCGGACTATGCAAGGCCGACAAAGCCTCGTACCAACCAGCAGCTTAGAGATGCTTTCGTACACTGAATCGATTTGGTCCGTATGGCGCGATATATACTATTGTTAATAGCATAGCCAACAAAGAAGGGAATCACGAAGACGCAGAACGAAGCAAATTCAATAATAGGGGACGGGCCAAAATTGGAAAATCAAACACCAGCGATAATGCAGTTAATTTGAAGAAGAAGAAAAAGACATTTGCTACCCTTTATCTAGGTTCGTGTTAGGGAAAACAAATTTTTCAACCTGTTGATAAGCAAATTTGCATGGCAGCAAAAGTAGGTCATTTTTAATTGAGTAATTAAACTACTTATACTAATGAAACATTTTTCAAATTTCAATGCAACAAATTTGTGAGTTTTTCTGAATAAATGGCGTATAAATGAAGTCATTCTGTTCAGTAAAACGAGAGTAATTAGCGTTCAAAAACCTTTCACTTTTGCGTAACGCTCTCATTTTTTAAAATTTTGAAATGACCCCGGTATAGAAAAGAGAAACGTAGTCCTACGTTAAGACAACGTTATTGTCTCTGTTCCAATCCAACGTCGATCGCGCGTAATGGTATGATGCCAGGTCCGGCCAAAATAATGTCTCGCCTCCGTGGGACCACAGGAAGGGCAATAGATGCTTCTGGAGGTACTCGGTGCGGTAAATTTCGCTGTTGATGGTACCCGTTGTGATGTACGGTTTACTCAGTTTACCGCATTGGCATATGGCCTGCCAGAGCAAGTATTTTTTGACGAATTTGTCCACTTTCTTCTTCCTTATGTCTTCCGGAACATCAAACCGTGATTTGGCAACGTAGAACTCCAGCCCCGGTATCTGCTTTGCGTCTGCCTTGATGTAGGTTTCGTCATCCATAACCACACACATCGGTTTCGTTAACCACTCTCGATACAGCTTCCTTGCGCGTGATTTGGCCGCCGTGTTTTGTTGATCACGCCGGTTCGGTGCCTTGCGGACCTTGAATACGCGAAGCCCAGCTCGTTTCATGGTTTGCTGAACGAACCAGGCGGAACACTCCAGAGCCACGTCGCGAATCGAAAGGTTTGGATTACACTTGAAATAATCCAACACCTTCCGGGCCTTCACAGGGTCAGCTGTCTTCGATTTTCTTCCACTTCCAGCCCGCCGCTCGGTCGTCTGGGACTCCTTAAACGATTTTACCACCCGAGACACAGTTGTATGGGTGATTCCCAGTTGTCTTCCGATCCATCTCGTTGTCGCAGTCGGATTTCCATGACGGCGCGCAAAATTCTCCGGCGATTTTCTTCTCGTTTCGATGACATCTCAATAAACACTGAACCGATTGTTATGAAAATTTGCACATGTAAACAATTCACTCCAAACTAGTACCCAGATTTTCATCAATTTTTACCCACGGACAAAAAAGTTACACACCGATAAAAATGGTGCATTTTTTCCGAGTACAGGCCTTACATAGAGTAACCACTGCACGCAAAAACTACCGCCATCTGTTGAGTACAGTTTGATGGCTGATTAAATGTACAGATTTTGTATGTGCGTAAGTGTTAAACTTGATACTAAATAATTACAAAAAAAAAACTAAAATTTTCCGGTAACTCATGTTTGCTACTGGACCTATAGATGATTCTTTATGTCAGCGACACAGGGAATGAATGATTATTCACAATGTTTGGTTTTAAATTATTATATTTTTTGATGAAGAAGGAAAAAGCTTGTTTTAGTAGAATTTGTCGTATATTATCCTTTCTGAAAAATAAAAAATAAAAACGAAAAATAAACTCCCTATGAATCCTGGTGAGTGTGGGCTTTTGAGTGGAATACCTGTAACTAGAAAATGAGCAGAAAGATTAGTTATTTCCATTTAATTCCAACTACCTTTATTGCTTATCTTGACAGATACGCGTATTCGTATTCATGCATTTGAAATTACACTAAATTCGAAATTCAACGTAAACATTCGCGACGGTAACTACTGCCAACCGTGGATTGGTAGTGTACACAGGAAAAAGTTTGATTGTCAATTCTACCAATATTGAGGATAGGATTACTATAACAGTATAGTTATTTTTAAGCGACTATGGTCAAAATGAGCATTAAAAATAGTTTAGATAGTTTACATAGTAGAATAGATTCTACTGTATCGAAAAGTAATAAGCAACAATCATGTATCAATAATAAATGAAAGATAGTAATTATCATTTTATTGCAGTTTAAAACTGTTTAGCTAATATTAATGGTCCACAAAAGTCTAGATATACGCACTTTTGATTAAACACCGTTCATTAAATCCTGCGTAGTTAATTTGTATATTTGCTGGAAGCTGTCCAATTTTTCATGAATTCGTCCATGTATCTTTCTTGAAGATCGTTTCGACAACCGTCCTGTAACGTTCCATCGGTCAGAGCCGAAAAATTTAGTAGATTGATGAACTTTTCGATAAATTGGGCCTCGTTGTTTGCAAACCACGAATGAATGCACCCACGCACTACTCTAAGTTCGTTCTATGTGCAGTGGTTTGCAGATGACGAGGTCCAATTTGTTCAAGAGGACATTTCCGGCCAGAAGAAGGACCTTTTTGCTTTTAAAACAGTGGCTGTAATCTTTTATTCAAGCATTCCTCTTGGGATATGTGAGTGTCTATCGTGCCTTTGGTAAATATCATTTGTCTATCACCTACTACAGGTACAGATACCTTGCTTTTGGTCATAATTTTTCAAATATAAATGAGCAGCCAATGTCATCAAGCCCTGGAAGCGTTTGAAAATCCTCCTTCACGTATGTTTCCATTCCAAAACTCCACATGATACAGTTTCCGACCACTTGCTTAGACTCGTAAATCTATATGACTCCAGAGACTTTTTAGGCACCATCCGCGTCTTCAGAGAATTCTGAGTTGTGATTCTTTGGATCATCCCGATGCTCGTTTTGAACTTTGTTTTTTTTGTTGCCAAGGTTCGATTCAATCGGGTTTGACGAATATAAGCCACTACTTTTCAATCCAGTTTGGGTTGATTGGACCAAGCTTTCTGCCGGCCCTTGGCAAATCCTTCAAGAAGAGCTCCACTGTATCGCTTTGTGTGGAGCTTTGGCTTCCATGAGCTACCGAAATATCTAGAACTCGAGGTACCTATCAAAGCGTTCGTTCGTGTCGAGCGTCAGAGAAGCAAGAGTGTGAGCCGAGTTGGTTGCTAGCCTTTAGCGACGCTGTCAGGAGCTGATGGCGGAGCGTCATCTATATAAATAAAAATGAGTTGGGGTTTCCTTTGTCACGATTTAACTCGCGAGCGGAAGGACCGATCGGCGTGAAAATTTGTATGCACGGGTTTTTGGAGCCGGGAAAGGTTCTTAAGATAGCAAGGTGCCCCTCCCTCCCCTCTCTATAAAGGGAGGCTCCTATACAAATGAAACACATATTTCTGTATAACTCGAGAACTGATCAAGCAAAGAAACTCAAATTTAGCATGCGGAAGTTTTTGGAGGCAAGAAATGTTTTTATGGTAGTTTGAGACCCCTCCTCTCTCTACAAAGGGAGGCTCCCATACAAATGAAACACAAGTTTCTGCATAACTCTAGAACTAATGAAGTTAATGGAACCAAATTTGGCAGGTAGAGGTTTTTGAAGGCAAGAAATGTTTCTAAGGTAACTCAAGACCCCTCTGCCCTCTGTAAGAGGGGGGCTCTCATACTAATGAAACACAAATTTGTGCATAACTCGAGAACTAATCAAGCATACGGAACCAAATTTGGCATGTGGAGGTTTTTGGAGGAGAGAAATGTTTCTCCCCCTACAAATAAAAAGCAAATTTCTGCATAACTCGAGAACTAATCAAGTAAATGAAACCATTTTTAGCATATGGAGGTTTTTGGAGGCTAGATTTCTATATAAATAAAAATGAATTTCTGTCTGTCAGACCCTTATAGACACGGAAAGTTCTGAACCGACCAACGTGAAAATTTATATGAAGGGGTTTTTGGGGCTGGGGAAGGTTCTTATGATTGTTTGAGACCCCTTCTCTCTCAGGAAGGGGCGCTCTCATACAAATGAGACACAAATTTCATCATAACCCGAGAACTAATCAAGCAAATCGAATCAAATTTAGCATTTAGCGGTTTTGAAGGCAATAATTGTATGGTGGTTTGAGAAACCACCCCCCTCTGGAAGGGAGGGCTCTCATACAGATGAAACACAAATTTCTACCAAAAATGAGAATTATCCAGGTTACTTAAATACAAACCGTGTATTTCTCGGGTAAGAAGCATATTTTGATAGAAGTTTGAACCCCTGCTTAGTCAAGAAAAAAAAAACTCATTTCGAAAAAAAAAACCATAAACGTGACAGTTATATTAAATTTTCCTTCATTTATTTGCAAGCGTAGCAGCGCACGCACCGGGTTCAGCTAGTAATATATATAATAATATACACTAAGGTTTTTTTTCCACACGGGGGATACGTTCCACTTTTACTATGAAACAGCGAAAAAAAATGCTAAATAGAGTTCATCAATTCACATGCATCTTCTTCTTTAGCATTTCAAGCTTATTGCTTTCACAATTAGCTTATGGCTTGCTCTCAACTTAGTGTTCTAAATGCACTTCCACAGTTATTAATTAAGAGCTTTCGATGCCAAGTACCATTTTTGCATTAGTATGATTGTGTGGCAAGTACAATCATACGCTATGCCCAGGGAGTCGAGAAATTTTTCTTTACGAAAAATGCCTAGACCAGACCGGGACTCGAACCCAGCCACCTCCAGCATGGTGTTGCTTTGTAGCTGCGCCTTTACCGACTGAGCTAAGGGAGGACATGCAAACAAAATCAAAGTTATTTAAAATGTTTATTCACATGCATAAACATTTTAAATAACTTTGATTTTGTTTGCATGTGTTCTTTTCATGCAATTGCATGTGCATCTTTTCATGCAATGATCAAAATACAGTTTTTAAACATTTGAGTGCTTACACCAAAAATTGTGATTTTTTTTGAAAAACTGCCACACTCACAAGAGTATACCATCGAAACCATTTTGAGTTTGAGTTCTTTGCGGTATCTTGAAGAAATGTGGAAAAGAACTGGAAAAATGTAATTAAAATAAAATACACATTAGGCCAACAACAACGCACTCCGCACTCATCCTGTCTAAATAGTTGAGCAAGGGCTCCAATGAAACGTGGTTGAAAATAAATGCGAAGGTAAATCGAACTGCTTACTAATTTACATATCAGTAGGGAACGTTGGGAGTCCGTCTAACACGGTTTGCTAATGATACTGAAACCTTGTTGTAAGTTTCCCCTAGATGTCAATTGAGTTGAGCGACAATTAGTCCATCGGACGATCACTTCAAATCGGATAAGGCGAGTATTAAAGCGGTTCCTACTAAAGATGACCATCCGAAAGCCTTCAACAAATCGTACTTGATTGAATTGTTATGAACTGCGCAGGTTTTGTCAACTGGTTCAGTAAAAAGTGGAAAGAGCTCAATGATTTTTTTCGGCAAAGAATGTTTTCAGGTGATTTGAGCCCATTCACCATGAACGGCCTATGGCCATTACAACAACAGTTATTATTGCTGGTTTTCTAATTAAAATGTACAGAAATGAGTATTCTAATCGTATTGATGAAACAAAACTGTTTGCTAATACGTCAGTTTATAATGTTGCTCCAGACATAATTTCTTAAAAAGATTTTGAAAACTTTAAAATCGAATTCTCGAACCAAAGTTTGCTCAACACTGCCGTTTAATTATTTTTTCTACAATTTGGTTAGTTGACTCCTTCACTTCTTACACACTTCATCACTCTATTGAAAATTATAATTTCATTAATACAGTTACAAGGTACCAACACCTCTAACACACATCAGCACTCTATGAAAAATGGTAACTTCACAAACACAGTTTCTGAGGCTATTACCCAACTAACCACGAGGCTATAATAGCATGCATATATAGGGCCTATGCATTACGTCTAGTGTATCATCTAGTGTATTTATGGATTAAAGTTGAAAAGTACCCAACTAAGATCAAACTAATGCCATTTCTTTTATTATGCCATAAGACATTGCTAAAGTAGGATGATTGCATTGGTAATGCATCACTTTATTCTTAAAGCTAATATAACGCTCCATTACATGACAACTGTTAAATTGATTTGATCTCACATTAATGATGTTGATTTTGGGTTAAATTAGTGCAATAACACAACGCTTGTGGTTACTTGGGTATGTATCTTCACCTTCATTTATTTTTTTTTCTTCCGAGGTGACATTAATCATCCTAATATATTCGACTGGGAAATGTTTTGCTCACTAAATGAAAATACTACACAAAATACACTAAATTAAATTATAGTCTTAGCTCGATAATGATCACGAAAAAAATATCAGTTACATTTATGTCATTCTAATTATTGGATAAGTATTAGTTATATTCTTTGAAAAACGATCGCCCAAAGAGAATACATGATGAATCATAAAAAACCGTAAATTTTACAGACATATGGGTGTTTGTATGAGTCTTCTTTCTTGGTGAATTTAATAACTTTAGAGCAAATGGAACGAATTGAGAAATTCAGTTGTTGGTCAATGTAAGGCAATTTTTTTCATAGAACTTAATTTTAAAAAATGGCTTTTTCATAGGATTATATACTTTTCATCGCATAAAATGTCGCAAATCTTAGATAATACATTTTCTAGTCAAACTGTTTGCAAGTTAATCAATTCTAATCAATTTTCTCCTGAATTTACAGTACCTTTCAGTTGGTGATTGTTGCGGGACTTTCAGTTCAATGCTGAGAAAAACATGGTAATATTTTTGAAGCAACCATTGCGACTTAAAAAGCCCTGCCTTTCGGTTCAGAAAGGGGTATGGGCGCGTTCTGTCGAGTCGGTCGCGGCAGATTTCATGTGTGAGTGGGCTGCCACATCATCGTTCAAAAGTGCCTGAACCAAATGGACAGCTTGTAATGATCACTTGAAGATGCGATGGGGGATCATTGCCCTGATGTTCCAGAATGTAGCACGCCATGGGATGTCTCTTGTCTTCTATATCTAAACGTGAGGGAGTTGAGTAAACAAGTGGAAATTAATCGGAAATGATCTCTCATACGCATCCGTTGAACCATTCTGAACGGCCGTTGTGAGAATATCACCATGAAAATCTCACATGCGCATGGCATGTTGCCGGTTTTAATGCTTTCTCTCTTCCTGTTCTCTTCCCTATGCCATGATCGCGAGCGGTACCATACCTGAAGTGGACATTACATCCCATCGAGGCAATATAAAAAACCATCGCAAAGGAACGGAAACTTGTAAGAAATAACATAGGTTATAAGTGAGTAAAAACTAACAACGCACTTGCACATCATCAAGGTAAGAACATTATAATTAAATTTTCTAAATTGCAAAATAATACAAATAATTGAGACTCACCACGCACTATATTATGCGATGGATGAACTTATATGGCATTAAAAGACTAGTAGTTGGTTTCAGACAAATATAGCAGACACAATGAAAGGATAGGAAGAACAAAATTGAATGATGTAGAACACACGAAAATAATAAGACAAACATAAATGAACCAGAAGAGGTAAGACGAAATGACACCAGACAAAACAGTGGACATGAACATAATGGAGAGAAAGGAGAAGCAAACTTGGGAAATGTAACACCTTTTGAGGCAGTGTCAACAGCGTCTCTATGGACGACATGATCCTTGCACGGCTGGTGAAATGCTTCAAAAGGAATTAAGTTATATCAGTCTAACACACAAGGAACAGTACTATGGCTTCTTATTTTTGGTTCGAGAAAACTGCTTCGGAAAAATCTCAAAACGAATAAATGACACACCAACGGACTAGACTACAAAAGACAAGGAATATCGAAACAAATTATTTAAGCTGTAAGCGTGACACTGACTATCAAAATAACAAATAGACAATGAAAAAAAAAATCAAACGAAAGGACTCAAAATGCTCAAACGTGGCTCCTTCCGAGTCATTTGCAACAGCGTCTTCTTGGACGACATGTTCCGTGTACGGCTGGCCAAATGATTCGAAAGGATCTACGCAACGATATCATCAAAGGCCTGGTGTAGAGGTTTCTACTCTATTCAGAGTCCAGCCAGTAAACCTACAAAAAAAAAAAACCATTGCGACTTAAAAAGGGTGTAATTCAAACATTTGTCCAATGATGACACAATGTGCCAGAATTGTAGGATGTCATAGCAAACATTCTGGGGGTGCGACACATCCTACATTGGAGATGAACGAAAAATCTATTCGCGTCAGATCAATCTTTGAAAATTCGTTTTCAATCTTTTGAATCTGAATTCATAAACTTGCATTGCTCCCCACCGTTTAGTTGTAAATCTTAAAAATCTTCATCTATATTCTTTTTAATAATAATGCGCTCATTGCGCAAAAGTAAAAAAGAAAATTATCCTGCATTGGAGATGGAATCGTACTTCTAACTAATATTTACCGTTTTGAAGGTAAATTGTAACGGTTGATCTCATTATAATAAGCAATCCGCTTGAAGTACTAAGAAAGAAGAAGAAGTATAGTAAATGAAAATAATACAAAATGTGACAAGCAATCGCATAGAGTTCGGTTACTCAGTGAAGTTTTAAGAATCAATTCTGTTTCAATATTTTGAGTTGCATCCGACGTACTTTTGATTTACTATCATCGGCCGTGTACTCACTGTTGTTGTATCAAACTAACCTTGAAGTGTTGCGCGACATCACTTTAACGCTATCTGCTCGTCAAACTTGAAAGCTTTACTTGAAGTGTTGCAATGTACGCGTCTACGGAATTTCTCAGCAACTAGTTGTTTCATTGATGAAGTTCCTTTATATAAAGAGGCTCGACATGTTCAGGCAAAACTAGCTTTAAGCTCCAAATATGCATATTATAAACCCTACTATGAATTATTTCACAACCTAAAATTGTATAAGCCCATTAGAAAGATGTGACTTCCTTCTAAACAGCGTAATTTACTCTCACTCTCATTTCGACATCGCAAACGATCCAGTAGATAGCAAATCACTTTGGGTCCGATACCCGATTGTAGGCACATTATCAACCAACAAAATAAGCAAGAAAGAGGCTGAAAGGACTCGGTACACTTTGTGACTTCACACGGAATAGATTGTCGTTAAATACAACCAAAGAAGGTCAGTCTAATTGTAAAATCGGTGAATTATCTACACGCGACCTGGAACTTACTCTAATTTCCTTAGTTGATGACTGAGACAGAAAAACAACCTAAACACACGGCAATTTTTTGAATTCTGAAGCTGCTACTGTCAAGTTTTAAGTTTTGAAATTTAACGCAGTATGCAGTGGAAAACATAACGCAACTGAAGAAGCGCGGTGTGCGTTATAATCCAATAGCGGAGGTGCTTATTTAAGGTTTATTCCGTCAATTACGGCTGTGTTGAAGGTTTTAAATGATAACTAATTATATTGTTGATTTGTGAACATAAAGTTACTTTAATGATTGAATGTATTTTTATACTCTAATTGTTATTTTTGTATTCTCCGTGCGTGGAGTAACGATTATGATGTAGAAGGAGATGTTTCGCTCATCACCATGAGGCACCAAGAATGGACAGTTATGTTTGCTAGAATGAAAGATATGAAGAGAAAGTGTTGAAAGTTCCGTCAGTGTACGGTAGGTTGGAAATAAAATAGAAGTATTAAAAATTGAGCGAAAGGGCATGGGTAAAGAAGTACTCGAACCAAGGACGTTATCAAACATCCAAGATGGCAATGATAACGTCCTTGGTTCGAGTACTACTTTACCCATGCCCTTTCGCTCAATTTTTAATACTTCTATTCTATTTCCAACCTACCGTACACTGACGGAACTTTCAACACTTTCTCTTCATATCTTTCATTCTAGCAAACATAACTGTCCACTCTTGGTGCCTCATGGTATTTTTATGTTTATTCGTTATAATTGTTGGGTGGTTTTAGAGAACTTTTTAGTGGAAGCTGCACCACTGGTGGTAGAAATAATCAATTTTTTTATTTACTTTTTGAACAGTTCTATTGTTCGAAAATAAATGAATGTGAAAGAACTACATTCTGTATGTTGCTTTAGTAAATATTTCAGCTTATAATAGTGGAAAACAATGATTTCTCGGCTGATACCGCATCTTTTGATGCAACTTCCACTATAGGCACATTTACCCTAAACAAAATTAATACTACCAATACGCACATGCCAGTCTTTTGTAGAAGTAGTAGCGTTCAGAAAATAGTAGTTGAAGTTCAGAAGTATAATTTTAATGTAAATGTTATGCTGAAATGCTGTCTTCCCGGCTAGTCTGCTCCATGCTCTTAAGATGAATGGAATACAATGATGTTCCTAAAGCGTGCTGAAATTAATCATTAAATGCGAATGGAAAATAGGCAATGATTTCAAGACACAAAATCTCCAGTCACACGCCCTCACTTTGCTATTGTCAAATTGACAACATTGCCTAAGCAACGCCAACCAGCGTCACCATGTTTTAGCAGGCAGTTTGTGATCATATGACTCGTGGTGGCTCCTTCCAGGTTGTCAACTCACCCTTTGAAGCCCAATACAGGTTCATTAGAGACATAGTCATAATCGTTTAAAATCACACGCTTTTGATTACACCTCGAATGTTTAGTTTGTGCAATTACATCTTAGCATCCCAGTCCTTCGTCCAAAAATATGCCAAGTAACAATTTAGAATATATGAGAAATCCTCTTTTACTAGGCGTTTCAAGCTGATGGCTTACCGCGGTTACCTTATTGCTGTCTCAGAATTTACCCAAGCAACCAAAAGTTCTGATAAAAGGGTGTTTTTGGCTTAACCAGCTAATCAAAGGATTATGATGAGAATTCTATTCAGCTTACTTTTTAAGTAATTAATCGAACTTTCTAGTTCGCATTCAATGATTAAGCTGCTAGCAGCATTCTTATAAACTTCTATAGAAAACTTTGAAGTTCACAGAAGGTTCGTTCAAGAGGTTGTAGAGAATGCTAGTCAGCTTAAAATGTACCTCAAACGAACTCAAGAAAACAAGAAAAACAGACATTTGTGTTCGACATTTGTTCTTGTTTTTGTTCTAATCCTGCTGCAAATTTATTTTTAGAGTGCAGGGTGTAATGAAATGATGATTGAGTTTAATTTTATGATATTTTCTTAGTTAAATTAAATTTTTCATAAATAGACTAGCTAGTAGTCTCGAACTCGAGTCCTCCTATTTAAAACCGGGATACTTACCACTGTGCCATATGGACTGGGTGGTTTATGCTATGATTTTACTCGAAGCGTTGATTCCATGCATTAGTACTTTTTTGTTCCCTATAATCCTACATCGTTTTGATTAATTTAGAATCCCGCTATGTAACGACTCCTCAGTTTGAGTGTTTGGGAATATAGCCATGTAATTCAAATTAGTAGCCAAAATAGGATTGCCCTATAAGGTCAGTACAATTACTTATATTGGGTCTTACCGAACAAAATCAATCAGACACTGCTTAATAACTGTGTATCAATATTGTCCTCCAGCAACTTTAAAAATTTCGGAAGTTGCTTGCCAGGATGTCTTCATAAGCGGAACGGGTGACCTTTTCCCGAATAAAAATTTACAATAGGATTACAATACAAAACCATAAATTTATAATTAGTTTCGTTGTTGAACTGTAAACTATACTGTTCATGTATACTTCAACTAAAACGACACTATGGTCGACATAACTCATAGACAATAAAGTCAATTGTAGCGAAAATTTTACCAGTAAAAAGACAATAAAATAAATGGTTTTTGAATCTGTTCGAGGAAAACTTGTTTGTTTTATTGTAAAGATACATAACAACCCTGCATTTAGATTGTAAGATTGACATCAACAATAGATTCTATGGTGGAAAACAATAATTTTAAATGTTATCTTATCGTTGAAAACAATATAGCCTATAGTATCTACCATTCTTTTATTTGTTGTTTTACAATAGATTCGGTCGTAGTTTTAATCTGATTTTAATTAGGGTTAAACTCCAATATTAGATTAATGGATTCGTGTGATTGATTATTTTTGCGGGCCCAAAACCAAATGCACTCATTCAAATCCATTTAATCCGATGAAGCACTATATTTATCTATTTCAAATGATGAATATCAATAATCTAATGAGTCATCATCACTTTCCTGAAAATCTCCCATTTCGCTGTCATCGTCTTCAGGTCAATTGTCTTTGGACGGAGATGTATGTCTTGGGTAATCGGTCCCAATTTCTCTTTCGTTTGAAACATTTTGTGATGTGGTAGGCTATTGTTTTCCTATAAAGCAGGATAAAACTACATATTAATTAGCTTGTAGAGTGACAGCTTCATTTTTCGCTTCCCATTTAGCCAACAATCAATGTGTAACTAGCGATTTGAAATTGGTTAACTGTTGTAGAACCCCTAGTTCCGAAGTAAACCTTGCAGTCTGAACCTTGTCATGCACTCTTGCGCTTTTCAGTACCTAGTATCTTTGTTTTTGTTTTGATTCGCTATGTTGTTTTGACAGAATATTTGAGGGTGTATTGATGTGAGTTACGTTATTAGGGGCGAATCCCAAGCAACACAGCTTGTTATAAACAAGTTGAAAATACTGTTCAATGACAAATACATGCAATTAATAAGCAATTAACTTCATTTCACGTAAAAAGCACAAAATGTGCAGCCTTATAAAACAAGAGGTGAAAAAAAATAAAACCTCATACAAAAATAAAACAGCGCCAGGTATGGGATTCGAACCCTAGTCCTTGGCGTGAAAGGTTTGTAGCTTCTTTACTATACCAATTCCGATAATTGAAAAGTCAATTCTTAGTATCTACAATTTGCTTTTCGTTGGCAATGAAACCACAATCTTGTACAACAAATCCATCCTTATGTCACAAAATATGTTTTGCAAAACATGGTTGATGTAATGTTATTTCAACAGTGTTTTATACTATCTATAAAATCTTGTCCTGTTTATGTTTTATAAATGCATAGAACAGTGTTTTTACGAACAACTAAATAAATAAATCACTCGCAGCAGTGAAAAACGTATTTTTAGCTTAATCATAGTCAGAGAAAACTGGTTTGGCCCATTGATCTTATAAAATATGAATGATTCAAACCGCTCAGAACGTGACATATGTTGCAAAACACTTATAATATATTTATAAAACAAAATATTAGAATTCATTCTAAAATGATGATTTTCTTTGAGTTACTTGGGATTAAGCTTGGGACCGAGCTTGGGACCGATGTGCTAGTACTTCCTGAGCCAAAAAATATATTCATTTCCTTCATGACTATCCAACCGCTGATTAAGCTAACAGTTTTTTACGATGGTAATAAAATAAGCCGTTCTATTTAAATGTTTTTGAAAAATCCATTCTTTGGTCTTGTATCTTGTCAAACTTGAAGTACAACACCAGATCACTCTTCAAATGCAAACAATCGTTTTTACATTTTCTAAAGTTTTACTCAGAACTTTACGTGTACTTCGAAAAGTAGGAAAGTAGTTCAACATAGATGTAATGTAAACTTTTGCGCTGAATAAAAGTACGGTTAGTACTTTTATTGAACTTTGTGTTAGAGATTTTTTGAAGTTCAAATCAAGTTCTCAACTATCACCATATGAACTTGAAGGTTTGGTTGAATAGCAAGAAAAAACTATTCTCGAACTTTTAGGTTCCTTTAAATATTAATGACACTTTAAAGAAAATTAAGTTCTGTTTGTCCGTGAAGTGTCTTGTTATTCAGCAAAAAAGTTCCATGGAACTAAATTTCAACTAAATGTGAACTTTTGAGTGCTCATCTCAAGTAAAACTCGAACTTTTTGTTGCTTGGGTAGTGCTCTACATACACCTTCACAGATTATATGCAATAATCAAAACTTTTCTTTATAGATAGACAATCTTTTCCGAAAAAAAAATTGGATCAGATCGAAATGATCTTCAGCATTCTTGTCTTGCAGCAATGTATTTACCGACTGAAAGAAACAAGGTACTAGGTGGTTTTGTAAACTTCCAAATGGTTGATACTTCAAAACCGTTATTCGAATTTAAATGTGACTTGTGTTTCACAAATTCACATTTTTAGTGTCCAATGGTCTATGTAAAATGCAAGCGATATGAATACCCTTGAAAGAACGGTAGGTAGTGGTCACTATCGGCTTTGTTCTAAACCAATTAAATATTCATTCGTACAAATTGTTCCGTTGATGGCATGCATTGAAAGGCACACATTTTATTTTACTTTACGAGACATACGAAATAAGAAATGACGGATTCAAAAAATCTTACCCATGAATGAACGATCCGTGTTTGTTTTATGATGTGATTTTATCGGGATTACGTTTACGTTGCCACAATAAAGATAGCATAAATGCTACTGGAATTGAATGGCGTTACGATGTAGAGAGGCTGCCAACGATTTCCCACTCCTGATGAATATTTAATCCTATCCAAAGATGTACATCCGTCAATATTCCATTCTTCGTTAACAATTCAAACAGTGGCCAAATATTAAGCCATTTATAACCTTCCTTCGTGCGTCAACCAGCGTGCCAGAAGCTAACGACCCACACAATTATAGATGGAAATATTACGATGATTTAGACCAATTACCGAGACCTAAATGGGAAAAAAAGTCTCACTAAGTCAGAAGAACGAAAGCAGGGGTAAAAACTGAACATCACACAACAGAACAACAGCTAAAAACACAGTCCCCGGAGAGTGCCAAAATGAGGCATGAAAACTGAAGATGTTAAAAACACATAAAAAACATACAACAAACATAACGCGCTAATCAAAAGATCGCTCTGACGACTGCGCGCTGTGACTGCGGAGTGAATTCACACGGACAGGCGGCGACGGTGGGAGAGACAGCGTAAGACAAAAAGAGTTGTTCCTTTTCAGACACTGGCAAACGATGCGCATGATGATTATTGCCTTCCTCTGGTTAATGCAGTAGTGGGACCCCGCTCTTGGAACGATATAGGTGATGAGCACGCCGGATGAACGAAAAATGTCGGGTTTCATGATTTTGCAAGAAATAAAGAGGATGCTCACCAGCCGAAGTAAAGAGCGGTGGATTTGTAGCTTTTAATTTCCCTTTCAGCGCCCCGGTGAGCATTTGAGGGGTTGATCAGATAAGAGCGATTCGTATCGAAGTATTGATTGATTCCATCACAGGCATTTGATGAAGCGCGGGCCAAATAGAAAACCATTGTATTTTTGGTAGAGCTGCACGGATAGGGTGAATGATACTTTCGCCTATAAGACGTACTTTTGGCGAACGTTTTATCGATTCGTACAAGTGTTATAAGTGTATATTAATTCATAGCTATCTTTGCCAGCTATGTGAGAATTTGTTTCTTGTGTGGCAACCGTGTTTGCAGTTATTGATTTAGATTCAGGTAGATGTGCTTACCAATATTCACCAATAGCCAAATTCAGCAGTTTTAATTCGAATTATGGTTTTGTGATGAACCTGTAGTCCTTTATTATAGGGAAACTGCCCCCATATTAATCTCATTGTTCCTATATTCATCCTACGATGAATTAAACAATTGGGCAGTTGAAGGATCGGTTTCGTTTTCTAATAATGTTTGCTTACGTTAAATAACTACAACAAACATTTCTAAC
Source organism: Aedes koreicus (assembly GCA_024533555.2). Classification (NCBI taxonomy): domain Eukaryota; kingdom Metazoa; phylum Arthropoda; class Insecta; order Diptera; family Culicidae; genus Aedes; species Aedes koreicus. The sequence continues at coordinate 286,145 of JAHHFK020003949.1, read as the reverse complement.
TAATCCTGTCACGTATATGTCGTTTTATTTCAAGTAGGATGAATTGCAAAGTGATGAGATTAATATAGGTACATCTTCCCTATGTAGTTTTTTCGAACAGCACATTGTTTCGGATGTTCAACAGTTTAATTCAACTGACATTCGTTTGGATAATTCGTCATGTTTGTTGATTTGTTATGACCAACAACAAACATTTATCTAAGTTGAATAATTGACTTTGAAAGTTTTTTTTTTTACCAGAGCTGTGGAACCACCAATGAGCTGCGATTTGACTGGTTACTAGGAAAGAGTCTATCTGCTTGATCAGATACCGCCTTCCAAACATGCCCTACGCACAATTTCAACTACTTCTATTCAATTTCACAACCTGCCGTGCTCTTACGGACCTATCAATACTTTCTCTTCACATCTTTGGTTCTAGCAGAAATTGCTGTCCACTCCTAGAGTTGCATATTGATAAGAATGATATTTCCAATTTTCAAACATTATAAATAATTACGTGCTTCGTGCAACAACAGATTAGTTTAAATGTATTTGACTTTCTAGTATTGGGTAAAATACGCCAATGCGTGGGAAAATGCGCAAAATATGAAACCTTCGGATCAAAGGATCCACATTGAGGGAGATTCGATGTGGAAAAGTAACGTTATCACTTTTGGACTGTTACTAAAGGGTGTCCACGATGAAATTGCCACACTATGAAATTGCTCTAACTTTTTAACCGTTGGGTAGAATTTAATGAAAATTTGGGTGTTTTTTTGATTTAGTTCATAGTGCATTATTTACATCCTGCAAGTTTTAAAGTCCTGTGATCAAAACTCGCGGAAATGGAGTCGAAAGAACAGCTCGTGCGTGATAAAATCTTGCGCATTCATCACGAGAACAAGGATCTCTCGCATCGTTCCATCGCTAAAACGTTGGGAATCGCGAATTCCACGGTGTCGCGAGTGATTAAGCGGTTCGAGGAACGGTTGACCACCGATCGGAAGCCCAGAAGTGAAGGAACAAGTATTCCGTACAACACCAAAAATCACAACCGCGTAGTTGGGGCCTTCAACCGAAATCCGAACGCCTCCGTTCGGGATGTGGCTAAGAAGCTGCACCTAAGCCGAAGTTTTATCCAGAAGGCCAAAACTAAGGCTGGGCTTCGAACGTTAAAGGTACAAAAGGCCCCTAATCGCGACGAGAAGCAGAACAAGTCCGCCAAAACCCGTGCCAGGAAGTTGTACCTCAACATGCTGACGAAAGTTGAATGCTGCATCATGGACGACGAAACATATGTGAAGGCCGACTTCAAACAGATCCCCGGCAACCTGTTTTTCACGGCCAAGGATAAGTTCAGCGTTCCGGAGCATGTCCGCACTCAGAAGATGTCCAAATTTGCGAAGAAATTCCTGGTTTGGCAAGCCATCTGCACGTGCGGGAAGCGGAGTGCACCTTTCGTGACCCAGGACACGATGAACGGACAGGTGTACATAAAAGAGTGCCTCCAGAAGCGGCTGCTTCCTCTCCTGAAGGCCCACAACGTCCCAACAATCTTCTGGCCGGATTTGGCCTCATGCCACTACTCCAAGGACGTGCTGAAGTGGTATGCGGACAATAAGGTCAATTTCGTGCCGAAAATGTTCAACCCTCCCAACACTCCGGAGCTCCGCCCCATCGAGAAGTACTGGGCGATTATGAAGCAGCATCTTCTTAAACGACCTAAGGTAGTGAAGACAGTCGAGGAACTGAAGAAAGTATGGGTTTACATGCAAAAAACGGTTGATTCACAGGTTGTGCAGAATCTTATGGCCGGGGTTAAGGCCAAGGTGCGGGCATTTGCGTATGGACTGTAAATAAAATACGAGTAAAATGGTTAAATGAAGTTTAATAGTTATTTCTCAATCCCTGAAAATTTGATGGCAATCGGATGAAAACTCGAATTTTGCGAATCAATTTTGTGTGTGGCAATTTCATCGTGGACACCCTTTAGTCTGTGTTTGGATTAATATTGGGCTCTAAGATACTACCTTTCCACTAAATATCAAATTGTTTATTTTCTAATATTATTTATGTATAGGTTATACAATATTGTAAGCGGAACGAAGCTTAAAAACAGGCAGCGTAATGATAGTGTAAATTAATTCTGCTTTCCCAAGTAACACAACTTAGAGGCTGTTCATATGCCACGTCATGAAAAATCATGATTTTAAACCCCTGGCTGGCTGGCGTGGTGCAAGTCTCGGATCGGTTTTCTTGATTATCTCTCCGACTCCTTACCAGATGTGAAGTTATGAATCGCCTGGCTAATCGGAAACTTTGAGAAGCTTCTTGAGTTGAATCCTCAAATTCGTTTCACACATTGTACCACTTGTACATAACACAGGTTGTCAGCCCTTCGCCAAAAATTTCCAATCGCGTTTGCTTCTCCGACTTCAGCAATTCGCTTCATTTTGATTTCTCCGTGAAGCAGGTACTTCATGAAATCCCAGAGCATAACCGTCCTACGATTGCTCCCATAATACTTACTGCAAAGTTTAGCCAAGTTGAATCCAAAAAATCGTTCTCCATTGACGGGTCACAGAGGAGTCTGCAGGCTTTGGTAAATACAATGAATTTTATAGCGCCGCTCGAAACTTCAAGCTTCTTGTTCTGTTTTTGTTGCTGAATTGACGGCGGTACATACATGAAAATAAGAAGTCTACTGAGTGCTTTATCTTCATGTTCTTTTTTGATCACCTTAGTGTGGATCCCATCTCATTGTTCAATTGTAGGCAATGAAAAAACGGACTCGCTAGCAAAGGTGGGCGCTATGGAAGGTGATATTTATGACCGACGTATCGCTTTCAACGATTTTTTCTCAATATTTGCCAGAGATCACTCATCAGCTGGCAGTATAAATGGAGTAAAGAAGATTTGGGGCGGTGGCTACATATTATCATTTCCAAGGTTTTGAAAACATGTTGGTTCAGGGTGTTGGAAGTAGAGCGAGACTTTTTGACTAACATTAATGAGTGTTGTCTGTGTAAGTCTGTGTGTAGTAATGTGTTGTTCATGCTCATGTCAGTGTATAACAGATTTGGCGTTGTGTGGGATTCAATTGCGTGCCTACCCACTAAAAACACCGTGAATTCCCCTCCCGCACCACCTTACGGTATTACTTCGAAGGAGAAGTGTTATATGCTATGCGCACCACTACATGCTAAGCCGTTTGGCTCCTATAAGTAGCTAGTTACTTATTTTCTTTTTCCTTTTCACGTCGCCTGCCTTAAAGTCACTTGACTTGATTTATTATGCCTCGTACCTGCATGCCAAGCCCATTGGCTCGAGTTAGTTATATTTGTTTTTGTCGCCACCTGACATGACTAACCCGTCATGTTAGTAGTTTTCCTTACTTCGTTCAACTGTCGCCATTCAGCAACCGAACATGAAGCCAGCCAGGCTCCCAGCTTTGTCGAACTCAACTCAGGTAGTCCCCGTCGGCGGATCAGCCCTACTCCGACGGAGAATTTCCCGGTGAAGGAACTTCTCCTGAAGCCGACCGTGAGCCATTTAGCCTTTCAGCTTATCGCCTTCTAATCGGATAGTCCCCGGCAGCGGATCTACCCTACCCCGGTGGTGGTGGAATATCTTCCGTAACCGATGCATTCCGGGCAGGTGCCGAGGTTAGTCTTGCGATTCTGGGTGGAGGGTAACTTCCAGTTCAAAGGGACCCCGACGACCATTTGCCGGTGCTACTTCACGATCTACTCAATCTAGTCCTCGGTGGTGCCTGTGGGTGTGTGTGTATGTGTGTGTGTGTGTGTGTGTGTGTGTGTGTGTGTGTGTGTGTGTGTGTGTGTGTGTGTGTGTGTGTGTGTGTGTGTGTGAGTGAGTGTGTGTGTGTGTGTGTGTGTGTGTGTGTGTGTGTGTGTGTGTGTGTGTGTGTGTGTGTGTGTGCACGCGTGTGTGTGTGTGTGTTTTTTTTTTAGAAGCTTAGAAAAGCTTCAAAAGCCTGGCCTGTAGTGTGTATGGCACGGTGTGGGACTCACAAGAGCAATGATGGGACTCGCTTTCATGCCTAACCACTAAAACCAATCCTTATTTTCCGTTTGCCTTCTCCTCCCGGGATCACGTTGAAGCGACTACTTCGGGGGCGGCTGTGCTTGTGCACTTGTCTTATTTCTTCAGCCTTTGCTGGAGGCTATTTCATGTTCCCATCGAGACGTGTACCGATGTGGAGTAGCCGACTTTCATGACGTGCTCTCCTTCACGGTCACTATCGTGGGACTCTCGCTTCTTGAATTTGTTTTTATGCTTCGGCGTTGCTGGACTTCTGCTCTACTCTCAATTTGCTCCTTTCTTGAGCCGTTTAGCTCCCACCTACTTTGGTCGAGCCATTTAGCTCCCACACCTCGACGTAATCGACTCGAGTAGCCCCCAACGGTGGTTGTACCCTACTCCGACGGAGGATTCCCCGGCAGTGGTTTTTCTCCCGAAACCGAACAACGGTGAGCCATTTAGCTCCCACTTCCTGAGCCATTTAGCTCCCACCTCTTGACACAGACGACTAGAGTAGTCCCCGACTGGCACCCCGACGACCCGAAATCGGTGCTACGATGCGTTCTACGCAACTAGTCCCTGGCGATGGATCTAGCCTACTCCGACAGGGAGGTCCCCGACGCAAGAATTCCTCCAGAACCGATCAGTCTGGCAGTGGCTCTAGCCAGTGACGCTGGATCGTTGGCCATTTCGCCATTTTCTCTACAGCTCGGACAGTATCTTTGATACTGCCCTATCAACAACGTTCCATGTGTCTTCTTCGATGCACATCTTTTCGACAATATTGTCGACTGTCACGCCGCGCATATCCCTGCGCACTTCTTCGAACCAAGGGCATTCGAAGACGACGTGCTCTGGTGTCTCCTCCAGGTTCACGCATTCTGGGCAAAAACGTGAAGAAGTGTGACCAAACCGTTGCAGATACTTCCGGAAGCCGCCGTGTCCGGAGAGGAACTGCGTCAAATAGAAGTTCACCTCTCCATGCTTCCTATTTACCCAAACTGACACATTTGAGATGAGCCGGTGGGTCCACCTTCCTTTTACCGCATTGTCTCACTCTTGCTGCCACTTAGCCAATGAGTCCGTTCTGACGATTCTCCTCGAATTTCTGATATCCCTCCGCTGATAACATTCGACGTCTTCGACTAGGGTGATACAAATGGGCATCATGTCAGCGATAACGCATACTGCCTCCGACGAAATTGTTCTGTAGGCGCTCGCGACTCGCATGGCCATGAGTCGGAACACCCTGTTCAGCTTCCCAATATTACGCTCAGTCTTCAACGCCGCAACACAGGCTGGGGCTCCATACCTCAGAATTGAAGTTGAAACACTCGCCAGAAGTCGCCTCTTGCTGCTTCTCGGTCCATCGACGTTCGGCATGATCCTCGCTACCGCATTGACCGCTTTTGCCGCCCTTTCACAGCGTAGTCGACGTGCGCGTTGAAATTCAAGCGGTCATCAACCATCACCCCCAGGTACTTTAATGCATGCTTTGACGGAATTACGTGTCCCCCGACGTTGATGTCAACCCGCTGAACTGCTTTGCGGTTGCCAAACAGCACTACCTCCGTCTTATGGTGAGCCAGCTGCAGTTTAGCTCCAGTCATCCACGCTCCAATGATGTCCATTGCCTCCGCCGTCAGCATCTCTACCTCTTCCAGAGTCTCGCCCGTTATCGTTAGGACGACATCATCTGCAAAACCGACGATCTCAACTCCATTAGGCAACTTCAGCGTTAATACTCCATCGTTCATCGCGTTCTACAGTGTTGGGCCGAGAATCGAGCCTTGTGGCACTCCCGCCGTGATCCTGATAGATTACTGCCCCAACTCTGTTTCGTATACTAGGACTCTGTTATGGAAGTAACTCCCTAGTATTCCGCACAGGTAGCCAGGTACACGCATTTTGTGCAGTGCTGCGGCGATAACTTCCCAGCTAGCGCTGTTAAAAGCGTTTGTTACGTCGATCGTCACTACGGCACAGAACCGGTTGCCTCTCCTTTTCTGCTTTGATGCCTTTTCTGCTCTCTGCACGACTATCCGGATTGCTTCCACTGTCGAGACCCCTTTTAGGAATCCGAATTGTCTCTTTGAAAGGCCATGATCGCTCTCCATGCACTGCGTCAGCCTGTTAAGGGTGATCCTTTCCAAAAGTTTCCCGAGGGTATCCAGCAGGCATATGGGTCTATAAGATGCTGGGTCCCCTGGAGGCTTTCCTAAATTCGGCAGCAACACCAGCTTTTGAACCTTCCATCTGTCTGGGAAGTAGCCTTGATCTAGGCATTTTTGGAATGCCGTCCTGAAAGTGTCCGGGAACGCCAAAATCGCGGTTTTAAGTGCTACATTGAGGATCTCATCCGGACCGGGAGCTTTATGTTTGTGTTTGTGTGTTTGTGAGATTTTTTTCTTTCTTTTCTTTTTTGGAAACAGTCGATTCTTTAACTTGTAGTTTAATTTGAAGTTCTACATATAAGAACATTTTTGTTTTGTAAACTTTGTCTGAAATTCCCACCTCTATTTTACCATCCCTAAAATTGTATGTCCAATTAACCTCGAGACGACCGCGAGTGATCGGTTTAATTCCTTAAGCTTTGTTTTAGATTTTTTTTTATTCATTTAATGCATATAAAGCGACAGCTTGGCTCTGTTATGTTGATTCGATTGAGCCTGAACAATTAAAAAGCTTGCTAAGAAAATGCTTTGACATCAACCTTATTTCTCGTTTGTAGCAATTTTGTTCTGCAAATATCATGTTGCATCGTAAATTAATGGTTACACAAAACCCGAAACCATCCCACTGTGCGTTCCTGTTGACCTCTAACAACAGTATTTATTTTCTGGGGGCCGAGATTCCAAACTTACTGAAAAATGTCAAACTTGCTCTGAGACGGCGCTTGTTATTTCAACAGAACGGAGCTCCTCCTCTCCAAACTGTCATAATTAGTTGCAGCAACTTGAAGTTACTTCAACAGAGTCACATTGAAGTTACTTCAACGGATTTGCAACAAATGTGCTGCTAGGGACGTTTCCTTGACGCCAACTATGGGAACCGTAGATTGGATTCAATAGTCTGATTGATTGGCCCCCAAGGAATCCTGATTTGCCCCTATGGACTTCTTTTTGTTGGGGTGCTTTCGGTAGCAATCAATACACGAGAACAACTAAACGATTAGATTTTTCTAGCTGTTCGAATAGTACAAGAAAAACTGAACAATATTTTTCTCGTGGAAGAATCCGTAGAACAGATGAATATCCGCTAGCTCTTTTGGAGAATACATTATTGTTTTCTGTTAGCTCGAGATTTCTGTTTTGAAAACATTTCTTTCTTAGCAACGCGTCATTTCACACGGCGATCAAATGAGCTGTGAGTGAAGCGCACAAACATCAACAGTAATGCACAGTGGGGTTGATTTCGAGTTTTGTGTAGCAATTAATTTACGATGCTAATTGAGCTTCAAATGGTGAGTTGACAACTTTGAAGGAGAGTGTGGCCGACCTCATAAGTTCCTATCGCACGCCTCCACGAGTCATATGATCACAAAAGACTGCCAGCTGAAACATGGAGACGCTGGTTGGCGTAGCCTGGGCAACGTTGTCATTTTGACAATAGTGAAGTGAGGGGGTGCGACTTAATATTATGTACCTGTAAATCATTGTGTTAACTCATACCTGTAGAGGAAAGGCTTGTAAGATGGAACGGCTTGTAAGATGGAACAGCGCCACTTTTGACATTCACAGCGACAACACTATCGCGCCGTCAGGTGTTAACCTCATTTTTTTTACTATTCTTCAATTTTCATTTGCTTTTGCAGTGAATACACTCATTCGATTTAGCTCTTCCAGGTTTCATTGTTCGAAAGTTTTGGCATAATTAAAATAGCAATAGGATTTCGAAAATAGGCCAAACATTTTTTTTTTATGTCTATAAATAATCAGTTCTTTGGGCAAAGTTGGAGCCTTTTAGTTCTTCTTTCGAAAGATGTTTTTGGACCCACGAAAAAATAAAAATTATACATGTTGCGAGCAAAAAACGGATCGTGTTCCATCTTTCAAGCCTTTCCTCTAAATAATATCATATTCTTTCCATTCTCATTTATTTCAGAAATCATCAAACCGTGCGCTTGGATCACTCCGATTGCTATCTTTGAAATGTAACTAGAACAGTATAAAGAAAATTTAACAACATGTCTCATAAAATAATACCTTTTATTGAAATTTTATCTTTGATATTTGGAATGATCTATTCTATTTCCAGCTTTTCCAGGATTAGTAGGATATTAATACACATATAATTTTTATTATTTTCAGTAACAATCCAGTGGATGTCAGATATATTTTGTACATACGCATATTATTTTCTCGTATTGACTTTAAATTGTGTCATAGAATTCCATGAATATCATTCAAGTTTGAAATTTGTATAAATAGCATTTTTGTTTTTTATGATTTTTTTTTTTGTGAGACTAGTAAGACATTGCAAAGAACGAGTACAGTATTTGTATTTCTGTTTTTGATTCATTTCATATTTGATCAGCTTATAAAAGCATATGAGTCCTATAATGAATAACAAGCAGTAAAAGAGGAGTTTGAAAGTTTTATTCTTTGAATATATGATACAACATAGAGACTGGTAGACTTTCATGGTAAGTTATTTAAATTTGAAACAACTATTTTATTAGGAACAGTAGAAATTTGCAATATATTAGCAAATTCACAAGCACAAAATAAATCTAATATAAAGTTGTTAATTGAATCTAAGCTTCCATGTAAACATGAAGTTTCTTACATTTTGTATCTTAACATTTTTTATAAATCATCATTTATGCTAAAATATTTCACTCATTGAGATCGACTGGCCCCAGTGTAATCCTTGCACTGATGGTGGGTTCTTATCACACCACATCACATCACACTATTAATTTACGATGCTAGTTTTCGAGTTCTTTTTCAAACATACGTATCTGATTTTGTAAACAAAGAGGGGAAGCAAGATTCAAACGTAAATTTCTCAAATCTCTCAGCACCCTCGCGGAAACTAGCAACACCATCATGTCAGAGAAACGTTATTCCTTGTGTTGGTGGCCCTAATTTGCATAAAAATGCTAAGGGTTTCAAGAATTTAACGTTTGGATCTTACTTTCCCTCATTGTTTCCAAAACCAGATACGTCTGTTTGGAAAAGTACTCGAGAATTTATGACCAGCATGTATCAAATTAAAAGTTCAATAACTCAGTAAGCTTTGAGATTTGAGCCTATGCGTGGAACGATTGTTTCATCAAAGAACTCTCAACCGATTTGTGACAAACGTAGCTGGGGGACCCGAGAGAGTTAAATTTACCAAGTATAAAAAAATACCCATAACTAATTTCACCACTGTTGTGAAACTTATTTATCATGTCCTATTGCAGGAAAACCACGTATCAAGAGCAACAAAGCGAAATCTGATTTTCTCACCCCAAACTCTAAATCGTTGCATATCACGTCCAAAATGCATGCCGTAGTTATCGGACAGATCCAGCACTAGACCTACGAGCCGGGCACTAAACCGCATGTTGCGGTTTTCGTGGCATGTTTTGCATCTTTCTCCATTATTCTGCGTTTTCGCACACTGATGGTGGCATTTTTCAGCCTGTTTTTCGGTTATTGGATGGAACCAGTCTTGAAAGCAAGCCTCGCGGCACCAGACAGCGGCAGTGGAGAACTTTTGCCAAGCCGATGATAACATTAAGTCCAACCTGGTGAAGACCAACCAGTTTGCTCTTTCTCTCCCTTCCAACGACTGACTCGGCCGGCGGTCGGATTTGCGGTGAGGTGGACAATCGATGCGAACTGGGGAACGTGTTTGTTGTATGTTTTGGCCGAATAATTCGTCGTTAATTTAGGCTATTCATTTCCGCAGCAGTTGATTAGATTATATCTACTGTCAATCCAGACTGGCGAGCTTTGGAGTCTCGCTTCGGTGTGTGGTAATTTGAGGCAGAATTTTATTTCATGTTAATTTATATAATTGATGTGACGGATGATACGGAACTCTGACGAATGAAGAGATTATATTGCTGAGGGTTTCTGGATTATTGCAATGACTTGACGATCCATTGTTGAGTCATGGATATCCAATCAAGATCTGCCGATCAGTTCAATTCCCAATTCCTATTGTGCAAATTTGGATCAGAGAATGAAGAAAGCTTTAAAGTTGATATTAACATATGACTAATTTGAATTTTACAGTTCCAGGCTTTTTATTCACAGTCCAAACATCCATCAGGTTTCTGGAAAACATTCGAAAATATACAGAAACTATTCAAATAGGAAACTGCCATACAAAATGACGAACATTTTACAAGTGTGTCTTTTTAAGGACCAATATTTCACATCTAATTTATGTTTTCTGTAACTCATTTGCTAATTATTGACTGCAAAAAGACTAATTATGTTCATTTTTCCTTTTTTAAGCAATAGAGCTGCAATACAACAATTTTCAATAGAATGATACATTAAGCTTCCGATTATCTCAGCTACAACCCTTATTAGCTTTCCGTCATTTCTCTAAATTGAGCGATAATCGTGTCGTTTAACTGAAAAGAATCAGTTCCACTGAAATAACTGAAAAAGCAGCAGTTCTCTCAATATTCCTTTTCAGTCCTATTTCGCTTCATTTGAACTGCTCAACAACAACCGTCGCCCACATTTGGCAGAGTCCCCAAGATTCTCGTGCTCAACGCGCCACCACGCTACCAACTCACGCCGCCCGGGAGCATCCAGCGGCAGCAGCCGGCACCCAGGGTCTTACCGAGCCGATCCTCCAAACTCCAAACTCGGCTTTTATATTCCGTCGGACACACGTCGTATATCTTGTTTCGATCGCACGGTCCTAAATTATATAGTTCTCGTCGTTGATGAGGGTTGAAGCAATTAAATTGTTTAAATATACCAAAACTGAAGACGATCCAAAGCAAGACCACAAGAACGACGACGTCGACGGCAGAAAAAAAACGTTTTGGATATCTATTTTATGATTCCTGTTTCTTGGTGCTCTCCTCCTGTGAACGTCTTTCCGAAGTTGGCATTCTTGTACTTCATGCCAAAGTGAAGGAAGGAAGGAAGGAAAAAAAAACAAATCTCCAGTGTGGATTGAGGCTTGGTCTTATCCGTGTGATCCGCGAGCGGTGGTTAAATTAAGATATTTAATAATAACAACAGCAATAACTCGAGCAAGAAGAAATCCACATCAGGCCAGAAACCGTGCGAAGAGAAAAAGAAAAGACTCCGCACCGCATCTTATGCAATGTGGTAGGGAATTTATTATGACGATTTGGTTCAGCCAGCAGGGCCAGTCTAATGAGCGGCCTTTGAGGAAGGTAAGTGAAGATATAACTCAATTTGAGTTTCATACGTAACACTGCAAGATACTCTGGAATAATTAAGATGCGTGATTACATATCGAAAGTCTTCTTTCTCCATAAGAGCATTTTAAGCCAGAAACGCTTGAAAAATAGTGATGTTGTCTCGACAGTTTCCGGTATTAATGAAATTTTGTCAATATGTTAGTTTCTACCCAAGAAAACATTTTTCATAAAAAAAATCCTTAAATTTCCGGGACTAATTTTTTATAAGGGTTTCTGTAAAATATGAATTTTATTTTTCCAAAAAATCATAACATGTAAACGATTATTCTGATCAAAATTTAGTTTCAAAAGAAATTGTAGGTCATTAAGCGTTCTTCAAGAAAAAAATACACTGAAACTAAAAAAATGTAAATTCAGGCTAAAAAAAAACATAAAACATTGATTTTTAATAAAAAAGCCCATAAACAATTTTTTCGTAAACCCAGCCGTTTTAAAGTTTTTGCGAATTTTATAACAAGGAAAATTTTTTGTAACAATATTTTCTGCCATGTCCACAAAAAATGTATGTTACATGATAGATTATTGAATAAGAAACGAAATTTTCTCAGACATGAGGGCTGTCAGCCTTACCCGTTTCTGTTTAGACGCAACGGAAGCGATACAAACTGATGCAATCTGAAGTAAATGATCAAACTCATCAAACATTTTTTTTGGCAAAAACGGTTAATGGGTATATCGGGATTTTTCAAGCCTCTTGTTGAGAAGATAGCAGTCAAGTTAAATATTTATTTATACCCGTACCTGGAACAAATTTCTTATAGGTAAATTTCAATACAATGGAGCCTGCCATATATTTGAAATGCAGATAGGTACAAAGTCAACAAAGTGCTATATATTGGGAAGTTCTTCACCTCATCAATTTCGTTTATCTTTCATAGCTTTTCAAGTTAAACAAGAAAGTTTATTTTCAAACATAGATAATACTTTCAAGACCTCTACCAAAATCGAAGAAGTGTGGTTTAGAGACTAGAAAGTTGACAGATGGTGTTATTGAAAAATTAAGATCTTTAGGTTATAAGATACCATTGGATAATTCGATGCGAATCTGCAATAAGTGTCAGTAACCAGTTCAGTTGTTTATCTCAAAGTTATTGGAATATTGAAAATCATAAATTACAATTTAAAAGATTATTTTTATGTCAGAACAGCGTTGCAATATAAAAAAATATATTTTTTTTTTGCTAGCCTCTGTGGAATTAAAGATAGGCATCATAATGAAATTGAGAGGCAAGAGTCCTTGTGATGCGATCGGAGGTACTCTTAAGAGAATGGCAACTAGAGCAAGTTTAGCTAAGCTACACGAACATCCTATAACGAATGCTAGACAACTTTATGACTGGGCAAATAATCGCAAAGAGGATAATGAAACAAAAATGACATTTTGCTATGTTTCCACGGATGAATACAAAGAGGCCAAAAAGGAATTTGATCCGATTTTTAACAAAACAAAACCAATTCCTGGAACTCAAAAATATCATTCTTACATTCCAGTTTCAAATAACCAAATTGCAGTTAAGGTATTTTCTAATTCTAATGATGAACCCAAAACATTTAATGTATTCAAATTATCTGAAATGTAAAAAATTTAATGAAAATTGAAAAAAAAACAACATTGTATGAAATACTGCTTCTTCTCTCCGTAAACAAAACTATCGGAATTCTAAGAAATGTGTCCGATGTGACAAAAATATATTCAAAATGTCCTCAATTTATACCACAAATTTAGTCACCCAGTGGCTCAACGCCTCGAATCGCTGCCCTAGTCAATCAGCTAGACGATTGACAAAAGATGGGATTTCAGACTGCGCTTGATCATTCCTTTACATCCTTCAAAATAGTTTCAAAATAGTCTTTCTCCTTCAGCACTTTCCGTACATTGAATCTGGCTGCTGCAACCTACAAAAACATGTTTTTAATAATTTGAGTGATGGATTTTCAATTCGATTATAACGTACCTTCGACTTCGAGTCTGAAGAGGAAACACGAGACAGCAAGCAAATACATTACAACAATTTGCGATTAGGGCGAATATGCAAAATGTAAATAAAATGTTTTTTCAATGCAATGCATAATAATTACCACCAAATAATGAGTTTTCCTTCGAAGAAATGCTCGAATTGAGTACCCAGTCTAGATTCTTACGAATCTATATTAACTATATGTCATCTGATATTAGTCTTCCATGCTATAATTCTCCTAGTGTTCGCTTCCCTTATCACAGTTCCTCCATTGACTATGATCTCTCCATGAAACAGGCTATTCAAGGAGTTCCAGATCAACTTCGACTTATTTTAATTCCCCATATTTTTATTAAAAAATTACCAACATGTCAATTGCAATAGAAGAATTTTCACTGATGGGTCGCGCATTGGTGGATCCACTTGTTCCGTTTATGTTGCTGAGCTGGCAACAATCAATTTCGCATTGGGGATAATTTCCGACATGCCCATAGACCATTATTTCATCTTCTCGGATAGTCTCAGTTCTATTGAGGCCCTCCAGTCGATGAAAACAGTGAGGCACTCATCTTACTTTCTTTCTTTACAGATGTGTGAGTTGGTCGAAAGATCATTTAGAATTACCTTTGCATGGGTCCTCTCACATTGCTCAATTCCAGGCAATGAGAAGGCGGACTCTCTAGCAAAGGTGGGCGCAAAAGAAGGCGAGATTTTTGAAAGAAGAATTTCACATGATGAATTTTTCCCATTAGTACGTCAGAGTTCTCTTCAAAGTTGGCAAAACGATTGGACAAGTAATTCTCTTGGGCGGTGGTTACATTCCATTATTCCAAATGTTTCGTCGAGATCGTGGTTCAAAGGTCTGGATGTAAGTCGCGGTTTCATTCGTGTGATGTCAAGACTTATGTCCAACCACTATTCACTAGACGCACATCTCTACAGAATTAACCTCGTCGATAGCAATGTATGTAGGTGCGGAACCGGTTATGACGACATCGATCACGCAGTTTGGCATTGCCCGGGTAATGATGCCTCCAGAGCACGACTATTGGATACCCTAGTGGCCCGAGGTAGACAACCCTCCCGCGAGGTAAGAGATGTTTTGGGAATGCGTGATCTCCCCTACATGCAAGCGATTTACGAATTCCTTTGTTTGTCTGATCTAAGAGTGTAATGTCATCACCCCCTCCCCTCCAGTCTAGTAAATTCCCTGCCATTGTGTCCCAGTTATACTATCCTTTTATTTCCGTGCTACTTGTACCTGCCCAGCAAGCAGTGGTCACCCACCTGCGGCTTAATTCCTGAAACGGACTACAGGAACCGTGAATTTGGTAGATGTCGCAACCATGAGCAGCAAATAATACCTTCAATAAGTACCTGCCTAGCCCCTTCCAAACGATAATGTGACCCATTAACGTCGAGCTAGCCACGAGTAATTGGCACCCAATTTTACTAAAATTGAAAAATTATACATTGTAAATAACAATATTGAATATCGGATCCGTAAAGTGTTACACAGGCCTGAGCCTAACAAATAAACGAACTAATTAAAATAACGAGTTTTGAACTTTTTGTCATATTGATTGTTGAAATCAGTATTGGGCAAATTTTCTATATACAAGGGCGAAATTGACTTTGTTTTGTTTGAATTTTCTTCAGACAAAAATTAGCAAAAAATTAACAAACTTCTCTAATACAAGCCGAAATATTGACGTGTGGGACGTGTGCAATGGGTTTTTCAAACCTGCAAATGCTAATCTCTAGTCAATATTATTTTAATCATTGATTTAATTTAATCTCGACAACTTATTCAAAACCACGTAGCTGATTTTGTAAACAAAAAGTCAAACGTCATTTTTTTGAAACATGTTGTACCTCCACGCAAACTAGAATCACCATCATGATAAATAGGCAAGTAGGGAAGCGGAACCTATCTTGAGCTCAATAAGCAGACCTCCAGTGGAAATCGGTGAATATGCGCTGAATACCGAACACTGAGTACACAATTTATTCTCAATTTATTCGTTCACCTACCGTTAATCGTTTAGCAACACACAAAACATTCGATTCTGATAATTTTCTTCCAATTCAATACAGAAAAGTTGCCACTGCTATGTGTCTATTTTAATAATATCACGAAAAAAATTAATCCCATCTTAGTACATATGTTAATCGTACTGATTTTAATAAAGAAAAAATATAAACAAGTTAACGCTCTCCACTACTACACCCAAAGATATAAACGTCAACAAAATTTTTAAAAGGGCCTATGCTGCTTTAAAAACATCACTGTTTCTATTTTCGCTCATATACTAAGTCGCACTTGCGATGAGGTAACGGTATTTTGACTGCCGAGCCTAGTTGTTGCGCTTTTTAGCCCACTTTGATTGCGCGGTGTGATTCTATAAGTGCGACAACGCGAATACATGTCCGATCTAACGTTGAATCGTGTCTGGGAAGGAAGCTCTATATAGTACTCATAAAATGTAACACATACCTTTATCAATCTTCAAGAAAATTTCAATGCGCCGTATAAAATCGAGGCAACTGAGAAAACCCACCAGATTGTATATAATGGGCAACTTTGAAACTGTGGTATCAATTTAAAATAATGGCGTATCTGTTTTATCCAGGCTTTTAAGAGCTGTAATGGCCACCTTAATCAATCTCACTATCAGGAAGCGATCAAAGGATTTGACATTTGGCTTGTGTCGACCAGTAAGTAGACGATCGAATGAAACAAGACAAACGTCAAATCGTTCGCTGCCTACCAGAAACTGAGCATGATTGTGGCGGCCATTAGCGCTCGTCAAAACCTGGATAGATCTCTTCTCGCCGACTTCGTATTGACGCATTTGCTCAAAATTCTACGCGGTGTACCTCTGTTTACTCCATCCTTATGGGAGATTACATTGCGACGTTTCGTGAGACGCGGTTGTTCGTTTAGCGCTGCGTGGAATTTCGTGAAAATGTGCATTTGAGAACTTTACAACAGCCACGCGATGTATCATGTTCAAGGAATCCGTCAATATCTGTTGCGAAAACTGTGTCAGAAATCACATCTTTGCGACAGATTTGGAGGATAAAACTTGTAATGACATTTTTAGGCATAGCTAAAAAGGAACTAAATCCATTTTGTTTGTTGCATTGTTTGCCGAAGTTCTTTTTTGTTGTTTTGATTCTCGACTGGCTTTGACAGGCAGTGGCAGCCAAATATCAGCTTGTTTTGACGTTCACAAGTTTCGTATCTGTATCTTTCTCCCAGGTGCCGATGTCTTCGCCGCTCTTATTCATCTTACATCAAAGAGTAAGTGCAATGAATATTAGTGACGTTTACTGTACGCACACTGGCGTCTTGCAGATACAGTGCAAGCACCCTTGTGTTTTCTTTAAAATTCTAATACATACAAACAATGTACACATCAATTCGTATTGTTCAAAACCTTGTATGTAAATTCACATATTACCCATCATTCTGTGCGAGCGTGTACGCTTGACGTTTAGTTTTAAAGGAAAACATTGTAGATACATTTGAACGTAATAACCTTAATAAACGCTTGCACCTTGACGTCAGCACTTTTTATCTACCTCTTTCACTCTTTTGGTACGCCCTATCTAGCCATCGCCTGACCCTCAGAAAGTGTCAGTTATTTGCGGGCATTGTTTACATTTTTTTGTGTGAGATTAAATCAGGTCGTTTAAGCGTCTATAACGCTATAGCACAAGTACACATAAAATAATAAGTCTGTTTAATGACCAACTGGAACTAACTCGGAGTATCATGCTAACTTTTTTTGGCATCAATCCCTGAACGAATGCCGAAAAGAAACAAAAAAGAGGTTGCGAGTCATCGCGAGCTGGTCATTAAGCAGGCCTAATATCTCACTTTCAGCACTTATAACATATTGGTTATATTGCGCACTTTGCACCCTACTGTTTCGCAACTAATTTTAAGTGCAGAACCGTTAACGAAAGTGCTGGTTTGCATACAATCGTGTCGATGTCTTCGGCGCATCTATTCTTCACGAGCCGTTGCATAAGTGCGCTGAAGACAACGACACGATTTGAGACAATCCCGCACTTATAAAATGTAAGTTCGGAGTCCAGTGGTGAGCGAAATGCGCAATGCGCAGTAAGAACTTCGACTAGGCCCTTTTAAAACAAAATTCTCGCATGAAGTAGATCATTTGACAGCACTTCACGTGTGTTGGGTAGCATGCATATAACCAAGACAAAATGAAAGGGTTTGTTTGTTATTCTTCCATGAGAATATTGACAACAAGACTCACCATAACGTTGGGCATAGAATGCTCTATGAATGATTGAACACGCACACTAGCGTTGATGTGTATGCTATACAGTATGTGAGCAGTGCCGCCAAATTCAACAGAGATGGAAAAATATTATTAAATGTGGAATTTTATTTCTCGGTATATATTGAAAATATCTACAATTAGAAGTATGTATTATTTATTTAATCGATGGAAAAATTAAATAGTTCAACTTTCGGTGATTTGTAGCACTCCCACAAAAAAGGTGATATTGAAGTACTGCCAAACCCATTTCATTCGAATAAGAGTCATAATAAAATAGTTTGGCAACATCAAGCGATTACTTCGATTGTAAACACGGTTCAGAATAGGTGCAAGCGTATTTAAATTATTGTGAAAATTAATCCCATAGTTTTATAGTATTTTATCACGTATTCGTAGATTCTCGTGTGGCTAGTGTAATAAGTGAAGTGTGATTTTTATGGTTTGTGCAATTACGCAACGAAAATGTGTGAGGATATAGTGCAATTAAAGAGAAAACTTGGAGTCTGGCTCGAGTATATTCCCTAGTACGGTTAGATCAATACGACGAATTTGTAGTGCAAAGGTAAGAAATTGTGTTGAATATCTTACTGCTCATTATTTTTACGAAATTTAAGTCTCCGAAACGTTTTTGTAGCTTTTAATTATATTCAAGACCTTATTTTATTTGCCAGGATTATAGGGGAAGGTGCTCTAATGTGGGTCTATGGATCTAGAATTCGGCCTATCTTTAAAAATTGCCTGTCTCTAATTTTTCTTAATATTGATATGTCAGTGAGACAATACTACTGTATATATTGGATTTTCAGGGTAAAAGTAGTGAATTAATATTTACTTCGAATTTTAAGCATAGGCCGAATCCTAGATCCATAGACCCACATTAGAGCACCTTCCCCTATATTCTTGGTTACTGTGTCCATTTATTGGAGAAATTAAACATCTTTATACGTTTGAAGTTGGATGACTGCAGAATGTGATGGATATATGTACTATGGTGAGCATAGGTTCCGCTTCCCTATTATCCTTTGTGATGGTAGTACTAGCTTGAACGGAAGAACTAAGAGTTTAGAGAAATTCACGTTTGAATATTACAAAATTTTGCTAACAAAATCAGACACATCGTTTTGAATTAGTTGTCGAGGAATATGATCGTAGGGTGCGGTACTCGAAAAATTCTCTCTTGTTATTTTGCTCTGTTTGATTTTTATTTTTATGTGATTTTTTTTTAAATACCGGTCGTGGAGTGTTTCCCGGAGTGTGCTGCCATTGGTGGACACGTCCCAATATGGGCTTAAATATTTCTCCATTGAACGAACCAACCTTCCTCCGTCCCCGTCGTCGTCGTCGTCGTCATCATTGTCACCAGCCACACATAGAGCCCTACAGTGAAAGGCTTTAGTCAGACCAGAATAGTTTCAGCTACCGTACTGCATGTTGTAGTTTTGTGAAAATTTAAAGTAGAGGTAAATGTACACCCTAGGAATTCTAGGAAGATAAGGCTGATCTGAAAAAGATGTCCTCGGAAGAATCTGTATCGCGGAAATTTTTCCGCGGAGGTTGCTTTATAAAACTGAAACATAAAAAATGTATAAACCGTTCAACTCATGAATTTGCCTAATTCCACGCACTTCAAGCATGGAGTTCCATATGCCACGCATAAGAGAGCCTAATTTCGTGGTAATGTTTTTTTCTCATAGATTTATAAAATTTCAAAATAAAAATGCTTATCATTCTGGAGATTGTGAAAGCATAGTTTCCGGAACTTTAATCATCAGAAAAGTGTGTAAATATTAAACATAAATTCAAAATTTCCCTCTATCTACTTCACTGGTTGGATGGCGTTTCAAAAAACCACCCTTCCTGGTACTCCATTTTTGAAAGGGTTCTGGTTTTTCATCTGTCTTAGGTACTGAGCTACATTAGCTCGAATGTGTTGGGTGTTTACAGGGAATCCCTCCTTGGCCATGTCAACAGTTCATTTGACAATACGATTTTCATTCTCAACACTAAGAACTGTCGGAGCTCCAAGTGAATTTGTGTACCGGTTCTTGATTTTTATCGCGAATTGTGCTTTCCGGTACATTGAACATCCGAGAGGCCGCACGAATGGTGGCTCCACTTCTTTCAAGGTCTAAAGCGTTGTGCAATCGATACACAGAGTACTGAATTCATTTTTTCAGAGCCATTCTGGAACAGAATCTCAAACACGGATTTGGGAAATCATAAATTTGACGATGCCCTTTATCCGTGGATAAGATTTCGATAACAAAAATGCACGAAAGCAAAATAATTGAGTGAATTTTACGTTAAATCGGTTATCCATACCAACACAATCGATTCGTTTTACTTTTATTTTACATGATTTCCACCCTAAAAAAGTAAACCAAGCTTTTTTTTCAGGTCCATAACAACGCAGCTAAGCCTGAGAAAAAAAGGCAGTTCATGACAAGAATTTTTATTTTATTCTTTTGATTCGTGCGCGTGTGACTTGACCTCAAAATAGTGATGCCTTAGTGAAGTTGGTTATATTCTCTAACATTTGCGGTAATCATTGGTAAAATAATCAATAAGGATCTCAAAATATTCCTTGTTTTATGTTGAAAGCACGGTATTTGGCACTGCGTGGAATTAGGGCAGGTCACGGTAGTTGTTTAGCCTTGGCGCAAGAAGCTGTACACAAAGTGACTGTCTCTGAAAAGTCGGACAAGTTTCGAAGGACAGGTGGCCTCCTGCCTGCAGGAGTTTTGCTAAAGCCATCTTCTTTTAAAATCCTGACAAGAATTCTCCGAACGGTTACACTATGAAAAGCTCGTGGAGAGATTTTTCTGCTACGTATTGCGTGAAACAGCTGCATTGAGTTGACATCCTCGAAAATGATGGGTATTCGGTGAGTTAGTTCCAATATATATGTACAAGTACATCCTCAAACAATAAAAAATACTGCCTGGCAGCACAACATTTTCCTACCAACTGTTTATTCGACCAAACGTCCATTTCAACAAACGTCAATTATGCCAAACGACTATCAGCAGTTTCATTAGCGTCATTTTTAAAAGATTGATGGTTGGGTTTGTTTTGACGTTTTTCCTAAGTGTTAAGCAACAGTTGACATATTTTCTTCCAGAAAATAAGCTATTGAACTTCATGAAGTGCACTTCAGATTAAACATGCATGTTCAACCGTAAAAACCAGGATTTATTTGCATTAGTTAGTAAGGCTGTTCTGCTTTTTTTTTCAAATGCGATTCAATTCCACGCTCTCCACGCAAGTTGTGCCGTTCATTGCAGTTTCTTTCTGCTCATTTCGCAAATGCGTTAATTAAGACTTGCCGCGGTTAACAGGTGATAAACCGCATCCGTCACTTTAGGAAAGTTACTCTTAACGAGACTACTACATGAGCTTATAGAAATAACAGTCTGACAGTTTTATGATTGCAATCTCGCTTGTAAACTTATGAGGTAGGCAGCTTAGTTCAGCTCATGCTCCCATGCAGTCTACCGGGTTGTTTTGTTTGTTTCATTTCCAAAGATGCAAAGTATCATGAAGCGTAAGTACAAATTCTACATTTCTCTCACACAGTAAAATTTTAATCACCTATCCGTCCGTCACTGCTTGTGCCCCTCCTCCCTGGGTCAGGGTGTTTTGCTATACTCATGTGTACATGGCGGTAACCGGAGAACGTATGTTAACTGCTGGCTGGCTATGTTCTCCAAAACAGTGATGATTACAGCTAGTGCACTTATTACATCCTACTGCACACTAGACTTTCTGGCGATGTTGGCTTCTATTCTTTCTGCCTCATGCAAGCGTGGTGTGCTTGACTCCTTAATTGCGCCATGGGTTTACACAAATATGAACATACAAATTAAGTGCACACAACGCAAAGGGAATGGAATGCAAGGTCTGTTGTGCGTTGGGTATGGAGTTTCCAGCGTTAAATGAGTTTCTGTATTTAGAATAATGATGCTCTTAAATTTGTAATTTTTGTTGTCAGATGCTGGAATCCAAGGTTGATAGCACAATAGACCTTAGGCAGCATCGTTGATTCCATACTTGGGTCATTCTTCTTAATTTCTTTTATAGATCAAACAGATCTATACATCCATTTAAAATGATACAAGAAAACAACAAATCACTCATATGCAGACACTATTCAACAGAAACATCCTGCTGCACCGCCAACGATTATGTTTTATTTCATAGCCATGCAACCGGGGCTGGACCCGTGGCCCTTGAGTTGGGCTCAGAAGGGAAAAGGAATCACTATAAGCACGTTCCTACCATGCAGACATTTCCACATACAGAGGACTACGATGAAAGCTATTGTCTTTAGCATGTTTTGCTCGCTCGGATGATCTCTTACACTTATGAGCACAAAAGAACTACATGGCGACCGACCCCTGCTTCTCTGGTTGTGCGCGTAGGTATATATGTCATGTTCGTTTTACAATGTTTGCACGTTTCTCCGTTTCGGTTTTGTCGTGGCCAGATCCAGGAACGGTCTCCGGATCCGCCTGTGAACTATATAATTATCCACTTAGGCGGTGGATGAACAAAGAGTTTTGCAGGCGATTTATTTTCTTGTCCAATAATATGTTGCTCTCGTATGCAAGGAAGGGAAAGCTGACTGAGCCAAGATGGGGGACCGTCCAGGGCTGGTGTGATTTTATGAAAAAGTGTCCAAAGAAAGTGATCTCGGTAGCAGCTTCTGGGGACTGTTGATGTGAGAAAATTTCGAAACAGAAATGAGGAAACAAGCGACAGGAGTTTAGAGGTCATTTGGATGAACCAAGATTATCAAGAGTATCAGAAGCTTAGATTATGAAGTGCACACACTTAGAAATAGAGATTGAATCTACCTTTGACGTAAAGGAAAAGACGTTGAATTATTTTATGTAAGATTGAGTGATCAGAAACTAAAAAGCTAACCCATCATAGAATAATGCATTTTTGTCTAAGTGTGTAGCCATCAGTACAAAGCTTCAAATGGGTTTTTTTAGGGTCATGTTTCATCGAGTTTGATGCATATGTATTTGCCATCTGCATTAACAACGGAATCGACAATCCAAATTTCATAAATTTTGGTGAAGTGGAACTACTCTAAAACAAATAAAAAAAGAAGTATTACGTTTGCGAAATTCATCATCTCAGTACCTTTTGATAATTTTTTCATGGGAATGTGCTGTCCATCTGTGAGATAAGTGCAAAAAATGTGATAACATAATTTTTCCCAAAATCTTGATTTAAAAAATAAATTGAGAGTCTACTGCATTAAAAAAATACATTATTGTGATGCTTTTTCTGTTGATGTTTAACTACCAATATATTTATCAAATTTAAATGTTCAATTCTATTTTGTAAGTCTTCTGATGCAAGAGCTAACTTACATCACATTATACGGAATTTTACTAACATATTAGGAGGAGACCCTCAGCGCCGGACTTACCTCAATACCGGAAACTTCTGATCTTGTTATCCTCTCCCCCTTGTCTAACCCATATGTGGTAAACTTGTTGAAAGTGTACTTAGGTTGATTTGTAGTACCACTGATATGGCCCTTAGCTCAATTTTAACTTCTATTCAATTTTCAAATCGCTGTGTTCTAACACATCTTTCAATTTTTAAAGGCCGACTTAGTAAATTTTTACGCACAAAAATACCTGTAATTCTTGATTCAATACGTTTCTAAAAACCATTAATGGTTGCTTTGCTGAACTTTTATCAAAACTTCAAAGTTTCAGAATTAGATGGTTACATTTCGTCAGTTCGAACGAAATCTTGAATCTTCCTCTTGATGGAGCCCATCAGCGCCCGCACAGTGGAAACGGACATGGAATCAGCGCATTTCTTCCATTTAGCACGCATTTGCTGGATGTCCTTGACTACCCAAGTAGAGTCTGAGATCAAATAGAAAACTAAATATGTTGTTGTGATGTTGCCGATGATGATTACTCAGGTTGCTGTCATGTTGGTCGTTTTAACGGTTAAAATATCAAAATTGATAGCAAAAATTTATTCCTGTAACATCAAATTTAAAACTTATCCTGCTATCAGTGAGAGCAAATTGAAAAGTCAATTTGTTTTACTTTTTTCCTGTTGATAGCTATATGAATATTCCATTTGATGATCTGTCAAGACAATGAAAACAATACTATTTTTCTCAAAGAAAAGTGAACGCAAGATTACAGCAAGATGAAAACTAAATTTGATATCAAATTTTACTATTGTGAAGTGAAATAAAATTTAGATATTAGTTTGATCTTGATATCAAAATAAGTTTTCAAATTGATATCATACCATATCATACCACTCCAGAACCACCTTTTCCAAGTAACAATTTTAGTTTTATTCCATCCGTATAGCACTTTTCCCAGCTTTGTTGATAAAACTAAAATCAGAACTGTTTTGTCTTCCGACACCTCCTCTATGCTTCTTTAAAGCTGAAGTTTATTCAAAATGGCCCACTCTATAGACGTTTGTGAAAACAAGTTAATAAAACCATTATAAGAACATAAAGATTTTGAAAATGTTCTAGTGAAAGATTTTATGACCACTTGAGAACCTTCATAAAACCTATTGGCTACCATCAAAATCAGAATGTGGCCAAATATCCACAGCTGTCAAACTTCACTGTGAAATCGAGGTTGTTTTTTGTTGTTCTGCTTTGTTCGATTCTCTGCTCTTCTGGTTCATTTAGCAGTAAAAAAAGGTCAAAACACGGTCGTACAAAAGCCTTGCATGCTTTTTAACCACGGAATTCCGCTCCATTTAATCAGCTTTGAAGCGAACCACTCCGGCTGTTCCAGGTGTTAGTGCACAATATTTTTTTCTTTTTTCGAGTTCCATTTGACGTTATTTGTTAACGTGATCGACTACTCTGATCAAACTTGCACCAGTTCATCTCTACAGAAGTGTTAACAAACCACTGTAAAAGATTTTTGATTTCCAACACTAGAGGCGTGCTAGCGGTGCGCGAAGGACGTACCAATTTAATTTTAGTCAGCCTTTACTCTTCATATTATTCTCAAGTAATTAAACTTCCACTTTCAAATCTAAATTTTTGATAAGAAATTATTTCCTTCAAAACAACACGACTAAATAAGTGGGCAACAAGATTTCTAGGCAGCAATTTTCTGCAAAATTTGTTTGATCATTCAAAATGAATTCTTCAGAATACAAGTTTTCCTTTTTTTCCTAATTTATTTGTACAGGCTCAATGGAATCAATTTTACAGAGCCATATTTTCATATTTATATACATCAGTTATCTTAAAACTAAAGTTAGGGGGATAGAACCGATTACTCGCGGCCGCCTCGAGGTTAAAAAGATTAACAATTTAACGGATGGGAAGATGGGCGGGAATTTGAAGTATAGTTTACATAACACCTTTATTTTATATTCTAAATTGTCTTAAAACTATACAACATTTGGATTTTATTTTGACTTGATTAGTTCCGTTTGTTTCGTAGTGGAACATTGCAATGACTGTGGCAACTGTACTTATAAGACGTTGGTTTAGCATAACCAAGTGAGTAAGTATGTTAAAACATTCTATGATTCGCTGCTTAGAAATTATTTGACGGCCCTGGAAAGGGACGTCGAGTTTGAATGTTGGTATAAAGCAGGAGTAACGATTGTGCTGGCTGTAGTGATTGTGTTGATATCATCGAATAGCTGGAGGCCATTATCCTTATCGCGTAATAGAATGTTCAGGGTCTGTTAGGGACGTCAAAGTCAATAATTAATGATATTTTTGACAGTTAACAGTCGCGAAAAATTCCAACTGATTGAGGCAAAAATCTCAAAAATCTATAGAGAAATGATAAAGCTATTTTAAACTGTTTCAGTTATTTTCATTTCACGTCAATATTCATTTGAACCCTACCCTTGCCGTAAGGCGAAATCTGATCAGAATAACGTGGGTGTGGGCCTAAGAGATCGTTAGACCAGCGTTAGAAAGAAAATATGTACACGTTTTAGAAAGCATTTGCTGGCCCTGAAAAGGGTCGTTTGGTTTAAATGACGATACGGCCTCGAGTTGAAGGCCCTTTTCCAGCGTCTCAACCAGTAGTTGGCCACGGATTACCTCTCGGCTGTTTTCAGTTTCACCCGATAACCACGAGCTCGCTCGACATCGGTCGTTTCGCAGGATTTCCCGTATGTTCGATCTAAATGCGCCTCCGAAATTTGCACATACGGTTACCATCAAAACGATAAGGCATTGCACTTATTTTCACTATCTCAGTTTCTCAAAATTTATTGCTTCCTATAAGTATCTATTCACCTTACTCAACAAAACAACGTTCATAGTCACTTGGATTCGAAATAATCATTCGGTCATGTTCGAAAACCAAAATGTTGTCCGTGAAACGGAATTTCTTTATACATGCCGGAATGCAATATTCGTTAAATTTTCAAACGCCGATGGATGAATTTGTACACAAAATATATTCATCGTTTGTTTGTAAAATACTTTGCTAAAAATGCAGTCGTAAAAATGTGTAGTTGATTACTGCGAACCTTTCAAAAATCAATCAGGAAACGATCGATTTATTAGCGTCCAGTGTTTCAATTTTCTGTGACGGAAGCCATTTTTTTAATTTAAATTTGGTTGCTTGCTACTTGCTTACTACTTTTGCCGTAACCTCGCTTTACATTTGTGCTTCGAAATAATACACAGACCGTTCAAATTTTCGAGCCGTGTTAGAAATTGTACGCAAAGCATAAGGTATGCGACGAATGAAAACTATAACTATTTTAGCAGGCTGCTAATTGGCAAGAAATTTGAAAGGAATGTTAGAGAAATTCCAACAAAACAAACTCATTAACTAGGAAATTTAATTGGTTACCCTGAAAAGGACAGATTTTAAATCGTTTACATTTGAATTATTAAAACCGACTCGGTCTTTTGAAGAAGCCGGTTATTTCATCCGTTCTACGTTCCGCTTTACCAAAAGATGGCTACTAACTGGATCACACACAAGCACCTTATTTCGCTTCTCGTGTTTGAGCCCACCGATTGGCTACAAATACACCACTGGATTGTTCAACCGACAGCATAACTAATGGCTGCCAAGCTAATGGCTTGCGAGCAACAGCCTGCTGAGCCATCCGTATTCGACGAATGGAAAACTAAAACTATTTTACTCACCGCTAGCTGCCAATTGGCAAGCATTTGAAATTTAATGTAAAATAAAATCCAATCTAACAAACTCTTTAGCTGGAAAAATAGAATTGGTCGTCCTGAAAAGGACAGATTCAAATAGGCCACATTTGTATTAAAACCTTCTCGGTCTTTTTAAGAAGCAGGTTATTTCATCAGTTCCACGTTGCACCTTATCCAGCAACAGCCGTCAGGAAAACCGGGCCTGGGTACTTGCTTCACGCTAGCTACCAATGCAATGCCGCTCCGAACAGTTTCAATACTGCAATCCAAATATAGTCAGTGCACACTCAAGGGTGCCGCTCCGAACAGCTTCAATACTCTCGCTCCGAAATGAAGCCAGTGCACCCTCTAGGGTACTGCCGCCGCCAGCCGGCAAACCAATACTGTGAACAGTGCCGCACTTCTTCAATGCTGCCGAACGAATGAGAAATTTGTGAAGGTGTGCCCCTTTTATATCGTTCACTGCTGCATATGAGACCTCCATTGCTTAGATTTGAAATCTGTGATAGAAAAGTACTGTGCATTTAGTAAAACTAGCCTGCAAAACAAAATTATAAGACACCACCTTTTATTTTCTCTATTTTCAATAGTTTAAAATATGTTAGAGGATAATGTTTGATAATTGAATTGATACGCGGGAAAATTTCCAACCGATTGATGAAAACATCTTTTTTAAAAAAATAAAAAAAAATAAAAAATACCATCTTCTACCTCGAGCCCGAAAGGAATCATAAAGCTCAGATCTGACTCCACGATGCTCATCACAAGACCGAATAACGTGATCTGCAGGACGATAACCTTGTCCACACTCAGAGAGATTGCTGTCGCTCAACCCAACTCGGTATAAATGAGCATTCAAAGAATAATGATTGGACATGAGGCGAGACATTACACGAATGAGGTCTCGACCCACATCCCTATCCCCAAACCAAGATTTCTTCGACACCTTTGGGCTGATAGAATATTTCCATCGCCCCAAATTGGTAATGTGCGACCGAGCCGCCGACTGAAAACAAAAAATAACGTTTTCTAAAACTGACAAAATCGTTGTCCGGTACAACGTTAGAAGATCTTGCGGATGCGCTCCCCACCAGGTTCCAGTAATTGTTCGAAGAAAGTTGATCCTTTGTTATTTTCGCTTCAGATACTCAATGTGGGATCTTCAGGTGAACTTTGAATCGAACCAGACCCCATGTTATTTAAATGGCCCAAATTTGAAGCATCGGTTGTGCAGGGTTATGCTTCCTAGAAAAAACTACCAACTCAGTTTTCTCCGTAGAGAATTCGATACCTAGCTCTAGAGCCCAAGGTTAGACAAATTATCTAAGGTATCCTGTAAGGGTTCTTGCAAATCTACCCCATTGAGTCCCGTGACAGACACTACGCTGTCATCTGCAAGTTGTCTCAGCGTAGAGTTGTCACCTAGCCAATCGTCAATGTCTTTGACATTAAAATTATACAAAAGGGGCTTAAACAGGATCTCTGGGGAGACATAACTTAAACCAAAAGCTAATTTTGTGGCAACAAATTATACAAAAAATAGTTCATTAATGGAGTAAAGCCACAAGCGTGGATTTTATCCGAAAGAACTTCAACAGATACTGAATCAAAAGTCCTTCTTGTTATTCAAGAATACAGAAACCATTTGCTTTTTTAGGAAAAGCTAACTGAATATCCGTGGAAAGCAACGCGAGACGGTCGTTCGTTCCCTTACCCCTACGGAAACCATATTGAGTATCTGAAAGCAGGTTGTTCATCTCAACCCATTTGTTCAAGCGGAAGAGAATCATTTTCTCCAACCACTTTCGAATACAAGACAACATCGCGATGGGTCGATTGCAGTTGTGGTTGGATGCAGGTTTACCAGGTTTTTGAATGGCAATAACACTCACCCGTCTCCAATAATCCGGTACAATGTTGACACCAGTATAACCACCCCGCGATCATAAAAGAGGCTGGTTGTGGACTTGGAGGATCCTGCAAAAGGTTTGAGGGACACTTGAGAGGTGGTAAGTAAAACTCGCAGAAAAACAGGTAATTGTTATCTGTTTCGACCCTACATCAAAGTAAGATTTAATTTATAAATGAAGAATGGTATATGGCTCTAACCAATGTTATTTTCATCAAAACTTTCTAACACATGGTAATCAATCAAATAATCACGACAAAATGTACTAAATATCCATTATATAACATATAATGGGGATGGGTGGGACCATCAGGGCACCCAAGTGAAACGGTTTGTGTGGGGGGGGGGGACTGCCTCCTCCGTATTGTAAACATTTCGTGAAACGAGGGCGGGCTCTTTGACCCCATCTATTGGGGTCTAAAGGGTGTTCCGATCAAAATTTGGTCAAACAGCAATGTGTGTGAGTCAATCAAAGTTTTTATTAATAAATCAAATTCTTTTTCTTTTTCAATTTCAGTTAATACAAAATACAGGGGAAATATTGAGCTAAGCTTCTTTTTTACCGAATGCGAATTGCCGGATCTTTCGTTTAACACCTGCCATATGATTTTGTACAGTCTCCTTGTCCACTTTATTCGCCGCAGAACGCCAGTTTGCCTTGAACTGTTTCTCACTCACAACAGCTTTTTGAGTCTTCTTAAGGTTCCGCTTGAGGATGGCCCAATATTTTTCGATTGGGCGGAGCTCTGGTTTCAGAAAAGGCAGTAGACGTTTTTGTAGACACTCGCTCAGATAAATTTCCTAGTTGACGGTTTCGGTCGCAATGTAAACGTTGCTCTTTCACAGGTACAGATGGCCTGCCACACCAGATATTTCTTCGCGAATTTTGACAGTTTAATGTGCTTGAAAATGCCACCCCCTCTGGTATAAAATTCCTGTCCAAGCTGTTTAAAGTCTGACTTGACGTAAGTATCATCGTCCTGTGCCACGCAAGCAAACTTCGTCAGCATCGTCGTGTACAACTTTCGCGATTGTGCGACGTGTTTTGTTTATCGTCGCGATTTGGAGTCACCACTTTCTTGTAAGTCGACAGTCGACACTTTTTCAGATTTTTCTACTACTATGGAGAGTTACCTTGCTACAATACATGGTTGTATTACATCATTATCATCATAATTACCCTAGTAGCACACTTATTGCAAATCAGTTGAAGTTACTTGAATGCAACTAAATTAAGTCACAATTTACTTCAACCAATCATGTCAGTTTTGTGTTACTTGGGTATTATCATCACGAAACGGTCCAGAACCCTCGAGATCTTAAAAGCACAAATCTCAGCAAGAATGCAACAAACAACAGCAATCTTCTTATTTCAGTTTTTCTGCGCAGTGGCAGCCATAAAATTATGATACCAGAAGAGACTGCCCAATTTTTATTAAGATTTGTGACTTTTAAAACGTTAGTTGGGAGCATAAGTCGACCATTGTGGCGGCCACTATTAGACCCTGAGCCATTTCACCTTAATTACAGATCTATGTCTGATAGTTGAGTTAGATATCTACTTCTCTAGACAGTATATCCGCACAATCGTATCGGTTTTTTCCAGCAGACCAACACATCTCATACTCGACACTTTGCCGACGAGCTTCATATCAACCATTCCGGCAAAGTGTGGGGATTCTGAAGATCCTCTTGAAACTGAAAAAGGATTCCTGCCAGACATGAGAGCCTGTGTAATCCTCCGACCAAACAAGGCATATAGACGTGTCAAACGTGCTCAAGTAGCAGTACTGCACTGGTGAAAATGCATTGCTCCCTCGCATACCGTAAAAGCGGATCACTAGAAATCAACAACCTACGGTGGCGAACGGATGATGATGGCGGTAGGAAGCGTGAGTGTAGTAATAAGCAGCCCTCTGTGTAAGACAATGAAGCTCACTGAGCGCACGTCAAGGTGCAAAAAGTCGGTGGGTGCCACCAACAACGTGTGCAAAGTCTTGTGATCTAAATGACTTCATTTCTTGATTATCACACCATGTTGTAAACGCCGGAAAAAAAATGCAGGATGAAGCACGCGTGTAGAGGTATTGTTCGTTTCTCCGGTTCTAAAGTGTCGAACAAGTTTTCCAGACACCCGCAGCCACACGCCAACTGATAGGTATTCCCGGAACTGGGCAGGATTGTTTGTGTACCCATTGAAAGGTTTCCCCTCGTCTGATGGTGTGTGCGAATAAATGTGTGACAAAAAAATGACAGGCTTATTTGTCACCAACCGGTAAGAGGAGGGCGTCTCAGTTGCACGTCCTGTCAGAATTAGGGGTGGTTTGCTTTATATGTATAGTGCTTATTTTAAAGTTGCCCCGCATCAGAGTTTGAGAGCAGTGGTTAGCAATACATCAGAAGGGATTCGATCTAGGTGTGTTTAATAGCGACATGCATTAGAATGCTATCGCAATTGGAGCAAAAACGCACAATGATAATAAATCAGTTTACCATACCAAATAGCAAACAAATTCACAGTTAGTCAATACATTAATTGTATATCATATGTATTTTACACAAAGCTAAATTGTAATACTTGTTGTTTGCTGATAGTGAAAATTACACATAATAAAAGTCAGAATTCTCATTGTGATGTAAATATCAGACCATGTAAAATTGTATTACATTGCACAAGAAGCAGCAACTTGCATAAAATAGTTCTTAAAAAGACGAGCTTTTGCATACAACATTATCGACAATGTATAGAATGTCCCAAACCTTTACACAATTTTTAACATAAATGTGTATCTTTTGTAATGCTGGCTGAATCGCAGCAAGCCGTGCTTGTAAACTGACGTGTTCTGTTTTTGCTGCGTTCTTTTCGCGAAAAATAAAATCAAAAACATATCCGTAATTCAACCTTAACGAACAGTGCAATCAGATAATCTACACGTGTTTTGGGTTAGATGTAGTGAATATAATCGATTCCCTCCCGAAATTTTTGATGGTCGGTGGTTTTTCCCCGTTTTTTTTTTGTTTTTTGTGCTTCGCCCCCGCACTCGGAAGAAGAGCTAATATCAGCTTACTGGTGTTTGTTAGTGCTATTAGTATTGCGCCACGCGGGCATAAATGATTAAATTAGAGTATTTTTCCGCTTTGTCTTGAGTGAATTGATGATTATAAGCAGTTAAGAAGTCGATAAAGAGCCGCCTCATAGCGGGGGATTTTGATTATTGACAGAGTGTGGAGACCGAAAAAAGTAAACCAGTGCAATGTAGAAAACGGCCATTTGCTGGTCAGAAGCAAAGAATGAAGCTAACGTGCGTGCGCGAGTTGGTGGCTGGCATATAATTTCAGATTTTCACTTACCACGTGGTACAGATGGAGAGCTGTGAATTTGTTTTTTCTTCCGTTGCACAATGATTGTGATTTTCAAGTTAAATTTCTTCTCGAAAGTGCTTTTTTTAACTGTGATTTTTATCGTATTGCGTTTGTGCGCGAAGTACTAGGATGATTTGAAAATATTTGCCAAATAGCGGAGTGCTACTTCAGCAGAGACATAAATGCATCCTTTAGCATCACAGGGAAGCCGTCCAAATGAAGACTGTACATCAGCAACAATTTTCGGTGAGATCTATCTGATTATAACTAAATTTGAACGATACTTCTAAATACGTGCCATCCTCAAAACAATAAGATTTGATGATGGAAGTGTATGCACGGTACCTATATCCATTTGATGTTCGTACTGTGTCTATGCGGGGCTTGTTGTAAGTGAAAGTGACCTCGGAATGGACGTGAGTAACCAGGCATTCTGAAATGGGTCACTGGAACTCAACAGAGCTATCACCTTCCAACTCCCGGGCTAAAAATGTTTGTCGAGTCGACAACAGTTCGTTTAACCAAGGAAAGAATGTTTTCAAATTAAACTTTTTCAGTGATTCATGAATCCGGTTACGCAGCGGTCCATTTGTTTATACTTTTTATTAATCTGAACCATAGCGACAAGTTTAAGCACCTTTAAAATATTATTTCGCGAAGTCTACCGACCAGGTTTGGCACAATATTATGTTAAATTTTCACAAGCATTCAGGAACAAAATTAACCCTACAAGATAAGATAATGCTAATTTTAACCACTACAATCTATGGCCTTGAAGAGCAGGATCTTTATTGTTTCTGACGTTAATTAGAACTAGATCCTTGAAAAAAAAAACTGGCATCAAGAAGCATTTATTATTGCATTAACAGTTGCAGCATTTGGAAAACATCGTTTGGTGTACCTCAACTTAGTTTTACGTCATGTCATATAAGTTAATATTTCAAGTTTTTATGGTCTTGTAAATTTAAGAACAACGCACTTTTCAGTCTAACGGTCCGCTCCTTTTATGTGCATCCAGGTAGACTTAAATTAACATGATTTTTTCTAAGTGTGTAGTTCCTTCAAATTCAATCATCTCTTACTTTCCTAAATGAGTGCCACGCACGTCCTTGAATTGTTCGCTTCTACAGTCAGAGCGTTATACCTGACTTGATGAGGCTTAGGTTACTTACAAGGCTCAGCAGAGGACCTCCATATCCATGAAGCTTCCATTTTTTTTGCTTAGCGTTTCAGCTTGATGTATTGATCAGCAACTGTATGAAACGTTTTTCAGAAAATGTTCTCATCATCGACGAAACAGATGAACTAGCAGGATTTATTCAAAAAGGCTTTGTTTAAGTCCGCAAGGTACATAACATCTTCTTGCGCAACATAAACCAGGAGGCAGAATATCACCATCATCTCGCCGAAGACCTTTGGGTGTTTTCGGATTCGATAATGTACACGATATTCGTGATTCGTCAAGTGCTGTAGAAATGTCGCGAATATGAAGTGCCCATACATTATCTTTTCATTGATTAGAAATAAGCTACGACTCAATCGATAGACACCAGTTATGGCAGATCATGCACTTATATAGATAAAAAATTATGGGGTTGGTTAAAGTAAGGATGGATTGAGCGATGTGTGTCGTCTGGGTCTCAGGGACACTTTTGAGTCTCTTCGAATCTCGGAGAGGGTTGCGGCAAGGTGATCGATTGCCATGTTTGCTATTTAACACTGCTTTGAAGGGTGTGATTCAAAAAGCGGGGATAGACACGAGTGGTACAATCTTCAGGATGTCTGTCCAACTTTTTGGCATTGCCGACCCCCTCCTTTCAATGTAAAGGCTTTCGATGCTCGAGTTGAAGTATGCCCGTTCAATGACGATCATTGACACTATCACGATCCCTATCAATTTGATTGATTGGCCTTTTGTCCCTTCCTCGATACATTTTCTTGCAATAATTATGAGATTAAATGAAAATTTGAACAAACAGCGTTTACTATTTACGTGTTTTTGTATGAATAAATGGTGCAAACAAATATTTTTTGGAACACATTAAAATAACTTTTTTAGAACAATATTTTTTTACTAAACTACAAAGAAGTCTTCTCAAAAATTTGGAAAAAAAAATTCTCGTTTTTATATTCATAAACTTTTATTGGTGAAATTTTGGCGTAGGAGGAAAACATTGCCCATAAAAATTGTTCTACGATGAATCGTTCTTGAGTTATGAGTTTTTAAAGTTAGTGATGTTCGGGAAAATCGGAAAACTTCAATGGTCGTTTGCCAGGAAAACTAGCAACCCCGAATGTTTTAATATTGTTTTTTTGTTCATCCATAAACCCTACGCGTGGACGAAGTATCGTAACAATCTCAGACCCTTCGGCCCAAACCTGAACGATCATTTAAAAAAATCCACACGAACGAAGTAATGGGGAACACATCAAACACTTGCAATGTGCAGCTCTGGATATGACGTTGGTTCTGATGTAAATGTTTTTGCTAGGCAACTTGGTTTATGCAGAAAATTTAAACTAAATTGTTTCTTCGTCACTCTGATAGAAAAGAAAAAAAAATAAAAAAATTGTCGATTGAAGCTGATACTGTGAAGCCCCGATCGTAGCATGCAACTTTGAGACGAAGGCGGAAACGTTCATTGCTGCAGCGATGAGTAGTGGGCTTGTCATCAATTCGTTAAAGATAAAATACGTGAGAGGAAGAGGCTTCCAAGAAGACAATGTTAATCTTCCACCACGAATTCAGATCAATGGTGATGAAATTGTGGCGGTAGACGAGTTCGTGTATCTAGGCTCATTGATGACAGCCGGTTGAGACACCAGTGAAGAGATACAAAAGCACATTATGGCTGGCAATTGTTAACGTATGATGTTGGGTATGATATCCGGTGAAGTGCATATGGAAGACAGACCGTTGAGACGGAGAGTGAATCACGAATTTTATTATTTACTGTGAGAACCTCCCATCGTACACCGCGAAAATCGGTAGACTACGGTAGGCTGGGCATGTCGTAAGAATGTTGAGCGACAGCCCTGTTAAAATGATTACCGATAACGGACCGACGGGCACAAGAAGAAGAGGCACGCTACGAGCAAGGTTGATCGATCAAGTAGAAGGCGACCTGTGGACTCTCACAGGCTGCGAGTAGCCACGGACCGAATTAAATGAAGACAACTTCTGTATACAGCAGAGGCACCTTGGCCTTAGTTTGGTTGGTAACGTAAGTAACCCAGCATTGTACATCATCCACGTTGGCCTTGATCAGTATTGTCAGTGTCCCGGGAAAACCGATCTCGTTCACAAGTTTCCATAGCTGATCACTACTGCATGTGGATTTCAAGTCGATCGTCAATTTGAAGTGGCGCTCCTTTGAAGTATCTGCCGAAACGTAACATTTTGGGTCCACAAACCCTGCTTGAGAACTTCCTAGAAATCTCCTTGCTTATGCCATTAGATGGCGGAAGATGTACTGGAAAAGCACTTTGTAGGCCTCGTTGAGAATAGTGAAACAGTTTTTCCAAATGGAAGACGAGAGGAGAGAAAAAAATCTGTACACCCACGTTGATAATCCAACGTGGTCCGCAATAAAAATCGCAAAAACGTTGAAAATCGCCAAATCCACCGTGTATGATGTGCTCAAACGTTTCAGAGAGCGAAAAAGCATGGATCGAGTGCCTCAAGGTAAGCGTCGTAGTGGAACATATGACCGCAAGCTGAACCAGAAGGTGTTGAGAACCGTCAGAGCAAAAAACTGATGATTTGGCTAGGGATATGCAGCTACGGAGCAAAGACCAAAGTGTTCGTGACAAATAAGACGATGGACTCGAAGCTGTACAAGGAAGAATGCCTCAAAAACCGCGGACTACCTTTCATTAAAGCCCATAAAGGTCCCGTGAAGTTTTGGCCAGATTTGGCGAGTTGCCACTAAAGCTTGGAAGTCATCCAGTGGTACCGCGATAATAACGTAGATTTCTTCGATAAAACATAAATCCACCCAACTGCCCGCAGTTCCGGCCCATCGAGAGATTTTGGGCAGTAATGAAGCGGAAGGTTAAGAAAAGTGGGAAAACGGCTCGGGACGCGATTCAGATGACCAGGATGTGGAACAAATGTGCCAAGGAAGTTGACTTCGGAGGTGTGCAGCGTATGATGGGAGGAATAAAGAAGAAAGTACGCATTTTCATAAGATACGAAGAGAAAAGATTTGTATTGATATTTTTTCCTTAAAGTACCTTAAAGTGTTATCTTTGTTTTGATATATTCAACTTATTTGTACGTCAATCCGTTACCGAGATACAGATGATTTTATTATTCCGGCTTCTAAATGGTCATAGCTTTATTTGTCCAGGAGGACACTATCATGTGTTGTATTCAATACAGCATAGTAGTTTATTAAACTCTTCGTCACTGTGAATGGTGGACGGAAAGATAGTTGGGATGATTCTAGTAATCTAGTTGTCACAAACACCGTTTTCCGCTGGAAGGTGCCCGGCTCCGGTATGGCTTTGGAAGCGGATACCACCCGCGCGGATTATCAATTTTTACGAGCCATTGCCAAGGCAATAGGTTGAGCGGGGAAACTTGCAAACTTTTGCAGCGCTTTCTTCTGGCATGTAGATGGGCAAGCGCAGGCGATAATTTGACGCGCAATCGCGAGAAAACGGACGACATAGAAAAAAATTTCGCAACAACTGCAGTGCTGCAAATTATCAAATCATTCATTTGAATTCGAACAAACACAAACCATCAGTCGAACCTGGCGAACCATCTGTTCATTTGAAATATCGGTGTTTTTTGAATAGATTGAATGACGACACATTCATTCGAACCGCTGGTCATAGTGATCGTTGAGTTTAGCTTTTGTCAAATGAACAGAACAGTCATTCGATTGAAGCAGTGACGAAGAATCGATTGAGTTTCTTGTGGCATCCAGAATGGAAGACGGAGTGAAACCACTAAAACTTTTGCCGAAATCGCAACCCAATTTGTGTGGAAGGAAGGAGATCGAGCGTACTGCCAGATTGACGGAATTTTTGCACTTTATTACTTTATCTTTCATTCAATATATTTAAAAAATAAACAAGCAACCTGATATCAATCAACTGATATCATAAATTTTAATTTATTTCAA
The DNA here is from genome assembly GCA_024533555.2 of Aedes koreicus. NCBI lineage: Eukaryota > Metazoa > Arthropoda > Insecta > Diptera > Culicidae > Aedes > Aedes koreicus. The sequence continues at coordinate 248,870 of JAHHFK020003949.1, read as the reverse complement.
ATAGCTATATTTGTTTCCCGATAGAAGAATTAATTAGGACCGCTTACTTTAAGTCTATTCTCCTTCAAAATGTATCGCTCTGACACTAAACCTACATTAATAATGAATGATTCGTGTAACTGTTAAAACCTTAACACGTTTTTACGTCTTAAATTTTTAGTCTTTTATGCGCTAAAACTAACGGTTCGTCCGTATTACAGCCCGAGCAGAACACAAAAGCATATGAATACCTCATTTTGATCTTGATAACTGGCCTTGGTATTAAAGAGCTCAGATTAAGAGGTAAAATACCTAAGCAAAATACCTCAGAATTGCAAAAAAACTCCCCAAAAAAAAAAAAAATAATATCCCCAAACCCCGGGAAAAATTCCCCCCCCCGAGGGGTATTTTTTTTGTTTTTTTTCCCCCCAAATCCGGTTTCCCCACAAATTGGGGGAAAAATTTTATGGTATTATCCCCAGGTTTTTTACCCCCTAATCCGAACCCAAAAAAACCAAGGCCAGTTATCAAGTTATTCGCTTCTGCTCGGGAGGAATTGCCTAAAGAATGGTCCACTCACCACAATTCCTCAGTTGCCTCTCAGAGTAAAAGAGAGAAATTTTTGAGAAATTGGATAAAATTCTTTACGTAATATATGTACGGCCTCATACCTATAGTCAACCCATCTTGTTTTCAAACTTAATGCTTTTTGCAATTAGATTATTACAGAACTCTCTGGTTGGTATTCTTGTTTATTTGACAGCGAATGAATTCAAATCCCAGAGCACGACCGCAAGTCGAGGTAATGAATTTGAAGACGTTGTTTTCAACTGCTTGAAGTAGGCGAGTTAGTTCAATTGAGTGTAAGTATGCCTCTCAATTGAAAATGAAGTCTTCGTAGCTCAATTGAATATGTTTACTAGGTTCAAATGAACTTACTATGGTGTGATGATAATGAAAGGTGGTCTTTTTCAATTTCGTCGATTCTTTTTCAATTGAGATTGAGTTTTTACCGCACTGGTAAAAGAAAAAAAAAAACAACCACACACCCCCCCCCCCCACACTAAAATACCACAAAAAAAAAATATTTTTTTTAAAAAAAATATTTTATACTGTCCTTGAAAAAAAACCCCCCAAAAAACACCCCCGGGGGGGGGGGGATTTAAATTAAAAAAGCAAAAACCCGCAACAAAACAAAAAAAAATTGCAGCCGGGGGGGGGGGGGGGGGTTTTATAAAAAAAAAAAAAAACCCCCCCAAAAAAAAAAAAAAAAAAGACAATTTGAACCATTTGTCATCCGTTTTTCAGGACCCGGTAAGGGAAAATCATATTTTCAACCTTTTCATACGCAGATTTGTATGGGAGCAAAAGTAGGTGATTTTTAAGTAAAAAATTTAACTACTCATAAAAATAGTGCTCTCATTTTTCAAATTTTATAAAATAACACCCAGTATAGAAAAGGGAAACGTAGTCCTACGATAAAAAAAACGGGTTTAATATTTTTCGATAAAGAACAAAATTACCAGTTATTAAAAAATCCTGAGAGATCGTATACCTATTTTCTACTGCTGACTGTTTAAGTTAGTAATCAAAGTATCCCATGTTTCAGCACCAAACAAATTGAATTTTCCAGCATTGTTTTCGATTTTAAACAACCTCACAACGTACATCCCTTACACGGTTTAACACCTTAATTTTTATATGGATTCTGATGGAAATCGACAAAACAAAGGACAATCCTTCCCGGCTGGTGCGTTTTTGTTTTTTTTTTCTCTGATACCTAGCACCTCTTTAGTGCTGTGGTGTGCATATTCATCATCATCATTGCTCCGAAAAAATCGCAGGGGAGAACATTATGCAAATCGAAAGGGTGGCACGGTTCACGATTGATAATTATTGCAATGGCAACTACCCTCATTTGCCGCATGGGCTTTTTCGTTTTATTTTATTGTTGTTGTTTTTTTTCCATCCCGGCTTCTGTCCTCGGAGGGGCGCACGCCACGAGATTGTTTGCACTCATTTCGTGCATTTAATCACTTACCCAGATTGCGCTGTCACGATAGGGTTCCTTACAAATTAGTGGCGTATGTGCCGTGTCTACGTGCTGATTTGACGAATCAGGATATTTTTTATTGCTCACTACATACCAATTTGGTGTAATTCAAGTTGTGCTTTCTGCTGAAACCTACCAACTCTAATCGGAATGCAATAAAATCCACCTTCTCATAGTGCACAGCCGTAGCCAGATGCCATTCGCAGATCAACGACTGTGATATGTGGGAAACCTGAATTCAATTAAACCCGAACAAAAATGTCACGGATGGAAGTACCTGTATGGGCTGAATATTCGCAGATTGGATCGGAAAAATCGTGCATAAATTTCAATAAGCAACTTCCCGCATTTATGTTCATAGACATAAACAAATTCATAAAATCCTAACGAATGGGCTTTCTTAATTATTTCTTCTAGCTCTATGCCGCCGTACTCGTCGTCGTCAGCTAACCTGATGTGGAGCGATATAAAGTCACACTACCTTGTCGTCGTCGATATTATACCTTGGCTTGCACTGCAAGAAGTCTGAACTGCATGCTTGCTGGAGCGAAGTCCTGCGGTGAATTTCCAGTTTTATTATGCTTGCAAATTTCTCTCTCCATCTTTGGCCGGTTGGATGATTGCAAGCTATGCTATGGCCAATGCTTATTCTAAGTCCTCTCACTAAGTCTGAACTGGAAGTTGTTGGTTGTCTCTCAAGAGAGTCGACTGGTTTTTTTTTCTGTCTTTTCAGTGCAAAATTTCCACATTTTTCCATCCGTTCTCGCTAGTTTTTTTTTTACTTGCCCCGATTCAAAACAATCAACGACGAGTGCTCCGGATGCACCGAAGGATGGATGTTTTTGAATATGTGAATTGAATCGGTTGGAAATGTTCTTCGGTTCTTCGTAATGACTGCATGTTGATTTTCTTGGTTTGATAACAATAAACTTATCTCAGAAAAGTGACCCTTTTGTGCGTTGATATGTGGGATAAAATGATTGTTTTGAAATCGTGGCTATATTCACTTTTCTTTGTGCACTGCTGAATTAATCTTATTTTCAAACCTTAACGAGGTGAGTTCTTTTTGGCCCTTCATACAATGGCATTATTAGAATAATCAGTGATTATTAAAGCTTGATCAAGTCTAACAGAGAGGAGAACCCATTGCTGTCGGACTAGTTTCCGTGCTACAATGGGTGGTAGTACATATCATACATCATACATCATACGGAATTGGGTTTCTGAAACGAAGTCATCAAAATGCGAGGCATTACTCCCGAAAAACGTAAACGGATTTTTTATTTACTCAGTTGGTGGGGGGGAAAAGTATGGGAGGGGGTCGGAATGGAAAAGGGAACCCACCCAAAAACCGGACAAAAAACAAGATTATTTGGATGAAAAAAAGAAGTTTTGTTCGAGATGTTGCCACTAAGCTGGGTATTTCTAAGAGTAACGTCCAACGTGCCAAGGCAAAAATCCATCTAAAGACCTTCAAGAAGCAGAAGATGCCAAAACAGTGTGAAAATCAGGCGGCAACCGTTCAACCGCGGGCGCGGAAGCTGTATGACGGTCTACTATGTGGAAAATCGGAGTGTATTGTCATGGATGATGAAACATGATGCAACATATGACTATATGACGCTTCAGTAGATTCAAGGACGTCAAAGATGCCGAAAAGTGAATTTTCTCCGAGAAATTCGGTAAAAAAGCAATGGATTGGCAAGTTATTTGGGAAATCAGAATGTGATCAGAGCCGTTTGTGACATCAGAAACAATGAAGACTGATAAGTACATCCGGGAATGCTTGAATCGGCGTTTACTGCCAATGATCAGGAAGCATGATGGTCCACTATTATTTTGCCGGATTTGGCATCTGTGCATTATGCAAAAGACACCATAGCATGGTAAGACGCCAAAAAGGTTCAATACGTGCCTAAGCTAATGAATCCTCCGAACTGTCCTTAAGTCCGACCAATCGAAACATTTAAGGCTAAACATGTAAAAGCAGCAGATACCACTGAAAAAAAATGAGGAAGACTGGAAAAAGTGTTTTAAACGATTGCTAAGATGTCTGTGCAGAGACTGGTGAGCAGCGTTAGAGCAAAAGTGCATTTCTTGGCTTATGAATAACGATAAGAAGATTTTTTTGTAACTACTGAGAGAGAACATTATTTAAAAATGATTCACGAAATCCAAAATAAAATTTCCCCCAAAAAATTGCTTTTATCTTGATTTTTAATCGTGTTTAAACTTGTTTGTGAGACGATGAGATGCTCTGCAATGGGAGAAAGAGAAAATTCAAAGGGGTTTCGAGGAAGCAGTAAATGTTCGATAAGTTCTCTTGGAGTTGCAGAGGAAGCAGTAAAAGATTGTTAGTTTGCACAGAATTGTCTCTGAGCATCTCCTGAAACTCCCAAATAGGTTTTTAAAATTTCAGATAACTTCTCGGAGAACTTGAAAAATATCACGAAACTTTAGACAAGCAGACGCAAAGAAATCTGTTGGCTTCCGTTATTAACAATGACATTAAAAAACAAATTGGTACATCAAAAGAACTACACACTTTAAAATTATTCACGGGCTCGGTTAAACATTTAGCTGAAATCACTCGGCATTTTCATATTTAACTGATAACTCGGCAAAAAATCGAACGATACCAAGTCTCAGTATCACTAGAAACTGAAATATCGGGTAACTTCATTATTAAACCGATTCTCGGCAACACTAGGAGCCGAGCACAAACGTTAACCAAACTTCAACCGACATCAGCTGCCTATCATGTCGAAATATCGGTTTAGCAGTTTTGTAAGCCGAGGCTCGGCTTTTTATCTGTCAACCGCCATGCGCTATATTGTTTTCATTCGCAAGTGGAGTAAATCGTATGTTGTTTGTGGAACGGTAAGATACTTGGTTTCTTGGTTTTTGTAATGCCTTGGAAAATTTCGGATTATTTTGCATCAACAGCGAGCCGTTCGATATGCGTCAACATCGTGATTTGATGTTAACTAATAATGATCATTTCATTCGTAACTTGAATGAAGTAGTCGCCCAGGTTTCTCTTAGCACAATGTTATTTTTTCATCGCTCAATATTAGCCGTTTTAGAACTGAGCTTCCGAGACAATTCAGAGACTATAATCGAATAGATTATTCTCTACTCCAAAACACCCTTGAACATCTTGATTGGAAATAACTATATAGCATCACTGATTCTGATTTGGCTCTGGACTTCTTGAATAATACTGTAAATGAGCTTTATGAAAACTTCGTCCGATTGCGTGCACCTAGCCTACGAATCTTTTGCTATGATATATAAAATGTCATGATTACAAGGAATGTAGCATGTCGCTAATGGACTTGCACTAAAAAGAAGTTTGATCGAAACCAGTATAAAAGGCTTCGGAATCAAGTTTCTGGATTTGATTAATAAAGCAAAATCTGACTACCTTTCCACTAATCCCATGAAATCAGCGTCTTCTAACAAGGAAATGTGGAAAAACAAGCTAAAAAAGCTCAAGTTACTGCTTCAAACGACGATGTTGAATTCCAACATGATGAAATTAATACTTATTTTGGTAATAAGTTTACATGGGATTCTAACCTTCATCCCATATCACCTCTCCACTCCAGCAGAATCAGTGTTTTACTTTTTTCCGAGTTAAAGTTTCTTCTGCAATCCTTTCTAATCGGTAAAATGCAGTTGTTTCTTCATGAACCCCCAGGTAATCGAAAACTTTGAGACGCTTCTTGAGTTGAATCCTCAAACTTTGCTTCATGACTTTGTACCATTAGAACATAACACAGGATGTCAGAACTTCACCGAATATTAACAATCGTGTTTACCGATAAAAAGAATCATTAAATTTTTGCGTTATCTAATGCACAAAAAGGGAATGCAAGATTTGGCCGAAAATAATGGGATGTTTCGTGTAAATTTAAGCCAGATAACGCCTGAATCTAGCCTGTTGTATGAAAGATTGTTAACATTGTTGTATGGCGCATGAAAGATTGTAAACAATTTCGTTGTTTACGCCGCCTTTGGCTTGGAATTAAATTAGGGGAAATTTTACGCGCCTGTTAAAATTCATTATTTTTGTCTGTGTATTTTCTCCTGAAAATACAGGAGCTGACGAATTTCACGCCAACTCATCCAGTGACTGGAAGCATCTTCTCAGAATCCAATGAAACTTTGTGGGTATGTAGACTGTCTTTTCAAGCAACTTTGCATACTTTATTTTTTTCAAAATGTATTTATTATTAATTTAAAAACATGGATGGCTTAGAAAATCGTCTGAAATTTTATGGAGAAAATTGTAAAAATTGTAAAATTGATTCTTACACGCCAAAACAAATATTTTAATATTTAAAAAGTCAATTTGCAAAACATGGATATCTTTGAATTGGACGATTTTTTTTTCTTTATTTCTTAATTTTCTTAATAAAGGCAATATAATTGTCTAAAAGTTTGCCATACATTGCAAGATGGGCACTTTTAAAGAAAAAAAAAGTTTTTCTAACATTAACTTTTTCATGTCCCATTTTACCGTGTATCGCCCCAACTCGTCTTATAATTTGGTCCTAACAACCTCACAGAAGCCAATTAAATGCAATTATAATGACAATTTGAATTTTGAATGTTTGGAAAATCAAGGCTACTGCTAGAAAAGGGCTTATTTTTAAATTAATAATTTTTTATACTTTAGTGATAATACAATTAAATCAGGTTGATCCTATTTATTACCATAAACTTTAAACACAATTTAATAATTAACTCTGACCATTTTTATTATTTCCTGCCCAAAATAACCGATGTGATACATACAGGTAAATACTGGGAAGAAATAATGTATTTCATTCAAATCTATACCTAAGATCAATAAAGTGATAAAATTTACTATACCACAGGTGGTACTGAAACCCGGAATGGTAAGAGAGAACATATACAGAAGTGTGAAAAATGTATTTCTACAGAAGGTATCGGGAGCGAACTTTCATCAATATTAGAATGGGATGGCAGAGAAGATGTTGTTTTTCAGCAGTGGCTAACAACTGATCGTTGTAACTTAGAAAACAATTATAAAGGCTTTAGACGAGTTTGTTCCGTATTTTGTTGAAAAGTTTAGTAGGCTTATAACTCATGATTTCATTTATAAGGAATAATCTTCTTTTCTGCGAAACAAAAAAAACCTTAAAAGAGGGTGAAATAATTGTAATTTGTGACTTTTCAGAAAATTATTCTCTTATCATTCAAAAGACAGCTCAAGGATTACCATTGGAATAATGCTCAAGCAACTATACATCCTTTTGAAGTATATTAAAGGGAAGGACGAAAAATTGAAAAACAAAAGCTTTATCATAGTATCGGAAGTATTGACCCATAACTCAATAGCAGTTCAGTTGTTTATATCAAAATTGCTAGATTTCATTAAGCAAAATTCAATATATTGCTCAAACATTATTTCCATGTCAGATGGAGCAGCCCATTAGAAAAACAAAAAGAAATTTTGCCAGCTTGTGCAATTTCAAGTCCAAGTGTGGATTGGAAGCAGAATGTCACTTCTTCGCAACGTCTCATGGAAAAGGTCCATTTGATGCTATTGGTGATACTCTCAAGCAAATGGCAAAAAGAGCAAGCTTTGCTCAAGATTATGGAAACACAATCAAAACTCTTCGGGAACTATATGACTGGGCAGTTGAACAGACAAATAAAGAAGTATTACAAAACTGAAATATCACCTGAACAGTATGCAAAAATCTCAGAAAAACTTGAGGAGTTATATAGCCACGTAAAGACAACACCTGATACACAGAAGTTTAATTGCTTTGTCTCTATTTCAGAAAATCAAATTTCAGCTAAAATGTTTTATGATTCAAAGGATAATCCAAAGAAATTTTCTTTGATTGACAAAGATTTATGAATTAAATATATGTATGTTAATTACTAATACGTGAAAATGTACATATAAAAAATCAATAAAATTCAACCCTTGTCAAACAAAAACTTATGAGTTTTCATTGACATAAACAGTATTTTGAAAATTCATAAACGTCATTTTTGAACCGTCTTTAAATGGATATGCATCAAGTCTTATCATATAAGAATTTTCTAATTTGATAAGACACATGATGCATATCCATTTAAAAACGATTCAAACTGTGACATCAGCTATTTTTTTAGATTTTTCAGCCCGTATGCATTGAAAAAAATGGACTTTTTTCGGATGGTGATAGAAAAAAAGTTAAGACAGATAATTGCTTTTGATAAATTTTCCATGGAAGGTAATTATTTAAGCTTACTTGCAAAAAAATTCTAAGCCCTTGCGAACGGCCTTCCGGCAGTAAGCAGGAACATTCGCCATGGCGGACGAAAACCCAAGTAACAAATTCAATTTTAAGGTACACTTGAAGAAGTTCTCAAGACTCATTTGATAAAACCACGCATAAAACTTGATATTCTTCATAGCATCGATAAAACAGCCATAAAACCCTCATAAGTTCAAAAAGGCCCATACTACAGGAGGTTCTCAAGACTATTTCCCAAGATTCGCTTAAAACTTGATAGTTTTATCGGTATATACTTGTAATGACATGCAGGACATGCTTAAAACTATGATAAAACTACCACAAGTTTTGGTAGTTTTATGATTTTCCTCTTTAAGAACACTTCCAGTCCGTCACAAATATGTTTCGAAGAGAAAAAAAAAACATCGATATACATATGATGTTTCTTTTCCAAAGTAGATACGTATGTAAATTAATTGTAAAATTGACCATAAATGCATGAGTTTTTTGCCTGCAATTGATAAATTTTTCATGCGACATTCAGTTTATTGGTGTTTTATAACATAAAAGTTCGAAAATTTTAATGCGCCACGGTATAATTGCTAGAACATTGATTTATTTGAAAAATAAAAAAATACTTGAAAATTCAACAATTAGGTGACAAGGCTAATAAATTGTTAGATCTTGAATAAATTGTGTCTACAATCCATTTTAAGTTTCAAAATGTATTTTAAACAGCAGAAATTGTTCGTAGCATTGGAAAAACGAGAGTTTTTTTTTGCATACATATGTAAATGGCTACCATTCCGAGGGATTCCAGAACAGCCACGCTCGCCATTTTTTCAATGGTTTTATCTAAAACTACCATAAAACGCATATAAAACTAATATTTCTTGCACAAGACTAACAAGATTTTTTTAGGAGCGCGATAAGTTCATCTTTACTTGTTCTATTCTTGAAAAAGAGGAGTAACGCTTGAATAAAACTTGTTTGAATTGCTCAAGGTAAACAAGTCTTTCGTAAGATAGCCATAAAACTAGTGTGGAGAAGGTACATCATAAACAAAGAAAATGTGAACGTTCAAATCAAAAGTGCCTATGCATAATTGTTGTTCATCATTACAGCTTATAATTTATTGTTTTTAATCAACAGCGTAAAGCGATTGGAACATTAAAAAAACTCTAACTTGAATATGCTAACAATGGATTTGGGAAGAAGAACAGATAATAATATTGCGTCGATGGCTGAAACATCAGTCGAGCGAAAGATGATTTTTCTCTTGATCTGTACGCCGAACCTAGCGTTGTAAGAAGTGCACGGTGTAGTGGATCACTGAGCGATTCCAGCGCACTACTTCCGACTTTGGATTAAACGTGCGGATCATGGGAAAAATCGATTTTCGCTCAGATGATATACTAATTTTTATTTGCAACGAGTATAAATATTGTGTAGCCTATTGGGAACTGAAATGTACGACTCGGGAGAATTCAACATTAACATAACATTTTACAATCGTAGTGCGAATTAAACCTTACGTCAAAAGTACTGCGCTGTATTTCCACGCTGGTGCGCCATATAACGCACTACCTGAGACGTTAGGTTTAACTTGCACAACTGGCATAAAATCAAACATCATGAGTTATGCATTTCGGTTTTCAACTGGCGACACAATGCACCATTTTATTTTATTCGTTTTACGCATAACGCATAGACCCTTTTGATAAGTTAGTCTCAGTAGGCTGCGAATCCTATGGAATGGTCAAAAAAAAATTGTCGTTGGTGGTTGAGATGAAGGAGTGTGCAATATATTGGATAGGTTTTTATTGAATTTCCGCTTGAACGATCCGCTAGTTTTTAATTTCTTCCACCTGTGGGCGTCCATTGTGACAGTTTGTTTATTTTTCACATTATGTTCTTTCTCAAGAATATGTGCTCTTATTTAAAATCAAATGGTTCTAAGAGAGTTTTATGGCAGCATTTCCAAGATACATTCATCTTAAAGAAGAATGTCATAAAACTTTTACAAAACTTTTATCAGGTTTTATGCATGTTGCGAAACGATGTTTTGAGAGGGGGATCAAGTATCTTATAAAACTACTGATAAGGTGAATTACACTTATAAATGATGTAGTTTTATGGAGGTTTCTTCAAGTGTTCTTTAATCACTCTTAAGAACTGTTAATGAATTAAAACCACCTTAACTTGGAAAATGCCCTGATAAAACCCGATGAACTCCATAATGCTTTGATAAAACTACCATAAAACATGAATAAAACCAATTTGCATTTGAATTGCTACTTGGGTTCCACTTTTTTTTTTTTTAAAAATGTTCAAGTCAAAAGAAATCCAAAAGTTGTATAGTTATAGGCTCTTAGACAATTTTGAATTTAAAATAAATGTGTTATGTAAACAATACTTCAAATTCCCGCCCATCTTCCCATCCGTTAAATTGTTATTCCTATTTATCTCGAGACGGCCGTGAGTAATCGGTTTTATTCCCTTAACTTTAGTTTTAAGATAACTGATGTATATAGGTATGAAATAAATAAATCCAAAAACTCTACTGGAGGCCAAAGTTTCTTGAAATTCTGAAACCCTCTGACCCAATTTGTACGATAAGTTCTGTATCCACATTAATCCGGACACCTTCAAATCATTGTTACTTTTGAAATATTGCACGTAGGAATGAAAAAATTCACTTTGGTGTAGCTGAGAGTCTATGCTGAAAAAGGCTATGATTGATGTTTACATTTCATGTTTAGTATTCAAGATGGCGACGAAAGAAAAACAAGTGCGCGAGCGAATTTTGTACGGGCGTACGGCAAATCCTGACTTGTCAATACGGGATCTTGCAAAAACATTGGATTTGCCTAAATCCACTGTTCACGATGTGCTCAAATCATTTTCGGAACGTTTGACGGTGGAGAGGAAACCGAGAAGTGACAAAAACATTGGACGCGCTGATCCTGTTATGGACCGAAAGGTGAAAAGGATATTAACGAAAAACCCAAATCTCTCCATTCGAACGGTGGCTCGTAAAATAGGGATGTCGCCTGGTTTTGTCCAAAGATCAAAATAACGTTTGGGACTTAAGTCGTATAAAGTAAAAACAGTTCCAAATCGCAACGACAAACAGAACTTGGCAGCAAAATCACGGGCTCGACGTTTGTACTGCGAATATTTGACGAAGTTTTCATGCGTTTTCATGGACGATGAAACTTATGTGCTGGAGGATTTCAAGCGGCTTCTAGTGCTGGATTTTTATTCTGCTATGGCCAGAAATGCTACTGCTGAGCATTTCAGAACGAAGAAGGCATCGAAATTTCTCAAAAAAATACCTTGTGTGGCAAGCAAGGAGATCTATCAGAAAGAGTGTCTGCAGAAGCGATTGCTACCCTTCATCAAAAGTCACAAAGAAAACCCTTTGTTCTGGCCCGATTTTCCATCACGCCACTATGCTAAACCTGTGGAGTGGTACCAAGCAAATCAAGTAAACATTGTACCAAAAACCTCCATCCCGCCAAATTGCCCAGAGCTACGACCAATCGAGAGATATTGGGCTCTGATGAAGCGGAAGCTTTCTGGAAAGAAGCAAAGAATCAAAGACATCAAACACTTCCAGCAAATTTGGACAAAGACGGCTTCTACGATTTCTGAAGAGTCAGTAAAAACCCTATTGCACGGAGTTAAGCGCAAAGTTCGAATATGTTATGCAAATACCGAATAACTACGAATTGTTAAAACACATCCCATGAATCTGAAATAAACAACTACGACGGAAATATAATGCGAAATTTATGTTTTATTCGTGTTTTGTCGTTTGCTTTCGTTTGTCGGTTCTGTTCCCATTGGTTCTTTATTGTTTTTTTATTTTTTTCACATTGTCTTATCTTTCGGAAAATTTTTCTTCTGCAAATTTTTTCCTATACCTTTCTAATTCCTCTAGTATTTTGTGTGTGACATTCTCTCATTGTGCTTTTTCCGTTCCTTTCCGCCCGCGAGGCTCGTGTCGCCCGGCGGGCTCTTCCTTCCGCGGGCGCCATCGCCCGCGTGCCGTGCGGGGGTTTTTTCTTTCCCCTTGCTTTGGCTGGTTGTGGCTTCCCTGGGCCTTGTTTTTTTTGGTTTGGCCGGGGTTAAATTTTTTTTCGACCAAACCCCCTGCTTATGATACCGTCAAAACTATGTTGGGGAGGATGGTACAAAACGCACCGTTTAAGCAACATCGTGAATTACTAGTGAATGGAAGCTGAAATTTAGGAACAAGTTATTGGGTATGGCGCATTACTATGTTTTCGTTGTAGATCAAATGTAATTTAAATTCAAATCGATGATTTTTCATGATTTTTTAAACCTTTTCCAATTTGATACCAAGACGACACCGGGGTAAAACGCCTGTTTCATTGCTCAACATGCACCCCAAAATTGGGGTAAGACGCACCACAGCACTGGTATATGATGCACCACAATATTGGTGCAGCATGCACAGCTTGCAAAAGGTAAACACACGGCTATAATAAGTTACTCAGAGTTGTAAAGTGAGGAGGTTGCAACATCTCGCCACATCTTTTTAGCTCAAGCAACCAATGGGTATGGAATAAAGATAGCAAAACGTTGCGATATGTTGCCAACTCCTCATTATATACACGCTTAAAAAAAGTACCTAATAGAGCATTTAAGTGTGGGAAGCCAACTTTGGGTATAATTATGTTTACCTACCATTGGGTTCAAATTACATACGAATTTTACCATAAGTAAATTATTTATACTCAGCGGTAGATTAACATGATTATACCCAAAGTTGGTTTCCTACACTTAACTACTCCACTGGGTACTTTTTTCTAAGCGTGTAGACGTATATAACGCCACGGTGCGTTCTGCCCCAGATTTAGTCTTGAATTGTTTTGTCTAAATATTCTGAAAATATGAAGAATTATAGTGAAGTTTTGATACTATCTTGAAGTTTTTATTGTCAGCGATACATGTGAAGTGAATTTATTACTAACCATGGATGTTAACGCATGGTAAAAGCTTATTTCAAGAACACTATTATTTACATGTGAAGTACAGTCATGAAGATTTGTTCAATTTTGATCATGTGTTGGTGTATTTAGTGCCTTATTGTACTACAAAATTATGAGTTATGCTGTTTTATGTATACATTGATAAAGTATCATTCCATTAAAACTATAGTTCTGAAGAATTAAGCACATTTATTGAGTGGGTCGTTCTACCTCACCAGTGCATTTTGTACTGTTCTCCCCTGTACCTTTGAATTGATAAGAATAGGCTGTTAATCTGTAAATTTACAATTATATGGCTGGGCTCGGCAACTATTCCGTTGAAAACGAATTTATTCCCAATTGGTTTTGGAACATTTTCCTACAAGGTATATCATTCATCAAGATTAAGTGGTAGTTGGGATCTCATAGAGTTCAGTCATTCGGGGTTATGACGGATTTTCCACGTACGATTCGTCGGTGGTCTTTATACTTGTAAGATAATTTGAAAACCAAGGGGTTAAGCAATACGTGCAGTTAAAGCTCTTGAAAACTTGATTAGAAACTTCTTCAAAAAGACGCAAATCAACAACAAAATTACAAAAATATTATGTTCTAAAAATAAACTTTTTTTTTTGTTCGTCTGCAGGAAGGAGTGGTAAGATTTTTTTTAGAAATGAGGGGTTCCAAACATTTTTTGAAGCTATGAAACTTGTTTGAATAATCTTTTTTTTATTGGTTACCGTTCGCTGACCTTATGACTGAACCAAGGTTCACTACTGAGTTCGTCTGTAAAGTCTGAACGTATTGTGAACTGGTTAAAGGAAAATTCACGTCTCCCATTTATTCTAAAAATGAAATTTAGATTTCCAATCAACTAGGGGTATCAGTAGATCCTATCGTTCCAGATGAAAATACTACAGAATGTTCTCAAAACACCTCATTAGTGTGTGCAAACTGAAACTTGAGAGAATCCTAGAGAGTGTGAGCCGTTCAGTGGAATACCTTGCAACTAGAAAATGAGAAAAATGATTAGTAATTTCCATTGTAGATGAAATATTGCCAATCTGTCAAGATAAGCAATAAAGGTAGTTGGAATTAAATGGAAATTACTAATCATTCTTCTCATTTTTTAGTTGAACCTTGAGATCTAACAATCTAAGATGATAAGTCCGTTGGCAAACTTGATTGACCCTTTGGTGGTGGTATTTTGACACGTAGCACAGAACGGAAGTATATCTTGAACAATAAATAATGATGAATTTTGATTGCTCTTAGTCGCGACTTGCGGTTGAAGTCACACATTTTACACGGAAAATAATTTAATCTGCTCCAAGCTTAGACACCATTCTTAGACCTGCTACTATAAATTAGCAAGATACTTACATGAAGGTTTGTTCCTCGTGGCACGAATATATAAATATAAATAAATAGATTTGATCTAAAATCATTGATCCAGTGATTTGATCTAAACTAGACTTCTCTGACTTTTCTATTGTGTAAATAAGAAATGAGGTTACATTGATTTTTTCATATTATATTTATCAGACCCCACCACCTCATACTAAAGCATTTGGAGAAGTCTATATTCATAATACACAGATAAAAAGAAACATTTAATTTTCTCCGGTATCTAATGCACATAAAGGGAATGCTAGATTTGGCAGAACATAAAGGGATATTTCATGTAAGTTTAAGCCAGATAACGCCCAAATCTAGCCTGTTGTATGAAAGATTGCAAACATAGTTGTATGCTGCATGAAAGATTGCAAACAATTTCGTTGTTTACGCCTCATTTGGTTTGGAATTAAACGAGGAGAAATTTTACGCGCCTGTTAAAATCCATTATTTTTTTCCTTGTAGGTAATACTTCTTTTAAATTAACAAACCCCTGTTTTATTCAACCACTTTGACAGCTGATTCCACGGTTGAAATTAATAAGCAATTTGATTTAACACGTATAGCAATTTGATTTAACACGTATAGGTATGTTTGTAATAGTGACAACTTGCTGTGTGAAATCACTCAGGAGCACTTCCAGTCAGAATGGCCTGATAATGTGTAACATTTTAATCGACTTTTAAACGAAATTCTCTACATGCATTTAACTAAGGAGCTTGAGTATATCCACCATGTTATGAATTTTAATGCACAGGAAATATTTGTGCGATTGCATTTGAAAAAAAAAGTATTCATACACCCCTCTATGGGACTTTGTATGGGAGTTAACTGTCACTTAATCTTTTTAGTGTCAATTAATGAACTTATTTTATTTGATTTGAAAATTGTGATGAATCGTCTATGTGATTGCTAAAAATGATGTTGTGCTCATAAAATAAATCTAGTTTTACAGAATTTAAAAACCGACATTTATTTATTGATTAAACAATCTAATTTCTGAAACCAACGTATGCATTGCAGCATTAATCTTATTTTAAAATTGTAGCTCGGAAAAATTACGTTGCACAGAAAAACTGTTTAACAATAAGTTGTACTGAATAATTAACCCAATTGAAAAAAAATTAACACCGAGAAAAAACCTCTTTATTGTGCAAAAAATTTGATAACACTAAATTTTAAGTAAATCAAACCCTCTTTTATTCTCTACATTTTTTGTAAAAAAAAACTTTAGATATTTTAGAAAAATTCGGCAATGGCATGTCTTACAGTTTGTCTTAGTATCGGCAGGGGAGTAAATGAAACCGTGAAGTTTTTTTTTTTGCGAAGCGAGTATCTGGAACATGAAGTATCTTTTCGCAAAATCTCAGAACGTAAGGTCCTTAGCACCCCCATGACGATAAGACATGCAGAAGCCTACATAAATTTAAAAAGAATCAGTTGCGTAGTCCCTTAGCCATGGCATGGATTACTTAGAACTATCGGAAAACTGCAATACCTTTTTTAATTTCTTCGAGCCTTTCAACGGAATCTCCTCATAAAAATCTTTTAAGTGAGTTAAGTTATTTCTGTTTAATTACGTTATATTTGCTGCGTATATGCGGATTTTGTTGACTATTTGCAGTCCTTCCCAGTTCCTTGTAAAAGTGGTATCTGAGTACTAAGTTATCTCCGTGATTGGAAACGTAAGTTTCGCAGAAAACTTATGGAAAAACTGTCAAATACACGCGAACGCAAACGCAACGTATCTATTATGGGCAGGCCTCAAAATGAGAGGTGTGTTCTCGGATATTAATACCAACTGTTTGGCAAAGGTCTTGTTCAAAATGGGTTCGAAAATCATGAATGTTAATTTGAATCTAACTTTCTTGATCAGCTACTGGTGTATTGAACTTGTGTAAATTTAATAATTTGACATGGTCGTAGCTTAAATGATCTACAAATGATTCATATCGACAAAGATTTTTCATTAGGGCCTAACTGACAAACGTCAATAATGTCTTCTTCCGTAAACTTCTCGTGGCAAAAAGGCTACCCATATAACCCTCCTATTCTATCGGATAGGCGAGCTCTTCTTCTTCGACATGACCGTGGTGGATTCATTAGGCGAGTTTGCAATGACGAGAAATTCGCGGAAAAACCATTGTTTACGTCTGTCAGTTAGGCCCTAATGAGAAATCTTTGTCGATATAACATTTTAGGGAATTCTGCCGACGAAAAAAAAGGTTGAAAAATTAATTTAAAAGCGCAGACAAACATTCAAGCTAGAACAAAGTATAGCAAGATATAAGATTGAAATGAAGATACATAAAAACACTAGCAGCTTTTGCTACTTTGCGAATCGTGGTTCTGTACAGCAAGATATAGAGATCTATTGACATTAATTCGCAGTTCTCTATATTGCACACGAATTGTTTTCCCAACTGTTTATTGTAGTGACGTCATCTGCGTTTTAGTTATACCTTATGTGTGTTATTTAGAGCCTATCATTTTTGATGTTATGACATTTCTCAAATTATTTGTTCTAGACTGAAGCACGGAAAAACAAAGAATAATGCGGGAAAAAACTTGTGCTATTTTGAATTGATTCAGCACATTAGCATCCAACAATGTTTCGTTTTTTGCACTGGCTAAAAGGCACGTGAATTAGAAATGTATTAAGAATAATTCATTACAGATTTCGTACTTCCAGGGGATTTAAAAACAGGCAGAATTGGTTGTAGTTTATTGGTTCGAGTGTTCACGATACAACCGTATATTCGTGTGCTTCAAATATCTTCTGCCATCAGATTGCGGAAAAGCACTCAACAATTCAAAGGTGTTATAGTATTTTTCATGAGATTATCACAGAATAAAATGGAAAAATCACAAAATGTAGAGTTGTTGTTTTCTTTATTCAAGTAACCAGAGCATACTGTGATGATCATATGGCAGCAAATATACTTCTAATACCAGTTGATTTGACGTTTCTTCAACAGCATAAAAAAAGAATGAGTGTAAACAAATAAAATCGAGATACTTTTTACACAACAAAATTTTTCACTTTCCGTGTCATTGAATCGTTCTAAGTTGCTCTTCCGTTTCGTGTAGTGCAAGCAAAAATAAATTATGTTAGCTGTATCGGGAAATCATGAACATGTTTGCCGTCTTTGTAAGATGCTAAGGCCTTTTGGATGATCATACTGCAACATTTTCTCACAGTACGATACTATGTACACTAGACTCCATAAAATAACATTCCTCGTGCATTGGCGTTATTTTTGACCAAGAGACATTTAAAAAAAGCTGTAACTTTATAACATTAAAAGCTAGAGATTTGAAATTTCTTGACTTTTCCAAAATTTTAAAAACAATCATATTACATTTAAAAAAAGTTTTAACGACCTTTTGAAGTGGCGCTACAAAAAAAAAGTCACACACTGAAAGTATGGCATCGTCTAAGAAGTATGGGTACTAGAAATAGCATTCTTACCGGATTTCATTTCTATCCGGCCCTTTTGAGTACGTGGGCATCTTGAGTCCGTTATCACATTAACATTGATGATTTTTTATCCAGAACTACAAAAACTTCATTCCATGGAACAGCAAGGCAATTTCCAGAAACTCTGAAATCGATTCCAGTAGGGCTCAAAACGGACACTTTCAGAACCTCTAATAATGATACCGTTCGACGGCTCAAAATTCATGATTTTGCACCCAGATGTCAGAACCAACAACGAGATATGACCACTTCCCGATTCGCTGGTATCGGATTCAGTAGGATCTAAAACGGAAACTTTTAGAATTTCGTGATTGGGTACCTCTGGATGGCTCTAATGATTGTACAACAGGCAAAAATAATCATCAAACATTCATTTTAAGTCGGATATTTTTGACCCCCAAAAAAAAAAAAAAAAATTATAAAAATTTTTTCAAAAAAATGATTTCCCACCCCCCCCCCCCTTAAATATTTTTCCCCCCCAATTATCCCCACACCACAAAACCCCGGAACACCGCCACCTTTTTCACACACTTTCTCCCCCTTTTTTTCCAAACCTTTTCTTTTTTCCAACCTTCCCCGTTTTCCAAGCTTGCCCCTCCTCATCCCCCCCAATATTTCTCTTTGCGCGATTTGTCGCGTTTGTCCCCCCCCACCCCTTTCCCGTAAAGGCATGATGCAAGATCCGGCCAAAACCTTCGTGAGACCGGAGGGTGGGCAGCAGACGCTTCTGGACCCTAGCAAAGTAAAATAACAAACTGATATCAAATGAGTAACAAGTTTTGTTATCTCAGATATAATTTTGAACTCATCTGTTATCGCATAACAAAAGTAGTTATCAATATTGAATAATTTTGTTATCATCTGTTATCAATTTTTAAAGACGATTTTTGACGATCGTTACTGAATACTACCAGCATGCTGATGAATGCTGAATATCACCGGCATGTCATGGATGTGAAATTGAGCTTATCAAAAGAAGCAGTACTTCAGTTATTAGTGTATGAATTTGATATCAAGTTGATAACATAATTTAAAATTATCTCAAGTAATTTGTTCATATCACAAAATTTGTTATCAAAATGAACTCAATGATAATAAAACGAGTTTATGTTGTGATATCAAACGAATATTAATTTGTTATCTCTTTTGTTATTTTGGCTGTTTATTCAGCCTAAATGATAACATATTCAGTGATCAATCAGTGATAATCAGATATTAGAACTTGTTATCACTTTGGTATATACCTTTGCTCGGGGAGGCATGCTTCTTTATATATTTAGCAGTTTATGGTGCCGTTCTTATAGAATTTCGCCGAGAATCCAACTGCTGCATCTTTTGGCATTTTAGTTAACTGAGACTCAGCGAATAAATTACTGAGATTCAGCAAACAATTGAAAATTTGGCCGAAAATCAGCTAACAAACAAACATTTGACAGAAATATCAGCAATAGTAACTGCCGAGATTATCGACTGTTGGAAATTTTGCTGAAATAAATTGAGTGTATCCCACACTAAGTTCTTCTTGGCAAATTTGTCGACCATCTTCTTCCGGAACTTCTCTGGAACATCCAGGCGGGACTTGTGGACAAAAAACTGCAGGCCGGGGATCTGCTTGGCGTCGACTTTAATGTACGTCTCGTCGTTGATTACGATGCATTTCGGCTGAACCAACCACTCGCGATTCAGTTTCCTGGTACGCCTTCCTTACCTTGAAGACATGAAGTCCGACCCACTTCATTGTCTACTGGACACACCAGACACTGATAAACTATCCATGCAGCATGATAAAACTATCCAGTAACCCGTGAGTCAACAGACAAAATTTGACAGCTATATCAGTCGAACTCTAACCGTGATGGCAAAAACAGTGAAGAAACTCCGTTCAGAAGTGTGCGCGTTCAAAGAACGGCACCCCACCGCGTCGAAAACGGACATCGTGCTGGCACTTTGTGGACGCCGGATACACCCGTTCCGGCATCTACAACATCTTGGCACTATTAGACAACAATCAGAGCATCGAAAGAAAGCCCGGTTCCGGACGGCCGACGACCCTGAGCGACAAAGGATGCTGAAGAGGAAGACCGAGGGAAAAGTAGCAACATTGCTGCGTGCGCTTGGCCGGGAGGTCGGTTTTACCGGCCAAACAGTGAAAAGGTACCTGTCAAACATGAACATACATGTCAGGAAGCGGAAGTCACGTCCACTGGTTTTGGAGCTGCAGGCAATGACGCAGCGGCAGCGGCTGAATAAGATGTCCGGAATCACTTATTGTGTTGCAGCGGCACGGAAAGTGACCGCTGCAAGAATTCTTTTACAGCGGTTTGTTTACCTAGGCGCCCACTTTCTGTGGTATAAATTTCACGGTGTTTCGTGCAGTGAGTCAAAAGTTATTCCAGATGGAAGCCGAGAGGAGAGAAAAAAATTCTGCACACCCACGTTGATAATCCAACGTGGTCCGCAATAAAAATCGCAAAAATGTTGAAAATCGCCAAATCAACCGTGTATGATGTGCTCAAACGTTTCAGGGTGCGAAAGAGCGTGGATCGAGTACCTCAAGGTAAGCGTCGTAGTGGAACATATGACCGCAAGCTGAATCAGAAGGTGTTGAGAACCGTCAGAGCAAACCCTGGACTATCAGATAATGAAATCGCACAAAAATACGCTGCTGCTCGCAGTACCGTTCGAAGAATTCGTTTGCGAGCAGGATATCGTTCTTATCAAGCCAGCAAGCAACCAAACAGAGCGTTGAAGCAATGTTTCGTCACCAAAACTCGAGCTTGGAAATTGTACCAGCAGGTTTTGACGAAGTACCAAGGATGCCTGCTCATCGAAGATGAAACCTACGTCAAATTGGATTTCGGACAGCTACCTGGCCAAAAATTCTACATGGTGACGGCACGAGGAGATGTTTCTGCGAAGTTTAAGTTTGCTTTTTATGGACAAATTTGTCAAAAAACTGATGATTTGGCTAGGGATACGCAGCTGCGGAGCAAAGACCAAAGTGTTCATGATGAATACGAGGATGGACTCGAAGCTGTACAAGGAAGAATGCCTCAAAAACCGCGTACTGCCTTTCATTAAAGCCCATAAAGGTCCCGTAAAGTTTTGGCCAGATTTGGCGAGTTGCCACTACAGGCGGGAAGTCATCCAGTGGTACCGCAATAATAACGTAGATTTCATCGATAAAAACATAAATCCAGCCAACTGCCCGCAGTTCCGGCCCCTCTAGAGATTTTGGGCAAAAATGAAGCGGAAGCTTAATGGCTCGGGACGTTACTCAGATGACCAAAATGTGGAACAAATGTGGCAATGAAGTTGACTCCGGAGGTGTGCAGCGTTTGATGGGAGGAATAAAGAAGAAAGTGCGAATTTGCATTAGAAAGGAAGAGAAATGATTTGTATTGATATTTTTTCCTTAAAGTACAGTGAATAAACCAAAGTACCTTTGTTTTGATGTATTAAACTTATTTGTACGTCAATCCGTTACAAGATACAGATGATTTTATTATTCCGGATTCAAAATGGACATAGCTTTCCAACTTTTTTTTCTACATTATTTTATCCATTTTTCATCTTCCCCCACTATCTCCACTTTACACCTATCTTTCCCCCTTTCCTATTAACTACAATCCTCTCTCTTCCTTTACTTAGTTTTTCTAACTTATTTTTCCCTTTTTTTATTTCTTCACTATATTACCGACTCTATCTCAAGCATTTCCCTCCTCACCCTCTCCTTTCTTACTTATGTTTTTCCCCCCTCCCCCCCACCTCTCCCTTTCTTTTATTTTTTCTATTTTTCCTCTCTCTTTTCCCCCCTCCCATAACTTGCCAAACCATCCTCTTTATTAATTTTATTAAGTTTTCCAAGCCACTAAAAATCAATTTGGTTTTATTATGATACCAAGTGGTGCCAATGGGTTTCATATGTTTTATCTTAAAACCTCGTTTCCTCAAATTCCTTTTACTCCTATCAAAGGTTTTATTTTGACTTTATGAACTCATAAAATGCTGCTTTGAAATGCCGTTTAGGACTCATTCATATTATCATATTATGGTCAGTTGAAAAAACATTTTAAAACCATTTTGCTTCCAGTATATGCATTAAACGGCAAATTGGCATTGAGAAGAACCAAAAAATAAACAAATAGTTTTAATGCAGTCATTGCGAAGATAACTTGGCTTTATGGCAGAGTTGTGATTTTTTTTCCAATCGCCATATTGAAATATAAGAAATAACTGAAATGTGGAAATATAAATGCACCAATTTTTAAATGTAATGCAAATGAACTGTAGATCGGAGCCAAATTTCTGCATTTTTTTAGATAACCTTATTGAATTCCATAAATAAAAAAAAAAAATCATGATTAATTAGTTAATATATTAATTTTAATGTTGTGTTTGTTGTTGTAAGCTCGCATAATTTCCGAGGCGCATTATTTTTCGGCTCTTATCGTCCCAATATTCATCAAAAAATTAAATGCGTATATGATTTGGAGCATGATACGCAGTAAGAAACTCATTTTGTTTTGGGTATTTTGCTATCAAACAATATTTCCCGCAACACCAGACCTTTTTTCTCAGATATGATTTACTGCAAAATGAATCAGAAGAGCAGAGAATTAAATAAAGCAGAACAACAAAAACCAACCACGATATCACAGTTAAGTTTGACAGCTGTGGCCATTTGGCCGTATGCTGGTTTTCATGGCAGCCAATAGCTTTTATGAAGGTTCTCAAGTGGTCATAATGGACATTTTCAAAATCTTTATGGTCTTATAAAAGTTTTATTAAATTGTTTTCATAACAGTCTATAGAGTGGGCCACTTTGTACACATTTTGTCTTTAAAGAGGCATATAGGAGGTGTTGTTAGACAAAACAGTTTTGAATGTAGTTTAATCAACAAAGCCGGGAGAAATGCTATACGGCTGGAATAAAACTTAATTTGTTACTTGGGTTGGTCCTCATCTTATGTTTCGTCGAATGACTTGTTCCAAATAAAATTTGTTATAATCTTAACTCACTAGCACGACTATGTTGTATTTCTACTTCAAATACTGATAACTCGTCGTATACCATCGCGTTGTATTACTCAATCGACTGACTTCCTTTCAGAAGAAAGGAAAACAATTCTTAAAGCGACGAGTTTCAACGACTGATTGGGATAACTTACCTATTTCCTCGTTGAAGGGTGCATAAAAACACCTATTTTCACACATTTTCGGCATCCACCGCTTGACCAGCGAGGCCAGTTCAGCTTTGAGCTGTGCTTTAGTGCTTTGGCTAGACTTTTCTTCTACTTCGCTAGCAAATACCTGGCTAGCAAATATCAAGTACCTGGAACCGGGGTACGCTCCCAACTGCCATTATTTTTGGAGATCTCCGCGCTCGTGGTTGACATAGTCCAGCTGCAGCTCCGGTAGTGGCTGCCAACAGGCCTTAAAGTAGTACAGGTTGTATGCTGAGCGACGAGAAGGGAGAGATGGTGACGTTCAACTGTCGATGACCGGAGAACATGAAGCTTTCAGAGCTGTTCAACAGTGCTTGCAAGTGAACAATTTTACGAGTTGGTTTCTCCAGCGTAACCCAGAGAGTCATCGGAACTCGACCGTACAACTTCTCTTCTAGATAACAGTATATGTTCTACAACTCGTTTGTCAGCATTGGCTGATTGTTCTATTTAGTCTACGACGCTTGTTGGAACGTTGAAATATTTTTTGTTTCTTGCTGAGCATTGATGTTTCCGTTCCGAACCCATCTGCACTTCCAACGCGAAGATGTGAACGTCCACATTCTCAATGAATTGATATCCTCCTCATCGTTGGCTTTGCTTTTGAACAAATCACCTCCCATCTTCTCGATTACAAACCAGCCAAATCATCGGCAATGAACTTTTCTAATGTAGATTTATGTACCTGGCAATAGTGATTTGCATAACAAATATGAATAATACAATCATAATAATCCCAAAATGCTTTATTGTGGAAAAATATAGCATTATTTTATCAGATACAAAAAGGAAATTGGCAGCCTACCAAGAACGATTGAGCTTTATTAGATCAAGCAGACATATATGGTAAGATTTTACAATACATTACGATACATTACAATTATTACAATACATTTTAATGTTCACAATTATTTACAATGAACTATCTAAAAAAGGAAAACGATTAATTTATTGATGAATTTGTCAAAATGCATATAAATATCCATGTGACACATGATCGAAACATATTTTCTGAGTACCAAAGGGTGTCCACAGTTAAATTGCATCACTTTCAATAAGCTGTAACATTTCGACCTTTGAGTTGATTTCAACGAAATTTTGGGTGTAATGACCTCAGCATGTATTGTTTACACTGCGTGAGTTTCATTGTGAAATGTGTCGTAGTTTCGAAAATTGAGTCGAAGGAACAGCAAGTGCGCGAGAACATTTTGCACACGCACCTCGACAACCCACTTCTTTCGCACCGAGCCATCGGATAGATGTTGGAAATTCACCAGTCTACAGTGTCTCGTGTCATAAAACGTTTCGGGGAACGTTTAATTGTCGATCGGAAGAAGGTGAGTGGTAGAAAAAGTGTTCTGTACTGTGTGAAGGATCACAAGCGAGTGGTTGCTGCCTTTAAACGCAAACCCAACTGTTCCGTTCGGGATGTCGCGAAAAAGCTGCACTTGACCAAAAGTTTCGTGCAGAAAGCCAAGAAACGAGCCAACCTCCGTTCATTCAAAGTTCAGGAAGCTCCAAACCGCAATGAAAACCCGAATAGGACAGCTAAAACACGTGCGCGTAAGCTGTACACACAAATGTTGACGAAACCGCACTGCTGCATCATAGACGATGAAACACACGTAAAAGCGGACTTTAAACAAATTCCCCGCAACCAGTATGTGACTGCGAAAGACAAGTTCGATGTTCAAGAGTCTCTCAGGAAACAGCAAATGGCAAAGTTCCCCAAGAAATTCATGATTAGGCAGGGGATTTGTCCTTTTGGTATACGGAGCAAGCCTTTCGTGACAACTTCAACTGTAAATGGTCAAGTATACATGAATGAATGCCTGAAAAAACGACTGCTTCCGTTTCTCAAAACACACAACGTTCCTACAATTTTTTGGTCGGACCTCGCCTCTTGTCACTACTCCAAGGATGTTCTGGAGTGGTACAAGACGAATGGTGGCAATTTCGTGCCGAAGGATCTTAATCCCCCAAACTCTCCAGAGTAGCGGCCAATTGAAAAATATTAGGCTATAATGAAGCACGAACTTCGTAAGCATCCTAAAGTTGTCACTACAGAACAGGAAATTTTGAAGTCATGGTTGAAAGCGGAAAAAAGTCGGTTCAAGCGTTGTACAAAATCTTATGCGTGGTATTAAGAAGCAAAACAAATACAGTGAAAGAAAAATACCTAAACCAAGATTATACATTGTATTTTATTCCCTGAATATTTCATGACAATCGGTTAAGAGACTTGTTTTTGAGGACGATTAAGAAGTGATGCAATTTAACTGTGAATACCCTTTAATATAAATATTAAATCTGTTCTGATTAAGTTACAAAACTGCAAAGCAAAAGCTCAGAAAAATACACACGAACACACCCTTCAATGATACAAGTATTATTAAAACATTCAAAACGATTAATGATTGATGTAAAAATACCAATGCAAACATTCTACATCATAAATAACCGACAATTTAGTCACTTTCATAAGCCAAGGTATATATTTTATCAATAAAAACTAGATTTGCGCCATAAACATTTTAAGCCGAGGCAATATAATTAATGGTTCGCCATTAGGCCCATCCTACATGTGGTGTTTATGATTCTCGGTATGATCACTTCTATTACAACATCAGTGCAACTGCAACCCTGACGATGTTGATGGGAATGACGACTATGAAATGTGCTTATGCCAAAGCTACGAGCAAATGCGACTGCAGCTTGCAAGCTCCCATCGGATCTGGTTCGCTTGCTTACTCACACTGTTATCAACCTGACATCGATCGTCGTTGTGTGCAGGAATTGCTCTGCGCGAAAGGAAACAAACTATTAGCAAACAAATGAAGTTGTTAAAATAATAACTGTTCTTTAGGTCGTTTTTTTCCCTCCTATGTCTCTCCTGCCGTTTCCATCATTGGCATCATCATCATCATCATCATCATCATCTCAACGCGCATTCCTGTCGCGGTTGGTTCGGAAGAATGGTAGTTGGGTGGGTTTTCCGTAGAAAGTGAAGTTCTAGAATTCACCATTTTGACTATACCTGTTCGTTTGTGCTGTGCCTACTATGCCATTCATAAATGCTCCAACAACTTACAGTTAGCTAACTTTGAACTTTTAGCATCTCGCGCTAATCCGCATGTTTTTAAACTCAAGTTCGTCGATTAATGTTCGATTTTCCTTTCCATTCTACAGGAATAACAGGCCAAAGAGAGGCTCCCCTTGGCTACATGGGCTCGGGGAAGGCAGATGCTTGAAGGGATCACTCCCGCACTCCAGCGCACCACATCAGCAGGAATCAACCGATGATTGCGGTCAGCCGGGGCGCAGCGATCGCCGTGCTCGTCGAGCGGTTTCTACGGACGGACAAGAAAGCAAGAAGTGCCACAAAATTCTCAAGTGCCCGGCGAGCCGCTGCTCTTCGATGGTGCTGAAAATTCGCTCTCTACAGCCGCCACTTCAAATCGCATGATACAACATTATTTCCGCACCGCTTTACGTGCATCTGAGTGGCTGAATCGTTTCGGGCTTTCGATAAACTTCTTTCGGTTGTGCAACATAAGTTTTGTTTTCCCCCCCTGCATTGATTGTTTGGGGCAGAAAAAAATTTCCTCAAGTGTTGTTCCGCGACTGTTTGTGATGTTTACGGGTTTATGAGTGCTTGTTGGAAGTTGAGTTATTGTCCAGAAGAAGAGAAAAGATTGCAACCTCGGGTTGAAGACTTCAGTGCTGTCTAAATTCAATTGAATTGTTTTAAGATCTTGAAATCAAGCGCTTTGTTTGGTGTTTACTCGATGTCTAGAGTGATTGGCGAAAAATGGTGTGAATCTGTGTGAAGACAGGAGAAGAAGATCGCGAATCGACAATCAGACATTCTTAAGCCGAAACAAGAGGTGGATGGAGGAACTGATAATAATCGTCTAAAGGAGCGTGCTGATTGCCGAATATCATTTAAAATCGGTATCCGGATCTCGGGCAGTACGCTGGATGGTTTGAATGGCAACATCTTTTTCATCACCTGGAGCTGTGTAACGGTAATATACGCTTTTTGTTTGAAATTTAAATTAATCAAGGGAAAATTGCACAGTTCTTCGTGTTTTTGAAGTCATGTTCCAGACCTGATATTGTGACTAGGGATGTTTATTATTTGCTTGTGTTGAATTTGTAACTCATTGACTTTTGAAAATAAGTATCGAATATTGTTTTGGCGATGAATGAATTGACAAAACATGTATAGGGAAAAGGAACATGATGTTGGCTTATAGATACAACCAGTTGAGCCTATCGGTAAAAAATTGTTCTTTCCTGGCTATTCTTCTAAGATCAACATGTCGTTTGATGAATTCATCTGGATATTTTAGATTTCAAGTGGATAACTGTTCTACAATGTTTTCGTTGAATATTTATTGTTTGAAACACACCTAGGCCATTTTTAGAAAACCATTGAGCCTACATACTCAGAGTTTTTTACAGAATTCTGTAAGATTTTACCAAATTCTCAACAGCTGAACGTTCGGTAATCCGATTTAACCGAAATCTGGTAAAGTTTTTACAGATAAATGTAAAATTTCACCGAAATCCGTTGAATCGGACTACCGAGCGTTCAGCTGTTGAGAATTCGGTAAAATTTTCCAGATTTCTGGAAAAAAATCTGAGTGGGTATGTTTAATATTCTTACAGACTTCTCTTTACAATATTTTCCCTGGAACTATTAATATTCATTTGTACTTGCTATAGATAACATACCAATAAGCTCAGACAAAAAAAAAGAATAGGCAACTTTTACAACAGGCTCAATTATAGCTCCAACGGCCCACAATGAAGCCATTTACCTAATAGTAGTTAATTTATTTTGATTTGAAATAAAATGTATCAACTCGTAGCCTTGAGATAAAATTTTCATGGTCTTGAATAATATGTTATAGAGTAATGGGATGTAGTGTTAGCCTAGCTCTTTTATTCGGCCTATGTGCCAAATATGTCATTAATTCAGCGATAGTCAACAAAATTATGTTGCTATCTGGATGACCGATTTAATCCGAAGCAATTGAGACATTATAAATTGATTTATAGTAATTCACTACCACGTAAATTTCGCTTTCCTTATCTTTTAATGCTTCATGATGTCACTGGTTAAGCTGAACAGATTATCTCCACGACCTTCGAATGATCTAAATCTAGCTAAATTGAACCGATAAACCAAATAATGAAGCCTAGATGTGCAACAAACAGTCAGACGTATAAACTACGTGTTCACAGAGATAAAATAACAATGATGTAACAAGAAAACCGTGGACCCAATCTTAGGATCATATTGTTTTCAATGTTCCCAACTATGGTCTGTTGTATTGATAACTTAGTAAAAATGTTGTTATTGGTAAAATTTTCAATGGAAAGAATGATTTTCGGTTGTTTATTTTTCAAATGGTTCATCTAAACACAATCCAAAGGAACCAAATCTGTCAAGAGAGAATTATAATGTTTTAATTATTGAATGTCCGATAATTCATATGTGAACATCATTTAAGTGTTTCAAAGCAGTTTTTTAAAAGTTTGTTTTGTAAACTTTGGCGTTGATTTCAGCTAATATAGCTGGCAATGCCTTATATTATAAATTCAGAAAAAAAAAATCCATACGAATCTATCTAATGAACCGAAGTAGCATCCATGAATAGACCCAATTTGGTGCTAATAGACCGACATTAAATCCATATCCTTCAAATGTTTCTGACATTATAAAATGAGTTTTGGAACTTTCCGTGATACATACTACCAACCTTCTTATTATACTTATCTTAGCAAGTGTATAACTAGTTGAATATCGCCTACAGCTAAAATATTTCATGAGTTATAATAAAAAATGTAACCGACCTTCGCATATTAAGCTGAGTCAAGGGACACATATATTTGACGGCTGTAAGTAATGAAATTTTGTTTAAAATCAAAATAAATCATCGATTTACCCATAATACTTGCTGAACGTAAAGACCAGTAGATAAAGATCATGGCGTGGAAAAAAAAAACAAACCCAAGAATCTGTTCAGAGTCTCAAATAAACATACGATTCTAATAAATGTTGAACAACAGAAAATGTTGCTGCACGAATTAGAATTAGTTCTAATAAAACACAAATGCTTATCATGAGCTACTAGGAAAGGTTATCGAACTTCCGGAAGAAAGTTACCCGAACCGTAACATAAACAAAATAGAAGACAGACACCAGGATTTTACACACTTCGGCACAAGAATGGAGGATTTAGATTCACAAGCAGTCCAACTTGGAGTGCAACTAACAACGGAAATATACAACAAAACGCAAGACCGTGAAATACCTCTTTAGATCAGTGCACTTATAAGACAAGCAATTCTAACCGTTGATTGACACTAACAACAATATTTACCAAATTTTGCAAAAAAAAAAGTATTCATTTAATTACTATTATTGTTATGTTTGTGTTCTCCGTACGAAGAGTAACGATTATGATGTAGAAGGAGGCGTTCGCTCATCACCATGAGGCCCCAAGAGTGGACAGTAATGTTTGTTAGAATGAAATATAAAGGGTGTACGGAAACAAATTGCGACACACACACATGTTCGGCAAAATTCGCCCGTTCAACCAATCATCTTCAAATTTTCAGGGAGTAAAACTAAACATGTTATGAATATTTTCCCAAGATTGCTTTATTCAATTTCAACTCCATATCCAAATGCACGAATCTTCTTCTTTACACTACTCATAAGGTCCTATACCACATTAGGACCAACTTTTTTTGTGTGGCAATCCATTTTTTCTTCATATCTTCCTCCGATTTCACTTCCTTAGGATGCTTCGAAAGTGCCTGCTTTATGATGGCCCAAACTGACCTCCTTTGCCTTGTACCATTCCAAAACCTCTTTCGAGTGATGGCACGAGGCTAAATCCGCCCAGAAAATCGCAGGACCTCAGAAGAGGAAGTAGACGCTTTGGAGGCATTCCTTTAGGTACACCTGCCCATTGACCGTTGAAGTTGTCACGATTGGGGTGCTCCGCTTTCTGCTTTCAAACGTCCTCAGGGATATCGAATTTATGATCGGCAGTGAAAAACTGGAGCCCCGGAAGCTGCCGGAAATCTGCTTTTACATACGTCTCATCATCCATAACGAGACACTGTGGTTTTGTCAACATCTGGGTGTAGAGCTTCCATGCACGTATTTTACCAACCGTATTCTGCCGTTCATCGTGATTAGGCGCCTTTTGGACTTTGTACGTGTGTAGTTCTTCACGTTTTTTTGCATCTTGTACGAAAGTTTTGGTTAGATTCAGGTTCTTCGCCACATCCCGAACTGAACTGTTAGGATTCCTCTTGAAAGCTTGAACTACCCGCTTGTGATCTTTTCGATCGATGGTCAAACATTGGTACCGATTTAAAACACGAGACACCGTAGAATGTACTATTCCTAGCTTCCTGGCACGATGAGAAAGATTCAGATTTTCGAGGTAAGTGCGCAAAATTTCTTTGCCGCTGCTGTTCTTTCGACTCGCAACGATTGCACATCTTCTAGTGAAACTTACACAGCGTAAAAAAATACACATTGAACTAATTCCACCCAATATTTCAATAGAAAATACCCAACGGGTAAAAAATTACAGCCATTTAAAAGTGGTGCAATTTGATTCCGTACAACCTTTATGAAGAGAAAGTGTTGATAGTTCCGTCAGTGTACGGAAGGTTGAGAAAATTGACACTCAATTTTTGAGTAAAAATGAGACGTAGTGTATGAAAATAAAACCCAAAAAGAAGAGAGTTTCTCTCCCGTGTAGGTAACAAAACAGAGTGTGTAAAGGGTGATACGGTCAAAATTTGGTCAAGGGAAAACTCGTGTAAATCGGTGAAATCGTTTATTTAAAAAATCATATTAAATTTCTTTTTCAAGTTCAATTAGTATAAAATTCAGGAATAATATTCAGTTAGGCTTCCGCTTTTCCAAATCCGAATTGCCGGGCCTTACGCTTGACCCCTGCCATCAGATTTTGTACAGCCACCTTATCCACCTTCTTCGCCGCAGAAATCCAGTTTGCCTTGAACTGCTGCTCGTCCTTAGCAGTTTTTTTGGTTCCACTTGACAATAGCCCAGTATTTCTCAATTGGGCGGAGCTCTGGCGTGTTGGGAGGGTTCTTGTCCTTGGGAACCACCTGCACGTTGTTGGCGGCGTACCACTCCATGGCCTTTTTACCGTAATGGCAAGATGCCAAATCCGGCCAAAACAGTACGGAACAACCGTGTTTCTTCAGGAAAGGCAGCAGACGTTTATTCAAACACTCTTTCACGTAAATTTCTTGGTTGACAGTCCCGGAAGCTATGAAAATGCTGCTTTTCAAGCCACAGGTACAGATGGCTTGCCAAACCAGATATTTCTTTGCGAACTTTGACAGTTTCGTGTGCTTGAAAATATCTGCTACCTTTCCCCTTCCTTTTGCCGTATAAAACTCCTGTCCCGGAAGCTGCTTGTAGTCGGCTTTGACGTAGGTTTCGTCGTCCATTACCACGCAGTCAAACTTCGTCAGCATCGTCGTGTACAGCCTCCGGGATCGCGCTTTGGCCGTCGTATTTTGTTTATCATCGCGATTTGGAGTCACTACCTTCTTGTAAGTCGATAGTCCGGCTCGTTTTTTGGCTCGATGCACGGTTGAAGACGATACACCCAGCTTATTTGCGGCATCTCGGAGAGATAGGTTAGGGTTTCGATGGAAACTACCGGCAACTCTCTTTGTCGTCTCAGTGGCTTCCGGTTTTCGATTTCCCCCCGATCCAGACTTCCTGGCTGTCGACAAACGTCCCCCAAACACTTTAATCACATTTGTAACGGTTGATTTGGCAACTTTTAGCGATTTTGTCAACTTTGCGTGCGAGTAGCTCGGATTTTTCGCGATGCGCGAGCAAAATTTTGATACGCTGCTCTTCTTGCTTGGACGGCATTTTGACAACTGAAGAGTGAATTCCAAAATCAAAATAGGAGCAACATTCTACACACACACACACTTTCAAAATGCACAGTGGGACGAAATAAAAAAAAGTGGGACATTGGTATTTGCGGCGAAACTATGAGATGTGGACCATTGATTTCTTCTACAATTTTTCTACATTTTTTAAGTACTTTATGTTTGTGCTAACAAATTTGATTTAAGGGGTGTATACACCTAGATAAAAAAAATTAACTTTTTTTATTTTTGGTTTAAATCGATAATAATGTACAATAACATTGTAGATCTAATCATTTCATGAAACTTTGTAGAAGACAAAAACTTTCTATCTCTTAACTGGACGAAGTTGTAGGGTGAAAAAGGAATGCAAAATGTAATACCCCCTTAAAAATCGTTTTTTTACCATAACTTTTTTGTTTGAATTTTCTCATTGTTTTAATGTTCTACAATGTTTTAGATATTTTAAAAACACACTTCTTTGTAGAAGACAGCTAATCATTATCTCCTTATTTGAAGAATTTACGTCAGTTTTAATGAATTTTTTAAGCTATCTTCGAGGATGTGTAGATTACAGGTTAGCAGGTATTAGCAGCTAAACTTTACGTTAATTTATTCAGTAACTAATACCCTTTAAACTGATGTACAAATTATAGGGGGGGTCCAAGAGGACAGTTAACAAATTTTCAAAATGGAAACTAAGCTTTTTATTATATTATAGTGCGTTTAAGTGATTTTTTCATCTCTTTTAATAAACATTTGGACTTGCTATTAATTTTTTCAAAAAAAAGGCCAATTTATTAGATAACGAAAAACACTCCATCGTTCTACTGCGAATCTTCCTCTTCATATTCCGAATCTTCATCGTTGGAGGAATTTGACACCTCTTTGTTCAAAGCTTCAGGTTCTTTCAAAAATTGCAATGCATCTTTTCTGAAAGGCTTACATTTCCTTTTCTGAAATCTTTCGCATTGAAGAAATCAGTGGGTCTGAAGATACCAACAAACGGTTGAAGATGTCCTGATTTGTGGCTACACTGTTAAATGTTAACAAATAAATAAAGCTAAGTGTTTGGTAGATATAAAATAGGAGCTATATGTACCGTGAACATTTCCTTGCTCGATGCTCTCGAAAGTTTTTAATGTCCTTATTCCGACATTCTTGAGGCTCCTCCGATAGATGACCGACGGGAATAATGGAAGCTCTTATAATGTCTGCTCCATGAATTAAAACACGATGTACGCTGGATGGCATTTTGTACCAGCCGTACAGCTTCACATATTGCTGGGCAGTTTCAATAAGATATATCCTAAACTTTTCTGCATTTATCTCAAATCCCGAAGAAATAACTGACAAAATGTTGGAAAATTTCTCAATGATGTCTACGTTCAATCCCGTAATAGATGCTGTGACAGACGGATCATCAAAAAAACCTTCCGCCTGTGTTTCCATCATTTGATGTACCTGGGCCTTGCTTGGGAACGTCTATTATGAGGCCCATCTGTCTTTTAAACGCTTCTTGGATGTATTTTTTACGAGCCACGACACTTTCTTTTTCATGAGGTTTCCTAGCTTGCCAACATTTAACATCCAATCGATAAGAAATATGTAGCAGGCATTCTTTAAACCTAATTTATAAAGATAATAATGAATTAGTAAACAAGCAACAATTAACGTTATGTTAATGTCCAAAAAATCACCGAATATGACAATGCAATGTGGAAAAGCCAAATTTAAGCATCTCCTTGTTGGGTATTTTTATTTGCATTTGGCTTACTTCATTAAAATCTTTGGGTGAAGCTCCACAAACATAAGCACTTTTGACATGATACTTCAGACACAGCACTACACACCTTAGCATCTACCATTCTACATATCCATTGCATGACTGATATTGATTTTCAAAAATGCGGATTTTTTTGTGATGGTCTAAGTTAAATGAGCTATTTGATCATCCACATTTTTCTTCTCTTCTATGATGAGCTTCTTAGATTCGTTGGCTAATTGGATCCTTATTGGGCGGCCAAACCGTATGGATGATGAGCGGATGTTTTGCCAAATTGTTTTTGACGGGCAAGTCTTGACACGCATTTGTACAGGAACCAAAGATGAGACAACAATAGAACTATCGTCAAGCTGATTGCCTGCAAAGCCTTGTTTGTAATTCGATTGGCCAGAGGTACCATCTAAGCCCCATTTTGAAACAAGTTCAAGATCCATCAGTTCAGCGTCAGAGATAGTAATTAACACTACATCTTGAAGAACAACTTGCTGCTTGGCCGTAAGGTCAAGAAGAGCTTGAAGCTTTACTTCAGATATTGATTCCGAAACAGTAATGTATTTTTTCGATGGAATACATTTCTCACGAGCTTTTATGAGGACTTGATGCGATGGATAGAAGAACGTTACACATTTGGTTGTTTTGTCTCATGCTTATCCACAAAGATTTCGAAAAATTTCCGTCTATATAGAAGCATAAAGCTTCCTTTTCCGAAAGTTTCCGTGCATGTTTGCGGTTGACACATTTGGTGCTTTCTAAGCTTTTCGTATGCGTGTCGAACGTGTTGGGGTCGATTGCATTGCTTCGGGGATAAGTTTAGCTGCATCTTCATACCTTCAATGACGAGCATTCATTTGCAAAGCAAATGAAAGCTCAGAAGGAGACCCGTTCTTTCTGAGATCAGCAACTCGTCTTCTCTTGCTCCTAACAGTCAGTTTTTTGCTGAATATCTATAAAAGAACGTGATCCAGGAAAGAGTTGTCCAGAGAGCCACGTTTTATAACAGTTTTGAAAATGAGCTTTGTTTATCTTGCTTTGTTGCCATTTTTTGCAGTTTGGAGCAAAACCAGATAACAGCTGCATTGGGGTAAATTTTTTTCCACTCATTTTCTCCTTAATACACTCCAACACATCGTCATTTCTTTTTTTCTGGATCTGATTCAAACCAAACAGCACTCAATTCTGATTTGAGAAGCCTAAACATATTTCACTTTTGAAAACTTGTCAACTACAATCGATGCTAAATTCGAATCAGCTGCTGCTCACGCATGCTTGGAAAATAAAGAATCAGCCACAATGTAAGTGGCAAATGCGGCACAGGCAACGTTGCAAGACCAACTTTATGACATTGAACAACCAATCGAATTGCCAGTCAAATCGGGATTTCCGCGTTGCCGATGCCATAAAAGATGAAGTAGGAGAATGTGCTCTAATGTGGGTCTATGCATCTAGGAGTCGGCCTATGCTTTAAACTCGAGGTTATTATGTTTTCACCTTTTTTATCCTTAAAATCATAAATAAACAGTAACATTGACTGGTTGGCATATCAATATAGGAACAATGTAAGGACAGGCAAATTTTATCGATAGGCCGAATTCTAGATCCGTTGATTTACATGAGAGCACTTTTCCCTATATATGGAGTAAGTAGGTTCTAAAACGTGTCAAAAATATGATATACACTGGGAAAATGAAGAGAAAGATTTGCACTAGAACAAAGAATTGTTTTTCGTTATTATATTCAAATTAGCTTCATTATCTAACATATTCGCCGTTTTTCTTCTTTTAAACATTAATAGGAAGTCTAAATATTTATTAAGGAAAAAATGGCTATAACATAATATAATAAGAAGCTTAGTAACTTTTTGTAAAAGTGGTTAAGTGCCCTCTTGAATCCCCCCCCCTCTATAATTTGTGCATTATTTTGAAGGGTATCAGTTGTTGAATTAATTAACCTAAAGTTTAGCTGCTAATACCTGCTAACCTGTAATCTGCACATCCTCGAAGATAGCTTAAAAATCATTAAAGCCAACGTAAATCCTTTAACTGAAGAGATAATAATTAGCTGTCTTATACAAAAAAGTGTATTTTTGAAAAACCTTAAACATAGTAGAGCATTAAACAAATGGGAAAATTCAAATAAAAAAGTTATGGTAAAAAAACGATATTTAAAAAAAAAAAACATATTTCATGCTTTTGCACCCTACAACTTCGACCAGTTAAGAGATAGAATTTTTTTGACTTCTACAAAGTTTCATAAAATGATCTAATCTACAATGTTTTAATGCAATAGATTTGAACCAGAAATAAAAAAGTTAATTATTTTATCTAGGTGTATACACCCCTTAAATCAAATTTTTCAACACGAAATAAAGTACTCAAAAAATGTAGAAACATTGTAGAAGAAATCAATGGGCCACACTTAATAGTTTCGCCACAAATACCCATATCCCACTTTTTTTTAATTCGTCCCACTGTGGACCATCCTTCGATCGCCATGACAACGTTATGGTCTGGCACGCTGGTTATAGTACGATTCTACGGCTATGGGAGGCCAATGACTCGGGGCGTTATCTGGAAAGAGTGCCCCCTCCAGTGATTGCTCCGTTGGAGCTGCCGCACCTTTAGTTTGGCCATTACCACCTGAAAGGAGTCACCCCATGTGCACGCATTGGCTTTCAAACACAGGCCCTCGAAGCAGGTTCGTCTGCTGGCCTATATCTCCCTCTTTAGCGACAAGCGCCACTGGACGGTCCGTTTATTCGGAGTCCGACCACGATCTCTGTATCCTCTTTTTTGCGTGGAGGCAAATTCTACGGAGGTTGGCTATCGACTCTGTCCACCAATACACCAGCGGCCTCCCATTTCTAGGTTTGATCTTCCTAGGCATCGTTGCATCACACACGCGTGTAAGTAGCGCTACGAGTTGATCGCCTCACGGGTCCTGGGTTTCGCTCATTTTCGTTCCCGCTCCGGCGCCTCATTAAATACTTCTTTATCGAAGTATGATGTCCTTCATCTGCGGGCGAATATAGTGGGTGCTCTTCCCTCTGCACGCTGCCTAGTATTGTGGACGATATTATAGCGAACCGCCAAGTGGTCGTAATGAGTGTACCATACTCCACCCTCCAGTTGTTTGACAGTCCAGGGCTGCAGAACGTCACGTCGATGATCGACTCCGCTCCGTTTCTATGGTAGGTACTTTTGGTACCTACGTTGGCCAGGTCTACATTGAGCCTCAAGCAGGATCTGGCCCCTTGGGTTGGTAAGGCGACTGCCATACTCCAGCGTCCAGGTGTTGAAGCCGCTCGCTATTACCAACGGGTTTAGGTAAGTTAGCTCTGTTTTTATCCAATCAACCATTTCTGAAAACTGTTCAATCGTTTAAACTGCAGTTGCTGAGCTGCCTCACAGTGGTTCAGGTTTAGTTGGGTTACTTACACTGTGTTTAACTTCGTGGTTTACCCTTGTAGGCCGGGCATTTAGGGCCTCCCGTGACATGCTTATCGCCTGGTTTCCTAGAGCACGTCATACATTTGGAGGCTCCTTGCAGTTCCGAGCATAGGTCGCCTTATGCATAGGTCGCTTCTGTCCGGGACCTTACACTCCATAGACATAAGCCCGCTCTCAAGGCACTTGAAACATGCCTTTGGCGGCTGTTGCAAACTCAGTGGGCAAACGCACTTCCCTACCTTGAGATTTGCCACTTTTAGGACACAGTCCTCAGCGGATGCCAGAGCCACCTACTGAGTAAATTCCGAATTAATTAGACCACCACGAGGTAGTGCCCTCTCTTCCCAATAAATTTAGCCTCTATAAAGTGAAATTCACGAACATATAACACGTTAAAGTTATATTAATTTCATCAGCTACGTGTGCCTCCATCTTGATGGGTGAAATTTCTGTGGCCGGGTGCCACCATCCACTTTCGGACAGTGGTGCCACTTTGAAAAATATTAAATCATTCTACAAAATTGAGCAGCACTTCAAAATTGAATAACTGTCTTATTTTAAACTCAAATTAAGCACGGTTCGTTTCAAATACGTCATGACAGAGTGTCACGTGTTTCCAGGGTGCCTCAGATGTTTTAGCACAACAGCTTCAAGGTTTTTGGAATAACATCTGAAAATACTACTTTTTCCATACTAAAAAAGTAAAAATCCTATACGAAACTTCAAGTCGATATGGACGGCTAATCGATTTAAAAAAAACTACATTTGTGTTGTTGAGTTCTTCGAAAGTACATTGAGTTGTTCGAAATGATGACGTTGGACTACGAAACTAAATGTAAGCCATTTTGATTGTACAATGCGAAATTCTTTGAATTAACACTTTCAGGCCTTAATTTTCCCAAGCGTTATTATATAAGCAATTTGGTGAATTCTGTTTGATTTGGTGCTCAATTACATAGAAATGATTGAAAAAAGAGAAATATTTTTTTGAGATGTGCTAGGTCGTTCAAACTGTCCTGGAGTTCAGAATTTAAGATCTACAGTTCTAACAGTAGCTTTATCTGCTATACAATATGAAATGTATTCACACATATGCAATGAATGTCTTGGAAGACCAACAGACATTTTGAGCTAATCTTGGGATATTCTATGCCAAACAAACTTATTTAACTTTGTATAGCACATAAAGCTACTGTTGTAATTGTAGACCTTAAGTTTTGAAAGACAGTTTGAATGATTTGAAACTAACAAGATTATCCTATGATATCCGTGGACGTATCAGAATATTGATTGAATATGTCTGAATATTTTCCGTAGCCCAAAAGGCTACGGTTACTACTGAATATTAAGTTCTGAACTCAAAGTCAGTTTTTATGAACTTGAACATCCCAAGATAATCTGATAATGCCTGGATGACCTTACAGAAGATTCATAGGTTATAAAGCTACTATTTCGACTGTAGATTCTTACTTTTGAACTCACGGGTAGTTTTGGTGACCTAGAACATCCCAAGATATCTTATAATATCTGTTTATCTTCCAGAAGACTGACTGAATTATACATAAATCAAATACACATTGTTACTTTGTTAAGTCCAGAAAACTTCAATTAGAGCTGTAGATTTTAAAGTCTGGACTCCAGGATATTTTGGATAACCTACATCATCCAAAGATTATCTCATAATGTCTGTTGTTCTTCCAAGGTATTCAATGAATATGTTTCAATACACATCGTAGCTTTGCGTATCCCAGAAAGCTTTTATTACAACTGTAGGTCTTATGTTCTGTTCTCAAGGACAGTTTGGATGACTTAGAACATATCATATTGCTTTAGAATACTTGTTGACCTATAAGAATATTAATTTAATATGTTTGAATATTTATTGTAACTTTCTTTTGCCTCAGCATCACTGTTGCAACTTAAGTTCTGAACGCTGAGACAGTTTGGATAACCTTGTGGATAACAAAGTTATAAAATAATGACAGTTGACCTTCCAAAAGATTCGTTGGAACAGTTTGAATACATATAGTCACCTTATCAGTCCAAAAAACTACTGTTACAACTGTAGATCTTATGTTCTGAACTCAAAGACTCATCCAGACTGAGAACATCCCAGTTTATCTCATAATCTTTTTTCTACGTTCGAAAATATTCATCGAATATGGTTGAATACGTAACGTAGCTTTGAATTGCTCAAAATGCCATAGTTGTTACTTAAGATTTTATTTTCGAAACTCAAGGACAATTTGAATGATCTAGAATATCACAATATTTACAAATAATAACTGTTGACCTCCCAATATGTTTGAATATCTCGTAACCCTAGTTCTGAAGTTCTGCACTCAAGTACATTTTGGATAACCTTGAACACCCGTGAAAGGTTGAAATGTTCTAGGTCGTCAATTAGGCCATAAACGCATATGGTTTTTGTTTTCCCAGATAGAAGAATTAATGCAAAATAAATTTGCCGAAGACAGTGTACGCGATTTTTTTTAAATTGTACCTCCCAGTATAGAAAACAAAAGACGTAGTCCTACGTCAAAAATCTGAAACTTTTCAGCGATGGGTTTTTGGAACATTTCTAACCATAATTTAGTATAATCCTCCCTTGGGATTGGACCTCCATCCGCCGTCATGGCCGATCTGCATTGCCATTTCGAATTTTTGAAGATACAAATCTAAGTATCTAATCAACAAGTGATTTCAAATCACAAATAATTAAGACTTGTTTGCAGCAATGCTGCAAGAATCCCTGTGTTGGACATGAAAATTTTTTGTAGTTTCTTAGATTTGTTCCTTCTAAAATTCCGAAGTATCGATGCACATCTGTCAAGATGGCATCTATTTTTTTATTCCAGCGACCTCAAATTTAAGCGAGAGGCAGCGGAAGGAAACTCGGATTTCTGCAGCGAACAAATCGCCTACTCTGTGGCTGTAGAAAATCTAATAGCAGGAGCAAATTTAATGGCAAAGCTGGTCAACAAATTTCATTGTTTTCTTCTCTCTATTTTATACCAAGTTATACTTGTTTGACCATATTTTAGCCTGGTACCCTTAAAACTATAGTATATTCAGATTTTTAAACATGTATGTAAACGTTAGATTGAAAAGAGGGTGTTTTCATAACATTTTTTAAAATATCTTAAGATTATGCATTCATTGAAAAATGCAACCAGTCAGAAAAACATCGAATATGATAAAATTTCAACACTAAGTTAAAGTTTTTGTTACTAACTCTTAAGAAAAACTCAAAGTTATGGTTGAAAATACATAATTAACAAACAAAAATTAAGATTCACTACTATCATGCTTTTCTTCTCATTAGTTCCCGGAAATATATTAAAATCAAAACAACTAAGACTGGTTGGTGCTCAAATATTACTGAAACATTTTTTTTTTTCCTTCCAAAACGACGTCATGTCAAGCTGGAAAAGGATCGTCTTCGGTTTGCACTTCTCTCAGTCTTATGACGCCCCAGCAATCTTGCAAATCCTCATTCCCCTTCGTAAAACTTTGTAACTCGTCAGTTTTCAGCAAGTAGACGACCCGCACAAACTACCCATCGCGCGCAGCATGTTTGCCATATTTGATGTGGTTTCCGATCAGCTTGTACCTTTTGATATGGTATCCATTTTATTCACAAACACAACAATAACAACAACTGAAACCCACCGTCGCTCACGATTGGCTTGGTTTACGTGCACTTTTTGTCTCTGGATGCACTCTGTTCTTGGCCGGTCCAGTCGTCGGTTGTAGCACAAGCCAGCACGACGAACGTCGAAACTCAACGGACTTTGAGAAAATTACATAGCATGCCGGGTGGTCCCTTCCCAACCGGTTATGGTCGGACCAATCCAAGCCAACCAGCCAACCGAAGTCATTCGGTTGGTGGTTGCGTCCAAGAGAGGAAATGGTGAGCATCGTCGGAAAATTGCAACCACAACAACACCATGTGGCACAGAGTTGTATAGTTTGTACTTATTTCCCCCCTTTTAGCTGGACCGGTACTTGTGAGTTTTCGAATAAAATGTAAGCTGAAAACGGCGTTTCCCGTCCAGAAGCAAATCTCTTAAGGCTGAAACTCACTCGAAAGATTTCCAAGTAGAGTGGACAAGAGTGGTTTCAATTGGAGCAAAAGGGCTGTCATGAAAATAGTGTTCTGTGATTTTTATCCACGATTCGTTGTGTTGTTCCATGTAATGTAGACCTTACCAGCAACAATTCAATAGGAAGTTCTTGTGGTTTTTCGAGCAGGATTAACATGAGCCGTTCAACCCCGGTTTCAATGGGGTTGGTTGGAGAGGTGAGAAACGCGTCGAAAAGTGTTAAGTGCTCTTGAAACCACGTGCACCGGTGAGGGTTGATAATTTGAAAATAATAGCTCATATTTAAGGTCACCACCGTTAGTGTTGGCAGTTTATCACAATGGGGGAACGATGAGATCAAGATACGAACGTACGAACGTTTTTGAGAACTGCATTGTTTTTGATCTTGCACAGCTAACTGTGATTTTTTCAAAATGTGTTACCAACTGGAAATGTCAAAATTTCATCAAATAAACTGTCAGCAAAAATTAAATATGTTTTAAAAATGCATTTGTTGAAATGGTCTCATTCTCCCACACTCAATTCACAACCACGTAACAAAACAAAAACCGCTTCCAGCATGTTGCTCGATAGTGGAAATGTAATGTATTCCACTGTGATTGCTACCAGGCAAATTATTCGGAAACTAATTGCCATTCCTGGCTTCGCAAACATTGAATGGCAATATTTGTCATTCCTTTGCTCTGGAATCCTGCATCAAAGTAATGCAGGAAATATGCCATTTCGTGTGGTGGGTAAGCCTGCTATTACTGGTAAGCGGTGCATTTTTGCCATGTTGCAGTGCATCCTTACGATGTGGCAAGGCAGAGTTTGTCCATTTCCATAGAAGCGTTTCGACATACCGTAAACACTTAAAAGAGTATGGTTCATAAAAGGTACATGAGCGGAACCTGTTCCCATACTTTGTAGACGGAGCGCGGCATGGTGGCAGTTTGGACTGGGTCGAATGGAACACGCTGGCTGCCGCCGATGCAAATATCAGCTGAACGCAGGCATGCATGCTGTGCGACAAAACACTATATTTGCATTAAAAAGATTCTAATTAAAATAAATTAATCTGTATCATCTGGCGTTGACCACGGGGAGGTAGGTTTTGAGTATGCACAGAAAATTATCAAAATTTGTAAAAACGATTCAAACATTCGCACGATCATCAATCAGAAGCCTGGTTCACTTAGAATCCAAACAAAAAAAACCAGATGTTTATTGGGATTGATTGGAAGTTAGACACCTGTCACGAGGCCCGAAACGAGGTTTCATTTATTTAGAGTAAAATTGACTACCAGGAGGCTTCTAAAGGCAAAATTGTGGTATCATAAACTTAAAAATACTTGTTTTAAAGCCTTAACTAATTTTAAAGCCCGGTAAAGTAAGACGAGAAGCATGGGGCGACCCCGGCGTGCATCCATAACTCTCACACCAAAGTCGCGAATTCGAATCTCACCCCCGGACAAGTAACGAAAATATCCAAAAGGTATTTGAGTGACGACGACGGGAGTTGAACCAGCCCAGTGCTGGAAATATCGATAATCAAGGAATAAAAAAAATAAAAACTCGAATTAATCCACCGATGGTGGGAATGAACCTTTCTCACGCTTCACCACAGCTCGAAAAAGTAGTGTGAACTTCTGTTCAATATCATGCACATAAATGCAGCGTCACAAAACATACAAATTTATGTTATAGACCGTGTACAGTTCTGTGACATTCCATGCAATGTCGATAAAGTTGAATGCAAAAAATCGTATTTGTTAGAAAATTGTCATGCAAGTTGCAGCTATACTGAAATGAAGTACAACTTACATTTACATCAAAATGAAAATTCAGCTTTTGTTTCTGTGCAGGATTACGAACCTTAAAATGGAAAAAAATTGTACTGAATACTTATTTTATCAGTAATTAAAGGAAATTCTAGAAATTCTGATATTCCATATATTCAGTTTATGAAATGAACTACTACCCAGTCAACACTAAACCGCATATGATAGCGCATATGAGTACAGGGTGCGGCAGAAAATAATGCGAAAATGTTCAAACTTGAATATTGGGTTAATTCGTGTAGCTAGTGACTAATTTCTGTCAAAAGTGTATTTGTTTATGTATACTTTCAAGTGCTGCATCCAAACATTCTATTTGTTTTATTGCAAATTCGTCAAAATGTTCGCGAAAGAAGTGAATACCAGTTTGTTGCTCGCCCAGAAGAAGCCGAAAGAGATTGCCAAGGTGGTAGGGTGCCATTTGGCAACAGTTTACCGCAAATAAAAGTCCCTGCAGGATGGTCCTAAGCAACGGAAGCAGGGAAGCGGACGTCCGCGCTTTGTACGCACGCCGAACGTGATCAAATCGGTCCGTGCAAAAATTGCTCGCAACCCGGTGTGTTCCATAAGAAAGCGTGTAAAGGAAGCCAATATTTCGGAGAAATCCATCCATCATCAAGGAACTCCGAGTGACTCGTTCCAAGAGATTGCTTTCCTTGTTGAAGAAGGAAAAAATGATAATCCTGTTCTCCGATGAAAAGCTTTTCAGCATCGATGCTGTGGCCAACAGCCGCACGGACCGGTTCATTTCACCACAGAAAATGGAGAACGTTCCGGAAAAAGTGAAATTCAAATTTCAAACCAAACATCTGGCTGGTGTTATGATGTTTGGCTTGGTGGCGTCCAACGGTTTGAAAATGCCGCCTGTTTTCATTGATGCTGGAGTTAAAATCAATACCGAAGTGTATATCGGTATTTTAAAGAACCAAGTGCTTCCCTGGGTGAAGGCCAACTTCTGCGAGGACCAAAACGTTGGCCTACAGCAGGATGGAGCGCCGTGTCACATGTCCAATCGAACCCAACATTGTTTGAACGATAACATGAAGTTTTGGCCGAAGGATTTGTGGCCCCCTAGCAGTCCAGATCTTAGTCCGTTGGATTATTCGATTTGGGCATATGTTGAAGCACGAGCCTGCAAAACATCACACCCTAGTGTCAAAACCCTGAAGTCAACCATAACACGCACATGGCAGTCAATGTCGGAGGACTACGTCCGAAAGGCATGCTCTGGCTTCCGGCGTCGGCTCAAGGATGTTATTAATAAAAATTGAGGACACATTGAATAAATTTGTTTAAAAGGACTTTATGAAGATAACTGCACTTGAAAAT
Source organism: Aedes koreicus (assembly GCA_024533555.2). Lineage (NCBI taxonomy): Eukaryota > Metazoa > Arthropoda > Insecta > Diptera > Culicidae > Aedes > Aedes koreicus. Next base: position 204,032 of record JAHHFK020003949.1, on the reverse strand, counting down.
TATTGCTTGAATTAGTTGAAAATGGGATTTGAAAGAAATAGAACAAATTTTCGCATAATTTTCTGCCGCACCCTGTACAACGTGGAGGCGAAATACGTTCATTCGTTCATTTAACTCCATGTTGAATGTACGCACATTGCCTTCACGTTATACTCATATCCGTTATTAGATGCGATCTTGTGTTTACTGGGTAGACAATTATATACCATCCAATTGATTTGCTGAATTAGTTTGAATTTTCTGAAAATTTAAATGCATCAGCTTGACAGAAAATGCGCAGCTTATCGCTATTTTTTTTTTAATTTAGCAACATAAAACTTGGCATTCCTTCAAATCATATGTCAAATCGCTGCAACTGACGTAATGAGTGTGTTGCAATATTGATCAAAAAACTGAAACACTTTGTCTGTTAAGTGAACTTGTTTTGTGTTTAGGTATCTTAAAAAGTATAAAATTCCTACCTTCATCGGTAGGTTATCAATTGTTGTTGTGTCGTGTAGTGTGTAGGGGAGGAGGGTTCTAAAAACTATTATATGGGTTCCTACCGTGTGGTAGTTCGTCGTTTTTGTTATCTTAAAATCTAAAAAATCCTACTTGATCGGTAGGTTAGTCAGTTGTTGTTGTGTCGTGTGTTTTGTAGGTAGAAAGGTTTTGAAGAAACAGCTATGAATATCAATTTAGTAAGGTAGATTGTTGTTGTTGTGTTGTGTGGTGTGTTGTGTGGTGTGTTGTTTTTGGGTTGAAGGTATTTATTTAGTGATAGTTTAAAAAAGTGTTTCAGTTTTTTTTAGAAAAGAAATCAAGTGAAGTGTTAATTTTAAATTTTCCTAGTTTTTAGATTATTGCTCTTACAATTTTTAAAATTGTTGTTTCTCAAAAAAAATAATTGAAAAAAATAGCAAAACGATACAATATAATCTTTATTGGCGCACATGTAGGAAATTCAGTAGCTATTTTTAATAGCCGCACTAACTTTAACAATCCATACATGTTAAAATATTCAAGCTTTTCAATAATTTCTGTAAATCGATAACATGGAAAATCCTTTTGGGTACACTTCCAATCATGTTCTTTAAAATGTCCATTTCAATCTCCCATGCTTCCAAAACTGCCACTTTCAGCTCAGTTACACTATTGTACTGCTTTTCATCGGGCAATGATGTTTTCCACTGAGTTCAGATCCGGTCTACGGGCCACCACAATAGCATAACAATATATATATATATATTTTTTTTCAAGCCGGCGTCGATGGTGTAGTGGTAAGCGTGACTGCTACTTGGCACCCCAGTAGGGTCTGGGTTCAATCCCAGTCGACGTCGGTGGTTTTTCTGAGGCGAAAAAATCTGGTCACGTCTTCCTTCGGAAGGGAAGTAAAGCCGTTGGTCCCGGTTCATATTCATGAGTCGTTAGGTAGGGTCCAGGTGGTGGAGTCGTCTTCCTGGCGTCGGTGATTGTCACCATGTGAGGAAATAGGCCGACGTAAAATAAAGATTAAAAAAAATAAACAATATTTTTTTGTATGTTGAACCAGGATTTGGTAGCCAAACTTGTGTGAATGCTACCCGAGCAGGAGACAACAACATATGTATCCCTAATTTTGATCTTGATAACTGGCCTGGGTATTAAGGAGCTCAGATTAAGAGTTAAAATACCTAAGAATTGCAAGCAAAATATCTCTCGAACAACAAAACTGGTTATTTTGGATACCTGGGAATACCTGAGAAGTACATCCTCAGGTATTTTACCTCTTAATCTGAACTTCTAAACACCAATGCCAGTTTTCAAGTTATTCGCTCCTGCTCGGGTACCCGTGCAGGAACGAATAACTTCCCGAGCAGAAGCGAATAACTTGATAAATGGCCTTGGTATTTATGAGCTCAGATTAAGAGGTAAAATACCTGAGGATAATACCATCAAATTGTTCCCACAATGTCATGCGAATACCGAATTGAGGTTAGATAATACCAAAATTATACCTCTTAGGTGACCAGATACTTACCCAGGTATCCGGAATATCAAGTTTAGTTATTCTAGAGACATTTTGCTTGCAATTCTTAGGTATTTTGCTTAGGTATTTTACCTCTTAATCTGAGCTCTTTAACACCAAGGCCAGTAATCAAGATCAAAATTAGGTATTCATATGCTTTTGTGTTCTGCTCGGGTTGCTAACTGATTAGCTGGCCTTGGTATTTAGGAGCTCTGTATAAGAGGCACAGATAGAAAGAAACATTTAATTTTCTGCGTTATCTAATGCACATAAAGGGAATTCTAGATTTGGCATAAATTAATAGGATATTACATGTAAACTTAAGCCAGAAACGCCTGAATGAAGTCTGTATGAAAGATTGCAAACATTGTTGTACCATGGCGCATGAAAGATTGCAAACAGTTTTGTTGTTTTTGCCTCCTTTCGCTTGGAATTAAACGCTGGGAAATTTTTCGCGCTCCTTCCCGAGCAGGAGACAACAACATATGAATCCCTAATTTCGATCTTTGTATTAAAGAGCTCAAATTAAGAGGTAAAATACCTAAACAAAAAACCTAAGCAAGCAAAATATCTCACGAATAACAAAATTGTTATTTCGGATACCTGGGAATACCTAAGAGGTACTATTTTGGTATTGTCTTACCTCAATTTGGTATTCTCATAACATTGTGGGAACAATTTTATGGTATTATCCTCTAGTATTTTACCTTTTAATCTGGGCTCTTAAATACCAAGGCCAGTTATCATGTTATTCGTTCCAGCTCGGGTATCATAGAAATGTTCCCACACTGTTATGCGAATAACAAATTGAGGTAAGACAATACCAAAATAGTACCTCTCAGGTACTACCCAGTATCCCAAATAACAAGTTTTGCTATTCGAGAGATATTTTGCTTGCAATTCTTAGGTATTTTGCTTAGGTACACAGAAAAAAATGAATTTTAACAGACGCGTAAAATTTCTCCTCGTTTGATTTCAAGCCAAAGTAAGCGTAAACAACGTTATTGTTTGCAATCTTTCATACAGTATACAACATTTTTAGCAATCTTCTATACAACACACCTGATTCCAGCGATATCTGGCTTGAAGTTACATAAAATATCCCATAAATTTATGCCAAATCTAGTATTCCAGAAAATTAAATTATTTTTTTTGGCCTCAAGGTAAGAGTTGGTTCGCATACAATTCATAACCGGGTGCGTTGCGTGGTGTCCAGCCCGGACTAGATCAACGTGTCATCAAGATCCAGATGGAGTATTTTGCTGCACAAAGGGTAGTAGATGTCCACAGGATTTGCAATCGTAACGGCGATGCTAGGGTTAACACCTCCTCCGTGGTGTTGACCAACGAGGGCCCAGACATCCCTGAGAAGGTTACCCTTGCAGTGTTACAACTGCTATGGGTTTGGGCGTGGCAAATCCGGGTGTAAATCAGTTTTCAGGGTCGGGTCGGGCGAGCTTAGCTCCAATTGTCAAAACCCTTTTGCTCCATCACCAGCCGATGAACCGTAAATGTCCGTGTTTCGTGAAGAAAGCTACTATCCTTAACTTGAGGATTAACCTGGGTATCTTCTTTCAAGATGCCAAGGAAGTATTTAACAGGGCAAGCAATGTTCCTAAGACTTATGCCCAATTGACTATTTCTGCACCTGTCCTAAATCAGCAGGCTGTTTCATCCTCTCCTCGGGGGAAGCAACAAAAGCCTAACAAGTCGGATCGGATGAAGCCGGTAGGCCGAGGGTGGCAAGCATTAGCAGCAAGGGGGTCACCCACACTAAGAGTGTAGGCGTGGGCAACGGTTTTCTAAATAGCGCTCAAAACCTCGCAGGTGGTGTGACTGTCGGCGTGGGTAAGGCTGTTGTGCCATCCAGGGCAGTTGGCACTGATCCTATGTCAGACGTCGAGAAACTGGATCCCAATGAGGAAAAGCAGCTCCTCAGGGATCAGGGGAAAAGTCTGACCAAGGAGATTTCCAGCTCAAAAGATAAATATCGAGCCCTCAAACAGAAGAAATATCGCACAGAAAGAGACTGTCCTACCCTTGTGGGGGAACTTGATAGAGTCAGCAAGGTCACCCCATCCACTGAGAATGATGGTAGAGCTCCTCTTATCCGTCGTAAGAGGAAGCAAATTGCTGACAAAATTGACACCACCAAGAGAATGAAATGCCGGAGAAAGACAGATCCGTCAGGCTCTGCTCCCGAAGCCTTTGTGATGGATCGCCAAAGCGATGCTGTAACCGTCATTTACTAACATTATGTCTGCCACCAAGCAACAGACTCATGCAATCTTGTACTGCACAATGGAACGCGCACGGGTTGAGGTCAAATTTATCTCTTTGCTAGTGAGCTAAACCCTTCATGGCCCTTCAAGAAACGATGATCAAGGTAGCTGACTTACTTCCGACTACCCCGGGGGTAAGTACAAGTGGCATATTTAGCCACATAATAATTCCTCTCACGCCAAAATCACGAGCTTGTATCTCGCCCCGAACAAGTAACGAAAATACCCAGAGAGGTGTTTGACTAACTACGACGAGAGATAAATCAGCCGGAGGCTGCAAATCTAGGTGATCAAGAAAAAAAAATTCCTGCATAGCATACGAGCTTATACATTGCTCCAAGGTGTAGGGTAAGCAAAGAACTGAGTGTCATCGGCAAATTAGAGGACCTTGTCACACGATCGCATACAGTCTGTTAAGTAAGAGCGTATTCGAGTTAATTCGTGCAAAAATATATTTCATAAAATTTTACAAATTCATTGATACTGTTAGGGCAGCCTCGCATCTCCGATCGGTTGTGTGCCGATCGTGCTTTTAGAACACATCCTAGGTGTAGAATGTTAGGTTTGGTGGATCAGTTGGCTCTATCAGGCAGTCTCGTTTCGATAGGCATCGAATACAGTTTGAAATAAAAACTTATTCCGATTAAATTACTTATTCCGATTTTATTACTTTCGGAAACACTCCAGAAGTTCTTCGAAAGAAGAGTACCTAACTTTTTTGTCGTGGTTCCCCTTTGCCTACCGTTGCTGTGCTGATTCATCAAGTGTGCTGGTTGCTGTTGTTTGCAGTTGCTGTTGGCCATCGTTATTTTGGATCCATGCTGCCGTTCGACGTTTGTCAGGTTTCGCTACAGATAAATTGTACTTCATCCGAAGAAAGATGCAGTGATATTAAACATTGTCTGGCGTCTGCTAGGTATGCTTGACCAAGTTGAAGGCGTTTTCATCTGGCAAGGATCTCCAAATGCGACAAATTTCTCGTGTTAAGTGCTTCAAAGTAAACACTTTTCTTCCACGAACAGCTTGATATATTCTCACACATTCTCAAACGGATTGTCATCGGTCGACTGCGACGGCCAATCAAGTGTAACGATACCAGACTACTCTTTTCATGTGGTGCAAGGCTTGCTGCGATGTTTGGAATCGTTGTCGTCCTGCTAGATCTAGTCCCCGCTTTACTTGGAAAATCAACATTAGGCATTTGATAACAAGGATTTCTTATATATTTCGAGCTTTTTCTGAGCATTCAGGTTATAGGTAGGGGAGGATGGTACAAGTGAATGGAAGCTGAAATTTAAGAAGAAGCTATTGGATATGGTGCAGTACTATGTGTTTGTTGTAGATCAAATGTGATTTAAATTCAAAACGATGATTTTTCATGATTTTTTAAACCTTTTCCAATTTGCTGCCGAGACGAGCCCGGGGTAAAATGCTTGTTACATAGCTCAATATGCACCCCAAAATTGGGATAAGACGCACCACAACACTGGAATATGATGCACCACAATATTAGGATAGCATGCACCGCTAGTAAAAGGTAAAAACGCGACTATAATAAGTTACTCAGACTTGTAAAGTGAGGAGGTTGCAACATCTCGCTACATCTTTTTAGCTCAAGCAGCCAATGGGTATGGAATAAAGATTGCAAAACGTTGCGATATGTTGCCAACTCCTTATTATATACCCGCTTAGAAAAAAGTACCCAACGGAGCATTTAAGTGTGGGAAGCCAACGTTGTGTATAATTATGTTTAACGCCACGATGCGTTCTGCCCCAGTTTTAGTCTTGCATAGTTTTGTCTAAATATTCTGAAAATACGTGGAATTATAGTGAAGTTTTGATACTATCTTGAAGTGTTGTTGTCAGCGATATATGGGAAGTGAATTTATTACAAACCATGGATGTTAACGCATGGTAAAAGCATATTTTAAGAACACTATTATTTACATGTGAGGTACAGTCATGAAAATTTATTCAATTTTTATCATAGTATGGTGTATTTAGTACCTTATTGTACAACAAAATTATGTGTTAGGCTGTTTTATGAAAAAAATGATAAAGTATCATTCCATCAAAGCTATAGTTTTGAAGATTTGAGCACATTTATTGAGTGGGTCATTCTACGACACCAGTGCATTTTGTACTGTTCCTGCCTAAACAGATACAATGTTCCGAAACTAAGATTTGCAAAGCAGTCCCAAAATGCACTTTTACTGATGGTTTAATGGTCCGCCGCACCAACCTATTGGTGGAGGTTGACAAAGCTCGAGGAACGATAACATATCCTTATACAGAAGCTTCGTCCGTAAAAATAACATAGCTCTATTCACGGTCGATATTGTCCTTCACCCAAGCGAGTCGATTTGACCCTTGATTTTCACCTAACAAAGCTAGGGTTCCGCGGAAACAAGCTCATGGTCTGTTTTCCGACTTTATGTTCTACTTTTTCTATTGAGCCACGTTCCGGTAAGTCATCGACAGGATTTGTCTCCTTATATCGCCGCACCCACTTACTGACGAAAAGTTTCGATTTTCTTATGTATTTAGCAGCCGCTGCATAAGACATTTTTGGAGCTTTCGAATGGGTACAGACGAACACAGCATCGTAACGTGGGAGAAGAGCGAATAAAATAGAAATAGAGGGAATGGGGAGCACACTACTGCGCTCAGGTGATTGCCGTCCTTATGCCGTCTCGAATGAACTAAAACGTCTACAGCAGACGTACAGTTTAAAGAGACGTTAATAAAATGAATCACAGCATCGTAACGCGACGCCTACGCGGTATTCATTGCGCTAAACGTGCTTCTTTTTGGCAAAACGTCAATGGCAACAAAAAGGTTCCTTCTCGACTCACGAAAAACCTAGGGCGATACCTTTTACCGACAACTATTTTATTATGCCGCATACACTCTTACTTAACAGCCTGGAAGGATGACATTCGAGGCAAGCGGCTCTCTCAGCTACTGGACAAGTTGGGTTGTTCATGATGACAAACCAATGCGGATCGAAATCTTCGCGATCAACCATGTCCATCACCTCCTGGGTCGTAGCTTGTCAGTTTAACTTCGTCTCAAATGAACTTAAATCGGCAACAGCAGACGAACAGTTTAGAGAAATGTTAATACAAAGAAGCAGAAGCAGCACGGCAAATTAGATACGGTTGAACGTCCGAAAGAAGTGAAACCATGTTGATCGTCACTTTTATACAGCTTGAACAATTGACGATTCAACTTAAGAACGGATTGACTTATTTGCAAGATTCTTCTTTACGGGGATTATTTAATCTAATCTAATCTAAACTAAACTCAGCCAGCCAGCATATTAAAGACAATATACATGCTTGTCACCGCCAGTCTCAAGTAACACTTTTCTGTGGTTCTGTGCTTCATTTCGAACAGTCAGATAAATACCGTATTCAAAATTACGTAAAATTACATTCAGTTGAGAAAACCAGTTATTTCGGTTATTTATCTATATAAATAAAAATGGATTTCTGTCTGTCTGTCTGTCTGTCTGAACCTAATAGGCTCGGAGAGTACTGAAGCGATCGGCGTGAAAATTTGTATGCAGGGATTTTTGAGGCCGGGGAAGGCTTTTATGATGGTTTGAGATCCCTCCCATCTCTAGAAAATGGGGCTCCCATACAAATGAAGCACACATTTCTGCATAACTCGAGAACTGATCAAGCAAAGGAACCCAAATTTAGCATGCGGAAGTTTTTGGAGGCAAAAAATGTGTTTATGGTAGTTTGAGACCCCTCCCCTCTCTAGAAAGGGATGCTCCAAAACAAATGAAACAGAAGTTTCTGCATATCTCAAGAACTAATCAAGCAAATGGGACCAAATTTGGCATGTGGGGTTTTCTGGAGGCGAAAACTGTTTCTATGGTGGTTCGAGACCCCTCCCCTTTCTAGAATGGGAGGCTCTCATACAAATGAAACTGAAATTTCTTCATAACTCTAGATCTAATAAAGCAAATGGAACCAAATTTTTCATGTGGGGATTTTAAAGGCAATAAATGTTTCTACGGTAGTTCAAGACCCCTCCTCTCTCTCTCTCTGGTAGGGGGGCGGGGCTCCCATACAAATGAAACACAAGTTTCTGCATAACTCGAGAACTAATCAAGTGTATAGAACCAAATTTGACAGGTAGAGGTTTTTTGTATGCGAGCTGAGGGAAAGAGGGAAAGGGGTCCCGAACCACCGTAGAAACATATTTTGCCTTCAAAAACCTTTACATGCCAAATTTGGTTCCATTTGCTTGATTAGTTCTTGAGTTATGCAGAAATTTCTGTTTCATTTGTACGAGAGCTTCCCTTATAGAAAGTGGAGGGTCTGGAATCACCATAGAAACATTTTTGCCTCCTCAAACTTCCACATGCTAAATTTGGTTTTCATTGCTTGATTAGTTCTCGAGTTATGCAGAAATTTGTGTTTCATTTGTATGGGAGCATCCCTTTCTAGAGAGGGGAGGGGCTCAAACTACCATTGAAACTTTTTGCCTTCAAAAACTCACACATGCTAAATTTGGTCTCTTTCTTTACTTGATTAGTTGTTGAGTTATGTAGAAATAAGTGTTTCATTTGTATGGGAGCCCCCCTTTCCAGATAAGGGAGGGGTCTCAAACCATCATAAGAACCTTCCCCGGCCTCAAAAACTTCTCCATACAAATCCGGTTCAGTAGTTTTCGAGTCTATGAGGTTCAGACAGACAGACAGAAAATCCATTTTTATATATATAGATTGGATAAACGTTTTCAGTGTTTTACTCCCATCCCGTTCCATTCGTCATGGAATTCACTGGGTTTAGGTATATGTATAAAAATATGAAAAAATTTTATGAAATAGCTGGAAAATTGTAAAAATAATGAAAGATGATGTAATATGGGACCACGTGTGTCGCATTCAAGCTAAACTAGAGTGCTGTGACCGACCAGCGCTCTGCATTTGGCAAGTTCAATTGAGGTAAAGGCGGGACAGCGTTTGCCAGGGCATCTAGTTTTTTGGTTTATATTTCTCGACTTTTAAATAGGGTGCCCAGATTGCTTAATTTCGTTGACTATTTTACAATAGTTAAAAGTGATTTTTTTTTAAACTTTTTACAATCAGCGGTGCGAAAATAGTGACTTTAGTGTCCATTTTCCGAAAAATAGTGACTTTAGTGACTTTTCGATGCAAATAGTGGCATTTTAGTGACTAGACTCAAAATAGTGACCAAGTCACTAAAAGGTGACCTGCTACCAGCCCTGATCATACCATCAATTGGTTTCTTTCGGTGTTAGTGATTATTGAGTAGTTCTCGCTGGAACCAGGCCGCCATTGGCACATATCTTTTGATTTCAAATTTTTCATCGCTATTAGTTAGAATATATTGAAACAAGATAAAAAACGCTTTGGTTGAGCCAAATTGATGGACCCCTCTTTTTCTAAGGGACTAAACATGTTGTAAAAAAGTCGATTTTTGGATAATTTCAAGGTAAGTAAACAAGTTATATCAAAAAATTTTACATTGAAACATCTTCAAAACTCGTTGCTGTTGTATAGAGGATAAATAAAGCTTTCAATTGATGTTAAAAAAAATGTTGCGGCCATATTGGATTTGGCCGCCATCTTGAATTTTATCAATAATATCGATTTTTCACTATGAGCGCACCGCTCAATCCAAATTCTGACCATCTGAAAGCTGAGAAAAAAATACATAAGATGCAGTCAAAAAACTAGGTATGCATTGACATTTACCCGATAAAAAAATATTTTTTCTAAAAAGAGTTTGACGTTTTTTTGCGTGTATTGCGCAATATCAATATGTATCATATTTCTATACGCAAAAAAGCATAATTTTGCAATCACTGTTTTTTTTTGTGTTCTGTAGAGTAAATAACAATCATTTTAAGTAAAAAAAATTTTGCCATCTTCGTTTAAGACGCCATTTTGATTATTAGCAGTTTAGCGTGTTTTTCCTTTTTTTTTATTTTTCAAATTCCGATATGAGTTAGAATAGTATTAAATACAATATAATTTAGTTGTTTCAAATGAAAATAAATATAATGAAATCGTTTTTAGATTCCTAAAGTTCATATTCATGTTTTAAATCTAAGGTTGTGGAATTTTATCTCAGAGCTCTTCGAATATTTTTTAGATATGATTATGTATTCGTTTTGTGGCAAAAAATAATGGTAGTTTTGAGTCCCTTTGATGGTTTGAACATTCTATATTCGAATTTGCAGTTTAGCCAACGATGTATCGTAATCGAGCTGTCCCACGTAACTGAAAGACATTGTTTGGCCTTGTTGCTCTACAGCCCATGCATAGAATGAGGAAGCATCTGTTATCAGCTTGTCTCTATTTGGCGTTAAGCTGTATTTGTGCGCAGCACGTTTAAGTGTTCCCGCCACTCCATCACATGGACATTTTCCGTGAGAACTGGCGTGAAAATTCCATTCTACATCCATTTGAAAATCTTTCCACATAAATGTGATGTTGGTGAAGTTATATTTGTTCTTGTACTGACTCCCAGCTCCATCTGTGAACACGTGGGTCTTTGTTATCTGCGTAAGATTGATCTTCATGAACTCAAACAGCTTAACAAAACAGCAGTGAACCAAAACATAGTTATGGTCAAGAACAGGTGAAATAATAATTAATGTTTTATGTAGAATCTCTCCTTCGATTCTATAATAAATCACGAATGGATGAATTGTAATCATCTGCCTTGCGAAATGGTGCGATTGTATCTCGTTCTGAATGGTTACTTTGTAGTTTTCTGAAAAGTCTGCGTAAACGATAGCTTCATTTGACTTCAGATTGGACTTCAGCTCAAATAGATAGTCTTTTTGTGCCTAAGAATATAAACATAAAATGAGTATTAATGGGTCATTTTTTTGTCAGTTGTGTACCTTTGTGATGAAGAAATGTGGCAAGAAGCCGTTGAGCAGATTGCTGAAGTTATCTACAAACCCTTCAGGTGCGCTTGTCGTGTTATCAACAAGTTGATAGTAATTTTCTATCGGAATCCAATTTTTAAACTTGATGATTTCTAGAGGAAATTTTTCAATTTCATCCAGTAATTTTCTACTAAAATCACTCAAGTCAGGACATTCTGTGCATTCCAAAAAGTAGCATTGAGGAGAAGGGTTTTTACATACTAAATATTCCTGAATCAGCTCGCTCAAGCAGCTGTCTCGTATTATCGGTAAGGCTTTCACCGCACGCAATGACAATTCAATATTTTCATGCCTCATGCATACGCACACTGTATGCGTACCGGAGCTTCCGGTAAGTATGCATTCCGAAGGTCGCAGCTTAGCGAACGTAGAAAATCCGATTTTCAAATTTGGGAAAAGTTCTTTAAAGTTTGCAAAAATTTCGTTTAGTGACCCAAGAAGCAAACGTTTTTGCCTACTTTCTCGACCGGCGGGTGTCTTTACACTGATTTCATCCCGAATACCTGGCATTAACGTACTACAGTCCAAATAGTACTGTTTTGCCTCTTCCTGAGCGACCTTTTCCAATTCTGTTACCGATGTACCCGCATCTGGAAGTTTAAGAATTCCCTTCGAAGCACGAACTTGTTGAGCCTTTTCGACGAACCATTTACCTGCAGAATTGTGGAAGATTAGCTTCCGCATGTTGATGACATTTACCATACTTACTGCATCCTGTTTCATCCATCATTTTCTGCCTGCTCCACGAAGGAGTGAGCAATGTTAAAATTTTGAATTTGACCGGTTTTGAAGCGATCTTACAATTGTCAAGCATATCTTTGACAACTGGCACGTTAGTATCGTCATAGTACACTTCGCAATCAACCTTCAAAATTTGTTTTATTGCAATCACGGCTTGTTTGAGCATTTCGCAGCGGAAGGTTTCCCGTCGCAGCTCTCTTCTGTTGACATTCCGGATTCCAATTCGGGATAGAATTTCCGTCATGTTTTGGAAATCATGCTCACTAATGTTTCCAACCTCTTCAACGTAAACCTCATCTCCGTTTTCAACAACTTCCATCGGCTGAAAAGTACGGTTTGACTGCTGACGGGTCACTTGCAAGCGGCATGTCGTACATATTTTCTCATGAAGTTCCGGAACGGTCGTGGATCCAATAGATTCTAAAAAATTCACGATTTTTTGTGTTACACTTGTCAGTTTCGAAGATTTTCTCCAGCTTTTATGATCAGCTTTGGCAAACGGGTTGCAACAAAATTCCTTTTTAGGTACCCGTACAGTACGGTTCTTCGCCATTTTCAAGAACTTTGAACTAATCGGATGTACAAAACAAACAAACTTCCGCTATCGTAAACGAGTCTTCTTCTTCTATTTGGTTCGAAACATCAAATTGTCATGGTGAGCCAGTGAATGAAACTATATTCCCTGTTGCGCATTGACAGCCATGAATAGAATCATTTTTTCCTCGGAATTTTCATACTTATGCACCGAATTGATTGTTAAAATTAAATTGTTAAATTGTTAAAATGATTGTTCTTTACTCTACAGAACACAAAAAAAACAGTGATTGCAAAATTATGCTTTGTTGCGTATAGAAATATGATACATATTGATATTGCGCAATACAAGCAAAACAACGTCAAACTCTTTTTAGAAAAAATATTTTTTTATCGGGTAAATGTCAATGCATACCTAGTTTCTTGACTGCATCTTATGTATTTTTTTCTCAGCTTTCAGATGGTGTGCTCAGAATTCGGATTGAGCGGTGCGCTCATAGTGAAAAATCGATATTATTGATAAAATTCAAGATGGCGGCCAAATCCAATATGGCCGCCACATTTTTTTTAACATCAATTGAAAGCTTTATTTATCCTCTATACAACAGCAACGAGTTTTGAAGATGTTTCAATGTAAAATTTTGTGATATAACATGTTTACTTACCTTGAAATTATCCAAAAATCGACATTTTTACAACATGTTTAGTCCCTTAGAAAACGAGGGGTCCATCAATTTGGCTCAACCAAAGCGTTTTTTATCTTGTTTCAATATATTCTAACTAATAGCGATGAAAAATTTGAAATCAAAAGATATGTGCCAATGGCGGCCTGGTTCCAGCGAGAATTACTCATTAGTCTATTTTCCGTTTATTTAAAATGAAATTCTTTTTAGGTTCCCGTGATATTATTGATGTTTTAAAATCAGAAGAATCATAAAAATTAACTCTTTTACAACTGTAGGGACTTTTTTGGTTTTTGATTGTGGCCCTGAAAAAGCCCTTTTTTGGTTTTTGGTTTTTGTGGTTCTGAATTAAGGACGGTGTTGGATGTTAGAAAAGAATACTGCGATGTTGAGTGTCCAAATCAGAACGATAATATCTTACTGTTGCCGCAGCATCGGTGCCAGTAAAATAAAATATTCAATATTGACCCAATAATGTTCGTTGAATTGGAAAGTTCAACAAGCTCTTGATAAACATTGTATCTGTAAGATTATATCCTACGTCGAGCTGAAGACCCTTCTCCAGCCAGTAGTTGGTGACGAATTACCTTTGGCCACTTTAATTTTAGTCCGATAACAGTTGGCTCGCTCAGCGGCCGTCTTCGGTTGCTTCGAAGGAACTTTCGCCTGTTGAGCCATCTTGCGCTTGCAACATTTCAATGATTGAAAAAAAAACTCAATGACTATTTTCCAAATAGTCCAACATGAAACGAAATTTCACTAAATGAAGATAATATAGAAAGTTTCATTCTGTCAATATATTGATATTGGATATTGAAGTCCGTGAAAGGGAATTAGCATGAAAGTAACAGAAGAAATGCTTCTTATGCATAATTTATTTCTAGAATCATAATAATAGCTCTGAAAAGGCCTTTTGTGAGTTATATATCATTTTGCTCCTCGTGATTGCAAAAACCGGCTGACTAAGCATTCTCCAATGGTTGGGTCAACCGAACGCATAACAAGCCGCTTTCTAACAACAACCAACTAAACCATCGCCTGTTTGGCCAAAGGCTGCTCGCCAATGCGCCCTCCACAGTGCTTGCCACCGCCAGAAACTAACCTAATCTATTTAATCTACTATGTACAACTAGGAAGTACAATATGAGTACACATGGTCGGTCAGCCGTTGTCATTTTACTCCAGGACGTGACGTTTAGAACAATATCATGTTGAGCACGTTACGTGGTAATGGAAATTTCGATGAGCGCAAGAGAAACTTCAACTAAACAAACTGTTTAGTTGGGAAAATTAATTTGTTCGTCCTGAAAATGAACGGATTATAGTTGTTGAAGGGGGAAACATGGTTCGCGATTGAACTTAGGCTTTCTTCTTGGTCTTCTTGTGCAGCAGGACGGCCTGAAAAGGACAACATCTTGTGAAATTGTCACACCGGAGAGAAGTTTTATCAGCTCCTCGTCGTTGCGCATGGCCAGCTGCATGTGATGTGGGATGATTTAGATCTACTTGTTGTATTCCATCACCACATCGAAGTAGACGGGGGCACCGGCCCCAACACGCTCGGTGTAGTGCTCTTCCGGAGCAGACGGTGAATGCGACCGAGTGGGTACTGCAATCCGACTGCAAAGTTGTCACGGCTAGATATGTTGCTAGGCAGTAGAGTGTGCCGGACGACTTGACGGTGCGCCTCCGAACGCTGATACAACATCTTCTAGATTGCCCGTAAGACTGAAGCGAAATTCTAAGGTGTCCCCCTTAAATATCTTTTACTGATGCAAAGAAGACATTCCTTATTTAAATTTGAAGTCTGTGATAGGAGAATACTGTGCATTTAGTAAATTTACTCTGATCGGCATTATAAGACATCACCTTATATTTGCGTTATTTTAACTAGTTTAATGTTGAATGTCAATAGTTTTCATTATTGGAATCGACGCGTGAAAATATTTCCGATCGATTGGGGCAAACATTTAGAATTTTTTTGGAGAAACGACTGAGATATCAACGCTCTAAACCTGTCCGCATTTCGTGACGGTCGCAATAGATATTTTTTTAAGTTGTACCCCAGTATAGAAAACACAGACGTAGTCCTACTTCAAAATGGATACAATATGTTTGTATGCAATTATTTTGATATAAACCAATATTTTTAACTACCATTTACTTTTGTTAACAATGATTCCGAAGTTTATCAACATCGATTATATGATAAAAATCGCTGATTTTTTGTTTATTTTTCTCGCGAAATTTCATTTTCTGACACTAATCGACGGATATTGATTCCAAAATATTGGAATTAATCCTGTAACGAAAAATAATGATTTAACACCGAAAACGTTACAGGAATTATTAATTCTATGTTGGTTATATGCCCAGATGTGCGGTTCTCGGTCCCGCACGGTATGACGTTTTCCTTTTGCTCGTTACCGAGAACAGCTCTTATTCTGCTTATTGTTGAATACGGTGATTGTGGAAAATGCATGGGAACGAGCATAAGATACACTTTGCCACTGCACTCCGGCTTCGAACTGCTTGGTGACACTTAAAAAGCACCATAAACGGTGAATGTGCAGTTATTTTATTGGGAAAAAGGAACGCGTCGAGCAGGAGTGCATAGCGAACTCGAAGAACCAGAAAGAATGTCGAACACTGAATTGTCGATGTCGTTTTGTCGGAGAAAAATGCAAAACATGTGTGCTGGTGGTTGGTGGTGGTTTCCCGAAGCAGCAAGTCGATTGATGCTGGATCGAAGTACACGGATCGGAGACCTTCCAGCATCTACAAGTAAGCGTGCTTGTTGACCAAACCGGGCCGCCAATGCGGTACAATTTAAATGTTAATGGAGATTTTCACCTCAAGTCCGATCGGTGCGAGGTAGCGCGGGAAAAACCGACATGCACCTAAATCAAAACTGTGCACGGTGCAATTAATTTTGATCAGGCGTTGTTATGATCTAATAATGGTAACATTAAGAGAGTGTATCTGAAACTGTAGCTCCACGGGTGATCGAGCACGGATCGCCCGTCGGGGATTGATCCATGATAAATCGCCCTGGGGTTGCGCAAAAACTCCTTTCCAGCCTATTCTCTCTGCTCGCAATGAAACAGAACGGAACGGAAAATACGAGTTGATATGTGACGTGTTTATGGCGTACAAAGATATGTAATTATGTATGAGCTGTCATAAATTATTCGGTTCGTTCTAAAAGGTATGTTATTTGCAAGAACTTACCACTTAATAAGCTCTTGTGGGATTTATTCGAAGTACTTTGAGGTTGACATTTACTCTACAATCAAATAGCTGCTTTGATGATTAAGTTATCCTTTATTCGAAGAACATATATCAGTTTGCGAGATAAATCTAATCAACTCGCCAAGGCAATCATAAATCTTCAAATCACAGCATGGCAGTCAACTAGCAGCACACCACCCAACCGAAGAAGTGCCTTTTCGAGGAATGCCATACTGAATCACTTCTGCCACACTACCCAAACAGATAGGAGAGCCTCAGTTAGCAGTATCGATAACATTCTTATCTTATCGAATTCTTTTCCGATAAGGGAAACACCCGTTAATCCCAATCCACCACACATTTCCACCTGTTCGCTGTGCAATCCGCTAATTGGTTTGTCCCCGCAGCGCCATCGCACTCGCACGTCCTGCAATTTATCGTAATGCAACGGCAAACAGAATCGTGTGTCAGTGATTCCGGTATGTGTTTGTGTACTGTTTGTGCTGATTGTGGATTTCTAATTGATAGTGATCATTGGTGCCCTGTTATCAGACTGTTGCGTTCTGTCTTTTCGTTTTCCTGCTTGTTAGTCATTGAGGGACATCCGTTGAAAGTGGAACCACGAACTGAGGCCAGCAATGGCTCCGCCAATCTGTGACATTTCATTCGATGAAAATTCGCACGGGGTGTTCTTCGCCGGACAAACTCTCTCCGGTCAGGTGGAGATTATCGTGCCGAAAGCGAAGAAAATTAAGAGTGTATTTTTGAAGATAACCGGCCAGAGTAGCGTGCGATGGGCGGAGAGCAATAATACGGGGTCCAGTGTGAATTATACTGGCCGAGAAGAATATGTCAGTCACATTGAGAAGTATTTGGAGAGTCAAGATGGAGAGAAAGTGGAACTCAAGGAGGGAACGCACAAGTACAAATTCTCGCACAAACTGCCACCCGATTGTCCCACGTCGTTTGAAGGCGATTTCGGATACGTACGGTACACAGTTCGAATAGTGTTCGAACGGCCGTGGAAGTACGATCTAACTTATAAGATAGCATTTACGGTGGTAAACCAGTTGGATTTGAATAAGATTTCGCCACCTTTGAACGTTGCCACTGTGCAGGAGAACATGAAGCAATTTAGCTGTGGACCGTGTAGATCAGCCCCTATGATTATGACAGTGTGCACTCCAATGACTGGCTATGTGCCGGGACAATTGATCACAGTTACCGTTGATATCATGAACAAGAGTAAGAAGGATATAACAGAGGTCAAGATAAAGCTCCGACGGCAGGTCAAATACGTTGGCCAATTACCGAGTCAAAGAAGTAAATGTGTGCAATCCACTCTAGTCAAATACCAATGCAGCGGCGTAGATCGCAACAGATCGGTAGGATATGAACGCCGTCTTCTGATTCCACCCGAACCTCCTTCCAGAGTAACCGGCATAATACAGATTGAATATTTCGTCGAAGTCACAGCTAAAGTTCCGGGTGTGTATGTGAGCCCCCGGGTTAAAATTCCTATCATGATCGGTACTGTCCCACTGACCAATCTTGACAAATCTCAAACACGATCGTCGGTTGTCGACGGAGTAGCGGGATCCGGGTCAACGAATAACCTCTCGACCCAGTTCCTATCGAGCAGCATCCAATCGTTGAAAAGTAAGCACATCTTTTTTTCTATTATTCAGCCTACAGTGGGATAGTAAATTCTACCTTTGCCTTTGCACAGTGCCTCACAGTTTCGAAGAATCGTCTAGCAGGACAGCGATCAACATCCAGGAGGACGACGAGCATCAAACGCTGGGAGCAAAACCTTTCACCCCGCGCTATCCCGTTTACAAGTTCGAAATCAGCAGCGAACCGGCTAAAAACCGAACCAGTTGAGAGGAAGAAAGGGCCGAGTCTAATGGAATTGTGACGTTTTCGACACACTTATCGCATGGGGAAAAAAATAGTAGTTCACTGAATGCCATGTGTTATTGACGCTTATCAATGTGTGACTGCTTCGTTTGGCAATGACTTTCTGTAGAGTGCTTTTATTTCGTAATTTACTGCCAATTTGAGGTGTGTCGAGAGTAGAAGTTTCACCGTTCAGTTGAAACTTGAGTGCGTGTTTTTTGTGAGTGAATCACTTTCAACTTCGTCACTGGGTTGCGTATGAACGGTTCAAGGTGCAAACAGCCGTCATTATTTCTCACGAATCTACAAGTTGTATTTTCGTTCAACATCAAAATATTGCACATGGAAATATGTTCACTGTTTTCACCATCCGGAATACAGTGTACACACTTTGATTAACAGTAATTTGATTAGGAACAGACATACTGTTCAAATTCTGATGATTATGATAAGGATGATGATGATGATGATGCTCCTTTGATATCTGGTTGCACCTATAGTAGGGTTAAAATTTGATTTCGTGAATGGCAATAACATATTAGTTGTAATTTTTCGATAAAACTCTTGTCACAGAGAAACACAGCAAAAACATGACTTTAACATAAATTGGGACTGTGAGTCGGTGAAAAATAAAAAGACATGGATTTCTCTAGTTTATATCTTCTTTTTTTTTGAAAATCTAAAGAATTACCCAAAAAAATCACTTAAAGATTTTTGGTGGTCTTTGAGGTGATAAGAAGTATTCTGAAGGAATTCATATCATTAGGTTATTAGTTTAAAAAATGCGCAACTTGTGATACAAATTTAACGAAGTCAATTTTTTTTTCCAGTCTCAAATCTTGAACAAAAGCATTGGCTCACGTTTGGCCAGATAGTTTTATTGAATTCCAGCGAAACACAAACTACAACTTCTTTTAACCGGCATTAGATATTAGAAGCATAAATCTTGGATTAGTTCAACCACCAATTTGTTTCTCTTTTTCTTTCGAATGTTCAGAGCTTCTAACAGGATCGAATTAAGAATTTTATCAACTGGTTCCATGAAATCCAAATAAAGGCAGTGCTCTGTGGACTGATGCCAATATTGAAATCTTTGCTTCCCAGTGCTTAAAAGGTTTCAAATTAGATCATATAAGCCTTCAAAAATTTGAAAACATCTAGGTTAAATGTGACTACATCCATAGTATTAGGAATTTGTATGAAAATTAATAGTTAAAGTCACTAGTGCCTTATGGGCTTCGTGGTCAAGTGGTTAGCGGTGTCAAGCGATTGCCACAAAGTGAGAGTTCGATTCCCATTCCAGTCGGTAGAACTTTTCGCAAACCGAAAACGTCCATACTGGTCCATTGGGTGTTAGGATATGATGTCCGTTTTTATTTCGCTCTTTGTTAAATGTTCAATCTATACACTCTCGTGTTGAAGACGGTGTAAATATCTTAATAACCGGTGGTTATTGCTCCGATGTACCGCCAATCGTGGTATCGCTATTGCTTACAGCTAAACTTTAACAATGATATCAGTTTTTATTTATTTATTTGTTTATTTATTCGTCAACAGATAAAAATGTATATCCCAATGACAACTAGATAACACTAAGTTACATACAATAACTAACACATACATCTTCGGAATCAACGCTTAATAACATCACGGGATACATTAAAATTAAACACGTTATAGCAGCTGTTGAAAACGCGACACATGCTTAGCACAGGTTCTTGTTTGCCGTAGTTGGTCCTTGGGTGCCGGTTTATAAAGAAAGACTGTAAACAAGGGTTTCGTCGTCGAGTGTTGATGTTCAAGAGACCAAGTAAAGTGAAACAGTCGATGTTTCCCTGAAGGAGGTCGAAACACGCTTTGGCCACCATACGCCTCCCTTCCAACAATTCCAGGCTGATGAGCTTACACCGACTTTCATAACTTGGCAATCTGCGAGGGTCTTGCCAACGAAGATGTCGCAAAGCACAGCGTATAAACCTTCGCTGAACGGCTTCGATCCTCTGGACTGCATTTTGGTAGAAAGGGGACCAAACGACAGCACAGTACTCCAAAAAGGACGAACCAAAGAGCAGTATAGTGCATTCCGACAATAAACGTCTTTGAAGTTTTTGGCGAAACGGAAGATGAATCCTAACGGCGATGAGGCTTTAGAAACAATATAGGCAATGTGGTTCTCGAATGACAGTTGGGAGTCGAGCATTACTCCCAGATCCTTGACTGTTGTTTCACGTTTCAAGCGTGTTCCTCGAAGGATGTACTCGTGGAGATACATCGCACGTTTTCGGCCAAAAGAGATAGCCGAGCATTTGGATACATTTAAGGACATTCTGTTGATCTGGCACCAGTCATCGAACACTTGTAGTTCCTGCTGAAGAAAATCGGCGTCTTCTGGACAATTTATGACGTAATAGAGCTTTAGGTCGTCCGCGTAGGATAATTTCAGGCATCTGACCAAATTCACGTCGTTTATATATAACAAGAAAAGGAATGGGCCAAGGTGGCTGCCTTGCGAAACGCCGGATGTTACTGAAAAGCTGGACGAGGCATAATCTGAAATCTTCACAGACATAGTTCTACCAGTCAGGTATGAGCGGAGCCAGTTCAACAATTGATCGTGAACCCCCATTTTCTCGTATTTGGAAATTGCAATCTGATGATTCATTTTATCGAAGGCCGCAGAGAGATCTGTGTATATGGCGTCTACTTGATGACCGCGTTCCATTTCACGGTTGACGAACGATGTAAATACGGTGAGGTTGGTCGCCGTCGAGCGCTTGGGCATAAAACCGTGTTGTTCAGGAGAAATAGTATGTGAATAGTCATGGACCAGCCTGTGAAGAACAATTAGTTCGAATACCTTGGATACAGCACTTAGTGCAGCAATCCCACGATAGTTGGTGACGGATCGTTTGCATCTCTTTTTGTGTATTGGGAAAACAAACGACTCTTTCCAGCATTCAGGAAACACACCGGAAGTTAATGACAAATTAAAGAACATAGCCAGGGGCACAGCCAGTGTGTTAAGTCTACGCTTCAGGACAATTGAAGGAATACCATCAGGATCGCATCCAGTTGAGCTTTTCATCTGTTTCCCTGCTAAAATCACTATATCACTATGGATAGTGAGTGCAGATCCAATTACAGACAAACGGGGAACATTGCTGGTAGCCGCTTCGAGGCCTTCGGCATCCAGCATTTCGTCGCAGAAGACACTGCTGAACTGCGTACGGAACAAGTTGGCGATATCCGCGACAGAATCAGCTTCGTGAGTGCCGTCAGTCATGGTGGAAGGTAAACCGGTTTCCTTCCGTTGTTCATTCACGAACCGCCAAAAGCTCTTCGGTTTCAATTTGAGATGACTCTGCAATTGAGACTGATGAAAGTTGTACAAGCTGTTATTGAGGTGTTTGTAATCGTCATTGGCGCGTGCGTCAGTCAGCATGGGTGAAGTCATAATAAACGGGAAGCTGTACTTAGGATTAAACTCCAATGTCAGTAGCAGAGGGGAATGATTTCTGCAGCTTTTGACAAGCGGTGTCGGAGCTTGAAGAACGGAACATCTTTGACCCAATTCTTCGCTAATGAAACAAAGTACACTCAAAAAACATTTTTATTTTTTATTTATTTAGTTTAATGATTATTGTGTATGCCTGCATGACAAATACTTCTCATGCGTACCATCTTTATGATAAACCATGAACATACGTGAATCCATCCAGCAGCGTACCTTCAAGGATTTCAAACTTACCTGTCAAATTCCTTGTTTTTAGTTGCCCTGCTGAATAGACGGTCGATTTTGCGAAATTCTACATGAAACGCTATAAAAATTACACCAAAGTAATGAACCAATAGCGTGTTTGTTATCTACATTCACAATGCTTAGCAAGAAGTAGCCATTCAGAGGCGTTTCCTTAAACGTAGTATTGAAAACACAATTTTGACTATAAAGTAGCGTAGAATTTACTTAAGTAGTATGTTTTTCAGGTCATTTAGGACTGGAATTCTTTGAGAAACCCGAATCCGAGGTGAGATTTTATATATAATGTATTTAAAAAAGTTTTTATATAAGTAAGTATGGAAATTTTTGAGGTACGTTCAAATCAAACATCAGATTCGGAAGGTACGCTATTAGTACATTAATTTGGTGTAATTTTTATAGCGTTTCATGAAGAATTTAGCAAAATATTCAGCAGGACACCTGAAAACAAAAAACGTTCAAAATCCTTAAAGGTACGCTATGGTACGCTGTTGGTACAATACAAAAACCATGCTTTTTTGTGAAAAGTGTCCTGCTGGATGGATTGACATCATGAACATATAATACGTCCACCTTTTTCAAATTATACTTCTGCCTCTCTAATAAATCTTATACAGCTTGGCTTTGGCCTAGTTTATACTTTGGAGTTCATTGTAATTTGACAGAGTGCGTTCAAAAAGGCCAATGCCACCATCGTAAATTTCTCGTAATTCCATGTCTATCCATGTTAACTACCATTTCTATTGAGAAGGTGAACTTTATCTTAACATGCATTGTAGTGGTGTAAGGCTTGCTTCATTTAGAATTGGAACAAACTTTTGCTCATATTGTGGCGCTCCTGGAGGACGGATTTGGAAGTTCTTGTCGCCCACGTGTCGGAAATTTTGTCAGCTTCACGTATGTATTTTTGACATTCCGCAAATCGACTGTACTTTGTAAACAATCAACATGGAAGCCGAAAGAAGGTAAAAAATTGTGCACAGTTATTTGGAAAATTCATTGTGGTCTGCATCTAGGCTAGCTAAACAGCTGAAATACCGTATGGCGCGTTATCAAACGGTATAAGGAAACATTGACGACGATTCGGAAGCCTCAAGCCAATCGTCGGAGTGGAACTGTCGACCGGAAACTGCGTGTTAAGATTTTGAAGATGATTAAGAGGAATCCCAATCTGTCGGACCGTGATTTGGCCAGAAAATTCGGTGCTGCCCATAGTACCGTGAGGAGAACTCGACTCCGGGAAGGAATCAAGTCGTATCGAGCTAGCAAACAGCCAAATCGGACCATAAAACAGAATAGTGTGGCCAAAATCCGTGCTCGGAAGCTATACGACCAGGTGCTGACCAAGTTCGACGGGTGTCTTCTGATGGACGATGAAACCTATGTCAAGGCTGACTTCGGGCAAATCCCAGGTCAAATATTTTACTTGGCAACGGCTCGGGGGGATGTTCCAGCAAAATTTAAATTTGTTTTTGCCGAAAATTTGCACGAAAATTCATGTTTTGGCAGGGCATTTGCAGCTGTGGCAAAAAAACGAAAGTTTTCGTTACAAATAAGACAATGACGTCGGAACTATACCAAAAAGAGTGTCTCCAAAAACGAATTTTGCCGTTCATTCGATACCACGATCGTTCAAGAATGGTATGCAGAGAAAGGGGTCCAGGTTGTTCCGAAAAACCTTAACCCACCCAACTGCCCCCAGTTCCGCCCTATTGAGAAATACTGGGCAATCATGAAGAGGAGACTCAAGGCAAAGGGAAAGGTTGTTAAAGACATCAATCAGATGAAGACCTGGTGGAATAAGATAGCTAAAACGATGGACGAAGAAGGTGTGCGCTGGCTAATGAGCCGTGTTACAGGAAAAATTCGAGAATTCCTTCGAAACCGTGACGAATAATTTTATCCGTATTTTTTCTTAAAAGTATGAAGAAAACGCTACATTTGTATAAAAAAAGATCTTGAATTCAATAATAAATAACTGAAATACAGGCAATTGTTTTTGTTCCAATTCTATCTGAAGTAAGCTTTACTTAAACGGGATTCAATTCTTGAGAAATCCGCTAAATTAGTTGTTTATGTTTGCGGCATTGGCTCTTGTGAAAAAAATCGCGAGAATTTTTCTCGTTCAGTGTGATGCAACTTACATACATTGCAATGGCTAGTTTCAAGGTATATTTGTCACTATTCCAGGCTCTTCATGAGATTTTTCCCAATATTTCACGTGATTTTTCGATGAGCTAAACAAGGCGCAGCTTTAAAAAAAAGTAAATATGCAGTTTACATTCAAATTTTTTTTCAGTATAGTATCCATGTATCGATTCAATGAAATTTACGTTATGCTTTATAGTATAGAGTATGTATAGTAGAGAGTATATTTGATTCCGTATGAAATGTTTTAAGCAGTGATATGAAATTGATTTAACCATGTTTATAAATGTCATATGAAATACGTTTAAATATTATACGAAGATAGCAACGGCAATTTACTTTTCGAGAAAACAAGTGCATATTCTTATGCAGAACTGTCAAAGCTTAATAGCTTCTCACTTCTACTGCAATTGCTTAAGACTACAAATGCATGTCCATGTTAAATTTTGGGCACCAAAAAAATAGCAGCAAAACAAATTTACACATAATTCAACATAACCGATTGCTTATCTCACAATAGTACAGTTATATCTACATAAGAAACAGTTGATTAAGATGTTAATCCTTCAGGGGACATTTGAAATTGTTTGCTCAAACGGCCTTATACGGCTGGATTTCGTCTTATTTGCCCCCTCACACATTTGATCTTTTTCTTCGTTCTGGCAGTTCGTCTGGCACCTCCATTGTATTGAATATGGACATTTCAAGTTTCCTTGAACCGTTTCAAGATACGAAAAAAAAAACGCCTATTCACTCCGAACTGCTTCAGGCCATTGAATATCTCACACGGTCTAAGCTTTTGCAAATGTAATTTTAAAACTTGCTCACGTTTGGCTTCCATGGTAACTGATAAATATCAACAAATGGAATCGCTTATCTATCTTCAGCGATAAGCTGTCAAAAGAATACATTCAAAACGGGTGTAATCAATTCCGCTGTTAAAATTACCCAGCTGAAATAAACCAAGACTGAAAAAAGGTGACACCTATTGTTAGACACACTGTATATACATACTCTAATTGTTATTTTGGTATTCTCCGTGCGTGGAGTAACGATTATGAAGTAGAAGGAGATGTTTCGCTCATCACCATGAGGTGGCAGATGTATCTGTGCCTCAACCTACCCCGCAGTGGGATGTTTGGCAATGATAACGTCCTTGGTTCGAGTACTACTTTACCCATGCCCTTTCGCTCAATTTTCAATACTTCTATTCTATTTCCAACCTACCGTACACTTACGGAACTTTCAACACTTTCTCTTCATATCTTTCATTCTAGCAAACATAACTGTCCACTCTTGGTGCCTCATGGTGATGAGCGAAACATCTCCTTCTACATCACACTGTATACAGTAAATTATGGTTGAAACTAATTCAAAAACTATCCCTAAAAAGTTTCAGATTTTTTAAAAATCGTTTAGTCGTCTTTTTCGACTTTTACAACTCTGAATTCAACATGTTTGAATTAATTGGTTGGATGCCGTCTTCGACAAAGTTGTTTAGGTGTTAGGCCATACAGGATGAGATGTAATCCCTGTTTGCTGTAGCGAACATACGTCTCATATCGTTCCTGAAGTCAACCGTCCTCAAGCATCATCATCGAACAAGTAACTGCCGACCAATCAGCGAGCGCGTTGTATTACCGATGGACAGAATGCCAAAATAGCGTCCCTGCAAAGCGGTGATGGTTGGCGCACCAATAACAGAAACTGTATTTTTCTTTTTGTTATAATTTTGTACATAAAGGTACATACAGTCCCAAAGGGCGTGGAATAATTGAATTGAAAGATAAATCAGTTAAGCATAAACATTGCGGACCGTCCATAAACCACGTTTTCTTTCTGGAAGGGACCAAATGGAGGGAGTTAGCTAGAACACATGTTACATGTAAATTTAAAAAAAAATATGAACAAAGAATCACGAAGGGGGGGGGGATCTGAAAATCGCAAATATGAGACATTGGGGTTTATGAACCATTGATGGGGATGCATGGTAGGCCAGTGATTTTGAATAATTGATTTCAGCATAATAGCCGGAAGTCGGGCTTACTATGGACTCCACAAGGCCTTAGGTTTGTTGAACTTCACCCCCGTACTAAGTGTAGAGATAAGAGCGGTAGTAAACATGGACAATACTCGAGGAGGAACTGCAAACACTTTCACTGCAAACAGTTTTCAAACGACTTGTGGTTGGAACCAGTGATGGAATTCTCACCAAAATATCAATTCATCGTGTGATACGTTTTCACTTGGGAACTTCCCGTTGCTAATTTCGCACGCCAACGTGTCTTGAGTGAACTTTCTGGGATGAGAGAATGAAATATCGCGAACTTATTCTGCTCAAGTCACCGACTTGAGGATACGAAAAAAATCAGATAAATTTTTTCTCTCTATATGTTTACACCACATTCGTTCTTGAAAAGCACACTGCGCATTTCGTAGAAATGAAATCTAGACAGATCTCGCATAAATCTATACACTCTCTTCAGCCTGATGTTTGTTCCGATTGCTGACTGTCTGGCCGGGAAGGTTGGGTTGAATTTGTCCTCAATGCATCACGCCATTCCAGCAAACGTTTTCTTCCACTCTAATTTTGCGGTGGCACAATACATTGGCATTTTTTTTTTCTTAAATAGTTTATTCCTCTATTTTTTGCTTTGTTTGAAAGATTAGAAATTTATGGCTTTCTTTTGTTATCGCTGGAAAAAATTTATCCCAAAACTGCTCGATGATATTATTAATCCATGGTCGCTAAAACGCATCTAACACCGCTAAATAAATCTACCCAAACATGTGAAAGGGGCCACTTAAATTGTCGATTTCTCACGAATCACTACACATCCATGCAATGTTACTACGCCATCTGATTTTCTCTACCGATGCTGCTGTCGGTAAGCCTGAATCAGTTTCTATCCATGAGCAATCGACGTTCAAAGTCATTGTTTACGTTTGGAACTTAGGCACTTTTAACATGTTTGGGAAGAAACATCGAAGAGCAGGATAAAAACAAACATCAAAACTCGTGTGAACACCGCTTATGGCTGACCCACAATTCATACGTTGCAGATGCGTTGACGTAAATTTGACTGAAAACCTGTGTAAACCTTCATCAATTTACGCATCCATGGAAATCGATATGGTTGTAATAATAACCATTTCCCAAATATCTAAAAACCATCATGAACTAACAGACGCATTTAAAACGAAACTACTTTTAATGAAGGGTCTCTTTTCCACTTTACCCTAAATAATTACCGAAACAGTTGATGGCTCATTCAGTTCCTAATAAAGCCCAAAATGACTAGATACATCGTTCGTTTAAATGAATTCAAAAGAGTCCATAGAAACGAAATTTCCTTCCACTCTAGCGTTCAATGCAGCGCTTTCAACTCATATCTGCATCATCTTACCTTTTTCCGCCGTCCTCCAGTTCACAAACGGCTTTAAGTGAAAGCTTCTGGGATGGTTCGGAAAAGCTTAATGGAGTGTAAAATGCAGCGATTATGCATATATTCACTATCAAATGAGGCACAGAAAATCTTGCTGCCTCCTGCTATGAGTTAGAGACACATGGCGACCAGGTCGAGAAGCAGATATACAACTCATAAAAAATGCATGACGGCTTGTTATGCTTCCTATTTCTGACTTGGCTTCGAGAGATGATACAGTTTGCCATCATTTCTATCCGCTCTTTGACTCAAGGACTTGAGCAGAGAAAAAGTAATTAAAATTTATGTTTTTCTTCAATGGCTGCAGTTTTTCGTTTATTCAAATAACTTGCTTTTTTTCCTTTCTTTGTTGCAATACAAGGTATCTATTCTCCGAGGGCTTGCCATCGCTCGACACAGTCAGCACACGATGGAGAGATGAAAACTCAGTTTAGAATGAGAACCAACCTATTCAGTGAAGGATTCCGAGTTTCGCTACATTTACTGAGAAATGCTGATAGCATGAATGCCCTGCTGTGGATGATGGCGAATATGAATGGGAACATACAACTCAGTCAAGGATGGCACAGAAAGAAAGCTTTTACACCTAGTGGAACAAAAAAAAACGGTAACACAAATCGCATTTCCAGTGGCGTAGCGTGGTGGGATTGGCATGTTGGGCCCTCGAAAATATCAAATTTCATAAAAAAAAATTGGAAAAAGATAAATATCCTCTCTTGCCGTTTCTTCTTTCTTTGTACTTAAAGCTAATCACAATTAGTTTACTGTCAATCAACAAGTGTTCTAAATGCAGTTCCATACACGGAAAACATCCGTGCTCAGGTCTGTGAGTTGCAGTCCATTCGAGAACAAGCAAAAGTACACCGTGAACTGAATACGTAATCGGGAACTGGATCACAATTTTGGGTGAAAATTCTGAAAACGTTAACTATTTTACGGTATGTTTTCATTCTTGGGAGCGCTTTTGTTTCTGTGTAGTTTTAATTGAGCGTCTAGATGCCAGCACCACTTTTGCATTAATATGATTGTGTGTATAGTCAGCTATTTACTCATTGCTCCATCCTTCCTTACGAAATATTCCAAGACCTGACCGGAAATTGAAGTCAGCCACCTCCAAAGTGGTTTTGTAACTGCACTTTTAATCGACTCCTCTCCTCTCGTAAACTCTTAAATTTTCTGGAAAGCTCGTCAACCAATTTGACCTCAATGACTGATCACAGCTTATATCATGTTACATACAGTAATATATTAATGTCAGTGTCTTATATAATATCCCGGGTGTACCTCCTAACCTTCCTATTTTACTATTTAGACGAAATTATTAAGAAACTACTCACTAGCAACGAAGCATACATACAAGAAAGTTCAGATTTTTGTCTCGCCCCGGGGCCTCTTTCAGCCACTTTTCACGCCGCTGTGCCTTCCGTAGAAAAAGTAATACGAAATAAGAGATGGAAATTGTACATGGAACAAAACTGTCTGGAGCGTTAAAGATTAAAGCTTAAGCTGAAGTGGGAGTCATGAATGAACGAGTGCGAAATAACGTTGGTAATAATAATACCGTGAATAATGTATCCTTTTTCGGCGCAAATTAATAAAAGGGCTTCTCCAAGTACGGTTTTTGAAAGGGAGTTCATCGGTCCAACCCATGTTGTGTGCTTTTCCGGGAATGAAAGGCGATCGTCAATCGGCGAGCAATGTAATTTAATCAATTTTGGCCAGACGTTGCAAACAGTCTGTATAGTTGGAAGGATTCCTGTTCGGTTTCTGTTTTTGTACCTTTTCGAACAATTGAAGATTCAGGAACGCATTGAATTAAACCTTCATAAGTTTGTTGTTACGATTCCGATTTAATAATATATTGTATTATAATTCTGATTTACCAACAATAGCAAGCTCATAAGTTTGTTGTTACGATTCCGATTTAATAATATATTTTATTATAATTCTGATTTACCAACAATAGCAAGCTGAAATTTTTGAAGATATACTTGTTCTGTTATACTT
The DNA here is from genome assembly GCA_024533555.2 of Aedes koreicus. Lineage (NCBI taxonomy): Eukaryota > Metazoa > Arthropoda > Insecta > Diptera > Culicidae > Aedes > Aedes koreicus. The sequence goes on along the minus strand of JAHHFK020003949.1, from coordinate 174,375 downwards.
TAAGGTGTCGTCATTGTTCTGCATGAATTTAAAAAAAAAAAAAGTTTTTTATTATTATTAATATTTATTAATATTCAAAACTGCCGGCGTCGGTGGTGTAGTGGAGCGTGACTGCTACAACATCAAATGTCCTTTCAAAATGTTGCTGTGGTTGTAGTTGACATTGACTTTAACACCCTTTTCTATGAAAAAATAGAGGAAGATGACTTTTCGAGGATATAGCTCCCCAAATCATCACGGATGTGTGATTTTGAAAACGTGAAACTGCTCAAACTAATGAAGGATCTCCTGGATCGATGCTGCATGGGCTATATCACTCTTAGGATTCAATGTTGTTCTAACACGATTTTTCTCTTATCTGAAAAAAAGATTCAACGAATCACTATGTCGGCGAAGGAATTTCCGACATCTAATGCACGATTTCTGTTTTTGTTTGATTCCATAAGTCCGTGTCTTTTGTACTTTTCTCTATTCTCTGAATCTCAATTCTGCTTTACGGGATACTTTGAGATCTTTGGCCATTTGATTTGACAATCGGCAAAGATTAGAACAAATTCTATCATTGAAAGCGCCGCGATGACGACCTGGTTTTTTTTTAGTTCAATTGTGCCTGACTCCCCCTCCTCCCATAGAGAGCAATCAATTAAAGATGGTCACCGTTTTTGTTACGGGTACGAAAATCTGCAACTAGACTTTTGAAGAACTGCCGCACCTTACCTTACCAATCAGACCAAGGCCGGTGTGGCCTCTGCTGTACACGGAAGTTGTCTCCATTGTAATCGGTCTATGGCTGTACCTCGCCAGCCTCGCTGTCTGCACGGACGGTCCGCAGGTCGCCTTCTACTTGATCGACTCACCTTGCTCGTTGAGCGCCTCTTCTTCTTGTACCGGTCGGTTCGTTTTCGAGAACCATTTTCACAGGGCTGTCGTCCGACATCCTCACGACATGCCCAGCTCATCGTAGTCGACCGATTTTTGCGATGTGTACGATGGGAGGTTCTCCCAGCAACTGGTGCAATTCGTGGTTCATTCGCCTCCCCCACGTTCCACGTCTTCCATCTGCACTCCACCGTAGATCGTACGCAGCACCTTCCGTTCAAAGACTCCAAGGGCGCGTTGGTCCTCCACTAGCAATGTCCATGTTTCGTGGCCGTAGAGAACTACCAGTCTAAGTAATGTCTTGTAGATGGTCAACTTTGTGGTTCGGCGGTCTTTGTTCGATCTTAGCGTCCTTCGGAGTCCAAAGTTGGCACGATTGCCAGCCCCAATGCGCCTCTGCTGGTGTCGTTATCGGCGGTCACCAATGAGCCCAGATACACTAATTCGTCTACTACCTCGATTTCATCACCGTCGATCTGAACTCGTGGCAGGAGGTTAACATTGTTTTCTCGTGAGCCTCTTCCTTTCATGTATTTTATTTTCAACGCATTAATAACATGCCCAATCCTACCAGCTTCTGCCTTAAGTCTAATGTACGTTTTCCCGCCATCGTCTCAAAGTTTCGGAGCTACGATGGTCAACGAGACGTCGGCGAAGCCAAATAGTTGGACAGACTTCCTGAAGATCATGCCACTCTTGTCTATTCTAGCTCTTCGGATCACACCCTCTAATGCAATGTTAAACAACAAACACGACAATCCATCACCTTGCCGTAACCACTCTCCGAGATTCGAAGGAACTCGAGGAGTGTCCCTGATACTCGGACGACACACATCACTCGATCCATCGTTGCTTTGATCCACCGCGTCAGTTTTTCCGGAGATCCAGGGTGCCCCTCGACCCACTAAAAACCCTCCCGTGCCATTAGCCTTGGTACCCCCCCCCCCCCCCCCCCCCCCCCCCCCCCCCCCCCCCCCCCCCCCCCCCTCTTTCCCCGAACCACGTTTTGGTATAACTTCGGGGGGGGGGGGGGGGGGGGGGGGTCTATTGTGCTTAGAGCACCCTCTGTGTCTAACAACTTAGAACGTGAGCATTTAGCTAGCCCCTTCTGACCTGCCGCTGGTCGTTGTGCCATCTATTTTTGAGCTGTAGGATGATCTGAGATACCACTGTACCTACAGCGTATCAGATATCCCAGTCTTGATACATTCCTTAGTAGATGGGTTCCACCGAACTTTGGTGGAGCTGTTCCAATTCTCTCTGCCACTGACCATAGATGCCGGATATTTCTTGTTTTTTGAAGCACTCTACGTCCTCTTTTATGATGATGCCTATGGTCACAATCCCAGCTAAGACGCAAACCGCGTCGCGTGTGACACTGTGTGGTATGCTCTGACCACTCTTAGGCACGTTAGTCTGTACGTACTCTCGATGTGACCTGTGTAGCTCTTGAGTACTTAAAGAGTGGCCCACTCTGTCCTACTATACCTGAGTATGGACCAGAGCGACACTTGGCCAGAAGCTTTCGACTTACTTCCTTGTACCGCCAAGCTATTCTGACATCATGCGGGAGATTGCCGATATAGCCTTAGAGGCTTTTTGCGGGCATAATCGGCGTGGCTGATAAAGGACAGATCATAACCCCCAAGTTCTTCAGGGAACGCATTGAGTTGATGCATCCGGTTTCCTGCACTAATCGTCACCTGTTGCTCTGATTTCCTGTTTTTGATCACAGTAACTTCCGTTTTGAGATGGGCTGACTCCAGTTTTCCATCCATCGTTCATCTACTTTTAATGGAATGTGTAGCCGTTAACTCTAACTCTACTATGGATTCGCAATAGACCTCTAGAGTGATATCGTCCATGAAACCGACAATCTTTACCCCGTTAGGGCAGCACGTGGAAGTCGCAACAATTCATCATACATCGTGTTCCAGAACACCGGTCGAACCTTGTGGAACTCCTGCGGTGACTTGGACACGTTTCTGTCCCACTCCTGTGTTGTAAGCCAGCCCTTGATTCTGGAAGTAATATCCCAGGAAACCGGAAGCGTTGGAGCGAGTTGGTGATAGCCTCCCAACTGGCGCTATTGAACGCCTTTCTCACGTCAAGGGTGACCACTGCACAGTAGTGCCTCTTGCTCTGGGCACCCTGCTGTCTTGGTGACGTTTGGATAGACAACCTGTGCCCTCCGTGTACTTCCGTGCCTGTTGAGGATTACTCTCTCAAACGCCTTACCCGCCGTGTCGGTCGATACGCCGATGGATTACCTGGTGGCTTGAGTTGGGCAGCAATACTCAATCTAGCGTTTCAAGCCGTCCGGGAGGGCGCCCTAGCCCAGACATCTCTGCATTACCCGAAAATAGCCGTCACCTCACCCCCGGCCAACGATGTGCCGGTGTCATTGCCCATGTGATTGTGGATGTTCAGCGTGTTTGATGACAATACGTCCACCGCTATGACAGCGCTATCGTCTGGGACAAATCTACGGCTGGAAGAGGCTAGTAATCTCTTGGCCGTGGCTCAGAAAGCCCCAGGACCCAAGACCCAGGATCCGTGCGGAAACCAACTCGTGGCGCTACCATGCCTAAGAAAGTTGAGCCTAGAAATAGAAAAGTCGCCGATGTTTTGATGGACAGAGTCGATCGCCGACCTCCGTAGAGCAAAAAAAACGTAGCGTCGATGTGCGCTAGTCACCGCAAAGACAGCGCTAAAGAGGGAGATAAAGGCCAGTAAACGAGCTTTCTTCGAAGACTTGTGTTTGAAAGCCAATACGACCCATGGGGTGACGGCTATAGGGTGGTATTGGCCAAAACCAAGGGAGCGGCTGTGATGATGATGATGATGATGTAATACTACCATCTATTGCAGCAAGGAAACTTTCCATAGCAGTGGAATAATCTGAAGAACGATTTGATCAGGATTCTATTATTGTTTGTGATCATCAAGCTCCTGTATGAAGGGCCAAAAACGTTTGGGCGGGCCCGTAAGCAGAGACACTTACGCGAAACCCGCGAATATAGGGAAGAGAATCTCCTTCCAAAAGCAAGTTCACACTCACAGCACTAGAATCGAGCCCTCGATTGACAGAATAAACCCAATAGATGGGGTCGAAGAGCCCGCCCTCGTTCCACGAAATGTTAACAATAGGGAGGAGGCAGTCCCATGCTCCCTATCCAAATCGTTTCACTTGGGTGCCCTGATGGTCCCTCCCTTTCCCCGTTATATGTTATTTAATATGTAATATATTTTGTACACAACAAATTAAGATACCATTATAGACAAAAATGCTAATTTATTCAAATTTCAAACTTGAATGGATTGTTACTGAAAAACAAATAAAAGTTAGATATGTATCAATATCCTACTAGTCCTGGGAAAGCTGAAAACAGAATAGATCATTCGAAATATAAAAGATAAAATTTCAATAAAAGATATTATTTTATAAAACATTGTAATATTTGTAATATTTTTCTTTATACTGTTCTAGCAACATTTCAAAGATAGAGTGAACGAAGAGTCCGGTGGGATAATTTCTTAAAGAAATGGCTTATCTTACCATAATACCACAAACACAACATTAAAATATAATCCTACATTACGTATAAGCACATGCCAGTCTTTTATGAATATAATAGTTGAAGTTCAGAAGTGCAATTTTAAATAAAATGGTATGCTGAAATGATGAGATACAAATTCCGCCTTTGATGCCTGGCATGTTGCTCCAGGCTCTTACATAGTTTTGGAATGCAAAGATGATTCCAAAGCGTGATGAAATTATTAATAAAATGAGAATAGAAAATATACAATATGATTTAAAGGTATAAGATCTTCGGTCGCACCCCCTCACTTCGCTATTGTCAGATTGACAACATTGCCCAGGCTACGCCAACCAGCGTCTCCATGTTTCAGCTGGCAGTCTTTTGTGATCATATGACTCGTGGAGGCGTGAGGTAGGAACTTGTGAGGACGAGAGGTCGGTCGCACCCTCCTTCGAAGTTGTCAACTCACCATTTGAAGCCCTTTGTCGTGATGCAATTTTATGTGGGACACCCTTTAGTCCACCTCGTGAGAACCTCTCGATATTACTTCAGTGCGCGTGGTATGATGATGCGGTTCTGTTTCAGTGACTGGTTTGACTATTTTCTGGCACGTTAAGAACGATAGCCTTTGCGTAGACGGATCCGCTGGAGGACGCTTTTGTTGGATTTTATAACAATGTAGCCATCCAATAGTTCTGGATTTGCTCTAAATGTTCTCAATACCTTCAGATGCAGTTGCCTATCGTAAATTCCACTATGACGATTACTGTGGAGTAGAACACTGCACATGGTAGATTTTGCCAAATTCAACGATTTCGCAATTTTTTATACTGACCATATTGAATTTTTAACGTGGATGTCAAAAATAAATTTGCTACTTTCGGCTTTCGTCTGTCACAACTTTTTTAAACACTAATCGTAATTTAATTTAATCGTAATTAATTGTAATTAATTGTAACAATACTTTCATTAATGAAACAAGAGAGCTTCTCAAACCATTTGCTGTCAAAAAATATGAGCACGACCCATTGTAAGCGCTGTTAGTAAATCGAGCTTCATGATATTTTAATGGTTCTGTGGTTCCTTAAAATTAATATTGAAAACTTTGAAAGCCGATCAATGTTAAATATAGTGGCAATATAAAAATTAAAGACAATAGTTAAATTTAGGATATCTTTTTTTAAAAGTGACTAATAAAAAAATACGACTTTGCAAAACCTATAGATAATTTTCAAAAAAGTCAGTTTGTTCTACAAAAATAATTCCAATATGTTCATCTTTTCGTTTAAGAGCTGTGCACAATGATTTTTGAGGTTTTTTTTTTTTTTTTTTTTCGGGACAGCCTACTGCGTAGGCAACATCTCCGAAATTATTCTGAAAGCTGAAAGAGGTCTATTTGGTCGCTGCTTACAGAAAGACATGCGGTTGCAATATCTTACTCTCTCATCCCTGTTTCAGTCTCATTAAATATACTAACACCGGTTTCACGCACCAATAACAAGCCATAACTCGTATGCAAATATTAACAAGTGCATTGTTATTGCTACCTTGTTGTTCGACCCGTCCCGGTCGGTGTTTCGTTCGCTAACCTGCATCGACGGCTACAAACAGGACTCCGAACCGGAATGGCCCATCTGGTCGTAAATTGCGTTCGCTCGCATGTCGAAGTATAGCAATATACCTCGGGGACTGTCAATTTTCCGCACCGTGAACCGAAAAGTCCTCTGCGTTTTTGGTTCTTGTCGATCGTAAACATTTTTTTATGATCCTGCTCGTAACGATACTCACTGTTGCGCAATTGAATCGTCCAAATAAAGACCTTGGAGGAGAGTTGGACCCATACCCGCGTCGTCGTCATCAATGTTTTCGCGGCTCGGCCAACTTCTGCTGTGGCAGCCGCCCGATACAAGAGTATAAATTATGTTTACAATTTTCTTTTAATTGCACGTTTAACTCGAAGAGTGCAATAAATACCTTCCCTTTGCCAGGTTATAATCACACTTTTGCGAAAAACGCACAGATACCTATGACGCCACTTGCCATGCAGTTTGAGGCCGGTCGGTCGTCGTCATCGCCGTTGCAATGAGAATCTGTTGGAGATTGCAGGAATGGTTCAGCGGTTGGAGGATAGGACAAATGATACACGACCTACAGCGGAACAAATGGCACTTGGCAACCGAGGGTGGTCGGTTATTTGAGCAACGAACAAGCGACGATGATGGTTCGGTAATGGGAAATAAAACCACATCTGAATTTGAGCGATAAAATCACGAAGAGAAATGCATTCATCCCTGAAAAGAGGAAGAGATTCGCGGGCGAGTGTTTCCTGTCGATTCTACTTGAATAGCGATAAGGACTATAAAGGATTTTCATTTTATGAATCAGTCCAAATTTTATGATATTATCCAGAAAATTTACAGGTAAACCAGAGCTGTAAATTTTCTGATTTATATCATAAAATTTGGTCAATTTGGATTTCAGCTAAAATGAGAGGAAATATGTTTCATCATTTAGACAATGCCCCAAGTAGTATACTTAGTAATGAAAATAGCATCAAATTCATTGAATTGATTTGCATAGTTAAAAGCAAAATAAAGATTTGCCCATGAAGAGTATGTGTCTCTTACTTTAGCCTAATATGCAGCGGCCGGTTATATTATCCATTGCAACTCATAAAGTAATTGACCAACGTACGACAATCGTCTAGTTATACGCTGGCTTAGCTCAATAAGACGCTTGTTTTTTTTTTAAACTAAAGAAAGGTAACCAGCTAACTTTATAAAGACGAACATTTCCGAATGATCTATAAGTACCAAATCGGGTCTATTCGTGGATGCTTCAAGATCCACTAGGTTTTTTTTTATTTAATGCAGTCTTTGGAAGCATCTTTTCATTTAAATTATTTAAACATTGCATTGTTGAACAAGCGGATGAACATGATTAACCACCTGAGTTTGCAACTCCGTTATTGCCAGATCAGCTGTAATTAGACACAGAGCCAACAGATTATGCTTGGGGCTAACATACATCCTTAATATGTAAAATCTGGTGATCCTAAATTAAGGCAATACGGCGCCGGCCCCACCCGAATGCAGGTCACATAAGAAAAGGGTAATAATATGTTGACTCCAATAAACTCTCTTTATTGGAAGACGAGAACACCCCTGCACTTCCACGAGAAATCACTGGAATGTTGGATAAAAGGGTTGGCAACTAAAAGATAACGCTTGAGAGCCGATTTGGTCACAATTAAATCAACAGTAAGAATGCTATAGGATCCACTCACAAAGTGCGATGGTGGTTTTTTATTGGGATAAGAAACTATTTTTTTAGATATGCTTAAGAGCCGATTTGAATCAATTTAGACCAACAGTGAGGATGCTATTGGTACCTCTAACAAAGTGGAATGGTTTTTTTTTTCATCCATAAAATAAGGTATATTTTAAGTTACGCCTGAGAGCTAATTTGGATCCATTTTAACCAACAGTAAGGATACTCTTAGGGAAACTCACAAAGTGTGATGGTGGTTATTCATTGAGAAAGCAAAATAGATTTTTGGTAATGGTGGATTTTATTATTTGCGATAACTTAATGTAGACGTCTTCCAAATTTGGTAGATCGACAGGCGGTCGGTGGATAACCAACTGATATCTCATAGCAAGGTGCTAAGAAGCGGACTGGAAAATTCGATGAGCCGGAACAAGGTTTAACTAGGGCGTTGATTGTGGCTAAGTTACGTAAACATCCAATTTTGTGTATCTATAGATAGTAAAATTCCAGAACCAGCGGAGAATAAACGAATTGCGTGATATGTAAAAAATATTATTTACTTCGATAAAGAAATTATAAACTAATGCATGTCTTAATCAATCCTAATCATTGCAGAAATTTCTATTGCATTTTCGGTGCGCAGAGATTGTACTCGAAAAAAAAAACAAACAAAAATGATTACCAAAAATTTATTTTAAGTCTCAGGGAATGAATAAACACATTTTAACTATGTTTTTGTAAAGTTGGTTTATTCAACCTCCTCTCCTAGGCTAAATGTCCACACCTTGGACTTAACGCTACCCATCAAATCGTGTGCTACACTTACGTCTTCTTTTTTACACACTTTCATCCACTCTTTCATCAAATCTTTGTCGTTTTTGAAGACCTTCCCTGTTCTCCGGAGCTTGCCTTTCATAATCGCCCAAAATGTTTATATTATAGACTGTTCCAATAGTTATAAATACACTAATGATTAACCATCAGTTCCAAATGCGTGCATTATTCAACCAACTTTTGGCTGAGTCCTTTCTTTTACATCCAAATTAAACTGATGTTGTTATTTTTTTCAATTTTCCGCATGGAAGTTTGAAAATGCGTGGTCTTTCTTCCGAAGAAAACGGATTGTGCACAAACGGTGCACCGTCAGTGGTCTTTCAATCAGAAAACTGGCTAAGGAAGGAGGTGTGAGCGTCTGAGCAGTTCAAACCCGCATTATGGAAGTATCAACAACAGTGCTCTTTCGTAGATTCCCCGAGACGCGATAGACAACCCGGTCCCGTTGGCTCTACAATCGAACGAAAGGTAAGGGACTTTTTCAAGCGTCATCCTTCAGCATCAGTCCGAGATGTGGCGAAAAAGCTAAGTATTTCGGCGACTAATGTTATGCGTGCCAAGGAGAGAATGGACCTGCAGACTCGTCGAAAGCAGAAGCAGCCAAAACGAAGCACCAAATTAGCTGAATCTGTGAAACCGAGGGCTCGAAAGCTGCACGACAAACTGTTGACCAAAAAATCTGGCTGTGTTATCATGGACGATGAAACCTATATCAAACTCGATTATAAAAATTCTGCCGGGACCACATTTTTATACCTCACCGAAGGGAAAGGATGTTCCTTTATCAGTGAAAGCCATGTACACCGAAAAATTCGGCAAAAAGGTAATGGTGTGGCAGGCCATATGCGGATGTGGAAAAATATCGCGTCCATTCAATACGACAGACACAATGAATGGTCAAATCTTCGTGCAGAAGTGTCTGCAAAAAAGGTTGCTACCCTTGATCAAACAGCATAACAAGCCTACAATCTTTTGGCCTGATCTTGCTTCCTGCCATTACTCTAAATATGCACTAGAGTGGTACAAAATAAACAATGTAGTTTTTGTATCAAAGGAAATGAATCCACCAAACTGCCCAGAGATTCGCCCTATCGAAACTTTCTGGGCTTTGAAGAAGGCAAAGCTGAGAAAACACATGAAACCAGCGGATGGTGTTGAAGAATTTAAGAAATACTGGCCAAAAGTGGTGAAAATGGTAGGAGAAAGCACGGTGCAGAAGCTTATGAGTAGTGTTAAGGAAAAAGTTATAGAACTCGCCTACCCTACCAAAAATCAAGCAAATTTAAATAAAGATGGATTTTACTATGTTAATTACTATGTTTGAGAATAAAATAATCAAAAATCACAGTATGACCTTTTTTATTTGAGAAAGAAAGTGTATTTATATTTTTCGAAACAGTCTATAATCATAAAATGTACCAAAATCAATGTTCGAAGAAACCATCATCGAAGAAATTATATTTTTTTCTGTATGACTAGTTAATTTATAACGTGTGACTGTTTTCGGTATATCTTGGATGCACTACAATTGTATCAATTTTGCAAATTTTCGATAACAGCCAACCCAGGATTATGTATAGTCGGAAAATGCTATGCTATGCTATGCTATAAAGTTGTATATTAAAGTTACGCAATGTTGTTGCAGCATTCCAAAAAATCTGACAAGTTCTCTTTCACCACCCATTCTCATATTTTCAGACATTCTCCTCTTTTCAGAGAGCGAGTAACGGAGCTGCGACTATAGTCAATGCTAAAGTCCCAACCGTTTGAAGAGAAATGGACATAACCTTCTTAGACTAGATGCTCCCAACGACCATTTTTTAAATTTATTTGTTCTGTACACCAAACAGGGTATTCTGTTCAACTATTCTCTCCTACTATTCATTTCCTTTTTCCTTTGATATCTACTGAAGGATACGTGGGTTCTCTCTTCTTAAGGTAGATACCAAATCCTCCCTATCGCCAACGGTTGCATGGACGTGGACAGGTGAGCGATCGAGGAGTGTCTTCGTGGAGATTATTGCGTGAAGAACCGTATCAGTAACTGGTTTCGTTTCATGGTGGCATGTAAAGTCTTCAAAGAATTATTCCTCATCGTAGCTCCATCCACGAGGTGTGCAAACGTCAATGCTAATGCTAATACTAATGATGTCGATGAGACTTAGTCAATTTTCGCTGAATTTATGTCACATTTGGTACATAGACTGAATGAAGGAACTAGGCTGAATTATATTCTATAACCCTACTTTTTGTAAATTTTACCACTACATTTCCAACCACACTGTTCTTTTTATCTGAGAAACACATAAATGCCCATAAATTAAATTTACTGCCATTCGAGCTCAATGGCCGCGAATAAACAAACCGATTTCGTTCGGTTCCATCTGGTCAATGAAAACTCGAAAGGAAGAAAGCAAAATTCGCAAATCCTAATTAACAAACCTCAAATTAAAAAGATACATCCGCAGTCGGTCGTATTTCCCATTCATTTCTCGCGTTCCACTCGGTCACTATTATTAATCAAACTTCCATACCCGTGTCTGCATTGCATTGAAACAAAATCGTTTCTCACTACAAATGGCGCTGCTGCTGATCGTCGCACTCCGGATTTACTGGGGAGACACGGCATCCACGGATCCATGGCTGAGTTGGTAAAACTTTTATTACTCCTCCCACTGACTGACTGATCGGCCGCTGTTAACATAGGTAGGTAGTTATAGGTTCGTATATCCATTTGGTCGAGCGCCAAGAAAGCTCGACAGGCGGCAAGTAGCTTCATTAGTTGAACATTTTATCCCAACATGAGATCACGAATGAACACAAATGAGCAGCAGCAGATCGATTGGACATTTTTATAACCCTTGTATAAAAAATTCACCGAAGCCCGCGAAGCGTTGGAATGGATCGGAGCAGGGCCCCCAACCGATTGCGATTTACCGTAATAATGGTACAGAATGGAACGGAATTGTTTTTTCTCTGTCTTCTTTTCTTTTTGGGGCCGATGAAAGTTTAGTTTGCTGGTGATTGAACTTTCATTAAGTTGTTATTTTGTTAGATTTTTCTGATGGCTCAGATGTGGCCGCCGAATACGATGGAAGGTAGGTGCCGCTGGGTGCCAATTGAAATTAATTTGTGGAGCAGTTTGAAAGGTAGTGGATTAGTAGGTCTAACAATATTTTATTGAGAGTTCCATTTGATGTGAGCTCGTGACTTTGAATATGACGTGAAATTCTTACGCTTATAAAGTGACATATGATAAACATTAAAGCTGAAAGCTTCAACTAATTTGATTTATTTAGAAAAAAAAACACGTCCCCTCTGGATCAGCCAGCAAGCCAATTTTTCATTTGCCCATAATTCAAGAAATGGTTGAGATGCCATTTTAATCAAAATAGCTGGATAAGTGTTGCATGATTGTTGACACCCTTATTAAGGTTCCCACTGCATAAAATTTTCAAACTAATGATCTATAGGGGTAAACTGCTTGAAAAACTAAATGGCTTATGTGTAATATAAATGATAAATTGTATAATGTGCATGATGATACCGAGCGCAGCAACCAATGTGCTTTTAATAGAGATTTTTCTGACTATCAATTGTGATGGTCTGACAGTCAAGTGGTTACAAGCACCGGGTTGTTAATCCAAAGGTTCTGGTTTCCATACATTTTTATATCATTTATGAATAGCTCAGCGTACTGGAACTTTTAAGTAATGTTTCTTGTTGTATAATTTTTTTTTTTTTTTTTGTTGGGGCGTAGAACCACTGCGTCCACTGAGTTGAACTTTTGTGGTATACCCCTGTTTACTATTCTAATTCGCATCTTAAAGCTAGATCACCATTTGTCAAGTGACCAGCCCAAGACGCGTCTCCCAGTCAGGCAAAATTGAGTTTATAAAACCCACCACCTTTCCAGGATTTGCAGTCCAAATTTCTTTAGGTTGCATATAGCCACTGTACAGAAATTTAAGTCTGCTCTTGTACAAAGCATCACAACTGCAAAGCAGATGTTCCGAGGTCTCACGTTCCATGTTACAGAAACGACAGATATCATTCTGAACCTGGCCAATGTTTTTCAAATGATATCTACTCGGGCAATGTCCGGTTACTAGGCCAGTATAGGTACAAAGAACTCTCTTATTGAGCTCCAGAAGCTTTTTACTGATTGTATAAGATAGTATTGATTCAGATATTTCTCGGCTACAGCACAGCTAATTTCAGAACTTTTTATTGAAAGAAACTTTGGTATGAATAGTTCTATTTATTCGTAAACGGTTTTTTGATGTATTATAAAACAAATGGTCTGTACCGCAATAATCCGGACACCCCAAAACATGAATAAAACATAAATTTTGCATTATATTTCCGTCGTAGTTGATTAATTCAGATTCATGGGATGTGTTTTAACAATTCGTGAAGACAAAACATAGTTATTCGGTATTTGCATAAAATTTTCGAACTTTGCGCTTAACTCCGTCCATTAGGGTTTGTACAGACTCTTCAGAATCGTAGATCGTAGAATCCGTCTCTAAATTTGCTGGAAGTGTTTGATTTCTTTGATTCCTTGCTTCTTTCCAGAAAGCTTCCGCTTCATCAGAGCCCAATATCTCTCGATTGTTCGTAGCTCTGGGCAATTTGGCGGGTTTGAGGTTTTTGGTACAATGTTCACTTGATTTGCTTGGTACCACTCCATCACAGTTTTAGCATAGTGGCATGATGCCAAATCGGACCAGAACAAAGGGTTGTCTTTGTGACTTTTGATGAAGGGTAGCAATCGCTTCTGCAGACACTCTTTCTGATAGATCTCCTTGTTGATTGTGCCTGTAGTGGCGAAAGATTTACTCTTTTTGTCACAAGTGCAAATTGCTTGCCACAAAAGGTATTTTTGGAAAATTTCGATGCCTTCTTCGTTCTGAAATGCTAAGCGGTGGCATTTTTGGCCATAGCAGAATTAAAAGCCAGCCCTGGAAGCTACTTGAAATCCTCCAGGACATAAGTTTCATCGTCCATAACAACGCATGAAAACTTCGTCAAATATGCGCAGTACAAACGTCGAGCCCGTGATTTTGCTGCCAAGTTCTGTTTGTCGTTGCGATTTGGAACTGTTTTTACTTTATTCGACTTAAGTTCCAAACGTTGTTTTGATTTTTGGACAAAACCAGGCGACATCCCTATTTTACTAGCCACCGTTCGAATGGAGAGATTTGAGTTTTTCGTTAATATCCTTTTCACCTTTCGGTCCATGACAGGATCAGCGCGTCCAATGTTTTTGTCACTTCTCGGTTTCCTCTCCACCGTCAAACGTTCCGAAAATGATTTGAGCACATTGTAAACAGTGGACTTTTTCATCATAGACTCTCAGCTATACCACAGTGAATTTTTTCATTCCTACGTGCAATATTTCAAAAGTTACAATGATTTGAAGGTGTCCGGATTAATGTGGATACAGACCATATACCATGCTTTGCTCCTCCAACAGGGGCACACGTTTGATGCAGAACGGTTATTCGTTTCGTGAATATGACATTTTTGAAAGAGTTCATTCTTGGAATTTGGACCACCTGTAATAAACATCAATGCATTATGGTACGAATGGACAAATTTCGCGACAAAAATCGATAACACGAAAACCATTAACTTTAGAAAGATGATGTCTTAGGAAGATTGAATTTAAAAAATAAGATCTATGTTTTGGTTTGGCTGAAAAATAGGGTGGTCTTTTTATGTTCATAATAAAAATTTCAACTTTTTATTCTTATGATTTTGAGGATTTTTTGCTTCCACAGAAGTGTACATATTTGAATTTAATGAGACTTTGCTGAAGAAATTTAACTTCTATCTCATCTACGTATCGTTTTATAACAGTTTTTCTGTCTTTCCTTAGGGTGGGACTTAAAAAAACAGTTTTTTTGCTGTAACTTTTTATTTCAATTTTAATTTGAAAACTTTGCAGCGATGACTTTTAGGGCATATAATGACGCACGTTTACAAGATACAAGATAGTTGCTAGTTATTATATAAAAAAAAGTTGTAGGGGTTGAAGTGTTAAAAAAATACGTTTTTGCAAAATATCTTACTCCCTTATTTGCAAATATTTGCAAACACAAATTCGTAAACTGGAAGTATAAACTTCAATCTACGAGATCTATGCGAAATCGTTTGTCTCCTTTTGTCCCCTTTATGAGAAAAACTCGTTTTGAAATTGGTAGTTTTGCATTTTTCCTGTATAATTTTCAATCAGCAGCATCAAAAAATATCGTCAAAGAGCGCAACCACGCGAATTTTTATGAAAATGTTTATATTTTTATATTAACCCATCTCCATTTTATTTTACCATTTATATCACAGACAAACAGACATAACTCTTTGAACATTTTGCTCTACAAATCATCGTCATTAAAAAAAAAAACTAACGCCATCTGTTGAGCACACTGTAATGGATGACTAAGCTGAACAGATGACAGTAGTGTGTTAACGTCAAACGTAAGAAAATCGGTTATACGTGCTACCTGTGGCGATACCACCAACTAAGAAACATTTGAATTGACTTGAGATGGGTTAATATAAAAATATTAACATTTTCATAGAAAAATTCGCGTTGTTACGCTCTTTGATGATAATTGTTGATGCTGCTGATCAAAAATTATGCAGAAAAAATGCAAAACTGCAAACTTTAACAACAAGTTTTTCTCCTAAAAGGGACAAAAGAGGACAAACGATTTTGCATAGATCTCGGAGATGGAAGTTTGTACTTTTAGTTCACGTACTCTGTGTTTGCAAATATTTGAAAATAAGGGAATAAAATATCTTGCCAAAACGTATTTTTTTACACTTCAACCCCTACAACTTTTTTTCTATAATAACTAGCGGCAAACATACTTTTGCATGTAAAAAATAATAAACGATGCATAGTAAAATTTAAATCGTTCCATAAAAAACGCATTCATGACCCATAAAACTCTGGTCAATATCCTTGTTAAAATAAATATGATCCATAAAATTCATCAAAGCGATCCACAATTTATATAAAATTTAGCAATAAAATGTCAAAAATGTACCTTTATATATCTAGGGAATGGTCGATAAAATTGTTTGGATTACCCATAAACATGTTACAAATGATCCAAAAATGGTTTAATGGCGTTCTTTTAACTTGCAAAATTGATCCACAGAATGTAAGCTTTGTGCACTAAAATACATGCACACGATTCGTAAATTTTTTAAAATATTCCTTTAATAAATCGTCAATGATCCATAAAACAATAAAAAATTTACGATAAACTTATAGAAATGATCCATAGAAAATCAACATTGTGCACTTTAACATATGAGTATGATCCATAAATTATGCCTGCAAAATAAAAAAAATATAATAAATAAAAATTGGTCGAGTACAAATTGGTGTATTTCGGTTAAAAATGCAATAAAAAAAAACCCTGAAATGCTGTATTTCGACGTTGAGTGTATAAACAATGGTTGCTATGATGAGTTTTCACCGTTTTCTCTCCAGTTTTCAAAATGAAGTCCAAGCAAGAGGAGCAGTCTGTCAAAATTTTGCTCGCGCAACAAGAGAATCTGACGTTCTCGCACGCCAAGTTAGCAAAATTGCAGGATGTGGCCAAATCGACCGTGACCCATAATGGAAGCGGTGGCAATCGTAATCCGGATGTGGCAGAGACGACTAAGAGAGTGGCGGTGAAATATAAGCGGAATCCTAACCTCTCCATCCGAAACGTCGCTGGCAAGCTCAATGTCTCCCATAATACTGTACATCGGGCCAACAAACGAGCCGAGTTGTCGACGTTTAAGAAGGTAAAGGTGGTGAACCGAGATTACAAACAAAACACGTCGACAAAGCAGCGGTCCCGAAAGCTGTAAATAAAAATGCTCGCAAAGTTCGACTGTGTCGTCATGGACGACAAAACTTATGTGAAGGCGAATTTCAAGCAGCTCCCGGGACAGGAGCTTTATACCGCATCAGGAAAAAGGAAGGTGCCCAAAATTTTCAAAACCATCAAACTATCGATGTTCCCGAAAAAATACCTCGTCTGGCAGGCCATATGCACGTGTGGTCTAAAACGCGGCATTTCATCAAGAGATCTACGTCCAGGAGTGCCTGGAAAAGCGGCTGCTACCATTCCTAAAGCAACATAATAGACCTGTGCTGTTCTGGCCGGACTTGGCGAGCTGCCACTATGGGAAAAAGGCAATCGAGTGGTACGATACGAACAACATGGTTGTCGTACCCAAAGACCAAAACCCTCCCAACAGCCCAGAACTCCACCCTATCGAACGGTATTGGGCCTTGGTCAAACGGAATCTAAAAAAACATCAATCCATGGAAAACAAGCAACAGTTTACATCTAACTGGCGTTCGGCGGCGAATCAGGTCGGCCACTGTTCAAAATTTAATGGAAGGGATTAAGTGGAAGGCACGGCAGTTCGGATTTGGCAAACCAAAAGAATAAACGAACATTTTTTCCTTCAAATTTATGAATTGAACTAGCAAAAGAAAAATAAGAAGATTTTTGTATTATGAATTTTGAATGAGAGAAACGATTTTTTTGTCGACCAATTTTTGCGCGTTCCAGTCTTTATAAGAGAAACATTTCCGAGGCGCATCAGAACGTATGCGTCTACGTTTGGTTTCGATCTGCAGGACACTTTCGACTTTTTGATCGGCAGACGTCTTATTCCAATATTCCTCATTGATACGTAATCGTGTTTCTCTATCTATTTTTGACCCACAATCCAGAGGACATGTTGCACGGTTACCGGAAATCACTGTGGGCTGAATCCATTTTTTCCTTTTCGCCTCTAAAGCGGTCGCTTGTTTCTTCCGTTTACTATTCGGAATACTGCCCACTGTATCCTCTGGCTCCTTATCGCTTTCGCTGGTGCTACCGTATTTTTGCAGATAATTGATGTGTTACAAACTCACAACGCGCTAAAAAACTACCTATTCTCGTTAGACAAAAAAAGATTTCGGATTGTCAAATTTCTTTTGCTTTGTAAATGAAAAATTGGTTACTATGATTAAAATTATTAATTTAAGAAAATTGGCTATTTCTTTTCACGTTTCAATTCAACGACATGATTTCGGAATCGTCAATAACTATAATGAGTAGTTTAAGAGTTATCAAAATCTAATAAAACTTATTTTAATAACAAAAACACTTAAATTTTTAAACACTCAACATTTTTCTCGATTTCGTGTTGAAGACACATTAGCCATTTCCTAAATTATGGGCAGTAATGTATATTTTTGATTTTCTGGATAAAAATGTTGAAAAAATATTTGCCTCAAATTTTAGGTATAGCCCGAATCCTAAATGCGTAGACCAAAATTAGAGCCATTCACGATGAACTGGAAGCGTTACAATTTTGTCTGACACAACTAGCTCCAATTCTAATATCTACAGGTCGAAGTTAGAATATACATTCAGCGTTTCTATTCGAGGCAAATATTCACCGCGAAAGTCACGCCGATCGGTTGCTGAATATAGGCTCGCACGCCACAGTTACTAATCACACCACCTGGAATGAGCTAGCGGCAAACAAGTATATTCCCGCAACTCTACCACCATCCAAACCTAACCACGGCAAATAAACCGCAATGAGTTCCAACACTTAAGCCAACATCATATCTAATAACATTCATCTTTTTCTTCTTCCAGCATTCAACCCTCCAAACCTGGCCAATTTCTGGTAAGTCAATTGCTGTGCCCGACCGCGCTTTCAAGTTTCCCAATCTTGGGAATCCCTTCAATATCAAACTCCATCCAGTCCGACGGCAACGGTAGCTCATCAACTCATCAAAGACCCGTCTGCAAGAATTAGTGCTATCAGTCTCAAGAGGCTACACTCGAGCGCTAAAAAGTCGCGATTACATCTTGTTGTCTTTCCGGAGGGAGGCATAACGCCAACTTCCATCAATCTCTCATCAACCCAGACACCATTTCACTCAAAGTGTCTCCAGATACTTCCCGTCTGCCTACCGCCAACACGCTTACCCATCGACCACACACACCAACCGGTCGGATTCTTTGATTCTGCAAGCGAACGCTTTGCATTTGCACTTGTAGTAGGCACTAATGAAAACATTGCACAGCAGAAAAAAGAAGTCTCTCAGCGCGGCGTCGTCATTACATTTCCTGCAACAAAGATACTCAGCCGCCGGATTCAAGAGCTTAGCTTCTTTCAACTCTATTTACATCAAAGCCGACAGTTTTAATTTTAATTTTCCACTCTCTTTATCGCTGAAGCTTTATGCTGCTATTACTGCTGAGCTGATGTTTCTACATAACACTTTGTCGTGTCGTGGTGGTAGTTTGATTTTCTCTTCTCACCATCAGCAATAAGCACCGAGGACAATATCCTCGGGCTTTTCTTTTCATACCACCCACCTCTACTGGCACAAGTGCAATCTGGTTGCAGTGCATATTTTGGTTTTCGCTGGGACAGAACTACACCGTTGCAGCTTCGTTGTGCATTATTAAAAATGGGATGCCTTCGGGTCACAGGATTTTTCAATAGGACATTAGATGTTGGAATTACCACCGAATTGTTTCTTATGGACTGCTTTTGTTTGCATGGACTCGAATTGTTTTGCCGCATGGACTCCTTTGATTTTATCAGGACAATTTTTATATCAGTCGAGGTGTCCCTAATTAGAGATTGCAACGGATTACTGCCGATCTACTTTACCCTGATGTAATTTGTATTGTTTGGATTTTTTATCACTGAATATGACTATTTGATAAAATTCCTATTTTATCGAGCATAAAAAGCAACATTGGAATGTCAAGTCTATCAAACGTCTTGCTGAAGTAAGTGTTGAGAGCTTTTATGTGATAACCTTTGTACATGGTAATTAATATGGAAACTGACAAATTCAAGCAGGTTCTTAGTACCCGGCCTTAAAACCCATTTAGGCATTTGTTATTCTAATTTTTATTTGTTTAAAAATGTATTGGTTTATGATTGAAACAAAAAGTTTAGGAATACATGAGATTATGGCAAGGGTCACGATAAGTATGCATGGGTATCAAGATTAATATTTTCCATTCTTCCGAAAAAAAATCCACAACCAAGTGACATATTCAATAGCCAGAAAAAGGAGATGTAAACCGAGCTGCTTATTTTTTATGAATAAGAGTGGAATATCATCTGATCCTGAGTCTGGTACCGATTTTTGGCACAGTGACGGAGTTTTGGGGTGAATAAAACTGACATTTGCTGGTCAGAAGCAACGAACGCGCATTCAGACGTGCGAGGTTTGCACATAATTTCAGTAACATATGATGCTAAGGGTGTGCAGTACATTAAAATAAATCCGTTTATTTAGATTTGGAACGAAATTCCGCGGAATTTTGCGGAATAACATGAGGCTAAAATATTTATCTTCTTTCGTTTCATTTCGTTTGAATCCGAAAATTTCACACTCCATAACATCCGTGGATACGCGAAATTTTGAAATTTTTCGTTTAGCTACGAATCAACACTCAAATTCGCTTGAGTTTGTTTTTTTAACATGGTTTTCGTACATAACATACATTCTTCATAAATTGTAAGCAACATTTGTATACCTTACTTATAAAATATACGAAATGAATTTCTTGCGGATTAGCCAATCACTGCTCCTCTTCTATCATATCCGCACATCCGTTTCTGCTGAGGACTGCTAAATTCATTTGTTTACTTCCGCGTAAAAAAATGCGTCACATTTTTCGAGTGTTAAACTATGAATTTATCTTTATTAATCACACAACTTTTTACAAGTCTCCATGGCCCAGTGAAATCATCGGATTAAGTTCAAGCTTATTCGAATCAGATCCGAAGATTAATTTCCAAATCAGATAAACTAAAAAAATATATCATCCCCTTCCCACCTCTCACAAAAAAATATTTCATACAAAACAAAAAAAATTTATTAACCAACCCCCCAAACAACAAAAACACCCAAAAATTTTTTTATTCCAACAAAATTTGCGTAGTTCTTTATATTCTTTTCGTACAATACACAAATGTTCTTTTTAAGTATCCAATGCTTCGTTTTTGTGAAGTTAGTTTCATGAATAAGGCTTGTTCGCGACAAAATCTGGACACCCCTAAATACGTATATTTCTGGAAATACTTCATCAACGCGTGAAATATTTCGCAGACTGATAAACGTATGTCTTTTCATTATGTAAAATCAATTTTTATTGATACTACAAGCTTATAGATCAAAGATGGCGCCGAAAGAAAAGCAAGTGCGAAAAGCAATTGTGTGCGGTCGCAATGGAAATCCGGATCTGTCAATAAGTAAACTTGCAAAAAAAGCTTGGTTTTCCTGCAAGCACTGTCCATAACCTACATTAATTGTTATGTTTGTGTTCTCCGTGCGTGGAGTAACGATTATGATGTAGAAGGAGATGTCTCGCTCATCGCCATGAGGCACCAAGAGTGGACAGCAATGTTTTTTGCTAGAATGAAAGATATGAAGAGAAAGTTGAAAGTTCCGTCAGTGTACGGTAGGCTAGAAATAGAACAGAGGTATTGAAAATTGAGTGAAAGGGCATGGTAAAGTAGTATTCGAACCACAGGCGCTTCATTTGCCTAACATCCCACTATGGGGTAGCTCGAGGAGCAGATCACCCTGCCACCTCGACTATTCTTTCTACACTCCTTATAAAACACCCCACAAAGCGGGGGGCGGAACACCAAACGAACCCCGGAACCACCAAAACAACCCGAAGGAAAAAAAAAAAAAACAAAAAAAACCAAATCTTCCCGTCCCTACCATACCCAAAAAAAAAAAAATGCCCCCAACTCCCGTCCCGGCGCTTCCGTACTTCCAAGCACCAGCAAGGTATGAAGTCGTTCAAGGCGAAAACTGTATCGAACCGTAATGATAAACAGAATGTGACGGCTAAAACACGGCCTCGCAAGTCCGATCGCGAACATTTGATGAAGTTTTCCTGCGTGATAATTGACGATGAAACATATGTGCTGGAAGATTTTAAGCAGCTTACCGGAATGTGGAGCATTTTAGGGCGAAGAAAAAGGCCAAGCTTCCCAAAAAATATTCGGTTTGGCAGGCAATATGCAGCTGTGGTCGAGCAAGTAAGTTTCATCACTACCGGAACGGTTAACAAGGAATTATACCGTGAAGAATGCCTAAAGAAGCGATTGTTACCATTCCTACGCAGCCATGACGCTCCCTCGCTATTCTGGCCTGATTTGACATCTTGTCACTACGCCAAAGATGTTTTGGAATGGTATAAAGTGAATGGAGTCCATGTTGTACCGATAGAGGCGAATCCACCTAACCTCCCGGAATTGCGACCTATCGAGCGGTATTGGGCTCTCGTGAAGAGAGAACTCTCTCAATATAAACTATAAGCTCAAATTTTAGAAAAATTTCGGACAAAAGCAGCTTAAACGGTAGCAGAGAAGTCTGCACAGACCTTAACGGCTGGAGTAAACTCAAAAGTTTGTAATTTCTTCATGCAGCCTAATTAAGTAACTGTTATTAGTTTTAAGATGACTAATAATGCACAATTAAATGAACAAAAAATGCATCTTGGATTGAACTACCAGCAAATTCCACATTTAATCTGTCCAAATTTTGTCGTGAACAACCCGTAATACAAATCAATTTCGTTGCAGAAAACAACGAACAGATAGGTGAGCCAATTGATCGACTTCATATTAAAAACCAAATTCTACTTTCAGTGTATTTTCCTTCTAGTGATTTAAAGACGGATAGAATATGTAGGAAATCACATTACATGTATTACCAAATTATTGGTATAATGGATCAATTACCAAAGAATTTTATATGTCATCATATATTTTAATATACTTTTGCTTCTTCAGCCATCGGAAATAACACGTTTTTTAACCAGTTTATTTATTTGTTAGCTTTACGAATAAATAGGCTATGTATGTGGATTACACAAAAAAAACTGTTTCTTTAAACAAACTATGGTTCGCTTTCTTTCGAGAAGGCTATTTAATGTAAGCTTCTCATTCCACTTCGTTCAGAGCAAAATGAAAGTTTGTTCGATCCTCTGCTCCGTTATTTTGGAAGATTTATTACAGTGCGATCCTTCAAAGTTAATTAGTTTTTTCTCAAAATCTATTCACTT
The DNA here is from genome assembly GCA_024533555.2 of Aedes koreicus. Classification (NCBI taxonomy): domain Eukaryota; kingdom Metazoa; phylum Arthropoda; class Insecta; order Diptera; family Culicidae; genus Aedes; species Aedes koreicus. Next base: position 151,715 of record JAHHFK020003949.1, on the reverse strand, counting down.
CAGCTGTGGATTGAAAGTGAGTTTTGTTTTCTAATAAGGAAGTGTGGTTTCCCAGTTGAAAAAGGATTCTTGCTGGCGAGTTATAAAGCCAATTTTTGCTTCACCTCCGCGTGATGAACCGAACCAGCGGTCCGAGTGTTAACATCCTCTACTACATCGTCACCGGTCATCCAACATCGTTGAGCGAGTGCACACGAAGACGATCGAATCCACCCGTCCACTCACGCAGCGCACCGCTCCCAGTTCCCCGCCTAGAAGTGCGACGTTCATGCATACGGTGCGTCAGCAGAAGCAACAGATCAGTAATATTAGTTAAGTTTTTTTCTTTCTCTCTCTTTCATCAGAATAGTGTTTAGCTTTAACTTGTGTATTGTGTATTGTATTTGTATATTATGTTTGTGTGTAATTTAAAATGGTGGGGGCGTTCTACGCTCCCACAAATAAGGCAAATCGTGCAGCCGTGACAGAGATCACAAAAGTAAAATTTAATAAAGTTCGTGTTCGTGTTGTTGTCTCTAACCTGGAACAGACTAATAAGATTGCTGTCTCCCAGCATTTTACACTGGAATATCGAGTGTATATCCCAGCTCATGATGTGCAGATTGAAGAAGTGGTCGCCTGAAATCTTGGAGAAGCAGGCGGTTGGCCAAGTGGAAAGAACCCTCTACTTCCCCCGTTACTAATACTGGAAGTGAAAAGATTGGAAAAAGTATCGCACTGCGAGGGTAAACAATAAGTTACCCTCACAGGCTCGTTCTGGGTGACCTTTTCTGGTTCTGCGCTTCCTCACCTCATTCAGCTGAAAAAACATCGGCTACCTGTGCGGTTGTTTGTTCCTCGGGTAATGATTTGATGTGATATGATAGGAAGCCACCACCGGTGCAGGACTTGCCATGTTACTCCTAATGGCAAGATCAAACTGTACCTGTAATCCTCACTATTCCGTTGTATGAAGGACCAAAAACGGTGGTGTGGACCCGTAAGCAGAAGCACTTACACGGAACCCACGGAAAGGATAGAGAAACTCCTTCCAACGAAACGCTCTTATTACAGGACATGTACAGTAAGCAATACACATTAGGATTTCCGTCTGGTGGTTTGTTAAAAATAGATGAAAAACTCAATGTAGACTTTCGGAAGATAATTATTCCTTCGCTGATCTCGATCTGTTGATTTCCATCAAGGAAGGCATAATTGTCATCCATGACTTGGACCAGATAACCACGAATCCCTCATCCAGCCAAAACTTCGTCTGGCACGATGTATTTTCCCCTTGCCCTTTGTTTTTCAATGTATGTATGTAATTTACGTAATAGAATACAATATATGTAAATATCTAATCATAATACCACTAAACACATATATTTAAATACAATCTTATACTGCTAATAATCACATGCCAGTTCTTTATGGAATAGTAGTTGAAGTTCAGAAATAGAATTTTAACACAAAAAATGCAAAAAAAAAAAACAAATTGAGCATTACAAGCACTAAATTGTCATGATGCTCCAGGCTCCTAAAAGCAAAAGTAATTTGAAATGCAAGGATGATCCCAAGGCGTGCTGAAATTATTTATTAATTAAGAATGGAATACATACCCTGCATGTACACGATCTTCAGTCGCAGTAACTCATTTTGCTATTGTCAAATTGACAACATTGCTCAGGATACGCCAACAAGCGTTTCCATGCTGAAATGCCGAAACCAATTTAGCCTCTATTGTTTGTCATGTTGCTTCATCCTGAAATGTGTAGATAAATACAGTGGAAAAACTTATTTATGTGATATAACCACAATGGAACTGACTCTTAGCTTCGGGTCTTGACAAAGAAACCCTACTGAGCCCTTGCGGCACGTCAAGCCGGCCAGTTCAGCGTAAGGGTTTGTTCCTCGGGTACTGATCAGCCAAAACTGCAAGCAGTTGGGACACACGGCCTCCCACTTCGAATATAAGGCAGGTTGCTCTAATTGCAGGGAGGAACTTAAGGGTGGAGCACGTGCAGACAGCACACCAAAATGTGCTTACTGCAAGGGAACTACTATAGTGTTTGATCATCAAAGCTATTTGCAAAGAAGATTGTATTTTGAAATTTTCTGCGAAGCAAGAAAAAAAAAAAGCAATCCTTCTCTATGGTAACGCTGGAAAATATAACATGGAGCAATGGGCACGAAAATTTAACTGTAATGTAAAACATTTAATGAACGTTTATTTACCTTGATGACCGTTCGTCGGTCCCGATTCGGTATTGTGTAGAAATTTGACCTTATAAAGACAATTTTGATTCGCATGCCAGTTTTGCTGAAAATGTGCTCCTAGCCATGTCAGTGTTCCACACTTCGATGCGGAAACACTAACACAATTCTTCATTTCTTCACGTTATTGGAAAACAAACTACACTTTACCAAGATGCCCCATGACAACTCAAAAACTATAAGAGACAGCCCAATGGGGTTGTACGCAAAGTTGACGTAGGACTTACGCAGCAATCTAATTCCCATACACGTCAGGGCCATCCGCTAACTGGTTTCAGTCAGTCCTGAAAAGGGCCAAGAAAATTCTATTGTACACCCTTTAAAAAGTATTTGGTGGCTCTTTATTACGATACGGCCCCGTTTATATTTTCTACGATGCTTGAGAGGGCCACTATCTTTAACGCATAGAAGATGTTTATGGATTTGTTGGTTCATTGGTTGTTCAACGCGCTTTGCCATTTACTCCGGGCGTTACGCGGTGTTTAAAGCAATGCCATGTTCAGCCGGGGCGCGGTAATGGAAATTTCAAACAATACAAGAGAAAAATTCATCCAAACGAACTCTTCAGTTGGCAAATTGATTTGGTCGTCCTGAAAAGGACGGATTTAGTTGACGAAGGAGAAACAGTTCGCGATTGAACTTGGACTTTCTTTCCTGGTTCATCTCCTCTTCATTACGGGTGGCCATCTGCAGGTGACGTGGGATGATTGATTCTTGTCTCATTGTCACGGGTGTCTTTTTCGTGCCATCTCGTAGGCTTCAGCAGCCATGTTTCTTGCAGCGAGGTTGACGGGAGCGTCGGCAACAACAGCCAACTGCACCAACGCCTCTCCGAGCAACGACTGCTCGCCAGTACACACTCCATGGTGCTTGTTGCCGCCAACTGTGATCCTACAGCCAGCAGCCACTGCACAACTTAACGACTGTCGTAAGACTGAATCAAAATGTTCTGCTAAGAGCTATTGGGTAATGGCGTCGGATGCTAGTGCACGAAAGAAGGCGGTACCAACGAAGGCAATGTGATACAAATTGCATCAAAGGGGACGAACTTCAATTATTTCGCAACAATAATTAGTTTTAATTATTACACGCTAGACGGATGATTTTCTTAACCGAAACACTCCTTTTTTTTTTTTTTTTTAACTCTTTATTTGTTACAAATTTATTCATATTTACATTTCATGTTAATCTAGGTGCTCCAGCTACTACCGTAACGTATCAACCTTAATTGTTAAAATATGTATCTAATTTTGTTTACATTGTTCATGCCTTAGCAGTTCAGTATTTTAAACAGGTTTTTATTCCTGCGTGTCAGTACCGAAACACTCCTAATTTGCTTGCTACCGCTAGCAACTTTTCCGCTATGCTTAGTTTGGAACTACAACGAACTCAACCACATGGTCGGTCTGAAGTGTCGCAGTTCGGTTCGAATTTTCCGTTCTAGAATTTCGTTCGTTGGTTGTTCAACGTTCTTTGTCATTTACTCCGGGACGCGGCGTTTAATGAATTCTATGTTCAGCCGGGGCGCAGTAATTGAAATTAATTTGAAACAGCACAAGAGAAAATTTTAACCAAATAAACTCTTTATCTGAAAAATTGATTTGGTCGTCCTGAAAAGGACGGATATTGTTGACGGGGGATAAACATGGTTCGCGATTGAACTTGGGCTTTCTTCTTGGTATTCTTGGTTCAGTTCCTCATCGTTGCGGGTGGCCATCTGCAGGTGACGTGGGATAGTTGATTCTTGTCTCGTTGTCACGAGCGGTTTTCCCGCCAACTCGCAGGCTTCAGCAGCGAGGTTGACGGGAGCAACTGTTCGTCAGTGCACCCTCCAGGGTGCTTGTTGCTGCCGACTGCATTCCTTCGGCAGATTTATGCACAGCTTCACGACTGCCGCTTAGTGAAAATGCGAAGGTGTACCCCTTAAATAATATTCATGACTGCCTAAGAGACGTTCCTTACTTGTATATGAAATCTGTGCTAGGATTATACTGTGCATTTGGTAAATTTACTCTGAAAAATCGACATTATAAGACATCACCTTGTATTAACGTTATTTTCAATAGCCTTATTTTGAAAATCAATCAATTCCAATTTTAAAATTGATGCGTAGAAACATTTCAGATAGATTGGTGCAAAGATTTTGAAAATCGGCCATGAAATGAATTATTTATTAACGTTCAAAACCTAAGCATATTTCGTGACGCTCCAAATTTTTGTACTCGCAACGTGTACCCCTGTATTAAAAACAAAGACGTAGTCCTACGTCAAAACGACGCGTAATCGGACATTTTATAAAAGTATTACACCCGGGACTTTTTGAAATGCTAGATGAGTCTACCCGTACAGCAATCGCAGAACCACCACCACTCTCATTGCTGAAATCTCCGAAACCAAATACACAAATACCGATTTATAACGAACAGTAAAAAACGTGACATCTCACGGAAAACTCAACCGTCCGCGGGCAGCGCTTGCTTTTCTTCTAACACAGCCCCCACCCCCCCCTTCCAAAACACCCACAAAGGGTTTTCGTCCCCACCGCGCACAATCCATGTTTCGTGACCGTAGATGACTACCGTGTCGAATGTAGATGGTGAAATTTTTAGTTCGGCAAATCGTAGTGTCCTGTGGAGTCCAATGTATGCACAGTTTTCAGCCGCAATACGTCTTTGTATCTCTCTGCTGGTTGCCAATGAGCCCAGGTACACGATTTCGTCTAATGCCACGTTTCATCAGCGTCGATCTGAACTCGGTGGCTAACATTGTCTTCTCGCGAACCTCTACCTTTCATGCATTTTTGTTTTCGGCACATTAATGACAAATCCAATCTTGCTATCTGATGTGTATTTCTGCTATCAGCTCAATGTTGAAGAAAGATACTCGTGAATCAAAAATTGCTCACACTGAATGTGAGGTTTACTTCTCATCCCTTAGCTCCCTTAGCTCAGTCAGTAAAGGCGCAGCTACAAAGCAACACCATGCTGGAGGTGGCTGGGTTCGATTCCCGGTTTGGTCTAGGAATTTTTCGCAAAGGAAAATTTCTCGACTCCCTGGGCATAGCGTATGATTGTACTTGCCACACAATCATACTAATGCAAAAATGGTACATGGCATCGAAAACTCTCAATTAATAACTGTAGAAGTGCATTTAGAACACTAAGTTGAGAGCAAGCAATAAGCTAATTGGTAAAGCAATAAGCTTGAAATGCTGAAAAAGAAGAAGAAAGATATTTAGTTAAAGAATTCTATAGTGAAGGATGAACATTGAGCTGCGAGACGTTGTAATAACTCTCTAGTTTACCTTTCTGCTTTTTCTAATATCGGATCGCAGAAATATAATCGCATCCTCTGTCGTGCGGTCTCCACATACATCCAGAGCTGAATTATCTAAAATAAAAGTTAGAGAAATCATCATGCTATGGATGAAATCACGCAAACCAAAAAATTGCAAAAATGGTAGGGTATGTGTCCCTTAACTCAACCTAATATGCAACGATCGATTACATGTTTTATCATAACTCATGAAGTATGGTAGCTGTGAGCGATATTGAACTAGATTTACACTTGCTTAGGTACGTTTAATAAGACGTTTGGTTGTATGTATCACAAAAAATTACACAACTCATTTTATTACGTCAGAAACATTCGAGGGATATGGATGTAAAGTCGGTTTATAGACACCAAACAGGGTTTATTCATGGATGTAACTTCGTCCCATTTGAGAGATTTACTATTAAATGATGTCTTCGTACGGTTTTTTCCTGATTTTTTGATTAAAGGCATTGGCAGCTGTATTCACTCTATCCAACACATAATTTCACAAACAAACTAAACTTAAATTACTTTGAAAAATTTCAGTGTTTTTTTTGAAAAATATACTAACGCAAACTCATATTCTACCATTGACAATTTTACTAATAACAACATTTTTACTACGTTATTAATCCAATAAGTCATAGTTGGGTACATAGATAATAATATGTCCCTAACATTGGGTCTAATGGTTTCTTGTTAAATTATTGTGGTTATTTTATTGATGTGAATAGTTAGTTTATAACGTGTGACTATTTTTTGTACATCTAGGCTGCATTACTCGGGTAATCGGTTCAATTTAGCCAAATTTAGATCATTCAAAGATCAAGCAAATAATCTGTTCAGCTTAACGAGCGAAGTCATGTTATATAAAAAGTTAAGGAAATCGAACATTGCACGGATGTGAATAACTATAAATTGATTAATAATGTCTCAATTGCTTTGGAATTAATCGGTAATCCCGATAGCAACATGATTTTGTTGATTATGGCTGAATTAATAACATATTTGGTAAATATGCCGAATGAAGGAGCTAGGCTAACATTACATCCCGTTACCCACAAGCTTCACAAGCTCTTCATTGGTACCTGACAACGGCATTTCGAATACTTTGTTGAGAGCAAATTAATGCTTTTGTTAAGTCAACTGTGATAAACAATATGCTTGCAATGCCAAGAAATGTCTGTGGTTTCGAGGTAATGATGTTCGGTGAGTGACAAATTTTGGGCAACAACATTCGGATGAGTGGCGTTCGGAATAATGATATTCAAGTAATGCGTTTGGAGTAGTATCACAGAGTCGCGGCAACGTCACATAAATCATGTGCACCTTCATGTATCCAAACAGATACTTTATTAAATTTTAAATGTTTCAAACATGCGTCACATGCGGTATATCATCACTCATGGCGCTACTCAACCAAAAGATAGAATTGCTCTCTGGACTCCCTAGAAATGGGTGGTTTCTTTTCGCTCGGGTGCTGTCAGTTCACTCGAAGATGGCGTCGAAACAGCAAGCACTCCGCGAGCGTGTTGTACGGTTTTACGAAACGCATGGTCATCGTGGAAAAAAGTTTACGGTAGACCACTTTCGAGACGAAAATGTGGCCGTGAGTACAGTTTACCGGATCCTGACATCCCTGAGCGTAGAGCGGAAGGCCGGTAGCGGGCGTCCGGCGAAGATAATGACGAAGAAGAAGAAGGAAGCGTTGAAAAAGCTATTCGACAACAAGGACAGAACAAGTTTGCGTGACGCCGGCCGAAAATATCACTGCTCCCATACCTTGATTCACCAAACCCTCAAGATGGAGGACATCATCTGTCGGAAGAAGACTCGGTCCCCCGAGTACACGGATGAGTAGATAGCGACCGTGAAATCACAGTGCCGATGGATGACGAAGAACTACCGCGGGACGTCGTTCGTGCTGGACAATGAAATTTACTTTCCACTCTCGAAGACCCACATTCCAGGAAATGACAGCTACTATTCCAGCGACAAGTCAGCCACACACCCCGCAACCCATGGTATAAAAGCAGGGTATCTGAATAACAAAATTTGAAACTTTCAACCCGTCCCACCTGTCAAAAGCCATGGAAGAATTATGCCAGAATCCCCGTCTACAACCACTCGTTGTTTTGAAAACCAGTCCATTTTATCTGAAAATTTAAATAAGAATTAATGCGGTTCATTTCGATCATCGTCACAAAAATCACCGGAAAAAAAACTACCTTTTCCATTGTAGCCAGGGCCTGAACCAAGGTCGGGGCGTCTGGGGGTACGGCCTGCCTGCAGGACCTCCGTAGTTTCCTCTGTAATTCGTTTAGCCGTAAAGGGGACGAATTCCAAAGTGCACCGCGGGAAGGCGAACTACCTAGTGTGTATATCGATCTAAAAGTACAATAGACGGGTTGCGTTCGTCAGGCACAACATTAAATGTTAGTTCTATGTACAACAAATAGGTGGAATCCTACATTAACCACCAGACCACTATCCATACGATTGTTTCATCTAACATATATGTACAACGTTCAATTCAATTTGCAAAACCAAAGATTGTCCATACTTAGGATTCCACTTCGAAATTAATACTTTTACATGAACACGCCAAAATGGTTGGATCGAATTGATTCTCTCGTCCCTTTCAACTTATTTATACGTCCTCGGGAACGCATCGGACTCAGGACAACTTAAAATACATGAATTTTTGGTAGTGTGTGTACTGAGTAGAAGAGCCCTCATATGTTAAGCAATTTCACTTATCTCCAGCATTTTTTTTTTTTTGTGGATGTATGTAGATAATCTAGATTTTAATGCTGATGAAAACCTTATTTCAAACAGTACTCAGCCAACCACATGACCCAAAGGCACTTATCATCACATCCAATCTCGCTGCTCATTCAACAGAATAGGTACGGAACAAACATGCCAATGCGAAAATCCCGTGCAAAGTGCAGCCAGAAAGCAGTAAATTAGCATGATGAAAGTGAAGCAAAAGTGCTGACTGGATTACATACACGTGAGGATAGCTGGTATGTTTTGGCAGGTTTGCTTAGAACATTATTCTATCTCTTAGAGAGTAACTTTTCTTCTTGAGAGCATCAGCTAAACCACAATCCTCCACCCTCCTGTGAAGGAGTTCTTTGTTCCAGACAAGGGGACAACCTTCAACGACGAAAACGACGACGACGATGAATAGACGGCGCGAATCTGATTGCGTGATGCACTTCACATTAATTTAAATGCAGATGCATATAATCCGAGCTAAGCGATCCGTACGTGTGCACCTTTTACATGTATCCACATCCCCAATCTACATACATGCCGTATGGAGAGCAAACAATCCCATCAGATCCGATCAGCCATCGGCGGGGATTTAAATTGCTCTATCGAGACGTTTATTTCGCTTTGCACGTTGTTGTTAATCGCGAAGTACATGTTGAACGGGATGCGGGATTCAGCCTCTACTTGTTTCATACAAAACAAGCTTCGGCACGGACAAATCTTGATCCGATAGGTAAACGATCCCCTTTAGGTTTGATGTTTATTGGATTCAGATAGTAAACAAGTGAGCCTGAGCCGTTTCAAACTGACCCCGATCGTTCTTGGCGCATATATAGAGTCGATTCTCACTGCCCGATAGAGCTGTTAGGAAATAGCGATCTTGAATTCATTAAAAAATGTAAATGAACTAGACGGATAATCGTAACAAGCTCTTTTTTACTATCAGCTTCAAAGATAATGTAGGGGGTACTACGTTCTCAAATAAACCTGTGCATCACCACCCGCGTCAAATGTGGGTAGATTTTGAGCTGGTATTAAAATTACCGACTTGATACTTTTAATTATTTATCAAGTGATTTGTGCTGTAAAAGATTAGCCTTAAGGCTCAATGAGCTAGGAAAGGTTCATCGAGCTTCCAAACATAAAAAAGATGTTATATTTTTAAAAGTCTGGACATGTTCCTGAATGTTTGCTTTTGAACCTAAATCGTTTTTAGTGTCATACGCAATTTTTCTCTTTGGTGCGCAGGGGAAAAATGCAATAAACATAAGGTTAACTCTAAACATAATCATTAATATAATTATTTTCAAATATTGCCACCATAAGCATCGAATAGTTTGCGTATAAATTGTATGCTGTTTAATGCTGAAAATTGAAACTTCACTAAGGAAACTTAATCCATCTGATTTTATTCTAGGATAAACCCTATGCTTCCGACCCATGGAATCGAGACATCAATAAAATCAACCCCAAGCCCTCACTTCCTCATTTCTGCATGTATCATAACCTTCACAAAGCAACGTAAAAATATTCAAGATTTCATGGCAATAGCGAACCCGGCATGTTGTTGTAAATACACTCGAATACTCGAGCACGTTTTCGGATGTGCATTGTGCACACATGACTGTTGGCTGCATACCTTACCATAACCACTATCAAGGCGCGATAGCCCAAACAGCTAGAAGTGCACTTTCCACCCACGGATCCAGTGCTGCCGTCGAAGTGCACCACCCGCAAGCAACAAAAGAGGGCAATCAGCCGGTTGCTGACGGGATAAAGCTTTCAATGCGTGTTCTCGATGAACAGGCTGGCAGCCGAGCCGGAGAGTGAAGGGTGGATTTGCTGAAAACTTGCCATTGCGCGAGGAAATCCATACCGTTGCATATTTTAGGAGATGCTCTTGAGCTTTTATACAAAATTCAGAACGGGATTGTTTCAGGAGGGGTTGCCTTTTTTGTTCGAGTCTGACCCGGCATCGCACAGTTGCTGGAGCTGCACTTTTGCCTCTTTTTTTCGGGATGGAGAACAAAAAGTAACGCTCTCCTAGCTTTAACGATCAATGTTTGCCCTTTGCTATATATGAGTAGGTATGCTGGAATCTCTTCTTCCATGTGGTGGCTCGCTTGTGGACTATTTTCTTACCAACCATCAGGGAAAAAGGGAAGAGTGCACATAGCCGGTAGCATATTACCGGCTGGGTTGCAATTTGTAGAGTACTTGTAAGTGTACGTTGTCGTACACCTACTTGACTACATGGCATTATTCATATTAGGAAGCTCGTCGTCGGTGCATTTTTATGTTCTTCATTCCGGAGCAGATGACGAGTTTGCACTACCGCCATATAGGATTGTTGACTCATTGTTCCCGCGGGCGACGACTGAATCGTTAGAGATCAGCGTCCTTAAATGTCATCCTGTACAAGGATGTCTAACGCATTATCAGATGTGAAGACATTTGTTAGTCGGTTTTTGCGGTACATATTTGCATTGTTATGAGGTGCGTTTAGCCTAACCTATAATTGGACTGAACATTAAAAGGAATACATGCACCAAAACAGGTGAAATTTGTTGCATATGATGCTCGTTTTGGTGGCGGTGAAAATTGAAGTAAATTCAGAAGATTACGGATAACAATGTCAACAATTATGCAGTTTACCTAGCAGATTCGCTTGTCATATATTTAAAGCACAGAGAGCTTTTGGGGTTGCTGATCGGGAAGCTTTCGTCTTCACGTTTCAATCTTAATTATATCTTCTTGTGTTCTCAGTGGGGTCCCCAGGGTTTGGTTGATTTTTTTTAATAATGATGATGATGACGTTATACTACCATCTATTGTAGCAAGGCATCTTACAATAGCAGTGGAATACTCTGAAAAACGGTTTGATCAGGATTCGATTGTTGTTTATGATCATCAAGCTCCTGTATGAAGCGCCAAAGAAGTTTGGGCTGGCAATTAAGCACAGGACGCAAAACCCGCGAATATAGGGAAGAGAATCTCCTTCCAAAAGCAAGTTCGCACTCAAAGCACTAGAACCGAGTTCTCGAAAGGCAGAATAAAGCCAATAGATGGGGTCGAAGAGCCCGCCCTCGTTCCACAAAATTTTGCAATAGGGAAGAGGCAGTCCCATGCTCCCTAACAAAATCCAAGTATTCTGATTATGCCTGTAATGACGAAATATTTACTCTTTCTTCCACTCGTGTAAATTGTTTGCCAAACATTATTGGGCAATTTCGATGCCTTCTTCGTCTTGAAATGTTCAACTGTAGCATTTCTGGCCATATAGCATAGCTGGAAGCTGCTTGAAATCCTCCAGGACATAAGTTAACGATGACGTCCATAACAACGCATGAAAACTTCATCAAATATTTGCAGTACAAACGTCGAGCCCGTGATTTTGCTGCGAAGTGCTGTTTGTTGTTGTGATTTGGAACTGTTTTTAATTTACACGACTTCAGTCCCTAACGCCGTTCTGATTTTTTGACAGAAATAGGAATGTCAATTTGACGAGTCACCGTTCGAACAGAGAGATTCAGGCTTTCCATCAATATCCTCTTCACAACCCGGGAACAACTTGACACTTCTTGTACATTGTCACTGAAACGCAAAAATTTGGTCCAGTGGTCAGTGTCAAACATATCATACCGAAAACAAATCTAGCGTATCTTCTAGAAAAGGTCGGAACGCGGATATGACATGCAATATTGTTTGTGATGAAAAATGTTAATGCAGTTTGTTACATTTCACGCTTGCAATGAACACGGAACCAGTGGAAACATAAAAGTGTGTCGTACATAAATTACATCACGCACTGAAAGGAGGTAGAGGTATTAAGTGTGACAATGTGTACAACATTTTGAATTGCTTCACATAAAACGTTTTTCAAAGGTGACGAGGGAGCCGATTAGCGTTTCCTAATGGGAGCGGTCAATAATCAACTGCGCAAGAGTTTCAAGGGATCGTTCAAACATGAAGTCCATTATTTTTGAATTTTCCTTTTGTTAGCCGTTTGAATATTTCTGAAATCGAAATAACGTATGGGAGGCACAAGCGATTATTGGATTGTTTGCCAAACCAGTAATATAAAGTTCTTTGTGTAGAGCAGATTATACTTTTTTGTAAAATGTTACGTCATTCCATGTAACAGATTAAATCATGTCAACGGTTTTTCATTAAGTGTTGCAGAGCTCACCATTCATTCTTTTTTGAATTAGTTATTTATTAACAAGATATATTCGTACCAGTCAAAATCTGGAAAATCTACTTCCAAAAATCGATTTGTCTCGAGAATTATATGAATTATATCTTAAGTCGGAGGAATTGCGCTGGATTCACAAAGCGATTTGTTTGAATTGTGATTCATTTAGTTTGATTTGTATTTAAACCTTACCTGTGACTCCTCATATTCAACGGATCATTGAGATATCAAATTGTTTAATCAAACAACGCTTTTTATTATTTTTTAACTTAACCCTATTCAACAAAACTAATATTTTTCTCTCAGGGTTCACTCTAATTAAAAATAAAAAAAATACACATGTTACACTTGATCCAATATTTACACTTCTTATAACTAGGAACTAAACTTTAATAATATACAAAAGTAAATTCACCGCTTCGATCTTTCGCTTTTCACTCGAAATTTGCACTTGAAAAATCTCCGCAAACGAATCTTGCATCCGAAAACAAGCAGCTAATCGATCAGATTGATACGAGTACAGTGATAATTCATCAGAGGTTGTTGGTCCTTGGTCCATGTGATTCGTTCTAATATTACGTAACCCTATTCTCAGCAATTTTCCACTCGCTCCCTCCCCAACGTAAATGTTAATCTTTTTCATGAAGTACCTCAGTAAAAAAGCAAAAATAAAATCATTATTTGACTGTCGTAGTGTTCCCAAAATGCAACCTTGTGTAACACTTTCGAAAGAATAGGTTGAGGAAACGCCGCGGTTGTACATTTGCTCGGAGGAAAGCCGCGTGAAATATTTATTTCAATATTTAAATTACTTATAACTGAAGTTATATCGTGATTCTAAAATTAGACTCTTTTGATATGGTACGCTTGCTTGTTGTTTTGCAATCACTCATGACGCAACAAAAGCATGCTGAATAGAACAATCGGTTGATTTGCCAGGGACGACCCCAATCTTTACGTTGCGGGGCGACATCTACGATTTGCTAGTGGTTACACGGAACTAAGTTAATCTGTTATGTTGTCGGTCCATGACAGGATCAACACGTCCATTGTTTTTATCACTTCACGATTCCCACTCAGCCGTCAAATGTTCCGAAAATGAATTGAGCACACTGTGACAGTTGATTGAGGTACATCCCCGTTTTCTGACAAGTATTGACAAGTAAGGATTTGCCTTACGTCCATAAAAAATACACTTAGACCATCCCCACCGGTGCGTTCGTATCTGGGTAATATTTTTATGACAGAGTGCGTTCCTATTTTGATTTAGCCACCCATTTTCGCACCGGTCGTTCATAAAAAGCTAACACAATAAGACTCAAATTTATTCTTGCACTGGTTTCGTTTCGCTAAATATTTCGTGCAGTCTATAGTTTGAATACTCTTCTGTACAGGTTTTCGACGTTCTGGTTTGTCCCAAAGATTGGATCTTGGGAAACCAAAACACTTCGTTGTCTTGTTGCGTCAAATTCCTTCCACGAAGTTTTGATGCACCCATTTTTTCACAACATATCACAATAAACGTGAAATTAGCAAATAACCCTTTAAAAACAAATCGGAAACACTCAAATTGAAATGAAAGTCATCCAGATGAGGATGTTGTTTTCACGTTTCAACTTGTTTTGCTTATTTTTTTTTTTTCAAATAGCTACGGCTCGGTTGGGTCGGTGATTTTTAGCTACGGCTCGGTTGGGTGTCCGGATTAATGGATTAATGACAGACCTTGTTTATAAAAACGATCCAATAAAACCAAATTTACCAGGAATCACTTCACAAGACTTTGCTCAGTCTTTGGAAGTTCCCAGTGATCCTTTTGTTTCATTGGTCTGTAAGCTGTAAATACTACGTCTGCGGTAAACAACAGTCTGTTAAAACAATCCGTCATTGCAGCTTTTATGGTAATTTTCCAGTTCCTGTATTCTCGAAAAAAAATAAACCAATATTTTTGTTCCACGCCTCCAAGGCTTCCTCAGAATAAACTCCCATTGGTAACTCCAGTAACGCCTTCACGTCAGCCTTCAATCAAGATTTAGTGCCCTGATACAGCCATGTAGTACCGTGGATATTTGTTTTCGAACATTTGGACTGTATTCATTGCGTACAACCTAAATTTATTGATTTCACAGCCGAATGCTAGCTGAGTCGTTAAGATAACTGCAAATCGTTTAATCACGGTCAAATTCTATGATAGCTAATACTGCGGCATGGTTTTCAAAGAACTTTCGAGCGGTATTTCCATCGTTCATTGAGCCCGAACCTAGCTTGACGACATCCATCAATAATCCTAGTTCTGTTCTTAACCAATTTTGACTTCCATTTTTAACTTCCGGCAGGCACTTTGAACTGTGTTGTCCTTGTTCGCTGCAACCCTAGAAGAGGAAAGTACAGCGACATTCCCTTCTCGCTGATCGTCAGCCACAGAAAGACCTTCTTCGGAAACTTGGTGTGGGAGATATATTTGACGTTAACGCATACCTCCTTAGTGGGGGACGTAAAGTACCCTGTACCCTGTCAGTCTTTGTCGTCCAGCGTCAAATAGATACAAGGCCATGTATAATTACTGGCCTGCAACTTTTTAAGCGTTTAGCCGGTTCCATCAACCTCTCGGCCCAATGCGTGGAACGATGAGGCCACCTTGCCGTCGGTCTTCGTCTTCAGCTTCTGCTTTTTTTACGCAGCACTGCCAGGCGCCCATAACTAGGCGTCTTTTCGACGCTTTCGACGCTTTCTCCAGAAGGGAGAGGATATTGTTAATACCGAATCGGCTATATCCGATGGACACGAAGTGCCTCATGACGTCCAACTTCTTCGCTCAGAGGTGTTTGACTGTTTTCGCCATCGTTGCTGTAAATCAACTGATAACGCTGTTATTTATTTTCTGTACGCAACAGGGTTGCTACGATTGGATACGGATTCAACCCCAGGTGGCAGGTGTGAAATCGCTAAAATCAATCACTTTTTTTTGCATACGTTATTACAAAACAGAACGAGTTCTAATGTCTATTTTATTATAATAGAATTGACCTAGTGTATGTTCCAGCTTTGCCTCTATTATAAGTCCAATACAGTATCAACACAATCAATGGGAAGATTTAATTAGATGGTAATTTTAGCAATTTTAATTTTAGAAGACTTGCAATAAAGATGAATTAAGTTTATTTGAGAAAATAATAATAATTCAATTGTTTTTACTCTCTAATGAGATCAACTTGAACCACCTTATTTAGGGTAATTATTGTATCAGTATTTTAGTTCAGAACAAAATAGTAAAATAATAGGATTTGATCGAATAGCAACCCTCTGCATTTTGCGAGTGAAGTGTACATTTATCCCAATTACTGAGACTTACAACAACAATCCTAGTACAAATTAAGACATTCAATCGTTGAAAAACGGGAATTATCGTCAAAGCATAGGAACATGGATAAACAAGTCGCGTATTCCCTATAACCGTAGTGTTCTATTTTCTCTTCAAGCACCACCTAAAAACACAAAGCAATTGATTTGATTCTATAAGACTATTGGATATCCATACTCGCCGATACAAGCATTACATTTAAAAGTCACATAATTGAACAGAGGAATCCTCTGCACTTTCAATAGAAATCACTGGAATGTTGGATAAAATGGTTGCGTTGGCAACAGGGTTCGTTTTGGTACACAATACGCTGAATCTTTGTTTTCAGATTTTTTTTGTTGGGGCGTAGAACCACTGCGTCCATTGAATTGAACTTTTGTGGTATTCCCCTATTTACTATTACTATTCGCACCTTAAAGCATGATCACCATTTGTCAAGTGAACAGCCTAAGACGTTCCACCTTTCCAGGATTTGCAGTCCAAAGAGAAATTTAAGTCTGCTCTTGTACAAAGCATCACAACTGAAGAGCAGATGTTCCGAAGTTTCACGTTCACGACAGATATCATTCTCAACCTGGCCAATGTTTTTCAAATGATATCTACTCGTGCCAGTATAGGTACAAAGAGCTCTCTTATTGAGCTCCAAAAGCTTTTTACTGAGTGTAACATTTGGAATTACAAACCTTTTCGGTTGATCGCACTTTGTGGTAACCAACCAGCTGGAAATCACCCTTTGTTCTTCCCAATATTTCAGTTCCTTTTTTATGACACAATATGATACAGCGCAGAATGGTTCTGGGCCAATAAACTGTGCATTTGACCCTTGTTTAGCCCGTCTGCCCTTTCATTACCTTCAATGCCACAGTGTCCCGGAACCCAGAATAAATTTACGGAGTTCTCTACCGTTCGCACTGAAAGAATGCATTCCCAGACATGTTTGGATGAAGATTTATAATTACTCAACGCTTTGAGTGCCGCTTGGCTGTCTGTAAAAATACAAATATTAGCATGTCTATATTTCCTCTTCCGACAAACGTTAACGCATTTTATTATAGCAAAAATCTCCACCTGAAAGACCGTTGGGTAGTTTCCCATCGCCACTGAGATTTTTACCCCAGGGCCGAAGATTCTTGCTTCTGTTTTCGTTCCAATTTTTGAGGAATCTGTGAAGAATTTTATGGAACCATGACGAACAGTGGGACCTCAGACTTCCCAATCCATACGTGACATCTCACATAAGTTGTAATGGATGTCATGGTTTTCCACAGGTTTCATCCAGTCTCCATTCAAATACATCACTGGCCAATTTTGAAAGCTTTTTGCAATGCTCAGGTAACCGACTAAGTCACCAGACATGAAAGTTTTCAACCGTTTGAGTCTAAGCATACTCTTTTCCGCTTCTTATTGCACTTATTCGTGCAAGGGCAGCAGATTTAGAATTGCATTCAACGCATTTGATGGAGTGCTGCGCAGTGCTCCCGTTATAGCAATGGACACTAATCGTTGAAGTTTCGTCAGCTTTTCCTGTAAAGTAGCCTCTTTTGTTTTTAGCCACCACACAAGCAAAGCATACGTTTGTTTTGGATGACTCATGGATGTACATATAAATCCACATTATCATTTTTGGTCTTAGAACCCATTTTCTGCCAAATGTTTTTGAGCATATCCAGAAAGCACAAGTTGCCTTGCCGATCACACACTCAACATGAGCATTCCAGTTCAGTTTGGCATCCAGTATCACTCCTAGGTATTTCACCTGTTCACTAAGATGGATTTCCAATCCTCCTAGCTGAAATGCTTTTAGAATAACCTCCCCTTTCCTAATGAACGGTACAATTACTACTTTTGATGGATTAATGCTCTCCTTGATACACCAAGATTGGGTAAATTTTAGGCCCCATTGCATTCTCTCTGAAATTGTATTGTCAAATTTTCCCCTCACTATGATGACTATATCGTCTGCCAAACCTACAACCTTGAAACCTTTTTCCTCTAAGCTTCTTAGAAGATCGTCTACAACTAAGGACCACATTAGTGGTGAGAGGAATCCTCCTTTCGTTGCCCGTACTCTAATAGACGAACTTCCCAGCTCTGAAGTGATTTCTCTTTTTGCAACATGGTGTGAACCCAGTTGATTTTGTTCATGTCAAAGTTCTTTTTCTTCATGGCACGAGCCATAGACGAATAGAAAGCGTTGTCAAAAGCTCCTTCAATATCTAAGAAAGAACAAAGTGCTATTTCTTTCACCGAAAGAGCTTTTTATACCTTTGAAACCACATAATGCAGTGCCGTAACTGTTGACTTACCAGACTGGTAAGCAAACTGGAAATCATATAGTGGATACTTGTTCATGTAATTTGAATTGATATAATCGTTCAACACTTTTTCCATAGTCTTTAATAGGACTGATGAAAGACTAATGGGTCTGTATGATTAAGGAAACGCCTTATCTCGGTTTCCTATTTTAGGTATAAAGTTAACTTTTACTTGTGTCCATGAAGATGGAATATGGTTGAGTCTCAAACTTGCCTAAAAAATCTCAATTAATGGCGAGATCAACACTGCTTCACCGTTTTGAAGCAATGCTGGAAATATTCCGTCCATTCCCGCAGATTTGTAAGGCTGAAAAGATCTAAATGCATGTTCTGCCCTGGCTTTCTTATAGATTATATCAGCCAAGTCATTGACTGCGATTTTTGTTTTAACAGACATTTGAAGTGTCTTTGTAGAACTTCTTTCACCTTCAAGTGATCTATCCCTCTTTGGATGTACACACAAAACTGATCCAGGAAAATGGGTTTCCATAATCAACTTTAACGTTTCACTAGGAGTTTTTGTAAAAACTCCATCCTCATTTTTCAGATTTCCAAGTTTAATCGTATGATCCTTTTCAAGAGCCCTCTGAAGTCTAGACTTATGTTTTATGTTTTCACACGTTAGAACCCAACATCTTCGTTTTGATTTTCTTATTTCTTTATTGTACTCAGTAAGTGCACTCCTATAGGGGGTCCAATCTGAGGTTCTTTTTGCTTTATTAAACAATCTACGAGACGTTTTGCGCAGACGTTCCAATTTAGTGTTCCACCATGGAATATCCCTGTTAGAGGAAGATTCTTTGATAGGACAACTAGTAGTGAGAAAATTTAAAATCTTATCATTTACCTTTTGGAAAAATGATTCCAATTTCTGAACTGAATCAATGTTTACACCTTCTGTAAATAACTCCGAATTCAAATATTGTGCATATTGATAGTTTTAGATTATTTTACATTAAGTTGATTTAAAGGAGATGCACAAATATAGATATTTAAATATTATTACCAAGCCAAGATTTAAGCCATTTATTTATGCTCCCAGTATCACATCTCATGTTAGTGCCTTTATATAAACATACTACGACGAGGAAGAGTAACAAAAGTGTAGAATATGAGATACTTTCACTACTGGTCTAATTCTTGGTCTCACATAGAGGCCAACAGCATGAAACCTTCGGCAAAGAGATAACTTTGACCTACGGGAGGGCAAAACTACCCATTGGTTTAGTTTTTTAAACTTAGGTCTGAGGAGGTGCTTCTCTTTCACTCTCAGTTTTATCAAAAACGAACGGGGTTACTTCCGTGCGCCATGTTAATTTTGAGTGAGTGGAGTGAAACTTATTACTGCGTTGTTTGAACTGAACGTTGGGTGAAAATAACTTACAACTTGAAGCAAGCTTTCTTTTCAGCTTTTAGTGGCTGTACCATTTTTTGCATTTTGTGTGGAAAGTACTACATAGAAGAAAAAAATTATGAATTTTATCAGACGCATAGAATTTCTCTTTGTTCTGGCAATTGAATAAATTGAACAACGAAATTATTTGCAGTCCATCATACAACAGATCATACTAAGGCGATATTATGACATATCACATAAATTTATGCCTTATTCAATATGCCATATAACTGCATTAGATAACGCAGAATATTACAAGTTTCTTTCAAACTGTGTACTATATTCTATCCCCCGAGAATCGAGACATTTTTCTAAACGAAATTTTCCTAGACCAGACCGGGAACCGAGCCCAGCCACCTCCAGCATGGTGCTGCTTTGAAGCTGAGGTTTCACAGACTGAGCGAAAGGAGGTCACCACTCGCTACAGAAGCGTAATAAGCCTAGAAGATGAAGAGTTAATTTGCAAAACATAACATCATAAAGTTGTATGATTCCGAAAAGCTGTATAAACAATCAGCTCACAAAACTAACCGTTTGCAATGATAAAACACATCGTTTGTAAGGGTAAACTTTTCAAAAGAAATTCATAAATGAAAAAAAAATCCCAATCAATATAGTCAAAAAAGTGGAAGTAACACGGCTACTGGATAATCAAATGATGGACACTCCGGTCTTGATTGCAAGAATAAACTGATTGAGATGATGAAGAAGGAAGAGAAAAAAAAATAAAAGCTTCCAATGGATTCTGCATGGGAATGTACTGCATGCAGATGGGGTGTAAAAATCAAGAGAAGTGGTAAAACAACAATCGACCCGAGCTCTTCTAGAGAGTGCAACTCGTTTGTATCCTCTACCAGATCCTACACATGTGTGTACCTACCGTAAACTGCCATCAGTTGAGGTTGTTTGTTTTAATTCTGATTTTTTTTCTAACGGAGAAACGATCATCATCGATTGTAGCTGCGACCCCGCTGAATCGGAATCATGTGCAGAGAATGCTGGTGGAAAAAAATCCTGTGTAAAGTGCAGCGAATAAAAAAAGCAATTTGGAAAGAAATATTCAAGCTTCGCCGCTCGTTGATTTGCATCGAACTTATCGGATGGAAACAAGAGGTACCCGACACGTATAGTTACGGTTCTGCGGCAGATAAGAAACGTTAGGCTCTGAATCCACTCTGCACTCTGAATCCTGAAACAGGAAAACTTACTAGAAAAAAACTTTAGAAGTCAACAGGAAATTCAGCTTAAAATGTATTGAACATATTGTTCCATCTTTTTTTAGAGAAGCTCTTTCTTAACCCCCCACCCCCTTTGTATGCTTGTTTATATACAAATCTGAGAATGGCGTCTAAGGAAAAGTCAGGCGCCCTCTTCTCCCATAAATCCATACGTAATTAGTACATTGGCCCCATAGTTGATTTAGACTACGTTAGGCCATTTGTTACATTAGACGGTTTTCGCCCCAAATCGTATTCGGAGTGGGCAGCATCCTCTCAGATTACAACGAAACTTTCTGGGTGTGTAGACCATGACTAGATAAGCCACTTTGCATACTTAGTTTCTTCTTTTTTTTTATAGACGGTCTTTTGAAAAGGGCTAAACATTTTTCATAATTTTTTTTCAAAAGTGTTTAATAAAAAAAATGACTACCCCTACAAAAAAGTGTTGTATGGGTGATTATCACAAAATAAGTCAAGTTTTAAGAAAAAAATATTTAAAAAAAATCCAAAATGAGCCCTACACTGAAAAAAAAATATTGTTAAAAATTCAAAGTCGATTTAAAAAAAAACATTTTTTATTTCGATGAAACTTTGTCTTAAGATAGATAATTATGTTCCCTACCAACCGTTCATACATCACAAGATGGGCACTTTTAAGGAAACAAAGTTTTTCTAACAAAAACTTTTTCATGTCCCATTGATTTTTTTTTCAGTGTATTTTGTTATCAAAAACTAAACCAGTGAATGTCATAATCATCCCAGAATCCAATGAAACTCAATTTGTTGGGAGATTTTATTCTATGTATTCAATCATTTGGAAGGGTTTTAATGTTTGATCGCAATATGTATTGAATTTCATCTGATCGTTTCCATCCGATCGGCGTTTTTTCGTATTCGGACCTCTATTGTGACTTATCAATCCACGACATGACTCACAAATACTCATCGATTCGTCGATTTCATGGGCATATCCCATGGAATGAATTTTGTCTATTATCCTTGATGACATGGTATGTAGGTTATGACGGCGGCACTTTGGATTCGTTTCTTTCGATTGGGTAGTTCGATTCTAGTAAATAGCCTTACCTAGTATTAGGTAAGAAAAGGGGTAGAAACGTTTTGGTAGAAATTACAGTAGCACGTATGAAATGTAAGTATGCAAAGTGGCTTATCTAGTAATGGTCTACACACCCAGAAAATTTCGTTGTAATCTGAGAGGGTGCTGCCAACATTTGTTCGAGTTGGCGCGAAAACCGTCATTAACATGTTGAATACATTGTAAAATTCCATTTTTAGCTCTTAAGAATTATTTAATGGCTCTGAAAAAAATCGCTTGGCTTGATTTTGTACTGTCCTTTAGTTGGGCTATGGGTGGATTTCTGACGCCATTGGTGGCATTCTGAGAGTGTGTAAGTTAGCTGGCTATGAGGCCATTGAGTCCTTCGCCTCTTTTTTTTCTTCCTTTAAGTTCTACTTTATATATTTCTACTATATTTAAATATAAGTTAGTCCTTTCGAATACCGGAAAATTGATTCCGCTCTGCTTGTACTGCTTTTTATAATCTGGATTGGAACAACGTTCTTGACTGCATGGACGTTGATGAAATGACTGAACGTTTTTGTAAGGTTATAAAACAGTGGCTGGCTTCGAATTTACCTCTCAAAAGACATCTAATTTTCTCAACTTGGAGTACTCCACTGCTTCGCAAGCTAAAACGGGAACGGAATCCGGCTCAGCGTAAACTAAAACGATAAGGACTGTTCATTTCATAAAGAGAACACTTTTGTAACGCAATAAAAAGCAGAAGCTTTACTCAATTTTGATGGAATTCGTATAATCCAATACACTGACAGGCGACCATCATTTTTTATCTGTGTCAAAACAGTTTGAGTTTAGCAAAATGGAGCGAAATGCACTAGGACACTAGATTCAAAATTACTACTACGAACTGTCTTGTGGACATATTGCTCAAATTGTGGAAAAATCGAAGACTGGTGTGCACAAAATCATCAAAAAGTTAGGAGAGGAGCATACTGTGGACGATCTGCCAAGATCCAGAACCAGAAACGGCCCTGTCAAAACGCAAAAGGAGGAGAAATGTGTTGAGCGTCTGTTATCCGAAAAATCGAACTCAGTCCGTCAGGTTGCCAAGAAACTGGAAGTATCCAATACAGAGCGTCAAAAAGAGAAATAACATCAGGACATACAAGAAACATAAAACGCCAAAATGGACTGCAGAACAGCTGAAACGAGCCAAAGAGCGATGCCAGAAGCTTAATAAATGATTCTTCTGTATTGTGAACACATCACCTCACCCCCCCCTGTTCTGGCCTGATCTTGCAGGCTGAATCTAATGAAGAAGTATCAATTTCGTGCAAAAAGAGGATAATCCATCAAATTGTCCTGAACTGCGTCCTATCGAGCGCTACTGGGCAATAACACTAGTTTACAAAATGAAATATAAAGTGTGAACTTTAATGGTTGACCAACGTTTCTGATGCAAAATCTTGCGCTGAATTCAATGCCGTGGTCAGAAAACATTAAAATAGAGCCGCTTTTGAGATATACAAAAACTTTGATGTTTTGAATTTTGGACAAAAGTACGTTTACTAAAATGTCAATATCTTTGGATCCAGTGCACCAATAACAACAGTAACAGCAAACAAATTATTTTTAAATTATACCAATTTTCTCATAATTTTTGGGCAATTTATCGACAGTCATTCAGCAGTCCTTTATCTTCTCGTCAGATAAATTTTTAAATGGCAGCCCTAAGTTTGCACCTTTAAACTGAAGAAATGATCCATAAAAAAATGAAATTCGTTCCATAAAAAACGTATTTATGACCCATAAGGCTCTGATGAAAATCTATAAAAAAAAATGAAAATGATCCATAAAATATAGCAATGTGATCCATACTTTATGTAAAATTTAGCAATAAAATGTCAAAAATGTACCGTTATATATCTTGGGAGTGATCGATAAAATTGTACGAATAACCCATTAACATATTGCAAATGATCCATAAAAGGTTCAATATCATTCCTTAAACTTGTAAAATTGATCCTTAGAATGTAACCTCTATGAACAAAAATGTATGCATATGAGCAATAAAGTATTGAAAATATTCCATAAATAAATCGCCAATCCTCCATAATAGGTTTGATTAATGAACCACAAACTTCTAATTCTACTCAGATTTCCTAACATGTCCGTTCCTTTAGCTATGCGGCTTAAATATTACTGTAAATGATGGATCGCGTTGGAGAAGATTTGCAATTTTTCAGAATGATGACTTACTTTTGCGATCTCACGCTCCTTAAGGACCGAACTGCGACACATGTTTCTCAAAGTAATTTGGCAAAGAGCACTCCTGCACGTGAAGAACTGCAGGTAATTTAAGACATGATCAAACTGTTATTTCAGAGTTTTTATAACATTATGCCGGGCAAACGCTTGCCGTCTAACTCGCTATCGCGCGTCGGACGTAACTAACACCCTTCGTTTGCAATATACCGGGCAAATGCTAGAATCAGTCGTTTGCTTGGAGGCGCTATGCTAACACTTCGGATATCGAAAACATCGGCCGCTTTCTACCTCCTTAGTTCTAAAATTTTAAACTGATCAGCAGGCATCATTGGTATTTCTAGCATTTGGAGTAGAGCACAACAAATCGTGACTACTATGTAACATTGTACAATATAGTGTGTCTGACTGAGCAGCTGTTTGATCATGCCAAAAGACTATCAATCTCTTATAAAATGATTAAGAACATTTTTACTGGACGTTTTTTCTAAAACCCCATTGAGAAAATTTTCTATAAGAATAGCTATTGAACGAAAAGTTAGCTTTCTCCATATTACTCGCAATTTCGTAATAAAAATTTTTATTTAGTGTTAGTTTCTTATCAAATGTGCTAAAATTTCAAGATGTTGTTCAGGACACGATTTGAAATCGTTTAAGCATAGGGGAGCGAACATTTAAAAATTTGCTTCAGATTGCAAATTTTTAAATGTTAGGGATCAATTTCCCACTATTTATGTACCAAAAGTATGGACCAAAACTCAAAAATGCAAGCAGATTTTATGGATCACACACATATGTGAAAGTGCACAAAGCTGATTTGCTATGGATTATTTTTATAAGTTTATTGTTCATTATTCATCGTTTTATGGATCCTTGAAAATTTATTTGTGGAACATTTTCAATAATTTATTAATCATGTGCCTATATTGCATTGCACAAAGCTTACATTCAATGGATCAATTTTGCAAGTTTAAGGAACGCTATTAGACCATTTTTGGATCATTTGTAACATGTTTATGGATAATCCGCACAATTTTATCGATCATTCCCTAGATATAAAACGGTACATTTTTGACATTTGATTGCGACTTTTTTTTTTTTAATTATGGATCACATTGATAAATTCCATGGATCATATCCATTTTATTGTGGATACTGACCAGAGTTGAATGCATTTTTTATAGAACGGTTTTGATTTTTTTATGGATCGTTCGTAAGTTTTTATATGCCAAAATATGTTTGTCAATTCAAAACTGAGTTGATATGGCTGGCCGTGTAAACTAGTGTAATCAAGCGGCACATTCGAGAGTAAGGTAGAGAGGAACAATCTGTCAATGAGTTTAAACAAATGTGGTCATCTGCTAGGTGAAAGGTATAGCAGAGAACTGTGGAAAGGCTAATGAAGGGTATTCGTCAAAAAGTGCGTCAGTTTCATATCTAGGAGCATTTTGATGAAAATTATATTTTTCCGTAATACAGAGACAGCAGTGATTATTACACATAAAACCGTTTTTGAATTTGATTTCTTCTTTCTGTGTCCACTTTATAAAATGAGCAGTCCTTATATTAGGAATTGAAACACTATGATGAACTCTAGGGTTTTTATTCATTAGGGCGAATCTACAATTGAGAGACTCTCTCTTGCCTCGTTCTCTTAATTACAGCGCCATTATAAAACTATGGATTGATTTTTTTACACAGATCGCAAGATAAGAGTGCTGGCTAGCATATTGGTCAAACAGCCAAACGAAACATGGAAAATGATTTAGCTATTGGTGAAAGAGAAAGTAAACAGAGAGAGTCTCTCAATTGTAAATTCGACCTAATGAAAAAAAAAACTTAGAACTATCGCTAACTATTTCTTCAATTGCTTCGTTAATTAATCTGCACTCTAAAGGTTTTTAAAGTTGCAGAAAATTCAAAGTTTTGATCGCACCGCCTAAACCATATCCTATTGAGCCCAAATTTTACATAGGGGCATATATTGGACCAATGAAACATTTACACAACTTCGGTTTTTTGAAATTCGATGAGTACAAATTTCATCATCTCTCACCACCATCAAGTCCCTTAAATGTTCTTATGTTCAGATCTCAAAGTTTGGGAAAATTTTCATGGGTAAAAAGTTAAAACTTTGATCGATTATATGTCCGATTGAGCTCAAATTTTGGGCATAATTTAAGGTAATGAAAATCGTGAGCAATGTTGATTTTTTAAATTTAAAAACGTAATTTTCATTTGGCACCCTAATGTTCAATTTACAAGATTACACACTACAAGTTATTAAGTTCACATATCCATCATCATCCAATCATAGATGTTTCCACTCATGAAAGTACGATAACTTTCAATCTTATCTAACAAGCTTTTTTTTAAGAAAATTGAAACCAGTAAGCTGTGAAATGTTTGAATATTTAACATAAAAACTTTAAGTTTACAAATAGCGTATCGTATTGGCTGAAACCTGGATATTTTTACACGTAGACTACTTTCGAAAAAAAAAACTGAGACACTCAAATGTTAGCCGAAAATTCTGTTTAAGTTCGCTATTCTCTTCAAACTTTCAGGGCATACAGTACAACGTATGTTTCAACATCATTTTTATTGAATTCTTGATCTTTATTAAACTTCTTTTCCAAATGCAAATACCCGCATCGACTTGACACTGCTCATTATATTGTGGGAAAATTTGTTTCGACAGTTCTAATTACTCTAGTTAAACGAAGTTCGGGTGAGCGAAATTGACGCTCAACTTTTAAAATCAACCATTAGTGCCTCATCCAAACTGATAGATGGATAGTTCAGTGCCAAGCGTGGTGAAGCCATTCAGTGGGGCATCTAGGCTGGAATAGAAGATACAAAAAAATAGTGCGGTTTATTGCTCCCTCACCCGTATGCGTACTCCTCGGAAAGGTAGCTGAAAGGAAATCTTTTGTTTGTGGGAGGTGGGTGTCGAGTTGACGCGCCATCGACGGCAACGGGTTCTGTATCACCTGCAACACCATCATCACACTATGAGTCACAAATGAAAACAGCCAGCTGCTGCAGCTTATGCATGGGAAAAGTCTCAAAAGCGCACAAAAACTTCCACATCCAAGCACGATCTGAATGAGTCTAGGCAGACGTAAAATTGCAGTCCCGCCTGAAGAGAGAAGGTACCAACGTGCGTCGTCATCAACATCACATCATCGGAACTTGAAACATGGGTTCATCCATATGTGTGGGGGATAATCACCAGCATAAGGCACCATGATCCACCTACAACTGGTCGTTCTGTAAGAGGGAAATGGTTAGGTTGTTCAAGTTCCGTGAGAGCATATTCATGGATAAGTTCCAATGAGTATAGTGAGTTCCGCATGTAGTGCAAAGTTCATACCTTCGTCCGTAGGTACGCTCTTCAGATGCACATTATGCCCTTTTGACCAACTCCACCAACGACGATACCAGACGCATGGAGTCATGTTTGATTGCTGTTTACACTTCGTGAATTGATTCAATGAAACTTTTAAGCTCAATTGAACGTATTGTGTTGACATACCTTGACAGGAAATTGCTGCTGTAGTGCTTTCACTCATGAATGTTTACTAGTTACAAACGAACAGTAACTTCTGGAGATAAGAACGACAGTGTTTGAATCCTTTCCTACCTCAAATTCTTGTAAAACTTCACAACTGGATTTATGGAATTGAGTTGCTGATCTTAAACAATCTATATTCAGAGCTTCGAGTTTATCTGAGACGTTTTGCATCCTCACAGCTTACTGGAAATAGCTTTCTTAGTATGTTTCAAATATCACTTTTGATTCATCCGTCGAATCCGTTTGTTGTTTGGAACAACGAAATAGTTTTGCAGTTTTTATGCAGCTTAGTTCATGCGATGCCAATACTGTTTCGAAATGTAAAAAAATTGACTATTTGTTACACAAACAACAGGCTATCTGCAGCAGAGGATAGGGAAGTTAAATGTTTGCGATAACAGGCACCATGAAATTTTCATGATTGAATACCTCCAAAAACGGCTTTTACCATTTTTGGCGCAACGCAATGAAAAAACACTATTTTGGCCGGATTTAGCTTCATACCACTATTCTAAAAGCAAACTGGAATGGTAAATATGAGATTAATTCAGTAGCTTTTGTCCCCAAGGGAACTTAAATGGCAGCATAACTAATCATCAATTAAAAGAAAGATTTGAGCAATAAAAAATAAAAAAAGTGCCACTAAATAATTATGGCCTGTGCCAACAAATAATGTGTGATCAGCATTAAAAATTTAGAAATGAGCAATAATAGATGAGAAATGATCTTTGGATAATCTTATTGTGGCCGGTAAATCTGTCAAATAAAGCAACAGCTATTAGTATATGTGCAAATAAATATGGCTTTATTTCCGCCAAATGATATAATTTGAGCACTAAACTACTCGCATGTGTCTTGGAATTTTTATTTGATTTTCCCATAAAAATAGTAAAATGAGCAATAAATAACTGAATAACCACAATAAAAAAAAACTCAAATGTCCTAGGTAGTAGATACAGTTACCCATCTTTAAATTCAAAAATAATTTGATATCGTGGAAACTTTCCCATGAAATATTCAACAACACCATTTGAAAACTAAATGGGTTCCAGAGAGCAGAAAATAAATCCAGGCAAAAAATTGGGAATGAGCCATAAAAAGTTGTGATGTGTTTTAGGACAAATAAAAAAAAATCACATGGAAGAGGTAAAATGAGCAATGAATATTCAATAATGCGCAAAAGACAATGATATTTTTGCAAATGGACTTATGAACGTACACATTCCAAATAAGAGTTGTTGAGCTTCTACAATTGAAACTTTTATCAAATGATATGTTGAGTTTACCAATAACCATAAGACTGTCACTTGAATGGAAAAAATATTGATACTTATAAATACGGTTGATAAATGTATCCATGCCAAGGAAAAGTACAACAATCAACCTGTGATAATTTTGAAATAGTCGTCAAACCATTAATCAATCTACTGGATTCTGGAACGTCGTGTCTATTTGAACAGACCTGATGTTTCATGATTCGTCTTGTCCCTTAAATGCAGCACAGTAAACCTGGCCGTTTTTATATATCTATTATGCGAGACATTTATCAAATAGACAAGAAAAATTATGGAAGTATATTCATCATTTTCGAGGATGCTTTCAAGAACTGGCTGTTTTAGAGTGAGATAAGATTATATTGAATTATATTATATACAGGGTGCGGATACAGGGAGGAAAATCGTAAGTTTATGGTATTTCTTTCTTTAGCCAAGTCAGTTACCTTTATCAGATCCTTTCAAACAAATGTACTTGAAGTATCCTCCATTTTTATTAATGACATCCTCAAGATTACGTCGAAACCCAGAACACACCTCCTTCGACACCGACTGCCGTGAGCACGTTATAATAGACTTCAGAATATTCACACTAGCGAGAGATGTCTGCAGGGTTGTGCTTAAATTTCGCACAAATCGAATAATTCAACGTGTTAATGTTCAAACAGCTAGAAATCTTCGGCCATTATTTCGTGGTTTCCATCAAGCCATCTTTGGGTCTAATTTGACATGTGATATGATGGCGCTTCATCCTGTTGTAGGGCAATGTATTCATCCTCAGACAAATTGGGATTTACCCAGGGAAGCTCTTGGTCCTTCAAAATACCGATTTACTCATCGGTATTGAAACTGTTGGACGCCACCAAGCCAAAGATCATGACACCACCCGGATATTTGGTTTGGAACTTAAACTTCACTCACTCCGGAACATCCTCAAGTTTCTTCGGTGAAATGAACCGGTCTGTGAGGCTGTTGGACACAACAGCGATGGTGAATAGCTTTTGGTCGGAGACCAGGATTATCATTTGTTTTCCTTCTTCAACAAAGAAAGCAATCTCTTCGAACAAGTCACTTTTAGTTCCTTCACCCACTTCGTAATCAAGTGGCGTTTTACTCTAGCTCTAGAAGATGCGTGCAAGCCTTATTTGATGATTCTTCACATGCATTTTTCACACTTGTTGGCTTCCTTGGCCCTGATGAAACGTGCCAGGTCACGAGCAATACTTACATGGATTGATTGGGTCACGTTTGGCGTACGTGCAAACCGTGGGCCTCCTCTACCCAGCTTCCGCTGCTAAGGACCATCCTGTAGGGACTTGTCCGCTGCTAAGGACCATCCTGTAGGGAAAGTGGAGGCCATATGCGCTTAAATATCATTTTTTCCCCTAACCAGTTGATTTGATATCGTATCCGTTTCAATCTTTAATAACATATTCAATTTGAAAGATCTTACGATGGAATGGATTTAGTAAGTAACGCAGTAAGATAGGAAAAATGAAACATCGTATATAAGTTGAATATGTGCACTCTTTACGATTAAAATTAAACAAAATACGATGCAGGCCACAATCAAATGCGATTTTAACTTCAAATGTAGGAATGTGCGATACTATTTGATCACTGTCATACGACTTCTGGTTGTCTGAAATCCTACCAATGGAAATCTCCTACGAAACCTTTTAGGCAAGCATTAAACTCGTAATCACTTCTTTGGAGGACATCTTCACAAATTTGCAATAAAACAATTCCGATGTTCTGATACAGCACTTGAAAGTAAACATAAATAAATACACTGTCAACAGAAGTAAGTCTTAGTTGCACCAATTAACCCAATATTAAAGTTTAACCATTCTCGCATATTTTCCTGCCGCATGTATGTAGTCACTGACCGATCTTTTTTAGAAAACTCGAATCCATAACAGTATGGCAGGCATTTGAAGTCAAAAGTGAGGTTTTTGCTTTGAAAATCCTCTTTTATCTTCTCCAAGGAATAGGAATATTTCGACAAATATTTTTCATAAGGGACAAACGTAAACCATGGCTTTTTTCGCGAATTTCGCTTCATTTAAAACTGACCTAATCAATCCATCACGGTTATTTCGAAGAGGAAAAGTCTTACATGGGGAGCCTTTGTGCCACGAAAAATTTACGGAAGAAGCAATTTTTTACGTTTGTCAGTTAGGCCCTAATGAAAAATCTTTGTCGATTTGAGATATCGAAATAACGATCTGTCAATAACTAGATACTTTTGTAAGTTTTAAACAAACAAAGAAAATTAACAGACTGGTTGAACAGCTATTGAGATATCTCTTGTGACTTTGAAAACATGTTTTCGAGAAAAACGCTTCATATTATTCTAGGACCCCTCCTTCATGCTGAATTTTTTTTATATTTTCTTCTTAGTGAGCTTAAAAAAATGTATGTTTTTTTAAATAATAATTTCATTCCATCGTACTGTATACTAGTCTGGCCTCAATATCTTCGCAAATCTCTATCTACAACATTTTTATTACACGACTGGACATATTTGGGTGTCATTCATTAGATTTAGTTTAGATTGAATATACTTATTCATTTTTCATGGGTTCACCTTCACCCGCACTGACGAATCTACCCATGCAGCATCAATCATAGTAACCCATGAGTCAGCAGACAAAATTTGACAGCTCCATCAGTCGAACTCGAACCGTGATGGCAAAAACAGTGAAGCAACTCCGCTCAGAAGTGTGCGCGTTCAAAGAACGGCACCCCGCCGCGTCGAAACCAGACATCGTGCGACACTTTGTGGACGCCGGATACGCTTGTTCCGGCATCTGCAATATATTGGCACTATTAGACAATAATCAGAGCATCGAAAGAAAGCCCGGTTCCGGACGGCCGACGACCCTGAGCGACAATAAGCTCCAAAAAATGCTGAAGAGGAAGACCGAGGGAAAAGTGGCTACATCGCTGCGTGCGCTTGGCCGGGAGGTCGTTTCAACCGGAAAACAGTGAAAAAGTACCGGACGAACATGAACATACATGTCAGGACGCGGAAGTCGCGTCCACTGGTTTCGGAGCTGCAGGCAATGACACAGCGGCAGCGGCTGAATAAGATTGTCAACTCAATTTTCCCGGCGAATCACGACGTGGCGGTGGTGATGGACGACGATACCTATCTCACCCTGAATGGCAACGACTGGCAGGGAACTTCGTATTTTACTTCCCCCAAGAATGAAGTGAGCTCCGAGGTGAAGTTCATTTCACACACCAAGTTCCCCAAGAAGGTGCTGGCAATCAGCGAGAAGGTGGCTGACAATCAGCGAGAAGGGGATTTCAAAGCCGCTCTTCTTTCGCTCCGGACTGGCCGTGAAGGGGAAAATTTATAGTACGAAATTCCTGCCGGAAATTGCGTCGTTCATCAAGAAATAACATAAGGGCGAAGACGCTTTGGCCGGATCTGGCGTCAGCCCACTACTCGAAGCGATCGTTGGAGGAGATGGAGCGGCTGAATATCGGTGGTACTCAAGTCTGCGAACCCACCCAACGTCCCCCAGCTGCGTCCCATCGAGAATTTTTGGGCCAACCTGAAGCCAACCTGAACAATTTTGTCGTGAAAACTGAGGAGGAATTGATAAATAAAACGGAGAAAAAACTCAAAAACATGCCTACATTCATGTTTTCGTCCACCATGGCGAATGTTCCGGTTAACTGCTTGAAGGCCGCTTGCAAGAGCGTAGAATTCTTTTGTTAGTAAACTTAAATAATTACCTTCCATAGGAGATTTATCAAAAGCAATTAACTGTAATTTTTTTTATCACCATCCGAAAAAAAGTCCATTTTTTTTAATGCAAACGTTAGTAGGATGTGATTTTATCTCGTTTCCAATGCAAAACTCACTCAATAACTTCAATCGGTGAAAACACCACCCGTGGACTAGATTATTCCATCGACATGTGTAGAGCAATTTGTTGCTGGATAGTTATTAGGGGACATTGACATTTAAATTAAATTTATTATATCCCTGCTACTACAGCAAACTTATTTCTGACAGAGAAGCTATCAGTTTAGACAAACACTTTTCGAAAATCAGCTGATCATCAACAGAGAGATTTTTGAACATTCTAATTTATTTTCGAAATGCCAAGATTAAGTGAAAACTAATCAAATGGATCACACCCATAGAGATTAAAAGATTATCGATTTAAAGAGGCTGATAAAATTATCGGGATACGAGGTAATATCGAGATATATAAAACAATTCAAAATGAAGAGTTGTCTGTACTACTATACGATGGGAAGTTAAAGGTAGATGTCTGTGTCTTTCCCAAACGTTCATTTGTTATGGAAGGTTTAGGGTCATAACAATGAACGCAATGCTCTTTTTCCTAAGTTTACATGAGCTCAAGAAGCCATACATGAATCAAAAACCCATGTTTGGATGTTGCCTGTGACACCTCTTTTCACCGTCTTTACAGCAAAGCCAACGGTCTATATTTGATCATAACTACCCCTACCCGTTCCATATTTCATAATTGATATGGTTACATTAATTGCGTTGAAAATTTAACCTTTGGGCTCCACCTGTCGGAAAGGATCTCTTGTTCACAATCGAAGCTGACGAGGTGTCCCTTTTGGTTACGTGAAGGAATGCACCCGATGGCAGCAGATAGGAACACATGTACCTTCCTATATACATCTATCTGCAAGACCAAAACCGCACGAGAACGAGAAGTGTATACGAAAGCACACCATCCAATCCGGGTGTGGAAGGTATCCGATTACCAACAACATTCCTGTTATGTAGGGATCTGCCAAAACCTTCGACGCGGTCTGACAGCGAGCCTGGTCGCCCTTTCTGTTTGCCATTTTCACACATTGTAATGCACTGCTCATGAAGCACCCCCTCGGACGATCTCCGATGGCCAGCGACCAACCTGGAAGAGCACACATGCTTGCTCAGGATTTCTGCAAAAGTGTAATAGGTAGTTAGGGTTGAGCACTATTTTGGCATGGTGGACTTATTTTGGACAAATGTGTTGCAATTTACTGTTTTCAGCTGAATCCATCAATTTGATATGATTTTTTTTTTTCTCATAAGCTACATTCTATAAAATAACAAAATTAATTTAAACAGGCTATGCCAAATCAACTTTACTGAGCCAAATTTTCAATTTTGATATACATCAGAAATCTTGAAACTTAAGTTAAAGGGATGTAATCGATTACTCTCAGTTTTTATGAGGTTAGTAGGAATTACAAGTTTATGTAAAAAAAAAGAGGGAGCCGGATATTTCAGGCATACTTTACAATACAATTGTATTGTTGTGTCTATAAATTCAAATTGTTGCAGTGCAAGATCAATAGTTATAAATACTGATTAAAGAGGTTATGCCGCATGCCAAATTGATGGTGCACCCTAGCTGCGTTCCACACAGGCAACCAATGAACTACCAGACCAGGAAGGGCTGGCTGGTGAACTTGCTGGCTGCGCTTGGTGCGAGGTGTGTAATCAATATAAGGCACATGCGTTCCCTTTTTTTGACGGGAAATTTGAGTCCGTCAGTTCAGAAGGTGCTTCATAATTGCATAAAATGTGACCCTGGTCTTTTAAGCCCTGCCGAAGACCGGTTGTTGTAACAACAAATCGATTAAATGTTTCGACATTTGATGCAAAAATCTGAACGGGGCTCGAGTTTGCGAAGAATCTTTGAAACATGACCCGCCTAAGACGATTTAATCCGAAAATTTGCACTTTGTGAATGGTAGGTAGGAAAAACGATGAACATTGAATGGCAAAGGTGCTAAATATTTGAAATGGATCGTTTAGAATCCGTTTCCGTAGGAAGCCATATGAATATTTGTTGAACGTCTGTTGTCTGTGCAGGTGAGTTTTGAAGATTTATTACTTCTGGTTTGTAAAATGCTCGCCTCAAATATTACTAACCTAGGCTGTGTTCCAATTGGCATTTCGAAATGTAAAATAAAATGTTCGAAAATCTCTCAGTTGTTTATGGACTGATTCCCACGAAAATGTTAGTCCAAACCAAGGGGCAAGACAGCTCCTCATCGCTAGCAATTTCAGATTTGGTTTGAGGTACCTCGAGTAACCTTCGTTGCTCAAGAAGCAAACACTGTTGTTTGTTTTCTCTGTGTTTTTGCACAGCAGCTGTCAAATCAACCGACCCTAGTACATGAGCTCTTGAGTGTCCAAAATTGGACTCTAGCAATGTTCAATGTTTTTAATTTTCTCTATTTAACTCTGCTTTTGAAAACAACCTACATTCACTCAAACTACATATCTGATATGCTCGTACAATTTGATATCGTATTTACTACTATTCTTATAAGGCTTTGTCTTTTTCGAGAAGAAGTTATTTTTATGTCTCCAATTAAGTCATACTCTAAATAATCCCAACAGTTTGCTAATGCAGAATCATTCTGAACGGTCTTTCATTGAACTGGTGCTTTTGAGCAGGAGCAGGAGAAGAGACAAATGAGATCGAGCCCGCTGCATTCCAACTCAAGCTTCAAGCTTCTTAGAATCGATGTTTAGTAAATTACCAATCTATACATATCGCTATCATGCCTCATCATTGCACTTCAGTAAAGCCGTTCCCATCAAGTACCACATCCTAAACATTGCCTGAACCCTCATAGTCGTGGAATAGGGCTCATCGTTGTGCCATCAACTATCGCCATTAGCAGAATGTCCACAATGTTTTCAAACAAATTGGAAGTCAAACTTTTCGAAACCCTGGCAACCGATAAGAACCGACGAAGATTGATTTGTTTTTTTAAGCTATATTGAGTTAATCGCGAGTTACTCGGTGCGTTAAAGCCGCTCAGAGTAGGGCTGTCTCACCCCTAGGTCTAAACTTATTACTCGTATGTCAGAAATATGCACTTGAAGCAGAAATAATTACTTGAAATTTTTCATCTGCGAAATTTAAGTGAAACTTGAACTTTAACTCTCGAATTTAAACACAACTTAAATTGCATATTGCATAGCTGCAACGAACTATTCTATCGCACATCAATTGAGAACATCCGATGCCTTTATTGTTGTTGCATACGTTCAAATGTCTGTCAAAACGATTGTGCTGTATCCGATAAATAGAGAATACTTCATTTAAAATACCAAAGTAGCTCAGTATAGAACGATAGCACAATCGACATCTTCTGAGATACCATGACAACATGTAATTAACAAACTTGTCGCAGAAGTAATTACTATATAAGCAAGGGTAATGGTTACCGATCATCAACTTGGGAGAGTTTTCATCTCGTGCAGTTAGTCTATATTCAACCGTAAAGATCGTTATAATAAATTAGACTAACCTATTTGAAACCCGGCCTTTTCTCTGCTCTGCGAGTATGACCTACAAAAGATGGGCAACCCGTAAAAAACTGCAGAAGCGGCGAAGAAGACTTTTCTAACAGTGTGCCAGGCACGAACAGTGTGCCAGGCTCCATTGTAAAAAAAATTACACCATAACGGAACATGTGTGGCACTCTGTGGCACACTTCAGACATCTGTTCTTATTGAAGATATAATCTAGCAGCCCTGGAAAATTGACGTTGAAAGTTTTTGTGGAGTTGTTTTGATTTGTTTGTTTCACTACTCAACACAAAAGTTTGAAAAAAATTTAAAAATAAGTTAAATGTTTGTGTTTCCTGTTTGTTGAGGCGAAATCATTAGTGGAACAATGTATGAGGTAAGTGATTAAATTAATAAGTCGTGACATGATATCACTTTGCAGCTTCAATTAAGGGCACATTTTTGGAGGAAATTGGAGGTGGTTTATGAAACCATCATCCTCCATTTTTGAAATATTTAAAAAGAAGAACCTCTGCAGCCTGCCGCTGGCTTAGATAACCATCGAGAGGACTCGATAGATTGAAGAGGACATGCGGATCATGGCTGAGAGAAGTGATGTGCCTCCTGGATCCTACCAATATCATGAACATCCGTCACATCCGTCACTACCTGCCTGACCAGGCAGAGAAATAATGTTCATTTCCGAATGCCGGTAGCTCATCTAGGAAACGATGTCGAACTTGTATAGACACATTGACAAATAAATCTCTTGTTGCAGCGCAGTTCATAAGCCTCAGCAATGCCGATAGAGGAATATGTTCGGAGACTACTATTAGTACAGATCATCAAATGATTCGAGCGGAAAAAAAACCATACGAGAAGAAAGGATTGAAGAAGATTATGATTGTATGTAGAAATAAGCATTACAGTAAACGTTTACAATTAACCACTCTATTTTATTACAGATGATTATTATGTTGTGGATGATACAATACACGACGAAGTCCACTCTGACTTGTTCTGTGTTCAAGTTTCAAAAAGCTTGGGAAAACCTTCTGTGGATGTCATCAAGGAACCTGTATAATAAAAGCAAATTTTTAAGATCAACAGTTGCCAAATTAATGTACCAATGATTTGAATAGATATCCGGCCAGTTAAAGGGTGTCAAAGGGTGAAGTTGCGTCTTGTTCATTGTTTGCGCAGGCGTACGTGGA
Source organism: Aedes koreicus (assembly GCA_024533555.2). Taxonomy (NCBI): domain Eukaryota; kingdom Metazoa; phylum Arthropoda; class Insecta; order Diptera; family Culicidae; genus Aedes; species Aedes koreicus. The sequence continues at coordinate 114,210 of JAHHFK020003949.1, read as the reverse complement.
CTGCTGAGAAAGAGGATAAATATACAGCAATTTATAAGTATTCTTGCTCTTACTTCCAGCGATTAGCATCTTGAGCTCCATTCTTTATCCATTTATCATTGAAGGTTGTTTTCTCAACACAAGAGCATCAATAACGCGGTTTCCGCAACAAAAACATTGACCGAAACCCAAATCACCAGCAAAAGTTTTGGAAAGCAAAACAAATCATTCACCTGGTTACCATGCATAGGCAAAACATAACTATTGAACTGTCAAATTACCGTGGCACACATGGGCACCTATTGGCACCACGATCGGAGCATCAGGACTCATCGTAACGCTTAGAGGCACACTAAAAAAAAATGGGCACAAGAGATATTGTAATGAGCGACTCACCCCTTGGGTTCCGCAGTTGACGGTTGACAGTACCCGCTCGACGCTTGCTTTTAGGCTTGCGATGTGTCGACAAAAGTTTCTCTGTACTTTTTCAAAACACGCCGCCCGGTATTTCGGGGAAAACCCAACACTTTAGCAAGGTTTGGCCCGGACAACGAAAGGTTTTCCAAATGATTGCGCACAATTATTTTTTCTTCTTTTCTTCTTCTTCCATTTTGTATTTCTCCTGGAACATGTTCGAAATGCACCGCGAAAAACAAACTTTTTATGTTGTTATTGTTATAGGGAACACAAATCCAACCACTAGTGTCGCGGTTAGAATCAAAAATGTTTGTTCCAATACTAAATGGGCCACACCTTAGACCGGAAGGCGAAAGGTTTGGTCGTTGGTTTCCTGGTTTATGAAGTTCTGGAAGCTGTTCGGGACAAGCGCAGCGCAAAGGAACTGTATACCAGTCTCTGTAAAGTCTTGAAGAAGAAGTCGCTATCCATTCAAAAGCTCCTGAGAAAGCAATTTGGACGTTTATGGATGAAGGATGGAGCTTCGATGCAGTCCAATCTACTGCCAATAGATTATTTGGTGAGACAGCTGAAAACGGCTGGCGCCTAGCTTGCCAATGGTTATCTCGTGTCCCAGCTTTTCCTCAGCATGCTTGACTCGTGCGATCCGTTGGTTACGGCCCTCGAGAACATCAAGAAGAAGTATTTCAACCTGGACGTCGTAAGGCAAAGGCTCATGGCGGAAGAGCAGAAACATGCTGATCGAACGGGGAATCAACGGAGAAAAAACCAGTGGCGTTTGTAGGCAACCAGCATAACAAGCGTGACGACAAGTTCAAAGGCAAGTGCCACAAATGTGGCTCATTGGTCCACATGAAAAGGGACTGCAAGCATAGAGAAGCCTATGCTACTTCATGACAAAATGCTGTCAGCTGCATCGTGAGTCGTGTTGGCGTGACGAAGTCCGACGGCAAAAATATTTAATTTAATCTGGATTCTGGAGCAACCGAGCATTTGGTGAACGCTAGGACATTGTTCGACTCAATCGAGTGCTTGAGGACGCCGGTGGTAATCAACGTTGCTAAGGATTGGTGAAACCTGGTGGCGAAAGAAGAAGGCGTGATAAATGAAAGCAACCATGGCGTGCTTCTGAATGTGCGAAAAGTCCTGTACGTGCCCTATCTTCTTTCGGTAAAGAAATTAGCGGCTGTTGGTGTTGAGGTGCTGTTTGTGCCGAACAAGGCGGTTCTGAAGAAAAATGGTGGTGTAATTACGCAGGCATCGATGAAGAACAATCTTAGCATTAGAGCATTAGGTAGATCAAAATGAGCTTTGGCATCGTCGCCTGGGGCATCTCGGACAAGATGATATGGTCAAGATCTTGCAAAAAGATATGACAACCGATTCGATTCTGCGATGCATGTTCCCAGGGTAAACAGAGTCGGGAAATCGAAGGAAAACGTGAAAAAGCGAAGCGACCCCTCAGCGGGAGCATTCCGATGTATGCGGCCCAATTGATTCACCGGCCCAGGATGGATCCAGGTATTTCGTGCCATTATCGACGATAAAACTCATTTTGCCATGATTTACCTCATGAAGCGGAAGTCGGAGGTCTTAGAGAAGTTTCGAGAAAACGAAGCGCTGGTGGCTGCTCAGTTCGGTATGCGGATCTCAAATCTGAGTGTGGACCAAGGCAAGGAATATTTCTCGACAATACAAAAGAATTTCTACAAGACAAAGGGTATCTAAGGGGAGAGATCTAAGCCACCATCGCCTACACGCCGTGGTGGAACGGTGTGGCTAAGCGGTGCAACAGGACGCTCGTAGAAAAAGTGAGGTCCACGCTGATTGATTCGTCGATACCGAAGCCAATGTGGAACGAAGCAGCTCTAACAGCGTTGTGCTTGATTAACCGCAATCCGTCAGCAGCGGTGTTGGATGCAGTACACCGGCCGAATGCTGGATTGGATCCAAGCCGGATCTATCAAAGCTGCGAGTTTTTGGCTGAAAGACATACGCGTGGATTCCTGCACAACTCAGTAAGAAGTTGGACAACAAAAACCAGGAAGTCATGGGGTCCCAGTCCCAATGGGTACCGACTCTGAAATAAGAAAACAGGAAGGTGGTTATTGCTCCTGACGTTCGTTTCGATGAGATGTGTTTTCCGTACGCATCTAAACATAGAAAGGAGGAGAAACCGTTAGTGGTATTACCATCGTACGAGCAAGAGGGGGAAGCTGAACCAAAAGTGCCTGAAGCAGAGAAGCGTACCGACGAAGATGAAGATTCAGAAATCAGCGAAAACGTCTTCGAGGATCGAGAGCAAGACGAGTCAACTGAATGTACAACCGTTGCACTGCCTTCACAAACAGAAAGACGCGAAGCACATGGCAAGCCGTTGAGGCGTAGTCAACGGGGGCGCAGAGTTCCAGGTTAGTTGCTGGATTATATTTCTGATTACCGAGCACCCACTGCCACATTTCCTCCGCCCTAGATGTTCCTCAAACCTACCAATACGTGCAGATTTGGGACGATAGAAATAAGTAGCTGAGAGCCATTCAGGACGAACTGGACGCGGTGGAAAGCAACCAGGATTGGAATTGGATTTCCGTATTAAGGACGAAGAACCACGACGAACAGTTCGGTACAAGGCCCGACTCGTCGCGAAAGGTTTCATCCAGAAACCTGGACTGGGCTACGAATAAACGTACGCTCCAGTGAACAATCAGGATCATCCTTTCGGTAGGTTTCTTCCTTCACCAGATGGATGTGAAGACAGCTGTGTTCCTTGATCACAATGGCCAATTGCGGCGAGCGATGAAATTTCTCGGAATGAGGATCGATTACTACCGTAGTGTAGGATCCTTAAGGCTGTCGCGGGTGACCAGCATCTCGAAGGTTCTGAATTGTTTCAGGATGAGCGAGTGCAATCCGACTAGTACTCCAATGGAAAAAAGGCTTACTACTTCCTCGTGGTGGACCTAGTACTGAAGAACCATATCGGAAATTGCTCGGCAGAATGATGTACATTTTGCCCTGTGTCAGGTCAGATGTATATTATCCTGTCGGTTATTGCGATCGGTTCCAGCAGAGCTCTTCAACCGTGCACTGGAATGCACTAAAGCGAGTGGTGCGATACCTTAGCGGGACAAAAAAAGTTAAGTCTCGAATACATGAGCAACAGCAAAGCAGGAATGCTCGTCGACTATGCTGATGCCGATTGGGCTATGGCTGTTTCGTATCCTGGAGCAGCAAGAAGCAATCGACGGTATCGTTGTTATCACGCAAAGCGGGATCAGCGGGCTTCTGGAAGACCCTCAAATAGCTATCAACCCTGTGACCATTTACGCGGACAACCGAGCATGCATTGGTATGGCCAAGAACCTGGAAAGCAAAAGAACCAAACACATTGACTTTATCCGAGATCTGGTAGACAACGGTACGGTGCACATCAAGCCGAGTTGTATCCGTGATCAACTATTCGATCTGTTTACAAAACCCTTGAAAACCACCTGGTTCAAACTGCTGACATCAAATCTAGGAATTTTGGAATGCGAGGGGGTGTGAGTGAAAAACAAAGTAGCTCAGGATACACCGATAGAACAATCGTTGACTTCCGAGATACCATGGTAACGAGTAAATAACAAACTTGTTGCAGAAGTAACTGGTATATAAGTAAGGATACCATGGTTACCGATAAACAACCTGGGAGGGTTTAAATAAGTTTTTTTTTCACCCAGTGCAGTTAGTCTATATTCAACCATAAAGGTCGATATAATAAATAAGTTCTACCGATTTGTTACCCGGCCTTTTCCCTGTTCTGCGAGTATTACCTACAAGATATAAACAAATTACTAAACTAAACCGGGAATTGAAACCAGCCTCGTACAATATCTTGCTTTGCAGCTGCATGCTAACAGACTGAGCTGAAATTAGTCAAGATAATTTTCTAGATTGATAATTCAGTGACAAAATTACTCATTGTAATGTTTTACTAATCTGAGGTCTACTACCAATTCAAGGTGTGGTGTGGACTCATCAGCATTAGTACTGTTAGTTTAAATCGGTAACCAAACATACATGGGAGTTGTTCTGCATCACTGACTACTATAATAAACTCGAAATATGACAATTTTCTTACTTTTGCATAGATTGAATTCAACGAACCGTTAACCAAATAGCAATATGTTGTTAACCCAAACCCCCATATATCAAAAATAACTAATATGAATATGTTGTTTATCCTCTATCCATGGTATATATTTATATAAGCCCATAAATAATTGAAAAGTTTCACCAAAATTAACTATCTGTCTTAGAAAGCCTCCTTACATTTAAATCGGAGCAGAATTGGTAATTAAGGTGCATCATTTTAGAATCGCATGCAATAACCAATTAATTCATTTTGCTACAGGCTGTTGACTTAAGCGCACAATTTCTAAAACGGCAAAATGGCCTCTCTAATCACATATACCAGTCTAAAAAATCCAGTTCAGTGAGGACTGAAAAGAAACATGAAAAAATACATGATTGTCAGATCATACACAATGATTTCCATAATTCGATTTGAAACCAAGACATATTAAAAGCACCTGTTGAAATCACTTCATACTGTATATCTCCCCGTTCACCGCAAGCCCTAGAGGGAAGAGCCGTTACTTGGACATTCCCTTCTCGCTGATCGTCAGCCATAAAAGGACCTTCTTCTGGAACTTGGCGTTGAGTACCTACCAAGAAAAATGTTGCAGATGAGGCGACGAAGTGGGGCAAGGGACCATGCTTGACCCAGAGCGGCCGTTGGTTCCGTGGAGAAGATGATTTGTATCTACCGGAAGATCAGTGGACCGCAAATACACATCCACTTGATAAAAACGACCGAAGAACTGAGGGCTTGTATGGTGCATCAGAAGATCGACGTTCCGCAGTTCATTAATTGGGAGCGGTACTCAAAGTGGACACGCTTGACCAGAGCGGTAGCGTACGTTCATCGTTATGCGCAGAATTTGCGCCGGACGGTACACAAGGAAGTACGAGCAACCGGATCATTGACGCAGATGTTGAATCAAGCGGAAATAACGATTCTGCGTTGGGTGCAACATCAACACTTTCCGGACGAAGTAGCGACGTTGACAGCGGAGTATGGGAAGCGACGTCAGGTATCACTAGAGAAAAGTAGCAAGATTCGCAAGCTGTCTCCGTACCTGGATGAAGTGGGCACCATACGTTCGGATAGCCGGATCGCCACAGCAACGTTTGCTTCGTTTGACACAAAATTTCCTACAATCCTGCCGAAGGAACATCGGGTAACTCGATTGCTGGCCGAGTGATACCATCAACGATATCTCCACGCGAATGGCGAAATGGTTGTGAATGAACGTGACGTTTTCCTTCGTGGGAATCGATTACTTCGGGCTGATTGGAGTACGAGTTAATCGAAGTATCGCAAAACGATGGGTAGCGCTTTTCACGTGCTTGACAACGCGTGCAGTGCACCTCGAGGTTTTACATACACTCACATCGGAGTCCTGTAAGATGGCGATCAGAAGTTTCATTGGACGCAGAGGCGTACCCGTTGAAATCCGAAGCGATAGAGGTACGAACTTCGTGAGCTGCAGTAACGAACTGAAGAAGGAGCTGGATAGCATCGATAGGACGTTAACCAACGCGAATACGAAGTGGGTATTCAGTCCTCCCGGAGCGCCACACATGGGCGGCGCTTGGGAGCGATTAGTACGGTCGGTTAAAGTGGCGCTAGTAGCCATGGATACTTCGCGTAACCCGAGCGAGGAGACCTTGGCTACAGTACTAGTCGAAGCAGAGAGCGTCGTGAACTCTAGACCGCTGACTCATATACCTCTAGAGACGTCGCGGCAGGAGGCCATTACGCCGAACCACTTTCTCCTCTTAAGCTCGAGCGGTGTGGCACAGTCTTCACGAACAGCAGCAGACCCAAAACAGGCTTGTACAACCGACTGGAACCTATGCCGACTCATGGTGGACCAATTTTGGCGCCGGTGGGTGCGAGAGTATCCTCCTACAATCGCACGACGCACCAATTGGTTCGAGGACGTTAAACCGGTCGAACTGGGAGACTTGGTCATGCTCGTGAAAGAGAAGACTCGCAACGGGTGGATCCGAGGACGTGTGACCAACCTGGCCATAGGAAAGGATGGCCGAGTGCGTGACGCAGTAGTGCAGACTGCTAATGGGTTGGTACATCGACCGATGGCAAAGTTGGTGCTATTGGACGTTGGAGATAGTAAAGCCGGACCGGAGCGGAATCCGGACCAACCTTACGGGTCGGAGAACTGTTGCGGTAACTCACACCGAATACCATTGGACAGCGCAGGCGGTAAAATCACCGAACCGGTGGTGTAAGGAGACATAGTAGATGTAGAGATAAAAATGCATGCAAAGAGGAAAGCAGCCATAATACAATAAAGATAATTTCTATAATAGATAGTTCTGAAATTGTTAGTAGATTAGTTGGTGGAGGAAAATAGGAGCAAGGAAAGACCAATGTAAGTACGGAATCATGGTATAAACCAAATTTATGCTAAAGTTGTTAAATATAGCTTTTAGCGTTCGAGAATTGGACACGGTGTGTTTCTTTTGTCTTCGCTCAAAAGAATTCCCGATCACTCCCCTTCACCCCAACACAAGGTGTGCGATATATATTTGCCGTCAACGCCTTGGTAAAGTACCCGGACCCCTGTTAGTCTTTACTGTCCAGCGTCAAGTAGGTTTCGTCATCCATTAGGACCACGACGAGCGACCTGAAAGAAGTTTTTCGCCAGCACCTTCAGCCACTCCTTCTGAGTGATTGCCTGCTGCTCAGGCACGATCGGCCTCAACTGACGCTTCCACATAACAATGTCCATCTTGTCCAGGTATTTCTTTACCGTTTGGCTGGTTCCACCTATCTCTTGGGCCAAGGTGCAGAACGATGTGGCCACCTTGCCTTTGGCCTCCCTTTTCAGCTCCTGCTACACTTTACGGTCTCGCAGCACTGTCGGGTGGCCAGAACCAGGCGTTCAACGCCTTTCACCCGGAGGGATAGGATATTGTAAATGCCTAAATCCGGTGGACACGAAGTTTCTCACGATTTCCATCTTCCTCACTCCGGGCTGGAGCTGGCAGTATGATCAAAGCATTGAGCGTAGTTGCTTGACTGTCGACATGACTGCTTTACACCAACCGATAAGACGGCCATTTTTTCTGCACAGAGTTGCTACGATTGGCAATGCATTGTTGTATTCTCCACGTATGCATCCCTTGTATTAGTCCTGTTTTCTTGCATACGTTATTAAGGCATCCTATATTTAATTATTCCACATGGCCGTTATTGCACCACATTTCAAGGAGTGCCGACAAAATATTGAGAACCGCTGCCTAAGCATATTATAATACCTCGTTTTTTCTTGTTCTATTGCAGCAGGCGAGCCCCGTTCCGGATGAACGATGTTCACACTGTCCAAGCTGTCCAATGAAGATGATCCATCACCCAATGGTAGCAGCGGTAGCAATAGCAACAGTAGTCATAGCAGCGGAAACACTAGCAGTGGTAGCACCGGTCCCGAAAGCGATACCTCTGCCTTTGACGTTTCGGCAGATTCTTCGGCGGCCGCTGTTACCGTATCCAGTCCCACCGCGTGGAATCTTGAACTTGACTTGCAAATGATCGAAGAAGACATGCAAGTGATCGACACGATCGATCAGAGCTATTGGAATGGGAAATTTGTTCCGCCACCACCGAGACCTCCCTTCCTTGAGGAATCAATTGCACCGGATGGTCTGACCACGTGCGATCTATGCAGCTGGGCCTGGCAGGATAAAGGAACGCTGTCTCTAGATGGAGCACTAAGTACGTTGAAATCGACTCGAGAACATTTGGGGTTTGCTAGTTGTTAAATTAGAGGAAATTTTCTCACCCACAGATACCAAGGAGTTTAGCTGGACATTTACGCTGGTCGTAGTCTCGCTCACATCGGCGGTGCTCGGTGCCATAATAATGATAATATTTCTTAGATGTAAGAGGTAAGAAGCTGATTCCTTACTTGAGAAGAGCTTGAAATGAAACTGATTTTCAATTTCCAGGATACGAACCAATCAGAACGGTTTACGAACGCTGTGCTTCGATTCGAGTAGTAACAAGGATACAGCGGGACTAAACTTCGACAACCAAACATCAAAGAATTCAACTAACGGGTCCTGTAGTCCACGGAGTACAAACTCTGGGCTGTGGACGTGGTTCAGTAGTCGAAAGAATCTAACTACACCGGATCAGCTGGTTAACTCACATACACTGCCAGTGGAAAATCACTACACTCACATGGATGACAACAACTATAATCCGGTTCAGATAGATGAGGCATCCTACGCAGAAGTGGGCAACGAAATGGCTCCATCTGAAACGAATTCATACAAGTCGAGCTCCGTGCATCATGTAAGTAGCGAGTTAAACTCATTTCAACTGTACTTCAACTATTCATCAACCACTTTTATTGACAGGGAGGCGACAACGACATTCTTATTATGAATTGTCCTCTGCCAGCGATTCCAACCGGATCACACAGCGGAGGAGCAAGCGGTTCTGGGAGTGCATACTACTCAGGACTGCTGAACAGTGCCAATATGCCCAGAGACGAGGATGAAGATGAACGGCCGTACGAGATCGTTGATCTGAAGGAAATGTCCTCGCCTCACAAAAGTCACAATGTACAAAGTCACTTACTGAACGAGACCAACAATCTTTTGACCATCGAAAAGCACTCGGAAGGTCTACCGGAAGGAACCATTTCAGCGTCCGATTACGTTTAAGTTTTGATTCTCTGCAATGTGTACAATGTACAATATTGGTTCAAATTTCACTCAAAGTAGAATGTTCTTTTGTTACTATAATTTCCTTAGATGTGTGCGTATTTATTTTAAAAAAAATAACTTTAGATGTAACTTAACGCTAAATTATTTATCCAGTTCAGAATATTAGTTGAATAAACCAAAATCGACGAGAGCTTAACAAACAAGGGAGAGCATTCGACTGCATCAAAGTCTGAGCATGAAACATTCCGTCACAAAATTGTCCAACAATGCACCCCATTCCACCTCCCTTCCCTTAATAATTGTAGAATTGTGTGATCCTTTGTAGCCTTAGAAAGACTCCGGACAAGTAGTAAAAGTAGCAAAAAGTTGTATTTAAATGTGAAACATTTTGATATTATATTCTATATAAGCGGGAACAGCGAGGTCGAACCGAGCAAACAGTGTAGTAAACGAAACATGTAGCGATTTTACAAGTTTTTACAATTTAAATAACAACGGCAAAGAAAAAAAACCCTGTACAACCTAGTCGTAAGTGGTAAATGAACGTATTTGTATGATTTTTTACGCCCCCACTGCAAAACGACTCAATCTAGGCCACTTAATAAGAACCCCAAGCAAAGCCTATCGAAATGCGCTTAAGGTGGAATCCAGATTGATAATTTCAGAACACGTCATCAATCCAACACACAGTTTGTAACAAAGCAGTGAAGTTTCGAATTAAATTGAGCAAATTGCTTTTTGAGAATGAAATCAAATGGTTCCGAAGGTTAAAATACGATTTGCTATCCGAAATTCCTTTAATAGTGGTTAACGTCCTAAGGTTCTGGTCCTGATTGGTAGGTGAAGCGCTAGTGGTTCGTATGTCTCAAGAACCATGAACTATTGCCAAGAAACAATTCATGTTTTATGATAGCTTTATCAAAACATTACGGAGTCCATCTTGTTTTGCCAAGGGTTTTTCCAAGATAATGTAGTGTTATTCAATTGATAATTCTCAAGAGAGCTCTTCAAAAAAACATCAATGAGAGTAATTCAGCTCACAAACAGTTTAAAGAAATCTTGGTTATAACATTTATTGTCTCATAACATTGTTTGTGAAGAAAATGTCTTTCAAATGCTGCCGTAAAATGCCTTTAAAACCATTTTGCTAAAATGAAGAAAACATACTCTAGAAAAAAAGTCACTTATTTATACATATTTATTTATACATATTGTAACACATATGGTAGGTTAATATTAAAATGTTTTTAATATTTTGCTTTGACCCGTCCCTTCTTTTGAAATTTTCTACAAACTGAGCCATTGTTTTTTCGAAACAATCCAAAAAGTACTATTTTTGATAATATACAAAGTTTGTTTAGGATAAATCTCGAACATTTCACGTAAAATTTAATTGGTCGTCCAGAAAAGGACTAAGGTTAGAAATTAATTTAAATTTTATTTGGCCAGCAGGACACCATCATGTACTGTATTCAATCCGGATAGTAGTTTATTGAACTCCTCGTCGCTGTGAATGGCCGACTGTAAGATATTTGGGATGATTCTAGTAATCTGGTTGTCACCAACACCGTTTTTCACTTGGAGGTGCCCGGCTCCGGAAGGCTTCGGAAGCGGACAAGGCCCGCGTGGATTATCGATTTTTACGACCCTTTGCCACAGCAATAGGTCAAGCGGGGAAACTTGCAGCGCGCTTCCTTCTGGTTTTTAGACGAGCAAGCGCAGGCGATAATTTGCGAGCCAAACGCACAATCGCTAGAAAACGAGAAAGCGAAAAATACAACCTTACGTGCTGCTCAATCGAACTAGAATATCCCAATGAAATCATTTTGGTTCAAATCGTGTGCTTTATACTGGTGTTGATAGCATTGCCTACAAAGAAGAGAGGCACGATAATGCAGTACGAAGCAAATTTCATAAGAGGGGACGGGCTTCAGTTATAAAACCAGGCACCGACAACAAAGCAAAAATAACCTTGCAGCTGAAGGGTGTGGCTATTGCTGTATTAAACATCGAATGAAACTAAATGAAAAAGAAGAAGAAGACAATTTGATCCATTTGTTAACCGTTTTTGAGGACCTGGAAAGGGAAAACCATATTTTCAACCTGTTCATATGCAGATTTGTATGGGAGCAAAAGTAGGTCACTTTTAAGTAAAAAAATTTAACTTCTTACTCTAATAGCACTTAATTGAAATTTTAATCGAAAATATTTGTGAGTTTTTTTTTATCAAATGGTGTATAAATGAAGTCATTCTGTTTAGTCAAACGAGAGTTATTAGCGTTCAAAACCCTTTCGCTTTTGCGTAACGCTCTCATTTTTCAAAATTTTGAAATGACACCCGGTATAGAAAAGAGAAACGTAGTCCTACGTTAATACTCGTGAAGATCAAGCTGGAACCTTCAGGTAGTTTTCAATTTGAACATATTAGGCTCAAATTTATTTCATAAAAGACTGGCATGTGCTTGTAAGCAGTAAAGGATTATATTTAAATATTTTGTTTGGTGGTATATTATTAAATAAGCCATTTATTTCAGATATCATCAAACTGGACTCTTCGATTACTCCAATTGCTATCTTTGAAATGTTACTAGAACAGTATGAAGAAAAAATACCACAACATGTCTTATAAAATAATATCTTTTATTGAAATTTCATCTTTGATTTTTGGAATGATCTATACTGTTTTAGCATTTCCAGGACTAGGAGGATATTAATAAATATCTAATTTTTATTTATTTTTCAGTAACAATCCATTAGATGTCAAAAGGTGGCAACGGAGTCGGTGATAGGCTTTTTCAATTATTATTGAATGTATTTTTTATTATCGTTTTGCAAATGAACATTATACCAAATTCGAGCGGATATGATTCATACAGCGTTGTATTCATTTAGCTTGTGTCTGATTTTACAGTTCAATCCTGGTCATTACTTTATCATTACTCACAATATTATTATATTTGATAATTGTGGTTTTATTGATTTTACTTCATAGATGAGGTTATAAAATCAGCATCAAGCAGCAAATAGTGACCAGTAAATATGAGTAAAATAAAATTATTAAATTTCAATAGATGTAACAAACTTTTTCAGGATACCTCAAACCGAGATTTTAGTGAATTGCTGCTATTACTTTACTATCACTACACTTACTATCACTGAATTGATAGTGAATTGCTGCTATCACTTTACTATCACTACACTTACTGTCACTTTAAATTTCAATTTACGAGGATTTAATAATGCAACAAGAGGTAGGTTGGGTTTTCGGTAAGTGAACGGTTGGAAGCGCATTGATTTACTGTAGCTGCTCTTTACATAGCCAAGTAATTTAATTTGTATAGTGTAAAATTCCATGTAAATTATTCAAGTTGAAATTTGTATATATAGCAATTGGGTCTTTCATGATGTCTTTCAATATGAGAAGAGTGAGACCTTGTAAAAACCAGCACAGTATATGCAGTTGAGCTCTTGATCCATTCATATTGGATCAGTCTATAAAAGCAAATTAGTCCTATACGAATAACATGCAGCGGAAGATGCGTTGGAAAGTAGTATCCCTTGATTTTATCATGCAACATAGAGACTGATATGGTTTTATGGTAAGTTATTTGAAATGTAATTTTTTGGTAAGATCCTTCCTCATTTTATTGCCCACAACTATATTATTAGGAACAGTAGAAATTTGCAATATCCCAGTACATTTACTAGTGCAAATAAAAACAAATAAAATGTGTTAATTGAATCTAAAGTTCAGTATAACCGTGGAATTTTCTTTTTGTCTTAACATTTTTTAATTTTTTTTAATTTTATAAGTCATTTATGCTAAAAATTTCCACTGTTCCTATAACAACTATATAACGGGGATTGCCCAAGGGGGGTAGCCTAAGGCAGTCAAAGGATTTGTTGACTGGACAAGGGCTCGTGGAGTCGCCAGTCCCTTTCATGCGAAGACACGCGGCCTTCTGGCCGTAGTCTTCCAAAGGTCCTCACTGAGATCGGCTGACCCTGCTACAAGAAGCCATCACGTAGGCTATTCTCTCAGAACAACCTGCGGAGAATAGTCCTGCAGCCATAGGTAATCCTTGCACTGATGGTGGGTTCTTATCACATCATCACATCACATACATAGAATCCAAAGCAATTATAGTCAGATGGAAATTGTTGTTGTTTGCGTTTAATTTAACCCTCAAAATTTTTTTTTTTGCGGTATTTTTTGCGTGCAGTAGTCAAAGGTTTCACTTTAAAATTGTCCACACTACCCGCCGACAAAGTCATATCAGACCCTGCCGTTTGAGATATAGGAAGCACTGGAGATGATAACAAGGTAGCAACATTGAGCGATTGGGATGAACTCGTGAAAGGAAGATTAAACTGATGCGGTAGGTAGGCATTTCTCCTACCGATGATTGTTGCAATGATGGGAAGCTTGGTCAGCAAACTTCGGTTGATTTGGTAGTCCGGTAGCTGAAGATTTGCAACCTCCACCACCAACGGAGCCGGCAAGGCACCGTGTTCTGGCGTTCGACTACGACTGAACGTCAGTGGGACATCGTTGTTGAGATAATCGTTCTACATTATCTATTATCCCGGCTGCAATTGATGGAATTAAGTAGCAAGAGTTCTTCAAAACGAGTGACCCCCGCGTTATGCTGCTGACCTATGTACGGTTTTTCGTTGTTGTGTCCACCATGCCCGGCCTCTTTACCTCCAAGTTAACTCGCCTGATAAAATCCGCACGGTTGTCGACTTAGGGTATAGAATCGACTACCAAGTTTGATTTCGTCTACGAAGGGCCCTACGAACGTGTTCTCCTTGATCTTCTTAGCCTACTCTTTGTTTGTCCTTCTTTTTCGCTGTTGGGATGGAGGACGAGTCCGTCACGAAATGTGCTGCCGGAGCAGGTTTGGTTTGATGCAGATTCTCCGCCTGGTAGTACAGTCCCTGACGAAGTTCAATTTTCCTCTCGATCAGACTGGTAACGCAGTGGGAAACGCTGCTGGTTGATTGCGTCTGAAGTTCGCCAATGTCGATTTGCACCTGTATATTGATTTTCAGCAGCAGACTGGTAAAATCATTCCTGTGAAAGTCATTGCATCGACATTTTGCGGAGATGGTTTTTTTTACCTTTCGTTGTATATAATCAAAGTACCGGTGTGTTGCCAGAAAAAGTTTTGAATTTCATGGTGAAAATAATTTCTCCACATTACAGAGTTGCCAAAACGCCTCACATTTGTTCCACATGGTTATATTCACCATAAAATGTGGAACAATTTTAAGCTTTCAAAAATTTGTAACAAAAAAAAACAAAAAAAAAAAAAAGAAAAAATATATTTTAAAAAAAAAAACAGAGAAAAAAAAAAAAAAAAAAAGATTACTGTCCACCCCCTCCAAAAAATTATCTACTTCTACAAACTTCATGAATAAGGAGCAAAGCGGACTAAGAAATAATAAGTCATAAGGTAAGTTAATTCTTAGAACGTGTTTTCATATGAAGACACGGTACCTCTTAAACTTCAAAAGTTTCGTTCAGTTCATTCGGTGCACTCATCCATTGCCAACTGCAAGGAAAACTAACCTTACTTTTGCGGTAAGAGTTAAAGTAAAACAAGGAAAGGTACTACCGGTAACTGTCAAAATGTGAGTAAAAGAGACGGGGAGAATCAGGATGAATGGAAAGAAGTTCATTGCATTCATTCGTGCCGTCAACTGTAAGCACTTGAACAGTATAAAGTAGGCAGGAGGCAGCATCTTTACGAATTCTTTTGATGACGTTTGAGCGGTGCCAAGCTTACTAATAATGATTTTTTTCTTTATTTCGAAAATATTGGGGGAATCAGGCTAAAATGTGCTATATCTTCGTTCTAAGAGCCGTGCGGTGAACAAAACTAACACCAATCGATTGTCCAGAAAAGTTTGCATAGGATTAGCTTTACTTTGTTGATCTTGAGTTAAACTGACCAAAGAAATTTCTGAATTACAAAAATATATATATGGGGAATCAGGGTAAAATGTGTCATATCTACAGGCACAGAGTGGTGAAACTAACTCCATTCAAGTCTCCAAGAAATTTACATGGGACTAATCTTATTTTGTTGCTTTCGAAAAACACCGAACAATAAATTTCTGAAAGAAAAACGAAAATGTAGGAGAATCAGAGTAAAATCAGCCACATCTTTATTCACATAGCCGTGTGGTAAATGAAACAAACTCCAACCGATTGGACAGAACATTTTATATAGGACTAGCCTTATTTTGTTGATTTTGAGGCAAACCGAACAAAGCAATTTCTGAAAAATCCAAAAATATTGGAGGAATCGGGGTAAAATCAGCTATATCTACGTTTACAGAGTCGTGCGGTAAATGAAACCAATTTCAATCAATTCCCCAGAAATTTTTACAAAGTACAAGCATTATTTTATTGATCTTGAGTCACACCGAAAATTATGAAAAACATGAAAATATTAGGGGAATCAGCGTAAAATCAGCCATATTTTCATTCACAAAGCTGTGCGATGAACGAAACCTACTTCAGTCTCCAGGAAGTTTAACATGGGACTAGCCATATTTTGTTGTTCTTTCATCACATCGAGCAAAGAAATTTCTGAACAACAAGGAAATATTAGGGGAATCAGGATAAAATGAGCTCATTCACTCCTCAAGCAGTTCTGTACGGCCAATGAGTCTACGTCTTTTTGATTCCGTGGACATTTTCCTTTAAGTTATAGTAACATTTAGAGAAATCGTTCCACTCCGATCTGAGATATAGAATTCTTTCGCGTTTCGGGCACCTTTTTTCCCACTGTGCATTGGTGAGACTTCAGTTGATTGAACATGTTCGGGAATTCCGGAACTTCTGACTGGAAGATACGGTTCGCTTTATTGATAATGGGCATCCTGTCATTAGATTGACAGAAAATGCGCGGTGTGGCTTGATTGTTGTCGCAGTTGGCTTGGAACGAGAAAAACAACACGAGCTCCGAAAACCGTTCCAAATTCCTTTTGACAATTGACTCGAACGATAGCCATCTGGTGGTGAATGGATGCAGAACTTTTAATGGTTTCAATTCCAAGATACTTTGTATCATCTGTAATTCCTTGGATTGTATCGGAACAAATCTACTGTTCCAGGTACAACGGCAACTTTTCGTATGTGTATGTGTATTGCATAAGGAGCCAGTACACTTGATAGTTATAAAATGGGGACAGTCGCGTTTCAGCAGCTTCAGGACGGATCGGTCATATCCCATTATTACCGATGCTCCATCTGATCCAAAGCTCATTGAAGATAAAAAAAATCACGTTCGTAACAACTATGCTTTGAATAGCAAAAATAACCATCGAGAACATTATTCTAACTTTCCAAAATTCCTCTGAATCAATGCATGAAAATGCTTTGAAATTGGAAGAACAGTATTTTTTTGTAGATCTCTGTAGGAAATTCTCTTAAGGAACATTGAGAAAAATACTTCTCCAACGGAATACTTGAAGAAATTAATGAAGTATTAGGTGCGCAACTAAGTTCTCGCTGTTTTTTTGGTGAAAAGGGAACTTTATTTTGAAAACAAAAGTTACAAACGAATTATTCAAAGTATTGCCCATCACTAGCTACGACTTTTTCCCATCTTTCTGGTAGAACGTGAATACCATTTCGATAGAACTTTTCGTCTTTTGATGCTATCCAAGAATCAAGCCATTTTGAGATGTCATCATATGAGTGGAATTGCTGACCAGTGAGACCATGTGCCATCGAACGGAACAAGTAATAATCGGACGGTGCAATATCAGGAGAATATGGCGGGTGGGGTAGGACTTCCCATTTGAGCGTTTCCAAGTAGGTTTTCACGGGTTTCGCAACGTGAGGTCGAGCGTTGTCATGCTGAAGAATCACTTTTTCGTGTCTGTGCTCGTATTGTGGCCGTTTTCGTGCATTGCTCGGCTCAATCGCATCAATTGAGTTCGATACCGTTCCCCGGTAATGGTTTCGTTTGGTTTCAACAGCTCATAATAAATAACACCAACTTGGTCCCACCAAATACACAGCATAACCTTCGCAGCGTGAATATTCGGCCTAGGCGACGATGTTGAAGCATGCCCGGGCAGTCCCCATGAATGTTTCCGTTTTGGGTTACTGTAATGAATCCATTTTTCGTCACCCGTCACAATGCGATGTAGAAAACTCTTCCTTTTTTGCCGCTGGAGCAGTTGTTCACAGACGAAAAAACGACGCTCAACATCTCTTGGCTTCAAATCGTAAGGAACCCAAGTTCCTTGCTTTTGAATCATTCCCAACGCATGCAATCGCTTAGAAACGGCTTGGCGGGAAACTCCTAATCCTGAACCAAGCTCTTCTTGCGTTTGACACGGATCCTCATCGAGCAATGCCTCCAATTCAGAGTCTTCGAAGTTTTTTGGCCTTCCTTCACGCGGACGATCATCAACACTGAAATCACCATTTTTGAAGCGACGAAACCAATCATGACACGTTGTTTCACTCAGAGCAGCATCACCGTAAACTTTTTGGAGCTCTCGATGTGCTTCAGCCGCCGTTTTCTTCGAATGAAAGAAGGAAATCAACACTTCCCGCAAATGACGAGTATTTGGCACGAAATCAGACATCTTCAAACAACCAAAATATATAACACTAAACCAAAATCACTGATTTGGCAAAGCGGTTTGTTTGCCATATGTCTGAGCTTGGTTTATGACGGTTGAGATGTACAACATTCGACCAGCACTTACTACTGGCGCCATCTATTGCTAAACGGCGGGAACTTAGTTGCGCACCTGATATTTTTTGGAGACCTATATGTTAGAATGCCTTTAGACATCTTAGTTAGACAAAAATCAAAAAATAATCCTACAAAACCCCTTGCGGATTTTTTTAAATTCAGAATTAAATAAATGTGATTATGGAATTCATGCAAAAAATTCTTCTTAGATTTCTCCAAACAAATCAAGATTATCTCCAAGAATCATCTTATAGTTTTTGTGTAGTTCTTTCAGGTGTCCTCCAGAGATTCCTTTAGAATCACAAAACAATACAAGTTCCAAAAAAATCACCACAAGAATGTTTTGAAATACTACCGATGAGATGCCAAACAAGAATGTTTTGAAATACTACCGATGAGATGCCAGAAGAAACTCATGAAAAAATCCCTAGAGGAATGCCTACAAACTCCTGAAGAATACCTATAGAAACGCCAGAAGGAATATTTCAAGGAATGTTTGAGAACTTTTCATAGAATCTTTCAGAAATTCTATAAAAAAATTTACAAGATTATCTCAAAAAATTTATGAAAAAATCATGCCTCAACACGCACAAACTGACTTTCAAACTGTCAGCTGTAACTTTAGTGTGCCCCTAAAAATTTAGCTCACATCGAAAAACCTTTCATATATTTTGTTAAATTAACAACGCGGATCAAAGCAAAAACAAAGATTCTTATACAGGAATGCGGAAGAATGTATTGCGTGGTGCTAGGTGTCAGGTGCCAATTTTAAATCGCTAGTTTCCTATTGGTTGTTGGTGTCGGTGTCAATTGTTTTGTTTTGCTTCATGGGCCTTAAACAACACAATGAAAGTAGAATTGGTAAAAGGTTGGATGTTGAAATGAACACATATTATAAATTTTAGGTTTTTAAGTGGACAAGCAATTCTCAAAAATCTTAAAAATCTTGGTGTATCTAAAAAAATCTGTAATCTTTACATACAGACATCTGTATGAAAAAAATGAAAAAAATCTGTGTCAATCTAGATAAATCTGTGCATGTGGCAACCCTGGTTACAATACCGGTGCGCTATATCCATGGTGAACAAAGAAGAGAGGAAACACGGGCTCTCTCAAAAGCAACAGTGATGCCATAGCTGCCGCTCAACAGCGAAGCATTATTTATCGTTGAGTACTATTGGACAGCTCCGAAACATATTTTTTAATGCATATGATAGTGCTAGATGATGGACAATATAATCATAAGCATAGATCAACCTCAAATGACTGGAAGAAACGTGAAAAAATAGTGATTTCAGATTATCTAAATATGATATAAATTTAGCCTAAATGTGAGAGAGAGCTGATGAAGACATGCCCTCCGGTACACGCGATCAAATGCAAAATGCGCAAAGGCAAAATTTAAACGAACTTCTTCAGCAAATAGCAAACCGATGGTTTTCTAGATGATGTATTTTAAATCTTCAAAATGACAGTAATTAATTGGAAATCAATCTTGATGTATGCATCGAATCTCTAGCCCGATAGATAGAGCTTATGATCGTATCGTTAAAAGTGAAATAATTTGGAAAATGTAGGAGCACTACAAGTTGCCTTACAACTGATTAAAACAGTCACCCCTGATTAAGCCGTTCCCTACCCTATTTCCACACATTTATGATCACTGCACAAAGGGTCTGTTCATAAACCACGTCAACTCATTTTTTGAAAATCTCCGACCCCCCTCCCCCTCCGGAACTTTTCGCCATACAATTTTTTGAAATTTTGTGTGGAACGTAGACTTTGGTCATAACACCCCCCCCCCCCCCCCCCCCCCCGACTCCCACCAGAAAAGTCAACGTGGTTTATGAATAGCCCCAACGAAGTCCAAGCGTACTGGCAAAATATTCGTATCCAAGTAGGTTAGACAGTATGCCTGTCTCAAATTTGCTAGTTCCATGACAAGCTCGGTATTGAAAAACCTCGAAAACTATTCTTAAAATGATTGACGCCGAATTGAACTGCCCGATGGATTTGAAGGTGACAGAGTTAGCGGCGTAAGCGATGGTTTCGTAAAAAATATGGGCGTTTTAGGAGGAAATTTCGAACAGCTAACCGGAGTGCAACATATTCCCCCTCGTACCAGTGAAGATCATATTGTGATCAACAGCAATCAACAGCAATTGGCAAGAATCAATTCATCAGCTCTCAAATGAGCTGAAAATGAAGACAACTCTAACGAACTCTAACGATTCAATGACACGAAAAGTGAAACATTTTGTTGTGTAAAAAGTAACTCAATTTTATTTGTTTTCACTCATTCTATTTGTATAGTGTTAAAGAAACGTCAAATCAACTGGTATAAGAGATATATTTGCTGCTATATAATCATCACAGTATGCTCTGGTTACTTGAAGAAAAAACAACAACACTTCATTTTGTGATTTTTCCATTTTATTCTGTGATAATCTTTTCAAACAATACTATTAATACTTACACCTTTGAATTGTTGAATGCATTTCCACAATCTGACAATTGTGACCCTCCGCAGACAGCGAGGCGGGCGAGGTACTGCTATGGACCGAATACAATGGAGACAACTTCTGTGTACAGCAGAGGCCAGGCCGGCCTTAGTCTGATTAATAATGTAAATTAGATTAAGTTGTTTTGAGAAACTTTTACAAAAATTCCGAAATATCTATTCTATCTCCAAATTGTAGCTTCGTTACTTTATTGAAAATAGAGTGCAAGCGGGAATACCCCTCTTAGAATTGTTTCCTATCATAACATTAAATTTGAGTTTTCACATATTTACAATGTCCTACAATGTTGCAACTGCCCTTAAAAGACACTCGTCATAGAAATATAATCGCTACCTTTTCGATTTGAAGGATGTCGTATGAAAATCGCCTTCCCGTTAGATGCCAATCCTATCAGTTGCGTACGCCCCTCGTGCGACGCTGCACCTACTTGTTTTTTTCATTGACGCAAGGGCGCGTCACTTGAACCTTGTGCCGGAGAGTGAAGTTGGCTGATGTATGCAACTGAAAGACGAAACTGTCACCTGTCCGTTATCGTCAGTACTCTGAGAAAAATTTCATCGTTGTACCGACAATTAAATCATGGTCAGGATGACTATCGCATATAATGGTTACAATAACCATGAAAATGGTCGAATTCACCACGTTCATGGCATTTTTGACTATGATCATGGTAACAAGGACTATTCCGACATTATGGCAAGTGTTGGATCAACTATTTTTAATGGTCGTTTTGACCATGATCATAGTCGGTTTAAAATCACTATACTGCAATAGTCATCCTAACCCCCAATAATGGTAAAATTGACAATCAAATTCCTCTCTGTGTAAGAGAAAATTTTTTTAGATCAAGAGCTGGACTAATTCACTCCAAAGTGGTCTCTTTATAAATTTCTTATACTAGTGAAATATAGTTGAATTCCCCCTAAACTACCTTAGTCAAATTAAGGATTACTTAAATTATTGTAAAGTACATTTTAAAGTTGGCTACAAATTCATGTGTACGCATTTGAATTGCGTGGTTGATTTCATAAAATCAAGATTTAGCACCTCCATTGTAAACCTAGCGTTTAAGATGGTTAGATCCGGCCCGAATAAATAATCCACAATTCATTGTAGAGCTTCGAGAATGTATGACCCTGTCACTATCATGCATCCCACAGTTCATCATAAACCGTAGTTTTCCTTCCAGCTGTGTAGTAAATTGCAAATTCTTGCTAATGATGACATCTATGATTACATGCCATGTGCAACAACACAACTGCCCATCGCACAAAGCCAATAACAATTCATTACATTCACAATGCCTCTGCGAAGAACCTTACATTCAACATGACCGACATGTAAATTAATTTCAAACAATGAGCAGAATATGAAATCGACAGCCTCAGCTGCAAACGAAGAAAGTCAGTGGAAAAGACTCGAACAAGATTTACCACACCATTCGACCAGGGAAAGAGAGAGAGCGTTTGTAGTTATTTTGCATCATCTGCTCCAGCATCTTTCTTCTTCCAGGACAGAGGTTCTTTGAAGTGCCCAGGCAAACAAGACATCTCGTTCTTTTTTTCCATACTCGTTCTTCCGTAAATGTAATTTCCTTCTTGAAAGCTCATCGACATAAAACCGTTCGTTTTATTGCATGTTTACTATTTTTATGGAGCTTGTTTGCTTCATTGGTTTTCCTTCCATTCAACTTTCTCCTGGAAGCGAACGAATTGGCAATCCTCTTAGCTTGGAAGCACTGCTCCTCCAGATCCTGACTATTTCTATTTGAATTATGTACTAGAGAACGTGCCTACAATTTCTCGGATTACCTTCCTTGGTTCTCTTTTCAGAGCAACAAGTAATGTGCGCACGATTTAAGCCATTAAAAATTCATTCATTCACCGTCAAGGTCGAACGACAAAAAATAAGAAAACAATGCGTCCCCGTGGGGACCATTTATTGAATCCCCATTACAACCTACGCCGGCAGTCTAAGGCCGTCATCGTCGGCTGGTGCGGTTTCCCTTAAGCGTTCCGTAATTGGCTTTTAATTCTTCCACCGGGCCTGCACCAACCTGCAAACTCGAGTTAACTCAGGCTCGTGGTCATACTCCCGCACTCACCCTTTAGGATCTTCGAGGCAAACTTCCTTAATACTGCGATTGTTTTTCGTTTCGCAGCCTTTGTTGATACGTGTCTATCGTCGAGTCGGTCCAAGTTGGCGGACTGAATGCTGGTATCTACACCTCCGCAGGCACCGCATGGCAGAGCTTTGAGTGCTGGTGGTTGTCATTAAAACACAATAAAACGGCTGTTATTCTCCCGTCAAGGGGTGTGAGGCAACGGCAAATTTTTGTCCCATGTTGTATGCAAATAAAAACAGTCGTAAACGAAATTGGTTTATCTGAAAGCTTAGTATGAGTCGGAATCGGGGGTGCTTTAACTGAGAGGCGATGAATGTTAGCAAAATGTGCTTTAAGCGGGAGCGTTTTTCGATACCATGGGCTTGGATTTTAAAAAAATTAAGAACTTGGTGAGGGGATTTGGTATGACCAAAAACAAAGATCTTAGTTTCGGAATGAAAATTTCAATTTGCCAAACGTAATCAATAACTTATAACGTGAATTGATCACTAACACAGTTATGCAAACTAACTGCACTATCTGGTAAAGCGAAATGTTCTCTAGTACCTAGTGAAATCGCTTTGTCTGGATAAGTTCTAATTAGTGCGCTATTGGTTCACTTTTTTTTTGACATGGGACCACGTCATTGTTTTCTATAATGGGGTACAATTTAAAAAGAATCGCATTGCGACCTTCACTAAAAGTGGTCAGGTTTTAAGCGTTAATTTCTCAGTCATTTCACCAAAGATTTTTAGAATTTTTGGATCAATTGATCGGAAATATTTCTACGCATCGTTTCCAGTAGTGGACATTTTTGATTTTGGGCCACATTCTTTTGAAAAGTTCAAAAATTTTAAGCCTTGTCTTACAAAGTATATTAACTCCTTCAGGCCTAAGGGGCTACATATGACCCAAAAAGGAAAATGGCTGTACAGCGTGCAGCAGAAAATAATGCGAAAATATTCAAACTTGAGTATTGGGTTAATTCGTGTAGCTAGTGACTAATTTCTGTCGAAAGTGTATTTGTTTATGTTTACTCTCAAGTGCTGCATCCAAACATTCTATTTGTTTTATTGTATTGCCAAGGTGGTAGGGTGCCATTTGGCCAACAGTTTACCAAAAAAGTCCCTTGCAAGATGGTCCTAAGCAGCGGAAGCCGGGAAGCGGACGTCCGCGCTTTGCAAACACGCCGAACGTGATCAAATCGGTCCGTGCAAAAATTGCTCGCAACCCGGTGCGTTCCCTGAGAAAACTTGCAAAGGAAGCCAATATTTCGGTGAAATCCATGCGGAGAATCATCAAAAAAGACCTGCATGCATCTTTCAGAGCCAGCGTAAACCGCCACTTGATTACGGACCGGGTCAAGGAACTACGAGTGACTCGTTCCAAGAGATTGCTTTCCTTGTTGAAGAAGGAAAAAATGATAATCCTGTTCTCCGACGCAAAGCTTTTCAGCATCGATGATTTGACCAACAGCCGCACGAACCGGTTCATTTCACCGCAGAAAATGGAGAACGTTCCTGAAAAACTGAAATTCAAATTTCAAACCAAACATCCGGCTGGTGTCATGATGTTTGGCTTGGTGGCGTCCAACGGTTTGAAAATGCCGCCTGTTTTCATTGATGCTGAAGTTAAAATCAATACCGAAGTGTATATCGGTATTTTAAAGGACCAAGTGCTTCCTTGGGTGAAGGTCAACTTCTCCGAGGACCAAAACGTTGTCCTACAGCAGGATGGAGCGCCGTGTCACACGTCCAATCGAACCCAACAATGGTTGAATGATAACATGCAGTTTTGGCCCCCTAGCAGTCCAGATCTCAATCCGTTAGATTATTCGATTTGGGCATATGTTGAGGCACGAGCCTGCAAATCATCACACCCTAGTGTGATAACCCTGAAGTCAACCATAACACGCACATGGCAGTCAATGTCGGAGGGCTACGTCCGAATGGCTCGTGCTCTGGCTTCCGGCGTCGGCTCGAGGATGTTATTAATAAAAATGGAGGATACATTGAATAAGTTTGTTTAAAAGGACTTTATAAAGATAACTGCACTCAAAAATGTTGATATTATTGCTTGAATAAGTTGAAAATGGGATTTAAAAAAAAGCAATTTTCGCATTATTTTCTGCCACACCCTGTATTTCACGCTTGACATTTTTCGACGTAGGACTTCGTCTTTGTTTTCTATACTGTTTGTATACTTTAAAAAAATGTCTATTGCGACCGTCACGAAATGCGGTCAGGTTTTTTTAAATTTTCTAAATGTTAGCTCCAATTGATCGAAAATATTTCCAAGCAGAGATTCCAATAATAAAAAATATTGATTTGCAACATTAAACCATTTAAAATAACGCAAATGTTAGAGTGATGTCTTATAATGCCGATATTTCAGAGTAAATTTACTAAATGCACAGTATTCTCCAACCGTAGACTTCAAATTTAAGTAAGGAACGTCTCCTATGCATCAGTAAAAGATATTTAAGGGGTACACCTTAGCGTTTCGCGTCAGTCTTTCGGGCAATCTCGAAGATGTTGTATCAGCGTACGGCTGTGCACCGTCAAGTCGTCCGGCACACTCTAATGCCTAGCAACGTGTCTGGCCGTGACCAATTTGCAGTCGGATTTCAGTTCCCACTCGGTCGCATTCACCGTCTGCTTCGAAAGGGCACTACACCGAGCGCTTTGGTGCCGGTGCCCCGTCTACCTCGCAGTAGTGATGGAATCCCTGGCGGCCAAAGTCCTCGAATTGGCAGGAAACACCACCCGCGACAACAAGTAGACCAGAATCATCCCACGTCACATGCAGCAGGCCATTCACAACGACGAGGATCTGGGTGTTGTCCTTTTCAGGCCGTCCTGCTGTACAAGAAGACCGAGACGAATGTCTAAGTTCAATCGCGAACCATGTTCCTCTCGTCAACGACTAAAGGGTGTATTCGATAAAAATGGCACACACATATATACGCATCAAAATTAAACTGATTATCGGATTTTCTTGAAATTTTCAGGGAATGAAGAACTACTAATGAGTTTTGATTTACAACATTTGTTTTATTCAATTTCGTCTCCCATCCCGAATGCCCGCACCTTCCTTCTTTTCACTCCACCCATCAAATTTTGTACAATCGATTTTCCCAGTGTTTTTGTTGTTTTTACCCAAATTTTCTTCAATTCTAGCTCTGTTTTTATAGTTTTGGGATGTTTGCGAAGTTCCATTTTCATAATTGCCCAGAATTTTTCAATTGGACGAAGTTCCGGTGAATGTGGTGGGTTCATATCCTTTGGCACAACATTGACTCCGTTGGCTCGGTACCACTCCAATACGTTTCGAGCGTAGTGGCAGGATGCAAGATCAGGCCAAAACAGAGTTGATCCTTTGTGCTTCTTAAGGCACTCTTCCGTGTAAATCGCACCGTTTATTGTTCCGGAAGTGATGAAGGGAGCACTTATTTCACCACATCCGCAAATCGCCTGCCAGATTAGAAACTTCTTTGCAAATTTCGATAGTTTCTTCTTTCGAACATCCTCCGGAACATCGAACTTCGACTTGGCAACGAAATATTCTTGCCCAGGAAGTTGACGGAAGTCGGCCTTGACGTATGTTTCGTCATCCATCACGATGCAACCGGATTTGGTGAGCAGCTTCGTGTAAAGTTTCCTGGCGCGGGTTTTCGCAGTGATGTTTTCTTTTTCATTCCGGTTTGGGGCTTTTTGCACTTTGTAAACATGTAACCCAGCACGCTTCATGGTTTTCTGCACAAAACCGACTGACACCTTAGACTTTTTAGCGACATCTCGAATTGACATGTTTGGACGGTTCTTGAATTGTTGTACGACTTTCCTGGCCATTTTACTGTCCATTGGACCACTTTTACGACCACTCCCTTCCTTCCTTTGGACACTCAGACGCTCCTTGAAGGTTCTTATTACACGAGACACAGTTGTATTTGCAATTCCAAGCCTTTTAGCAATCCACCGGTGGGACGCCCCTGGATTTTGATTGTTAGTGCACAAAATTTTCTCACGGACAATTTCTTGTTTCGACGACATGACTGGAACTACTGAATGTATAACTATGAAACTTGGCAGATGTAAATAATACACTATGGATAAGATCTACTCAAATTTCTAGGTTTTTTACTCATACGATTCAAAAGTTACAGAAGATTTTCTGTGTTGCCATTTTTATCGAATACACCCTTTAAAACCCGTTTTTTCAGGACGAACAAATCAATTTTCCCAACTGTTTGTTTGTTTGTTTTTTCAATTGAAGTTTCTCTTGTGCTCATCAAAATTTCCACTTCCACGCACCGCCCTCTATATCCACTACCGAGCCCGCCCTCTATTCACAAACTGTTAGCAATGGGCAGTTGGCATTCCCACTCTCCCCATCCAGAGTGCTTCAATCGGGTGCCCTGATGGTCCCTCTCATTCCCATGAAATATTTATATAATGGTGTATATATTTATGTAAATGAAAAATACTACAGGCATTGGTATCTATAATATATGATCTTCATTCGGTTGATCCTGAAATGCAAGAAATGTAGTAAAATGTTAAAGTGTCGAGTTCTGTGGTTCGCGCTTAAGCACGTTTTCGTTCGTTTTCAGTGATAGCAGCAATTCACCAAAATCTTGATTTGAGGTATCCTGAAAAAGTTTGTTAAATCTATTGAAATTTTACAAGACTAACATTTATTAAATCAATTTATTGTTGGATGGACAGACGCTCAGCACGCACCTCCTCAATCTAGCTGAAGTCAGAAGGACAACAGTGCCCAGGCTGCACTACCAGCTAAGTACGCAACCCTTAGCTGGCGGTCTTTGTCATCTCCTGACCCGTGGAAGCATGAGGTAGGAACTTGTGATTACCATAGCTATGTTGCGGGGATGCACGCACGCTCCTTCCTAGTTGTCTACTCACCATTTTGCAGCCCATTTTTCACTAACACGAATTTCGTTTTATAATAGTGATTTTTGAGAATGAGTTCCTTATCAAATGTGAGTTCTAATATTTCTAACCAAAATAAACTAACTATAATTCATACTCTAATTGTTATATTTGTATTCTCCGAACGTGGAGTAACGATTATGATGTAGAAGGAGATGTTTCGCTCATCGCCATGAGGCACCAAGAGTAGACAGTCATGTTTGCTACAATGAAAGATATGAAGAGAAAGTGTTGAAAGTTCCGTTAGTGTACGGTAGGTTGGAAATGGAATAGAAGTATTGAAAATTGCTCGAAAGGGCATGGGTAAAGTAGTACTCGAACCAAGAACGCTATCATTGCCAAACATCCCACTCCGGAGTAGGTTGAGGCACAGATACATCTGCCACCTCAACTGGTTACTTTCAACACTTTCTCTTCATATCTTTCATTCTAGCAAACATGACTGTCTACTCTTGGTGCCTCATGGCGATGAGCGAAACATCTCCTTCTATATAACTATAATTGTTCTGCAGTTTCTTAATACAACGTTCAGACGTAAGTGTGTCCATATCTCAACTCTCTTTGGATAAGGTTTGCATGTAGAGAATTTGGTTCAAATAAAAAAGTCGATTAAAATGTTACACATCATCAGGCCATTCTGACTGGAAATGCTCCTGATTGATTTCACACCGCAAATTGTCACTATTACAAACGTGGCAGGCTATACGTGTCAAATCAAATTGCTTATTAATTATCAGCTGTCAAAGTGGTTGAATAAAACAGGGGTTTTTTTTAATTCAAAAGAAGTATTATAGCCTGAATATAGACTTCTCAAAATGCTTAAGTGTGAGGTGATGGGGTGTGATATGTATGGTATGAAAAAATCGATGTACGTACACATCGCATTTCTCATTCACACAATAGAAAAGTCAGAGAAGTTTATTTTAGATCAAATCATTAAAAATATTTATTTATTTATAATAATATATTCGTTCAACGAGGAACAAACCTTCATGTAAGTACCTCGCTACTTTATACTAGCAGGTCTAAAAATGTTGTCTAAACTTGGAGCAGATTAAATTATTTTCCGTGTAAACGGTGTGACTTTAACCGTAAGAGGTCACGACTAAGAGCACTCAAAATTCATTATTATTTGTCGTTCAAGATATACTTCCGTTCTGTGGCAGCACGCTAAACTGCGAAACAATAAGTCGAAGAGAGATGTTGCATAAAATAGTATTTTTGGCAATTCAAAAGCGTTGCATTAAGAGGCACATTATGCATCTTAATAACATTCAGTGAGAAAAGAAATACCAATTACACGAGCTGTAACTGATTAAAGATTTAAATTTTGTGTTATGCTAATCAATAAATGACTGAATCTTACGTGCAAATACAACTACGCAATTTTTCAATTACGTGCAAAAGTGATGTACCACAGCAAGAGCTGAAAAATAAGTCAAGTGACTTTAGTTTTATGGGTTTAAATATTTAAAATTACGCTACTGTTGAACTGAAAAACAAATGGTTGACTCATTTGTATGACTTATGCCGCCAGTATAGAAGTTTTCAAGAGCACATAGTCATGCACTGACCTGCATTGACATCGCACGCCACAGTATACCTCTCTTTCCGCCGATGATTATTTCAGTCACATACTAAATTATAATCAAATCATTACTTTAAAACATTTAATAGTTTGAGAATGCTATTTTTTGTAAGATTTCCCAGCACAAATAATGGATGCGCCCAAACGAGGTCTATTAGACTCAAATTCACGTCTCACCACAAATTTACAGGAGCCAAAAACCGAGCATGTATTTTTACATGACGTTACGTAAATTTAAGTTTTTTTTTGCTTAAAAAAATCACAAAATCACAAGAATCAATGAAGAGGTCTTGTTCGACTGAAACACTTACCGAAGGCGAAATATTTTCATATGGTCAGGATACCCAGGTAAAGCACGTGCAGGGAAATTTTGAACTGATAGTCACCGTTCAAAAGGTCTTGACCCACTAAAGAACATTGTCCAAGACAGAAACATTCTATCAGGTCAGGATACCAAGATATAGCATAAAGACTGTATCGTTAATTATGAGTACACCTGAAAATTGCTGTTTTTAAATATGTTTTGTTTATTTTGCAACTCAAATACATTTACATTGTTTATAGACCTTCAAAAAAGCCCATTACATTAGTATTCATTTAATTTTTCGTAGATCTGGCCAGCTCTCGCACCTTCTTCTTGATGTTCCTCATGAGGTTTTGCACAACTGTTCCGTCGGTGGTTTTGCTTACGTTTATCAAGTTTTTTTTTAATTTGATGATGTCATCTGCTCCTCTTGCCTTCTTCCGCAGCTTTCCTTTAATCAAAGCCCAAAATTTCTCAATGGGCCTTATTTGTGGACAATTTGGAGGATTCATCGCCTTTTTCACAAATTGGACATTGTTCTCTTCATACCACTCCAAGGTGGCACGCGCATAGTGGCAGGATGCCAAATCAGGCCAAAACAGTGTCGAACCTTTGTGTTTTCGGATTTTTGGCAGAATTCGTTTCAGCAGGCATTCCTTCCGGTACATTTCGGCATTCATATTTGCGGTGTAACAAATGCAGACTTCCACCCGTTTTCACTTGTGGCCGTCTTGACTAGTCAGCCCAGCTAACTCACCAGGATCGGTTTACCTTACTAGAAGAAACTCACCTTTTCCACCCGAAGAAATTTCAACCTTAAACTTTTCTTTCGGTTTTTTTTTGCAAGAATTGTTTTACACGCGTTACGTTAAGTAAACCAAGCCAAATTTATATTCCAGAGACGATTGATTGAATCACAAAAATGAATTTGATTTTGATTGAATTCATATTACGAAATGTAGTTTTTAGCTTTTTTAACTCACTGCTGTTGCCTCGCTGATGCCGCCGTTGATTCCGTCGCTGATGTCGCTGTTGCTGATTCCACCGTAGATCCCACGTTCTCTTGCTGCTGGATTGCTTCAGGACCGAGTTACTGTTTCGGTTCGAACGAGGTGCTAGGTCGTGTGTTGACGTACGACCGGTTCAGCGCATCTGGGAAGTGGTTCACTTTCACAATCACTATTGTCTTCGAGAGGAATTAAACTTAACTCGCCCCGCGACACCTTGCCTAGCCGGTTTACCAACTTCACGGACAGTTCTTTACCGTGTCGGCTTAAACTTTTAAACCGGAAGAAGACCTCTCGGCACACTGGGTTTACTAACTGGCCTCAATTTATTGATGAGGAAACCCAGTATACCACCACGTGGTCACTACTTTTTGCACTGTAAAATTGTTTCTGGCGAGTTAAGTCACACTTAGGGCGAAGCCCTTTTAACGTTTTAGTTGAGAATGGCAAAGGGTAAATGTACCTTTCTTTTTGCAGAAATGCTCCTTAAACTTTGGAAAAACGCTCCTTAGATGCAATCAGAGGTATTAACCTTCTGGTTAGCACTTGCCGGATGTTTTGACGGGTCTTAAGTTTCATCAAGATTGTATAGTTTTTACGGGTCTTATGTTTCTGAATTTAAGAGTCGTCAAAACGAAATTAAGACCCGTCAAAACGAAATTAAGACTCTTCAAAATAAAATTAACACTCGTCAAAATGAAATTTAAACCCGTCAAAATTACCTAGAAGATTGCGGAGCGAGGCTCCGCTATACAATCTTTAAGAAACTTAAGACCCGTCAATACAACCGGCAAGCGCTAACCAGAAGGTTAATACCTCCGATTGCATTATACCGGGCAAACGCATCTAAGGAGCATTTTTCCAAAGTTTAAGGAGCATTTCCCCAAAAAGAAGGGTGCATTTACCCTGCTGCCGTTGAGAATATAACCGGAAGAAACCTTTTACTGTCCTCTTTCGTTTAAACTTCTAATTCCGGTGCAAATTACGGGTTTGATTCTCACTTGCTGAACTCTTTACGCACCAATCTTCTTCACTTCCCAGGATACAAGAGACCCTTACAAAGGATCGAAGTCCCTTATATAAATAACCCAGATTTGAATAAAGGTAGTCACATATCATCATACGATCATCAGGCCATCGATGACGTGGTATCGTATGATTGGCGAGCCTTCGGGATTTTCTCACTTCGTGTGGGTCGAGCAGTACGTAGTTTTCTCCGCTACAACCATACTCGAGCAGTAGAGCTGCCTGATTCCCTGCACTAACTGGTGTGTTCAAAATCTCTATCTGCACAACTCCTATCTGACACGTAAAGTTGTGAGCCGTTTCATTGGACGATACATAGCATATTTTTATCGTACTACTTTTTTGGAATGATTTATGTTTTCCCAAAATGAAGCGTGACAACGATTCACTAACCTTTACGGTTCAAAAGTATTTCAAAATTCAAGGGCATTGGAGTTCACCAATTGGTCATAAAATTTAATCGTTTTATAAAATTCAATAAAGTCTTGCATTTATTTTACATTTACGTACAATTTTTAGATAAAATGAATGATCAAACTGACACCAAAATATAGAATATAAGGCTGGAACATTCGTCATGGTAGTGAAAAAAGGTGTCGATTTCATACCGCACTGGCAAATTGCTGGCCGAACCAACACCCTTTTTTTCCAAATTTTTCGCAAAAAATCGATTTCTCCGAATTTGGGAAATCCGTTCCACGCTCCACGGTGTAAAACTGTGTCCGTGGAAGTGCCCTGTAGTCCAATTTGACGTACGTCTCGTCATCCATGATAATGCACATGTCATTTTTGCTCAAAACGTCGTCGTACAGCTTCCGAGCCCGAGTTTTCAAGGAATCCGCCAGAATTTGGCTGCATTTCAGACATTTTTGTTTCCGGTACGTCTTCAGGGAAATTCGCTCCTTTGCGCAATCTCGGCTGGATACCTTCTTTTTTCCTTCAAAAACTTTGCAAATTTGTTTGTCCAAATTTGGGTTTAACGCACCTATTTTTCTCCCACGGCCGGGTAAGTCCTTCAATGTCTTATGCATAACAAACCGGTTGATCGCATTTTGGACCGCACAGACACTAAAACCTTCTTCTTTTGCTAATTTTCAGTGCAGTACTTGGTCACAATCGATTTTCGCTTTTCTTCCGTAAACCTCGCATTGCTCTGCTTGAAGTAAAACTATAACTTTTAATGAGGGTTTTCGTTTGTTTACAAGGTAAGCAACACATTGACACTAAACAGCTGTCAAAATAAGTCATAGTCTTTTTCATACAGAACCTCAAAGGTGTACTCATAATTAACGATGCAGTCCTTATTCCAGAAAATAATTAGCACACTAGCACCGCGTAGTGAAGGAATCCCTTACTTTTCGCCAATTGACCTACCGCATAACTTTGCTCAAGACAGTAACATTCTATGTGATCCGTATCACGAGATTCTTTTTTTGGTTCCTTGATTATTGAGATAGATATCACGAGATATTCCGTGTTGTGCTCAAAGGTTAAATAAATAGAATACTCGATAAATAAAGAATCAATGTAGAAAACAAAAAAGGCTAAACATAATCTGTTCGTCACAAATACCTATGGTCCACTTTTTTTTTCTCCGGCTGTGCGAGCGGTGGATAATACATTCATGAATCGTGCTCAGTTAGTTTCATCCAAATCGATGATGGCTGTCACTATTTTTGTCCTGTCGGACTTTCAGACCTTGAAATGCTGATGAATACCAAGTTATCAACAAGCTCAACGAGTCGAACGATTCAATTTTACCATGTTGTGACTTCAGATAACCCAGTCCACCATGCCACGCAAACGGTGAATCCCTTTCGCTTTTATTTTCGACTCCATCCCCTGCAGCACACAAGGCACCTTCAATTACTCGAAAATTATTACCTTGAAAGCGAAAAGAAAACTTCAACCAGCCCGGTAAACGATCGATAATGGAGATAATTTTTCGGCATATCACTCTGGATGGTGCCGAGCAAGAGATACCGCCACCGGTTTCTTCAATTGAACACATTCCAGCGCACAAGTGCGAGCATATCGAAAAAGTTCGGCTGGGCGCTGAGGAGAAAATGGCATAATGGCCAAAACTACTAGACTTGCCGTTGAACCTCTGCACGTCTAGTATGGTGTCCAAAATGAGTTATATTTCTGTGAATGGAGACCTGCTCAATCATAAAAAATCGGTCAACTTGAATTCGTGCCTTTTTTTGTGTGCTTTTGCTTTCGGTAGAGAGTGGAGGGACTAAGTGGGAAATATTGCACCGAGGAAAATGCGCCCATTTATTTGATTAATGACAAGGCATGAGGTCCGAGAGCGAACGGCAATTAACATTCATTGGGCAGCGATGATAGGCTGGTTTGATGTTGTTGCTGTTTTTGTTGCTTGTTTTTCAGAGGACCAGGGAGAGGAGCAAAGATGAAAAATGCTTCTTTGATTGGACAACTGATGGTGGCGTCTCGGCCCAGTCTGGCCATCATCATCGCCACCGCCCAGTAATATAACCATCAACACAGACGGATGATAATGTTTAAAATGTTGGCCTCAAAAATAAAATTGCCGTTTTGTTGGATAATTCGATTAGCTGCCGGCATTTTCGTGATCGTCTCGATGATAATGTTCATTTTGGGCAGATTATGCCAACTACCTAATTCATAGGTTTGGAGTCGTTGTTGATTGGGTGCAGGGGGAGTTTTCAGGTCGAATGAATTGATAGCTTTGCGTGTTAGGATGTCAATCTGATGATAAATAGATTGAAAACCAAACGAACATCATACTGCTTGATAAGGGTTTTTTTATTATCATCTCCATCACCTTCTAAGAAACCACCCTGTTCAGAATGATATGCCCATGAGCTGTCGGCCCAAATGATCTCGATGGCACAAGTTCATTCATATGAATTTTACCCTATTCGCCGATAAGGTTCGGTATAAAAATCATTTCAACCACTCAGCAACCTTCCATTGATTGCCCACCTTAGACGGTGATATCTTTCTTGTCTACCGGAATCCCTCGAATAGCGTGATGGTGATTATTGGTTCATCTCTGAGTTGACGATTGCTGGAATGTACAGCCGACCACGCTGTTCGAGGGATTGCTGTAAATAAAATGCCCAAGCTTCCGATTACAAAATAAAGCGAAGACCGACTTTGCACGTGAATGGCCTATGGGATGCGGGCATACACGCACATGTATCTAAATTGTTTATTCCATAATCGTGACATGGACTTCGGGACCGGTCATGAGTAGAGAAGGGGTGGGGGTGATCTTCGAATGAGCTTTTAACGGGCTTCATAGAAGTAGTGACATCGCAGAACCCAGCGAGTTCCGGTCCGTTGGGGTTTCACCCATGTTGTGGTGATATGGCTGTTAAGGTACCACTGTTGTCTTGTTTCTGTGATTTATGGATGGCAGAAAGTTTTGGTTTTATGATTTTGGCTTCGGGGAAAATGTTGGCTGCGAAACTGTAACAGCAAAAATTTACATCAAGAGATTTTGGTTTTCGGAGCTTTTGTAAGACGTGTTCACGTGTTTAGCAGGATGATGAAAATCAACATCACCACCCGTTGAGTTTCAAAGTAAACAATTACTAGGAAACTTTTACTGACGTTGTTCTATATGATTTCCGGTTGTGATGGATGGGGGTTCATAAGTTTAAAATTCCCTGTCAATATTGAGTGCTGATACGAATCAGGAGAGTAGGCTGCCCAAGTAACAATTTTAGTTTTATTCCAGCAGTATAGCACTCCTCCTGGCTTTGTTGATAAAACTACATTCAAAACTGTCTTGTCTACCAACACCTCCTCTATGCTTCTTAAGAGCTGAAATTTGTACAAAGTGGCCCACTCTATAGACGGTTGGGAAAACATCTTAAGAAAACCTTTAAAAGACCATAATGATTTTGAAAATGTTCTAGTGAAAGATGTTATGACCACTTGAGAACCTTCATAAAACCTATTGGTTGCCATGAAAACCAGCATACGGTCAAATGGTCACAGCTGTCAAACTTCACTGCGATGCCGTGGTTGGTTTTTGCTGTTCTGCTTTGTTCGATTCTCTGCTCTTCTAATTCATTTAGCAGTAAATAATATCCAACAAAATAGTTCTGGTGTTGCGGGATATTTTGTTTAATAGCAAAATATCCAAAACAAATTGAGTTTTTTTACAGCGTATAATGCTCCAAATCAAATGCGTAGTTAGTTTTATGGTGAGTACTAGCTGAACCCGGTGCGAGCGCTGCTACGCTTGCAACAACATGAATGAAAATTTAATAGAACTAGCACGTCATGGTTGCATTTCGGAATGACATTTTTTTTTGACTTCGAAGGGGCTCAAACAATGCTTCTTACCCGAGAAATACAC
The DNA here is from genome assembly GCA_024533555.2 of Aedes koreicus. Taxonomy (NCBI): domain Eukaryota; kingdom Metazoa; phylum Arthropoda; class Insecta; order Diptera; family Culicidae; genus Aedes; species Aedes koreicus. Next base: position 78,423 of record JAHHFK020003949.1, on the reverse strand, counting down.
ATTTTGTGTTTTAGTTACCTGGATAATCCTCATGTTTGGTTGAAATGTGTGTTTTATTTGCCTGAGAGCCCCCCGTTTCAGAAAGGCGATGAGGTCTTAAACCATCAAACTCCATTCCTTCAAAACCAGTGCTTAAAAATGTCATATTCAATACTCATAATGCACTCTATCTGAGACAACATATTGTTCATCACGTACTGTCTCTAGCGAACATGAAGTAAACACAAATTTGACTTCTTGAATCTTTAGTGCAAGGTGAATCGATTTGTTTTGTGTTGCTTTACTTTCATCATTCATTCGTGTCAGAAAGCAGTAAATGAAAATAAGCGCAAACAACTCATTCAATTTCAATATTCTACCGTGAAGAAGAAAGAACAGTCCTTCATTTGAAGAACAGATTGAGTGGAATAATCAACGTATTTTGCATGCACGTATTTGCTGCCACTTCTCGAATCGAGTCTCCAAAATGCCTTTTCTCGATCTCGAACCACAAAATTTTAGCGATTTCGGTCATACCAACGTGAAAATGAATGCCTGGTTATTAGAACATAATCAAGTCAATCAAAAGCTCTTGACGCTTGAATAGCCAGAATTGTGCTTTGCTGTGGTGTGAATGAGTTGTGTCAAACACAGGGACAACGGAATACATGGCAAAATAAATCGACACGAATGTGTTGTTTGATTGATAGACCGAAATGAAGATAGAGAAAATTATGCACACTAAATATTTATTTTACTCGTCGTTCACGACGGGTGTCAATGTTTTTGAGCTCTGTTCAAAACCCCCCACATACCAAATTTGGTTTCATTTGCTTGATAGGTTCTCGAGTTAGGCAGAAATTTGTGTTTCACCTTCAAGAGAGAATAGGGGTCTCAAACAATCATAAGAACCTTCCCCAGCCCAAAAACCCCTGCATACGCATTTTTACACCGATCGGTTCTGATATTTCCAAGCCAACGAGGGTCAGACAGACAGACAGAAAATGAATTTCTTTTTATATACATAGAAATTCTGCCTCCAAGAACCCCCACATGCCACATGTGGTTTTATTTGCTTGAATAGATCTCGAATTATGCAAAAAAATGAGTTTCATTTGTTTTAGAGCCCCCCACATACCAAATTTGGTTCCATTTGCTTTATTAGTTCTCGAGTTATGCAGAAATTTCTGGTTCATTTTTATGGGAGCCCCCTTTTTAGAGCCGTAGGTATCTCAAACCACCATAGAAACATTTTTTGCCTTCAAAAACCTCCACCTGCCAAATTTGGTTTCATTTGCTTCATTAGTTCTCGAGTTAAGCAGAAATTTTTGTTCCATTTGTATGGCAGACCCCCTCTTCCCTTTTATTAGGTGCGCAACTAAGTTCCCGCTGTTTAGCAATAGATGGCGCCAGTAGTAAGTGCTGGTCGAATGTTGTACATCTCAAGCGTGTTAAACCAAGCTCAGACATATGGTAAACAAACCGCTTTGCCAAATCAGTGATTTTGGTTTAGTGTTATATATTTTGGTTGTTTGAAGATGTCTGATTTCGTGCCAAATACTCGTCATTTGCGGGAAGTGTTGATTTTCTTCTTTCATTCGAAGAAAACTGAGTGAAACAACGTGTCGTGATTTGTTTCGTCGCTTCAAAAACGGTGATTTCAGTGTTGATGATCGTCCGCGTGAAGGAAGGCCAAAAAACTTCGAAGACTCTGAATTGGAGGCATTGCTCGATGAGGATCCGTGTCAAACGCAAGAAGAGCTTGGTTCAGGATTAAGAGTTTCCCGCCAAGCCGTTTCTAAGCGATTGCATGCGTTGGGAATGATTCAAAAGCAAGGAACTTGGGTTCCTTACGATTTGAAGCCAAGAGATATTGAGCGTCGTCCAGCGGCAAAAAAAGGAAGAGTTTTCTACATCGCATTGTGACGGGTGACGAAAAATGGATTCATTACAGTAACCCAAAACGGAAACATTCATGGGGACTGCCCGGGCATGCTTCAACATCGTCGCCTAGGCCGAATATTCACGCTGCGAAGGTTATGCTGTGTATTTGGTGGGACCAAGTTGGTGTTATTTATTATGTTGAACCCAAACGAAACCATTACCGGGGAACGGTATCGAACTCAATTGGTGCGATTGAGCCGAGCACTGCACGAAAAACGGCCACAGTACGAGCACAGACACGAAAAAGTGATTCTTCAGCATGACAACGCTCGACCTCACGTTGCGTAACCCGTGAAAACCTACTTGGAAACGCTCAAATGGGAAGTCCTACCCCACCCGCCATATTCTCCTGATATTGCACCGTCCGATTATTACTTGTTCCGTTCGATGGCACATGGTCTCACTGGTCAGCAATTCCACTCATATGATGACATCTCAAAATGGCTTGATTCTTGGATAGCATCAAAAGACGAACAGTTCTATCGAAATGGTATTCACGTTCTACCAGAAAGATGGGAAAAAGTCGTAGCTAGTGATGGGCAATACTTTGAATAATTCGTTTGTAGCTTTTGTTTTCAAAATAAAGTTCCCTTTTTCACCAAAAAACAGCGAGAACTTAGTTGCGCACCTAATATTAGGGTGGAATGGTCTTATCCACCGAAGAAATATTTCTCTCAAACTTCCACATGATAAATTTAGTTCCATTTACTTGGTTAGCTCTTGAGTTTTGCAAAAAAAATGTGTTTCATTTGTATGAGAGCGCCCCCTTCCAGAGAGAGGAGGGGGTTTCAAACCACCATTCACACATTTATTTTGAAATTCATTTTAGCTTAAAATGTATTAAACAAGTAAGATTCTTTTTCGGGTTACTCGCATCTTTACTGTCTTTGAAACATTTCTGTCCTCGATTGGTTCTCTTATCTGAACCTTTTTGTTTTCTATTTATTATATATTTCTAGTCCTATTTTATCGTATTCCACCTTAAGGTAAATAATTTCTACCTCCTCTAGCGTTCGTGTTATGATTGGAATTTATCGATATGCCTTTTATAATTGCATTAAAGCTGAATCTTCAGATCCTTCCATCGAAAACGATTTAAACCACCCCCATCAACAGTCATGGCGAAATTGAAATTCAAAATCGATGCTCATCCCTTTCTGAATCCGCTTTGTATCGAATTAGCAAGCTTCATCACTACCACCACCGATCCCAACATTCCACGGTTTGACATTTACTTTCATCCTTCCTGGATTTCCACCGCACACCAAAAAAGCATTTCCCAGCCAGTCGCACCGGGTCGTGTATAATTAGGAGGTTCTTTAAATTACCGCACCCGATGGGGCGTGAAAATTCAGCGCCAAACGCAACTCAGGCATGAATTTCCATAAACCGTGGCGTGCCATTCGTTTCAACCTGTTAGATTCAACCTCAACCCCGCTTCCGATATCTTTTTGTGGTCTTGTTGTTGTTTTGAACGGGACTTCATTGAATGCAAAAAGGGAGGAGATGTTGTTCGATCGAACAAAAGGAATGTTTTATTAAATGATTCCTTGTTCGCCTCCTCTGCTAAAGTTGGGTTGGTTTGCCCGAAAAAAGGATCCAGTGGCCAGGAATAGCCGGCTGCTGGTACAAAGTGTGGGTGGATAGACACGAAATTATAATCGAAGCCTTGTTAACAATTCAGATATAAATATACAGACTTACCCTTTTTTTAATCCAAAGATGAGAGTTAAATCGTTCTGGAGATCATGGAAAAAGTGAATCGGGTGGATATTTGGAGGGTAGATTGTGAGTTGGACACGTTCATATTCACGGATTGTGAACAGAGGGATTTACCTATTCTAGGCAAGCTAAACAAAGTTTACCCTTTTATGAGTGTCGTGTACACATCTGACGTTTTGATAAACATATTTGCATTCATTTGCTCCGTGATCCTCTACCTACTTCAATCGACAGAATTATCTAGAACGGCTTGAAAGTGTTTTTACAAAGTGCAAACCAATATTTACCGATAAATATTGCTTAGCTGTCATGCGGTAAGTTGCCATGGTAACTCAGTTGAAATTAAGTGGTGCTCCTTCATAATGGCCCAGTATATTTCTATTGGGCGCAGCTCCGGAGTGTTTGGGGGGTTCAGATTTTTCGGCACGAAATTTACATCATTCGCCTTATACTACTCTTGCACGTCCTTCTTGAGTGACATGATGCCCAATCCAGCCAGAACATCGTCGGACCATCGTGAGCCTTCAGGAGAGGGAGAAGCCGCTTTTGGAGACACTCTTCCAAATACACCTGTCCATTCTTGGTGCTTGCGGTAATGAAAGGCGAACCTTGACATCTTCTGTGTCCGGAGGTTCTCAAGAACATCACACTTATCCTTGGCAGTCACATACAGGTTTCCTGGAACTTTGGTGATGTCCGCCTTACATATGTCTCGTCATCCATTACGCAGCAGAGTAGTTTCGTTAACTTTGGGTCGTACAACTTCCGGGCACGGCTTTTTGCGACCGTATTCTGTTTCTCGTTGCGGTTTGGGGACTTCTAAACCATAAACGTACGTAGTCTAGCACACATGCAACTTTTTAGCCACAACTCGACCTGAGGCGTTCGGTTTCTGTTTATAAGCCCCAACCACGCGATTATAATCGTTCTCGTTGACCTGACGACTTTTTTTCGGATCTTTGCTTCCGATCAACGGTCAGACGTTCTTCGAACAGTTTTGTGATACCAGATACAGTGGAATTTGCGATTCCCAACTTTTTTTTTCCGATGGCACGATGCGACAGATCCTTATTCTCAAAGTACTCGTGCAAAACTTTTTCGAGCACGCACTGTTCTTTCGTCGCCATTTTGAAAACTTTTGCGCACCTAATAAAATCAACGCACAGAGTGTAAACAATACACATTATACTATGCCTACGCAAAATTTCAAATAATTTTACCCACGGAGCAAAAGTTAGAACATTATGAGTGTGTGCGGATTTTAAACGGCACACCATTTAATGCTCGTTTTTGAAGTGAGATTCCGTTAGATAAGAAGTGAGCAGATGAATTAACGTCTGAATATTGGCATTTCATAATATAAATCACAAACAGGTTTGTTCGGATCAAAGGTCGGATTTTAAACAAGCCGTTTTTGGCTATCACCCTCACAGGATGTTATAGTTTCGAGAATCTTCCGCGCTCGTTTCTCTTCTACCGGTTCTGGAACGGCAAACGATGCAACCGCCGTCTCCTCAAGCACATACTGCTCCCGCATCAAATCATGCAGCTCCCGATTACTCACCGACTCGAAAGAGTGAAGATTCAAGTACGTCTGTGCGCTGGCCCATCGTTTCTCAGATCCATCCATCCATCCAACGAACCGATCCAGCGATCGGTTCGTTGGGTTCACCCACACGAGACTCCACTGGAGCGAACCGATATAGGTTATCCACCCGGAAAGTTCTTCGCTGGTACCCCAGATAGATGTTTGTATCGCATCACCACATCCGCGTGTCAGACGTACTGTTTCGCCAACTACAACTCGCTCACCGTTCGCCGACATCAGCATCTCAACACTGCGGGACTCGCGACGGTGTCATACTGCCTGCCGCTTTCCGACGTACAGCGTCACCGGCATCATCCGGAAAATCACTGTGCAGTCCGATTTCGTTTTCTTCAGCTGCACAGATTCCTCCACGCGATGTAGAAGAGTATGATGGTTTGCTTGGCAACCTCGCACCATACACCTCCGTGTCTATTTAGGTAAACTCCGCATAGTTTCAGCCTTTCTACTTCCCAGAGCCGCTCAGCGATGTTCATGCGGCAGAACCCAGGAACTACGTTGGGTTCTGCCGCATGAACATTGCCAGTCAATAGTAAAAAGTTAACAGAGTAGCTGTTCAAAAGGCAGCTTTGATGTGTGAAATACATTGTCTCTTAAAGTCTGTTAGTGTTGCTGCACATTTGATGTGTATAAGCATCGAATTGAAAACATTTATACCTTTAAAAAACAACGAATTTTGTGAAGCTCCGTACAAGAAATATGGTGTTCTAACATCATCCGCGTTTCTAGTGTTATATCTGAGAGATGATAGATTTGTACAATTGTATTTTACTAGCAATAGTTAAATCGTTTCTCAATCGGCAGAGAATACCGTACTTCTTGGCTATTTTCTTGATGACATCGTCAATGTGAGAGTCAAATTTTAATCTATCATCAATAATCACGCCAAGATATTTGATCTCATGAACGCGATCAATTGTCTCATCATCAATTTTAACAGAGACGTCTTCGATAACTCGATTCTGCGAAATTACCATGAATTTAGTTTTGCTTATGTTCAATATCAACAGTTTGTACCTCAACCATCTACTTAGAGAACGTAAATCTGCATTCAAATGTGAAACGGCCTCCTCAAGGCTTTTAGCTGCAATGAACAACACGGTATCATCAGCAAAAAGATTAATATCACAAAATCGCAAGACTCGTCGCATGTCATTAATGTATAGAATGAATAAAATGGGCCCTAATACACTCCCTTGTGGTACGCCAAGGCTGTTATCCACAGGGCTCGAAACAGAATCATTAAAAGCAGTCCGTTGAGTTCTGGCAGACAAATAGCTCTCGAACCATGCGGGCTTCAAATGGTGAGTTGACAACTTCGAAGGAGGGTGCGACCGACCTCTCGTCCTCACAAGTTCCTACCTCACGCCTCCACGAGTCATATGATCACAAAAGACTGCCAGCTGAAACATGGAGACACTGGTTGGCGTAGCCTGGGCTGTTGTCTCTGACAATGGGGGTGCGACTGCATCATGTACCTTAAGTCTATTGCATATTTTCCATTTTTAATTTATTATTAATTTCAGCACGCATTAGAATCATCGGCATCGAAAGCTCTCAATTATTGATTATTTTTTAACATACTTGAAATCTATGTATAATAACGCTTTAGAATCATCTTTGCATTCCAAAACCATGTAAGAGCCTGGAGCATCATGACAGGCATCAAAGGCTCAATTTGTTTTTCAGCATTTCAGCATAACATTTAATTTAAAATTGCGCTTCTAAACTTCAACTACTATATTCATAAAAGACTGGCATGTGCTTATAAGCAATGTAGGATTATATTTTAATATTGTTTTTAGTGGTATTATGGTAAGATGGGCCATTGTTTCAGAGGTCATCAAACCGGACTCTTCGATCACTCCAATTGCTTTGCTTGCTTTGAACTGTTACTAGAACAGTATAAAGAAATGTATTACAACATGTCTTATAAAATAATTTCTTTTATTGAAGTTCTATCTCAGATTTTTGGAATGATCTATTCTGTTTTCAGCTTTTCCAGGACTATAAAGATATTAATACACATCTAATTTTTATCTATTTATCTGTAACAATCCATTGGATGTAACATTTAAGTTTGAAATTTGAATAAATTTGCATTCTTGTCTATAATGTTATCTTTATTATTCGTGTGCAAAATATTTTAAATATTAAATAACATATAACGGGGAAAGGGAGGGACCATCAGGGCACCCAAGTGATAGGATTTGGATGGGGAGCATGGGACTGCCTCCTCCCTATTGTTAAGATTTCGCGGAACGAGGGCGGGCTCTTCGACCCCATCTATTGGGTTTATTCTGTCAATCGAGGGCTCGATTTTAGTTCTGTGTGTGTGACCTTGCATTTGGAAGGAGATTCTCTTCCCTATATTCGCGGGTTTCGCGTAAGTGTCTCTGATTACGGGCCCGCCCAAACGTTTTTGGCCCTTCATACAGGAGCTTGATGATCACAAACAATAATAGAATCCTGATCAAATCGTTTTTCAGATTATTCCACTGCTATGGGAAGTTACCTTGATACAATAGATGGTAGTATTATATCATCATCATCATCACAAATAGCTGTCGAACCATGCAGAACCCGAAAATCCAAAGCGCTTGATTGTTTCTAAAGACAAAGGCCGAGAAATCGTTTCAAAAGCGCGTTTCAGATCCAAAAAAAACAACAACAATCGTATCTTTACGCTCTACATTTTCTTTCCATTTTGCTAACACTAAATTTAACACTGTTTCACAAGAATGACCTTCGCGCTATCCCGATTGTTCCGGCGCAATCAAATTATTACTATTTAAATGCGTTTACAGCTGGCCTTTTACAACAAGTTCCAAAATCTTTTCTAAAGTGTGCAACATGTTAATAGGACGAAACTCTTCTGCTTTAATCGTTCCAGCAACTTTTTGAATGGGAATGTCTAAAGATTCTTTCCAAACTTGTGGCACGTGCCCGGTTTGCAGCGATTCATTAATTAGGTCCAGCAGGTTGTTTCCGATGACATTAAAGCAATCTTGTACTGCTCTTGCATTGACGTTATCTACTCCAGTCGTTTTGTTCAAAGAAAAGCATATCGATTTAAGATCTTCTAACGTTATTGGGTGAAAACATTCAAAACTACAGTTAACATTAATCGGCTGATCGGAAATAAAATTTCGTCTCCCAAGCAACACACAAGTTTTAAAACGATTTAAAATACTTTTATATGACTTGATTTGGTTGTATAGAACTTACTCAACATTAAATCATGAAGATGTGTTACCCGGGCTGGCTCATCTACTAGATCAATGGATTGATTAATTGACAAAATACTATCGACGAAATATTCATTAAATCTACATGCTATGTTGTGCTCTGACTGTTCTAACGTGCAATTGAAGTACGTAGATTTCAAAATTTTCCATAACTCTTTGCTGTTGTTTTGATGCAAATCAATTTTCCTCTGAATATATTCACAACGAGTTTGTTTAACTGATTGCGAATATTTGTTACGCGCATCTTTGTACCTATTCAAAAAGATATGCCTATTAGTTCTACGCCATTTCTTGTACAGCTTGTCTCTTTAACGTTTAAGACGCAAAGGTCAAAATTGTACGAACAGCTTTACTAAAACAAATTTATTTTCGACTAGTTTATTGGTACATATTTCTAAGACGTCTGTCAAAACAACTGATTTCTGATCTAGAGAACCACGCATCTTTCGACAAGCCTTAAAATAGCTTGTTTCGAATACTTGTTCCAACACTTCAATTACACATAACCACTGCCACCACAACTATTATCTTCAACGTAAATAATAATGGTTTCATGATCGGTTACTTTCAAGTCAGAGGTTACAACAATACTAACAGAATCAAACATACAGTGCAGAGAGAGAGAGAGAGAGAAAGAGAGAGAGAGAGAGAGAGAGAGGGGGGGGGGGGGTGGGAGAGGGAGAGATCGATATACGCCAAAGGTTGTAAAGGAGAAAAACAAAAACAAACAGTGAAAGAGCTCGATAGAAGTTCAGGAAATGTAGGTGAAATTTAGTTTCAAGTCAAATCGAGTTAAATTGATTAGAGCTCCGTGTGCTAATTTAAATTTGGTTATACGATCACAACACAGAAGACGCTGACTAATTAACAGTGAACGGTACGGTGGTGCCTAAACCTTTTTGCGCGTCCCACGAGCATTCACGGAAACGGTCTACATTCGACATACGACGTAGTACTAATAGACGGTGTAGGACAGACAGAAATTAGCGAACATGAGGTCTTCCTTCTTCCTTTTGTGGACGGAAAACAAACTAAAAATTATGAGTAGGCAAAACCATCGACACTAAACACTGAGAAAATTTTACAGTATTCGGTAATTTTTTACCGAACTTTCAACAGCTGAACGTTCGGTAATCTGATTTAACGGATTTTGGTAAAATTTTAAATCGAATTTTTTTACCGAAATACTGTACAATTTCAAATCGGATTACCGAACGTTCAGCTGTTGAAAGTTCGGTAAAAAATTTCCGAATACTGTAAAATTTTCTAAGTGTGTATGACAAAAAACTTGACAATTATTTTTAATTAAACTCCACAGTTCGATCATCCTGTGAGGGTTGTAGCCAAAACCGGCTTATTTTTAAATCCGACCTTTGATCCGAACAAGATTCATCAAATATGGAGCATATTTAGCTTAAAACCTGTTCCGTACCCTATCAAACTTAAAATCAATGTAACTGCTCAAGTAACATTGCTAACACCATCCTGCTTTATTAAGTTTTATGAAAGCCACCTGAAATCAATTTGGTTTTATTCTGGCACCAAGAGGTGCCAATAGGTTTCATATTTTAGTCAGGTTTATGAGCCTAAGCCTAACCTCTACACCTTTTTGACAACGATCTTAAAACCTTGTTTCTCAAATTCCTTTTACTCCTCTCAAAGGTTTATGTAGGTTTTATTTCGACAGAAGAACCAATCATAACTTTAAGTTATGATTGGTTCTTCTGCATTACCAGCTGCAATTTCTAGATGCAGCTACAGTTCCATTAAAATAAGTTCTCAAATCCGGAAACATACAAATGTCACGGAACGGAAGGGCAACTTAGAACGATTCAATGACACGAAAAGTGAAAAATTTTGTCGTGTAAAAAGTATCTCGATTTTGTTTGTTACCACTCATTCTATTTTAACAGTGTTGAAAAAACGTCAAATCAACTGCTATAACTGGTATATTTGCTGCAATATGATCATCACAGTATGCTCTGGTTACGTGAAGGAAAAACAACAACACTTCATTTTGTGATTTTTTATTTTATTCTGTGGTTATCTCATCAACTACTAGGCCTACCCTTTTCCTCTTGCCTACCCTGCAAGGGGTAGTATGGTAAAGGGTTATGTGCCTGATCGGATACTACCGTTCAATAATGCCCTCAGCTCGTTTTCAAAACTTGTATCTTTCAATTTTCAAAGCCTGCCGTTGCCCTATACGGAACTATAAATACACTTTCTCTTCATGTCTATTCGTTCTAGCAATAAATTACCGTCCACTCCTAGTGCTTCGCATGGAGATGAGGAATTATCTGCTTCTGACAAACTTCATAAAAGTATTAAAGTCTAAATATAGACTTCTACAAATGCCTAAGTGTGAGACAACAAATTAATAAAATAAAAAAAAAATAAAATCATTAAACACAATTATCTACACACTTAGAAATTATGAATTTTACTCGATACGTAATTCATGTTTGTAAAATGTCGGGGAACGTAAACAAAGATTTCATTTAAAATTGTGTCCTCTGAAACTGACACATACGAAATTCAACGAAAGCCGTGTTTGATTGACTTTATTTTCTCATCTCTTTCAACTCATTCTTATGTGTTAAAGGACGCTTGCATGTGTCGGTCTCAGGGGCCAGAAATTTACATGACATTTTTGTAGTGTGTATAAAAATATTAAAAAAAAATAAATATCTATTTATTTATATTTATATATAAATAAATAGATATTATTAACATGAACAAACCTTCATGAATTCCAAAATAAATTTCTAATCACCACAAATCTTTACAATATAAAAAATCTCTAAAATTCTTCCTACATTTTCTTTCATTGGAGTGAACAGAAAACTCGCAAAAATATGACTGAAACGGAAGGCTTTCTTCCGTCTTAAAGCACAGCACACGACGACCCAAATTTAATTCATCCATGCAAACAATTTCTGATGACAAGCAGAGTGCAATGCCCGGTGAAGGATCATGGTATTCACTTCCTAGCCCTTTGCTTCCTTGCTTTGCATATACTTAAAGGAAAGAGACAAGAACTATAGCAGGTAGGGATGATGAGAGTAAAACTTTCATACTAGGGCAAATTTTAACCCAAAATTAAGGCTCAGACGAGAATAGATCTCTTCTATATCGCATACAAAGTTAAACTAATAACAGCATTTTTTCGTATCGTTTGAATTTCGTTTGAATTAAAGCCACCAATATTGAAAGGGGGCGCATTTTCCTCTCCATGAGCTTTTCAACCCCATCGACCCCTCCGCAACTCGGAATACGCGACATCACGAGAAAAACGTTCTCGCCATGCAGCCAAATCTATGAAAAAGCACCCCCACCAGCGAACGCCACCACCCACAAACAGGACTCAGGCAAATGGATGAAACAAGTTTCACTCACAATTTCAATAGGTCCGCTGTGTGGCCGACGTCGTTCTCTTCTGTTAGACTGCAGCACCAATAGAGCCAGCACATGCAGCGAGGAACTACGGAATGAAATAAAAGCCGCTCGTTAAACAGAAGCTGCTATAATGAAAGCGATCCCGAATCATCCCCCCCCCCCCGCCATTCCCCCCGATTCAGAAGTTCCCGTTAAGCGAGAACCCAGTCTAGGACGCGAGGATGAGTTTCCATGCCGACAAGCGGAAAAGACAAACCCGACTGGACTTTGGCCTGAGAGCTTTTCAGCATACTTTTCCCGTGCTTTCACAAAATTTGCTCCGTATTTGCCTGCCAACAATTGCAACAGGGAGTGTTTTGACTGGACGGTGGATGGATCCTTCCGGTGAACTCGTTTCAGTAGTCGACCTGGATTGTACTTTTTTTTTGCGTTTCCGGCTGTGCTAGTGGAATATGCGATTTGGTAAACATGATGTGTTTGCCTTATGTATTTGAGTGAACTTTTAGTGAAAGGAAATGTTTCTGATTTGAAGTTGAGGGATTCATGATTTAATTGTTTGCTGAAGGAAATAGTAGGTTTTGAACACTCGGAACAAAGCTTTGTTGATAAAGCAACATTTTTTTTGGTTAGTTGAAGAAAAAATGTATTTTTGAAGACATGCTTCATCGATGACTCTGCTTAGAGATAAGTTAAGGAAAGCAGTGTTATCACATTGATTCAGTTCCCAGGTAACAAATTTTGTTTTTATGAGGGTTCGGAAGTCTGTTTTTTGAAATTATAGAATGCTATAACATTGATAGAATCAACAATGCTACTTGGGTTACACTAATTAAATCATCTCAGAATATCATAAAATATTGTAAAGAGTGTCCCGATCAACATTTGACGACATAAACTTGATGTTTTTCTTACAATCATACATTTAAAAACCTAAACATCCCTCATTTAGCAAAATGGCGTCCAAGCAAGAGAAGCAACGCATAAAAATTTTGCTTAAGAATTGTGACAATTCCAACTACTCGCACACCGAGTGGCAAAATCAATTGTCACCAACGTAATAAAAGTGTCCAAGAACGTTTATTGACAGCCAAGAAGAAAGCATGAGTCTGTATGGTATCAGTGGTGTAGTGGTAAGCTTGATTGTTTCTCACCCCTGTAGTTCTGGTATCAATTCCAGTCAGCGCCCCTGAGATTTTCTGAGCCAAAAAATCTTTGGTGCCGACGCATGTGTTGATGCGTTCGATATGAAGGGTCCAGGAGGTGGAGTCGTCATCTTGGCGTCGGTAGTTGTCACCACGTTTTTAGGAAATAGGCCGACGGAAAATAAAAGAATAAAACAGAAATTAAAAAAAGAGTGGCCATCGGTTTGAATTGGTGGAACCCTAATTACTCCATCCGAGATGTCAGTGAACAAGTTGGGAGTGTTTTGTTTACATTCGTGCCGCAACGAGCTAAAACAACGTGCTGGACTGTCGACTTGTAATAAGGTAGTGACGATAAACAAAACGAAACGGCAAAACACGATCTCAGAAGCTAACGAAGTTTGATTGCTAGGTAATGAATGACGGTACTGATGTCAAAGCAGACTTCAAACAGCTTCTTGGGCAAGAGTTTTATACATTTTCATGACATTTAATGCATATGAAACGGTCGAAATTTGCTTATAAATATCTAGTTTGGCGTATAATCCTAACCTGTTTCCAAGAAAGTGACATTATTAGTTCAACCGAGACCGGCAACCAGGAACTTTACGTTTATGAGTCCCTGCAAAAACTCGTCGTGTGCTGTTTTGGTTGGATTTGACATCCTTAAATATTAGGAAGAAAAAAAAAATATGTACATGAGTAGCATGCTGTAAACAACTTGCATGTTATGCCGAAGAACAAGAACTCTTGCAAAACGCCAGAGCGCCACCCAATAAAGAATTTTTGGGCCATCGTCAAGTGGAACTTGGAAAGGCCATATAAATTGTTCGAAGCAGCAAACAATTTAAGGCTGTATAGAAGGAGCCAAAAAAAAAAAAAAAATGGTTTGGCAATACGGATGCAGTCAACTGGAATCTAGGCTGATTGGTTTTTTTAACTCTTTATTTGTTCCAAATTTATTCATATTTACATTTCATGTTAATCTAGGTGCTCCAGCTACTACCGTATCGTATCAACCTTAATTGTTAAAATATGTACCTAATTTTGTTTACATTGTGCATGCCTTAGCAGTTCAGTATTTTAAGCAGGTTTTTATTCCTGCGTGTCAGTATAACAATAATAATCTTAAAACTAAAAACAAACAAAAATTAATCTTAACTAAGCATAAAGGGAATTAATCATGGCAATAGAAGATTGCAACGATTTTTGTCTGAAATTATTAATAATTTTGTTGGACATTTGTTCTAAAGTCTCAACATTCGAAATTCTATGTACTTCGTTAGTACTGTACCAGGAAGGCAGTTTCAAAATCATCTTCAGAACTTTGTTCTGAATCCTTTGAAGTATTTTTTTTCCTGATAACACAACAACTAGACCATATTAGAACAGCATAAAGCATGGCCGGTCTAAAAATTTGGTTAATTATTAGTAGTTTGTTCTTCAGACAAAGTTTGGATTTTCTGTTAATAAGAGGATATAAACATTTTATGTATTTATTACATTTGGCTTGAATGCCTTCAATGTGATTTTTAAAATTTAATTTTTGATCAAGTAATAGACCAAGGTATTTCACTTCGCTTGACCAGGAAATTGGAACACCGCTCATAGTAACAATGTGACTACTACTAGGTTTCAAAAAAGAAGCTCTAGGTTTATGTGGGAATATTATAAGTTGAGTTTTGGAAGCGTTGGGAGAAATCTTCCATTTCTGTAAATAAGAAGAGAAAATGTCCAAACTTTTCTGCAGTCTCCTGCAAATGACACGAAGACTTCTTCCTTTAGCGGAGATGCCTGTGTCATCAGCAAACAAGGATTTCTGACAACCCTGAGGCAAATCAGGGAGGTCGGAAGTAAAAATGTTATATAGTATCGGCCCAAGAATGCTACCCTGAGGAACTCCAGCTCTAACAGGTAGTTGATCAGATTTGGAATTTTGATAATTTACCCGCGAAGTTCTGTGAGTTAAATAATTTTGAATTAATTTTATAATATAGAGCGGAAAATTAAAGTTTTTCAATTTAGCAATCAAACCTTCATGCCAAACACTGTCGAATGCTTTTCCTATATCTAGAAGAGCAACTCCAGTGGAGCAGCCTTCAGCTTTGTTTGAACGAATTAAATTAGTAACTCTCAAAAGTTGATGAGTAGTTGAATGGCCATGGCGAAATCCAAATTGCTCATCTGTAAAAATTGAGTTTGTATTGATGTGAAGCATCATTCCATTCAAAATTAGCTTTTCAAAAAGTTTACTGATTGAAGGAAGTAAACTTATTGGTCTGTAGCTAGAAGCTTCAGCTGGATCTTTCTCGGGCTTCAAAATTGTAACAACCTTGGCATTTTTCCATTTACCAGGAAAGTATGCCAAATGAAACATTTATTAAATAATTTTACCATGAAAGACAAAGTACTCACTCGGAGTTTTTTGATGAGTATATAGAAAATTCCATCATCACCTGGAGCCTTCATATTTTTTAACTTTTTAGTTATAGTTTTTACTTCATCCAAATCAGTACCCCAGGATTTATCAAAAATATTTTCCCATGAGGAAATATTCAGATACTCCCTGAAAACCTGATCCTGAATAGGACTTGTAAGACCCAAACTGAAATTATGGGAACTCTCAAACTGCTCAGCAAGTTTTTGAGCTTTTTCCACATTTGTTAGCAATATTTTATCACCTTCTTTGAGCGCCTATTCCAGCTTTTGAAGTTTTTTCAAAATTTTGGAGAGTTTCCAAAAAGGTTTGAAGCTCGGCTCTAATTTTGACACATTATTTTCAAATTGTTTTCCCTCCGGGCGGGGAGGGGTTTTTTATTTTTTTTTTTAAAAACCCCCCCGAAAACTTTCCCTGGGGGGGCGCGTGTTTTTTTATATTTTTTTTCTACGGATATTTTTCAGACGGATCAAAAGCTGAAGATCGTCGTCTATTACACTGATAGGCAAAATAAAGTGCCCACCTCTTCGTTTTTTCAATTTCTCTCATTTACTTGGTTCAAATTAAAGTAAACACACTGAATTTTTTTTTATTATATTATTTTTTATATTCTTTTTAAGTTTCACTTATGGAATACTGAAAAAAAGGAGTTTTACTTAAAGAAAAAAAAATCAATTTGTGTTGAAAAAAAAACAGTGACAAAATAAAGTGCCCACTTCATTTAGGCTACAGAAAACATAAATTAAAGTAAAATAAAAGCATTTCGATAATTGATGTGTCCTCCTTTGGCCTTCAGGACCTCCTGCAGGTGCTTCGACATGCTCTCGACCAGGTTCTTTACGTGCTCTAGCTCTTCCCAGGTGCGCTCCAGGGCTTCAAAATAGTTATTTTTATTGGTAACACCAGTTTTGTCAACCCTGGCATCGAGAATCGCCCACAAATTCTCGATGGGATTGAGGTCCGGGCTTTGTGGAGGCCATTCCAGCGGTTTGATCCGACAAGACCGGAAGAAAGACTTGGTCTTCTTGGCAGTATGCTTCGGGTCGTTGTCCTGCTGGAATACGAACTTCTCTTCAAGGCCCGTCTGGATCAGCGAAACCTCCAGATTTTCTCGCAGGATGTTGATGTAAGAATCTGCCGTCATTATCCCGTCGATTTTCACAATGCTTCCCACTCCACCCCACGAAAAACACCCCCAGACCATCACATTTCCTCCTCAATGCTTCATCGTGCCTTGGATGTGGCGCTCCTGAAGCACCTCTCCCGATCTGCACCAAACACGAACCCGCCGCTTTCGGTTAAACAGCTCGAATTCTAATTCGTCCGTCCAGAAAACCGTTTTCCAGAACTCTAGGGGCTTATCAGCATGCTCCTTAGCAAACTTAAGCCGTTTGGCTTTGTTTGCCTTCCTGATAAATGGGCGCTTTCGGGCAAGTTTGCTATTCAACCCCTGTGCTACGAGACGGCGACGAACAGTTTGACCGGAAACTGATAACTGAAGGGTTTCCTGGATCTCGCGGACAGTTACCTTCGGGTTCTTCTTGACTTCGCTCATGATCTTGTTGTCCGTTCTCGCATCCGTTTTGCGCTTCCTGCCTCTGCCAGGGAGATCCACCAGTGATCCAAACGTTTAAGTTTTAGAAGAATTTTGCCAACTGCTGTCTTACTGATACTGTACTTCCTAGCGACAGCCCGGTGCGATTCACCGTTTTGCACATCACGAACGACCAATTTTCGGATACACAAGGGAATTGCTTTCGAAAGCACTGCGTTCTCCATTTTTTTCAATTGAATCAAATGCGATCACGTATACAAATGCACCAGGTTGAGCCGTTTGCTTCAAAACATGTCAAAATATCAAAACATAAGCAATCGAGGGGTCTTCCAATGGAAACTTATCGAAAACATATCGATTTTTGAAGTGGGCACTTTATTTTGTCACTGTTTTTTTTTTCAACACAAATTGATTTTTTTTTCTTTAAGTAAAACTCCTCTTTTTTCAGTATTCCATAAGTGAAACTTAAAAAGAATATAAAAATAAAATAAGAAAAAAACCAAAAAAAAAAAAAAAAAAAAAAAAAAATTTTTAAAAAAAAAAACCCCAAAATTTTTTAAAAAAAAAAAAAAGGTGGTTATCTTATTAAAAAAAAAAAAAAATAAAAAAATTTTTCGCGCGCCATGTTTGGTGTTTCGAAATTTTTTTCTTTTTTTTTTTTTATAAAGGGGGGACATTTTTATTTTTTTGACACAAAAATATCCACACGTCCTCCAAAGCCCCCCGAATCCGTTCCTCCAAAACTGGCCAACGGGGGGTAGACTTGATTTTAGAGAGTGATTGGTGGAATTTGAAGCCAATTTCACAATGCTTTGCTTATCCCTCGGTGACAGCTTCGATTTTGTCGGCTTTCGTTTGGTCGTAGCGTGTTTTTCTGGATCCTTCAAATAATTTCGTAAGAGTTTATCCGATCACCTTCCTGCTTATAGGCTTCAATCATTCCCTTCGCTTTCTCACGCAAAACACTTCCTCTCGGCCTTTTAAGCAATTTTAGCAGGATTTACATTAAAACATTCTACAAACCAAAGCAACCTTATGCGCGGCTATAGAAAATGGACGCTCAAATGAACGAAAACACGTTTTTATGACAATTGTAGCACAAACACTATCAAAACACAGGATGATAAACATACGTTTCACAAATACAAACAGACACACATCGCTGCATCCATTGATTGCACCACGAACATTGCAAGGTGTGTAAAATTAGGGGTGCGGCTATAGAAACTAGTCGCAATCTAATTAAACTTCTAAATCAATATATTTAAACCAATTTACACGCATTCTTGCTTGACCAAATTTGTCATCTTTCATGATCTTTTATTCCAAAACTGAATTTCATAGTGCATTCCTCTAACGCTTATATCTTAAGAGTGAAATCATAAATGATACCACGATATTAAAATGATATAACCAGTTTGTAACTGGCATAAGCTATTTAGCAGTTGTTAAACAATCGTGCTAAATGGGAATACCTAAAATGGCATTGGATTCTTACACATAAAGTGGAATGGAAACATTTAACAAAATTGTATTGAAAATGAACCAGTACAAACTTTCTAACAAAAATTTTTTTTTAAAATTGGAAAATATTTTTCAAATTCGAGTGGACAGCAATTTTCTGCTAGAACCAAAGATGTGAAGAGAAAGTATTGATAGGTCCGTAAGGGCACAGCAGGTTGTGAAATTGAATAGAAGTAGTTCAAATTGAGCGTAGGGCATGTATGGAAGGCGGTATCTGATCGAGTAGATAAACTCTTACCTCGCTACTTGCCTACCATGCATTGTGGTAGCTAGAAAGTCATCCTAAGACTGGACTCGGAAAAAATGAGACACACAAAAATGATCACCAAAAAATTCATTTTAAAATGGATACTTTTCAAATTTTCAGGAATTAAATAACTTTATATTAGCTATGTTTTGGCATAATTTATTTATTGAATTTCCTCCCCGAAGCTGAATGCTCGTACATTTCTCTTAACACTGCTCATGAGATCTTGGGCGAGGCTTTGTCCATCTTCCTTACACAATTTTTCCCAGTTTTTCTTCAAAGCTTCATCGGTTTTGAATGTTTTTCCGCTTTTCTTCAACTTCTTCTTCATTATCGCCCAAAACTTTTCGATCGGACGAAGTTCTGGTGTATTTGGCGGGTTCACATTGGGACCACATTAACGCCCTTCGCTTCGTACCAATCCATTACAGGCTTGTCGTAATGGCACGAAGCGAGATCCGGCCAGAACAGCGTGGGACCACGGTGAGAACGGAGGAAGGGCAGCAAGCGCTTCTGCAAGCATTCCTCTCGAAAAATCTGCCCGTTTATGGTGCCGGTTGTAACGAACGGTTTGCTGTACCTTCCGCACTCGCAGATCGCCTGCCACAACAAGTTCCTTTTCGCGAATTTGTCCATCTTTCTCTTCCGGAACTTTTCTGGAACCTCCATGCGGAACGTACCGACAAAAAACTTGAGGCCGGGGATTTGTTTGGAGTCCGCCTTGATATATGTCTCGTCGTCCATGACGAGACACCTGGCTTGACCAGTCACTCACGGTACAGCTTCCGCGCACGCAATTTGGCCACCGTGCTTTGGTTGTCAGTCCGGTTTGGCGCCTTCCTGACCTAAAAAACACGTAGCCCAGCCCGCTTCATGATCTGCTGGACAAACCACTTCGACGAATTGACCTTTTTGACCACGTCTCGGGTGGAAAGGTTCGGGTTATTCTTAAAGTACTGCCTTATCTTCCGCGCCTTCTCTGGGTATTCCATTTTCGGGTTTCGGCCGCTTCCAGCGCGCCGCTCCATGGTCTTCGTCTCTTGGAACATCTTAACAACACGGGACACGGTGGAATGGTGGATTCCAAGCCTTTTTGCCGATCCATCTGTGCGACTGACCAGGATTATCGATCACCGTGCCCAAGATTTGCTAGCGTAGCTCTTCCTGTTTCGAATGCATCTTGAAAACTACTCAACAGATCGCAATATAATTTAATTTACATAAACATAACACTCTAAACTAGTATTACCCAAAATTTCATTAATTTTTACCCACGCGATAAAAAGTTACACCCAAAACAAAGTGTCTCGTTTTTTCCGAGTCCAATCTTCCCCCCCCCCCCCCCCCTTCTTTTTCTTCCCCCCCCCCCCCCATTTCCCCTCCCAAACCCCCCCTCTAAAATTTTCTTTTCCAACTTAATTATTCTCTCAACCAAACAACTGTTATTTAATTATTTAAATTTTTTATTTTTGACCCCCCACTTTTTTTTTTTTTTCTAAACCCCCCACAATAAAAAAATTTATTGCTTCCTTTTCCTCATCCTCCTTACTATTCCGCTTTACATATTATTACTCTTTTAAAATCACGAGTCGGTTTTCAACTCGAAAAACTCACTATTTTGGATGGAACTGCGCTGACCCTCTGTATTCAGATTCCAGTAGGCCTCGTTAATCTTCTCTCTGTCATCATGGAACAAAAACTCTGGACACTTTTTGTGACAACCACAATTTTTTTTTCTCATTTTTTTTTTGTTTTTTTTTTCTTGGGTTTGTAAAAGCTTCCATCAAAATGATCCTTTTCTGCAGTTCCGCTGGGACTTTGTAAATCCGGTTCGGCACTTATGCTTGATTCCGCATTGATCATTTTTCACATTCGGATGCTCGGCACTTAGTCCTCCCCCCCCCCCCTTGTTCCAACCCCACACCCCTCTTTTCTTTTCTTCTCGGGCCTCCGTTTTCTTCTCCCCTTTTTCCCTTCCCCCTTTTTTTCTTTTAGAGTAACATTAATTGAATCTAAAAAACGAAGAAAAAAAAAGGTTAGGACTCATTGCGAATGTTGGTTTCAAACGTAATTTTGATCGTACAAGCATTATTTTTTTCGGCATTTCTTTCCAGATAGCACAAATATGTTTCGACTTTAATTGCATTTTTCACAGTTGTCTATTTTTCAATATGGCACAATTATGCGTCAAAGAGCATTACAGTTCATGCGGCTGGCAATGTAGGCAACAGGAGAAAGATTTGAACCGAACTTAATTGAGACAAATGTTAAAGGTATACCAAAAAGGAAATACATTCAGAATTAAAATTTATGCCAGCTTCTCATTTTTATAACCATATACATCTCTGACAGGAATTCCCACTCACCCTGTAAAAACGCTGTTTCTCTTGTTTCGATACTACTTTGACAACTAAACGGAAATTTCGCTAGAAACAGGTTATCCATTGACAGAAAATCCTATTTCGTCAAAGACTTACAGATGATCATTCGACACTGAAGAAGTCTATAAGTCACAGACGAAATTGGCCTATCTGCAAAAGGATGAGCTGTTTATAGTAGACATTAAAGGAAGTTGCGCGTGTTCACAAGGGACAGTATAAAAAAATGTTCCAGTTTGTTATTTTTTATTTTCAAAAAGTGATCAAGTGAAGTGTTAATTTAGATTCTCCAAGTTTACCAATAACAAATATTCGTCATATAGGAGTCAAACCTTTCTTATCATTCCATTCTTAACTCCAGTTACCTCCTGTCATCCCAGATTAGTGAGTATGGTAAGAATTGGAAATATAGTAAATTTAAGCAGTATATAATTATAGTCTTTGTGCACTAAATTCATAAAGCTTGAAACTCTACTCCAATTTTCGGCACAAGGTTCTCAGCAATCACTGGAACCAGTTATTTTGAGTTGTTAATTTATCGCCAAATTAATGACACCACTTATCAATTTAATTATATTTAATTTCTCACTTGGTTGAACACACATTAAAAAAAAAACACCCAACTGACAAATACTGATGTAAAATTCAACAAGTTACTTATAATTTTCCGGAATGGCAAACGCTGCCCAAGCCTATAACCGATAAAGCCATAGATCACACTGACAGGGGAGCACGCTCCGCTGAGCAAACCTCCAATAAATTTACAATCACATTATTAGAACTGAATAGATTGCAACCATAAATTCAATATCGGTCGCCACTCGGCGGCGCGTTGCATGACTGACGGACCGATATTAACTCCGGTCGTCCTTTCTCTCGTCACCCCCACATCGAGGACTGTTCGGCGTGCGACCGGTCAATTTCGCTTGACCAATCAAGGTCCTCCATAATTTACTGACAAACAAACCCAATCTACATTTAGAGACGACAAAGTGTAGAACTTTGCACTTCCTCATCTATTTTTTTTTTTTTCGGTGGCAAAATTAGCTCATTATGAAATCAGCACCAGCCAAGCCTATTAAAAACGCAGCACAAAATTGCCAAATTCGAACGTGTCCTCCCTCGACATCTGGAATATTTATGAAGTTGTACCAAACGGCGACGATGACGACGCTCGGATTGTCAAAACAGCAACACAACAGCGACGGCAGTAAATCCTTCGCTGCAAGCTTTTCTTAAATGCGAAATTTTGCATCTTGTTAAAAGTTTTCGGGGGTGCACAAGTGCGCTCGCTGCCGGTGCAAAACGACGACGCCAGCTGAAGGCGAGTAAACTTTTTTTCTACGCCTTGCTACATATTTACGCTGAAATTGATGGCGTCCTATTAATTTATTATTCACTTTAAATGTTGATGAGAAAGTTTCATGAACTGACGTGCTCGGATGCAGTAAAATGTTATGAAATTTAATATTGGTTAAAATGTTCAAATACTCAGTGTAAACTTGTCAGCGGATACATCGCACATTCCGGTCAACCGTGGACTGCGATGCAATATGTAAATGAATTATAATTCCCTGCAATTCCGTTTCACATAAACGACCCCTGCGCAACCAAAGCAGAAGTGAGCGAGATTTATTCGTTAAAAGCGAAAACTTGTTCCACATACTTATTCAGCAGTGCACTAGCGATAAAATGTTGCAGCTCTGTCTCGAGAACAGAATGGACCTCTAACTGGTTGGAACGATCGGCGAGAGAGGTATGCACTTGCACTATGGCGTCGTTGCTGCTGGTCACTTCTGGCGAGAGAGGCACGCTTTAATAACATGTTGGTAGTCGGAGGCGGCTGATAGGATTGGCTCCGCGCATACTTTTCAAGGCAAATCACAGTAATGATACAAACGGGTGGTTAATCATGTAATTAGTGCTTCAGTGTATCGAGAAGGGGTCCTCGGTTGGTCTTTTTTTGCTGTTTGAACAGGTTCTTGGTTGCTTGCACAGATAAATGTCAACATGATTCTGGTGGGATTTTGAAATTTTACTTTCGAGAAGTGTTGCATAAGTTAAAAACTGAGTTATAGCCAGGGGATTTGGATGGTCAAGAAGAAAATGGCTAGAGGTTTGGGCTCAAGAAGTACCTGCACATTGCTTCCAAGCACCGATTGGTAATTCTATTATATCAACTTGCCCGGCTTCCCGTTCGATAGTAGGCTATCTATCGAATTCTTTATCGGAAGCCAGAGTGTTAGACTCGGACCAGAGAAAAATACAGAACTCTGATTTTTGGGCTCTATGACCTTCATGTCCCCTACCGACTAAATTCCATCTCGAGCCTTCAGCCATTCTCCCGGCACAATGAGGGTATTGAATTTGCCGCACTCGCCAGAATACGCCTCCTGCCGCTCCTAGGTCCACCGACGTTCGGCATGATTCTTGATATCGCGTTGACCACCCATGGTCTACATGGGCGTTAAAATTAAGACGGTCGTTGACCATCACTCCTAGATGCTTCCCAAGCAACACATATCTGTCATAATTGGTTACAGCAACTTGATTGTGACTGATTTGAATCACTTTTACTTCCGTTTTGACGAAATTGCATGCCCTCCTACGCTGATTTGGACGTGCTGAACCACCTTTCGGTTGCTGACCAGAACTACTTCCGTTTTATGATGGGCCAGCTCCAGTTTTGCTCCAGTCATTTATGTTTCGATGGTATCGAACGTTTCCGCCGATAGCATCTCTTCTTCTTCCAACGCACAGTGGGCATAATCGAGGCTGTAATCGGACTTATTTCAAATCCGCTAGTATTTATACATGAACTGATGCTTTTCTACAGGAAAAAACGCCAATAAATCGAAGGCCACTGATTTCATCCTGTGCAGAGCATAGGAAGTGGCTCATTTTGAACCATTCCACCCTAAATCGGTGTGTTTTTTCAGTTTTTACTGCGATAACTACAATTGCCGCTGTATTATTTGCTTGGAAAGGGCATATCTTATGTGAAAACTCTGAGGAATCGAATGGTGTTAGTTTCATGCTGTGCCGGGGTCGAAAAATGGTCCATTTTGCCACATTTTACCCTAAACATGTGTTTTTTTTTCAGTTTTTACTCCTACACTCAGCGAAATAAACTTCCGATATTCATAAGATTACATTATAATTATTTGCCACAAGAAATCCGCATAAATTTCATTAGTATGCCTATTGAAATATAATGAAGTTGAAAAAATAAAAACATGTAGCAACCTGGATTCGAATCTTGAACGTTGAGGTTATGGGTCCAGTGACTTGCCCACTAGTATATATCAACACTTATAATTAGGAAAGCTTAAAGGCGTACAAAAACAACGTCGAATAAATCAAAATCCATTTATAAGTTAGCCTTATGAAATTCGAAAGCATCGTTCATAAGCTGAACCTTATGAAATTCTTAAGTTTATTTGCTTGAGTGTACAACTATTATTGCCGCTGTATTTTTTGCTTCAAAAGGGACATATCGTATGTGAAAAACTCTGAGGAATCCAATGGTGTTAATTCCATGCTGTGCCGATGTCGAAAAATGGTCCATTTTGCCCCATTTTACCCTAAACATGTATTTTTTCAGCTTTTACTCCTCAGAGTTTTTCACATAAGATCCCAAGTAACAAATTCAATTTTAAGGTACACTTGAAGAAGTTCTTAAGACTCATTTGATAAAACCACGCATAAAACTAGATATTCTACATAACATCGATAAAACAGCCATAAAACCTTCATAAGTTCAAAAAGGCCCATTCTACAGGAGGTTCTCAAGACTATTTCCCAAGATTCGCTTAAAACTTGATAGTTTTATCGGTACATGCAGGACATGCTTAAAACTATGATAAAACTTCCACAAGTTTTGGTAGTTTTATGATTTTCCTCTTTAAGAACACTTCCAGTCCGTCACAAATATGTTTCGAAGATTCCATTTTTGGATTCGTTCTGCTGAATGGGGACTTTTTTAAGAGAAAAAAAACATCGTTTCTTTTCCAAAGTGGATACGTATGTAAATTAATTGTAAAATTGACCATAAATGCATGAGTTTTTTTGCCTGCAATTGATTAATTTTTCATGCGACGTTCAGTTTATTGGTGTTTTATAACATAAAAGTTCGAACATTTTAATGCGCCACGGAATCATTGCTAGAACATTGATTTATTTGAAAAATAAAAAATACTTGATAATTCAACAATAAGTGATAAATTGTTAGATCTTGAATAAATTGTTTCTACAATTCATTTTAAGTTTCAAAATGTATTTTAAACAGCAGAAATTGTTCGTAGCATTGGAAAAACGAGAGTTTTGTTGCATATATATGAAAATGGCTACCATTCGGAGGGAATCCAGAATAGCCACGCTCGCCATTTTTTCAATGGATTTATCTAAAACTACCATAAAACGCATATAAAACTAATATTTCTTGCACAAGACTAACAAGATTTTTTTAGGAGCGCGATAAGTTCATCTTTACTTGTTCTATTCTTGAAAAAGAGGAGTAACGCTTGAATAAAACTTGTTTGAATTGCTCAAGGTAAACAAGTCTTTCGTAAGATAGCCATAAAATCATTGTGGAGAAGGCACATACCTTGTGATCAAAAAGTTCCGGTAATTTGAAAAAAAACGCATTTATTTCAATTTTTAATTGATATCTTTATTATCGCCTTCAAAGTACTCGCCATTAGAGGCAACACACATATGCCAGCGCTTTATCCAATCATCCATACATTTTTTATAGGCCGATGAATGTATGGCTTTCAGTTCTTCCAGCGAATTCTTTTTTATCGCATCAATCGATTCAAAACGCCTACCTCTGAGCGGAATTTTCAGTTTTGGGAAGAGAAAGAAGTCGCACGGGGCAAGGTCTGGTGAATATGGTGCTTGTTTGATGGTATTGGTGGAGTTCTTGGCCAAAAATTCACAAATAGTGAGCGCGGTGTGTGATGGAGCGTTATCGTGGTGTAAAATCCACGAATTATTGCGCCACAATTCTGGCCTCTTCTTTCGAATTGCCTCACGCAAACGTCTCATAACTTGTAAATAATACTCTTTGTTAACCGTTCGACCTTCTGGAAGGAATTCAGAATGGACGACACCGCGAAAATCAAAGAAAACGGTCAGTAAAACTTTAATTTTGGAGCGACTTTGTCGTGATTTTTTTGGTTTCGGCTCATCTTCGGCGCGCCATTCGGACGATTGTTGACTTGTGAGCATATCAAATTCATATACCCACGTTTCATCACCAGTTATGATGCGTTCCATGAATGTGGGATCGCTATCTGCGTTCGCAATCATCTGTTTAGCGACCTCAACTCGATGCTGTTTTTGCAAAAAAATCAGCTCTTTTGGAACAAGTCGTGCTTCAATGCGTTTCATGCCCAGAATTTCCGTCAAAATGTGTTCGGTCGATCCAAATGAGATATCAAGGAGTGCAGCTATCTCCCGAATGCTAATTGAGCGGTTTTCCATAACTAAATTCTTCACGGAAGCGATGTTTTCCGACCCCCCCCTCATCTTGATCCTCAACAAAATACGATATATGCATAGGCCCACCCCAGCTTATGCACACCGCGCCGCCCACAACGCGCCCACACAAACACACACACACGCCGCCAATTTATTTCCAGGAAAAAACGCCCCGCTTTTTCTCCACCAACAAGTTGCAAAACAACAATAAGATAATGCTCCCACCTTGACAAAACAAACTGTGGTCTCCTACAAAAAAATTCCGAAAAAAAAAAAGCGCTTTTTAAATGAAAATACCGGATTTTTGACACGGTATCAAAACAAAAAAATGGAGTCAAACAAACCTATGCATTTTTTTTGATAATTACACTTTTAATTTGTTGTTTTTAATCACCAGCGATTAAAAGATTTTAAAAAAAAACTCTAACTTGAATATGCTAACAATGGATTTGGGAAGAAGAACAGATAATAATATTGCGTCGATGGCTGAAACATCAGTTGAGCCAAAGATGATTTTTCTCTTGATCTGTACGCTGAACCTAGCGTTGGAAGAAGTGCACTGTGTAGCGGATCACTGAGCGATTCCAGCGCACTACTTCCGACTTTGGATTAAACGTGCGGATCATGGGAAAAATCGATTTTCGCTCAGATGATATACCAAGTTTTACTTGCAACGAGTATAAATATTCTGTAGCCTTTTGGGAACTGAAATGCTACAGAATATTTGGGAACTCGGAAGAATTCAACATTAACATAACATTTTACAATCGTAGTGCACATTAAACCTTACGTCAAAAGTACTGCGCTGTATTTCCACGGTGGTGCGCCATATAACGCACTACCTGAGACGTTAGGTTTAACTTGCATAATTGGCATAAAATTAAATATCATGAGTTAGGTATTTCGGTTTTCAACTGGCGATACATTGCACCATTTTATTTTATTCGTGTTACGCATAACGTATACACCCTTTTGATAAGTTAGTCTCAGTAGGCTGCATTTCGGTTTTCAACTGGCGACACATTGCACCATTTTATTTTATTCGTTTTACGCATAACGCATAGACCCTTTTGATAAGTTAGTCTCAGTAGGCTGAATTAGAGTTAGAGTGAATCCAATGGAATGGTCAAAAAAAAAATTGTCGTTGGTGGCTGAGATGAAGGAGTGTTCAATATATTGAATAGGTTTTTATTGAATTTCCGCTTGAACGGTCCGCTGGTTTTTAATTTCTTCCACCTGTGGGCGTCCATTGTGACAGTTTGTTTATTTTTCACATAATGTTCTTTCTCAAGAATATGTGCTCTTATTTAAAATCAAATGGTTCTAAGAGAGTTTTATGGCAGCATTTCCAAGATACATTCATCTTAAGGAAGAATGTCATAAAACTTTTACAAAACTTTTATCAGGTTTTATGCAAGTTGCGAAACGATGTCTTGAGAGGGGGATCAAGTATCTTATAAAACTACTGATAAGGTGAATTACACTTATAAATGATGTAGTTTTATGGAGGTTTCTTCAAGTGTTCTTTAATCACTCTTGAGAACTGTTAATGAATTAAAACCACCTTAACTTGGAAAATGCCCCGATAAAACCGGATGAACTCCATAATGCTCTGATAAAACTACCATAAAACATGAATAAAACCAATTTGCATTTGATTTGCTACTTGGGATATGTCCCTTTTCAAGCAAAAAAAAACAACACCAATAAAAATAAAAGAAAAAAAAAAAAAAAAAAAACACAAACCCCCCCCTATAAAAAAAAAAATGGCGTTCAATTAAGAACCCAAAAATTAAAACAAAATAACCCCACCCCCAAAAACAAAAAAAAAGTTTCTTTTATAACACAACTTGGGAATTTCTTGGAAGATCTGAAATTAAACCCCCCCAACACCACCAAAGATCCTGGAAACAACTGGGTTAGATGACGTCCAATTATCTTTCTGTCAATATTGACGCTTGCAGCACATCAAAGACATCAAATAAAAGAGTCAGAAAGCCAGGCATCAACTGCAAAGAAGATTTCGTAAGCCGAGCTGGATTCAAACGAATAGACCTGAACCACAACGCATCCCGCGAATCTGCAGAGAGGAAGGATGCGCGGACACACCGCTTCACACGCTCCGTATCATATCAATTCAAATTTAATAGAAACTTTACACATTTGTATGAACCCAGTTACCTGAAATTGAACATAACAGAAACCTGCAAATACCTGAAACCAAACCCAAACCCGAACAATAAATAGTATATAATACTATTAATACTATCAAATACCAATAAAATACGTAAATATATTACTATGCAATGCTGAAAATTATAAAAATAAAAATCATTGCTAAAATGATACTCTATTTCTTGTCAGGTTGCTTCTTCCTGCTTTCACATGCTTTTGGTAAGCAACCATCATTCTACTGCACACGCTGAGCTAATTAGTTCAAAAAAAGAAAATGGAAAATATGGATGGAAATAATGGAGGCGTTAATGTAATTGATTGATAGTTATGTATTGATAATAAAAGCAATATATTGAGAGGAGCAATGGTAGAACATACAATACAAATCAAATAGATTGTAAACAGATAAAAAAGTTCACTACTAGCTACTATCAAGCTCACAACTTGGTGGTAAGTATTGGCATAACATAAGCAGGTTTACTCAAAGAATTTCTCAGTGGACCCAATAGTCAACGTCCAACTTTTTCTCCGCACAACATAAAGGGATTGACGTTGACAATTTATGCCGGGTTCTCATTACACGACACAGTGCACTAGTCGGGGCGTTTTTGTGTGCTGGGTAGAAAAGTCACCTAGTCTAACTGACTATTTTGTTCCAACTCAAAAAAGGCACGTCCCGGACACAGCACGGTTTAAAAAGAACACTTCTTTATGCTTGTAAAGCCACCTGGAAACATGAGAGCAGGAGCAAGATGTCTCTCACTTACAAATAAGAAACCCGGTTGGCGTAAAGAGTCTCCCGGTTAAGAGGCACTCGTCTTAACCGGGAGACTCTTTAAAAGGAAACATTTTTTGAGAAAAGGGAAACGAAAATATTCACCCAACTTTTTTGAATAAAACAAGATGATTGAGCGTAGAGCTATACTGCTGGGTCATCAACGCTTTTTGCAAAAAAGGAATATATTTTTAAATATTTCGTGGAGCTAGGAAAAAAACCAATAAGTATCTATGACTACGATGGAAAAATTAACATGAAGTGATCGGCAAGAAAATTTAATATAATGTTAAACATTTAATGAACGTTTACTTATCCTGTTTACGTTTCGTTAGTCTTCATCCCCATTCGGAATTGTACCGTAAAAGCCTACCAACACAATGATTTTGACTCCCACGCCAAAAAACATACACCTCCAGTTTTGCTGAAAATGTGCTACAAGCCATATCGGCACCACATGCGGAACTTTATTGAAAAACAAACTAAACCTAAGCAATATGCTCAACGACAACCCGAAAACAACGCGAAACGTAAATTTTATAAAATTATTTCACCGGGACTTGCTGAAATGCTAGATGAGCTAGAGTACCCAAACAGCAATAAACAGCACCGCTACCACTCTCATTGCTGAAATTTCCGAAACTAAATTCACAATTTCACAAATTCATATACACCGATTTTTAACAAACAGAGAAAAAAAAAACGTGACAGCTCACGCAAAACTCAGCCGTCCGTGGGCAGCGCTTGCTGCAATCTTCTCTGAAATCAGTGGCAATCGGTCTATTGGCGTTTTTTCTAAAGGTACTTAGTGTCTCGTTCCACCAATACACTGGACACCGTCGATTCATGGGCTCCAATTTGTTCGGCATCGATGCATCGAACGCCACCGCTAGCGTTTCTCCCAGCTTCCTGATACGGAGTTTTAATTTCTGCTCGAAGCGCTTCAACAAAGACGTTCTTGTCGAATTCCTTCGTTTTCCACTTCCTCTCGCAAGATCTCGAACTCCACGACAGCGTGGTTTGCCGACCGATACAATAGTGGATCGCCTGATGATCGATATGGGTGTACTCTTCGTTGACCCTCCAGTTCATGTTTTTCTACTACGGCGGACTGCAGGACGTAACGTTGATGAATGATGGATTCCCGGCCATCTTTACGGAATGTACTGACAAGACAGTCTAACGTCCAACTTTGCCAGAGCCTCCAGTAGACCGTAACCCTTTGCATTGGTCAGTCTGCTGCCCCACTCCACAGCCCAGCCCGAGCAGGAACGAATAACTTGATAACTGGCCTTGGTATTTGAGAGCGCAGATTAAGGGGTAAAATACCTGAGGATAATACCATAAAATTGTTCCCACAATGTTACGCGAATACCGAATTGAGGTAAGACAATACCAAAGTAGTACCCGAGCAGAACGCAAAAGCATATGAATACCTAATTTTGATCTTGATAACTGGCCTTGGTATTAAAGAGCTCAGATTAAGAGGTAAAATACCTAAGCAAAATACCTAAGAATTAGTATTTTACCTCTTAATCTGAGCTCTTTAATACCAAGGCCAGATATCAAGATCAAAATTAGGTATTCATATGCTTTTGTCTTCTGCTCGGGAGGCTTTGAAGTCTCCTCCGATGTTAACCGGCTGTCGTCCGACCAAATTGTCGGTGAGCGCATCCAGCATCCGACTGTACTGTGGCTCTATCCACCTCGGAGGTGCGTAACAGCTAAATACGAAGATACCGTTAATTTTGGCAATCACGAAACATTCGTATAAGATGTCGACTACTGCTTGGATGGGGAATCTACCCATAACAGGTATTGCCACCATCCCTGCGCTGTCTGCCAACCAGTTGCCGTTGCATTAACATCGCCGACCAACGGATATCATCGACTGGTGGGTATCATTGTCAACCAAATGTCACAACTTTCACTGTGAAAAATTATTTAAAACAAATAGTCAAAGGGATCTGAACGAAACTCCGCGTGCCTGTAACCGGAGACATTATGAATATTTTTATGTTTGATTCTTCAGCTTTGGGATCTAATATACAGGATGTTCGGTTCCTTAGTGCAAATATTTTCAGGGACGATAGGGGATGATATTTGAAGAAAAAAATTGTTCTACACATATGGTCAAATCTCGCAGTTTGCGGAGTTATTGAGCTTTTAATGTTTTGGTACATGTTACTCATGCATTGGCTGGAACAACATTATGTTACTTAGCCAGATTTTTTTCCTCCATTTGAAAGCTAAGAAAATTTCCTACATAAAAACTTGTATTAAACTTTGAGTAATTATCATTTAATGTCTTTTTAAGGGTAAACATATTTTGAACATCTCTTTTTTCAAGGGTTCATTCATGTTTTTTTTTGCATAAAACACGTAGTAAACATTAGTGGTTAAATAAACAAAAACATGGCTTTAAGAGTGTTCTCGAATTCTCTTTGACACAAACTTTCTAACTTGCTTAGTTTTTGCGCAATTTTGTTATGAATGCGACATGTTGTGTCTCCAATAGGCAAATAATAAAATCACGAATTCAACCCCGCCGTGATATTGCCTGTGCGCAGGACGCGCAGCACCCTTGATCACCACGCTGCTTGATGAGGCATCCACGGAGAATCCGGAGAAATGCGCGTAATGGGCGAATCTGCTTTTGTAAACAAACATTTGAATCGAATAATTCTCACCAATAAAAGCTAAATTTCTTAAACTAAGACCACGATAGCATAAAACATGGCTTCCTCTAGTCATGTTTGAGCTTAGTTTTGAAAATGGTGCGTTTTGTATAATATGTTGCAGATTTCATTTGTGCTCTCAAAATTTTACACTAAGGTTTATTAGTATTTCACCTTAACCAGAAACATGGGAAATTAGCCTTGTAATAATTCTCGGTTATCTAGTTGAAAATTCAACACCTCCAACAAAACAATATTATTTATCAACCTGCTTTTTCACTTCAAATGGAGCACGGAAAAATTTTCAGAGTGTGGTAGATGAGAGTTTGGGCAGTAATCGAATACCGAGGGCTCTTATCTTCACCTTAGCCTATTTCCGTCATCGAAAACTAGCGAGAACGATGCCTGACATATGACACTTCTGCTGTCTTCATCCACAGACAAGATACATCTGTCTTCCACCTACCTTAGAACCCTCAAACACTACTCCTACCTGATGCTGGATGGATAAAAAGTGCAATCTTCGTGATGAACCCCGCGGATTTCCAACAGCGATACTGTCCTCGTCTCGACGATTGATGAGATAGCACACGTGAAAACAAATCGTTGCTGGATTGCGTCGGTCGAGCAAGCATAACCTATACGTACACATTTCCCCGGCTGACAGCTAACTATCAAAGTCGATTTATTTGTACCTTCATATATCGAAAGCTACGCGATCGGTTTGCTCGTGGTGGGTGATGCTCGTAAAGGTATTTACTCGCAAAAAAGTACTTAAATAATTAACAATTATATCATATTTTTCCATTTTGAATTAATTTATATCGGAACTCACTTCGGGAATTCATTCCATTAGCAAAATACCTTTTTTTTTACTAAATACGACAAGGGCATCGTCCGCTGGCTATTCCCGCGGGTATTGTGGGTTTCCCAGATACCCAGTTCAAGCTTTAGTTAGTGACGGTGGCTCTTCTTGACTTTCTATTCCTGAGTTGTAAGTGTGAATAAGGGCGTCAATGTAATTTTTTGCTGTACCTGTTGTGGACTCCCAGTACCTCCTATTCCCCCAAAAAAGCTTTGAGGATAACTTGTCTTGCCTCAAAAGTTCTCCTTTTTATTGTATTGGCCTCCATAACAAAAAGGGCACCATTGCAGAGCATATGATTGATGAAATTATTCGCAGGTCTACTCGCCCAACGCTCCTGATTGGGTGAAGAATAGAGGATGACACACACACACACACACTCACTCTCACATACACATATACACTCACGCACACACTCACTCTCACACACACACATATACTCTCTCTCTCTCTCTCTCTCTCTCTCGCTCTTGAAAAAAGAGATGTTTAAAGTATGTTTACCCTTAAAAAGTAATTAAATGAAAATTAATCAAAGTTTAATAGAAGTTTTTATGTAGGAAATTTTCTGAGCTTTCGAGTGGAGGGAATTTGGCTAAGAAACATAATGTTTGTGGTCCAGCGAATTTATGACTAACATGTACTACAACATTAAAAGTTCAATAACTCCGCAAACTTTGAGATTTGACCATATGCGTACAACAATTTTTTTCTTTCAATATCCTCCCCTATCGTCCCTGAAATTATTTGCACTAAGGAACCGAACACCCTTTGTAAGTAATTTTGAGAACTTGTAATGATTTACTAACAAAGTAACCTCCAGGTAATATAATGGTAGAACCAGGAGCTGGATGGTCAGGAAGAATTTTTTTTAGGCTTCGGAAGTACCGGTGCATCGGGCCCGAGATCGCTCCCAAGTTAAATGAACTTACAAAGACAAATTTCTCAAATAATCTGTCAAAATAACCCGACGAATCAAAACACAAACAAAAATTCCAGTACCGTAAAGCAAAAGCATGAAATACTTCTATGGTGTTTTTGGGCTTAATGGGGTTCTAAAGCAGTGAGCCAATTTTTAAATTACTAGTTTCAACAATCAACTAGCGGTTTAAATTGGTTTACTGCTACTGAACCCCATTAGTTCCAAGTATACCTTGCACCTTGCAATACATTCTAGTGCTTGTTGGAGCTAGAATCTTTGTTTTTGTTTTTATTCCTCGTGTTATTTTCACAGATTATTTGAGTAACGTTTTAAAAATAATGGATTACTAATGCAATAAAAACATGATATCTAAGCCATTTCAGTGGCTGGGTAGTCATGAAGAAAATTGATTCAGTTTTTGGCTCAGGGAGTACCAGCACATCGATTCCAAGCTTAGTGAATCGCCCCTAAAACATAACTCAGGTGAGAAGTGCACTAATTTTTATTTTATTTTTGGGAAGATCTGTTTGAAAGTGCATGTGAATTGAATTAAAATTGTGTATTCTTCACTCAAAGCTGAGTAATTAAATTAGTTAAAAATTGGAATAACATTACAATACGGCCTATAATCAAATAGAAGTTTTGACTCGGTAACTAAAATGATGTTGCAATCACTTCTGAAGTTTTTAATTCCAGTTTTGAAGCTCTTAAAAAGAGTCCTCGGGTGATTTGAATCCACGCGCATACCAAAAAATTACCGGTCGGCGAGGCAATGTATGTGCTCATGATTCATTACACTAATTTACAAAATAAATCAAAAGTGATGAGCTTTATAATTCGATTAATGTTTCTAATGTGTAATTTTATGCAGTTGAAGTCGCCGTCAAAAGTTTTATGTTTTATGTATCACATTGCCATTGAAAATACGGCGTTTATATCTTTTCTTAAGATTTTTTGTGATGATTTATGAAAAAGCGTAATAAATTACGCAAAAAAAGTTAATCCACCCCCAAACGGATACAAAGATTTAAGTATGTTTTACAAAGTTTTAGTGTGTATTCTGCAAATTTCTCGACTGTAAACATTGTGTCTAGCTGTCATTTAGTGCTCCTGAAGTTTAAGTCAGAATTTCAGTTTCATGTTCAAAATTGTAAGTTATTTGTTGCAAAATGCCCAAAAAAGCACATTTCGATCAGCATCCGAAATTTGATTATTGAACATCACAAAACTGGCAAAAGCTGCCGTGATATTGCCGAAATTGTCCATCTTCACAAAGATACGGTCGCTAAGATTGTGCAGATGTACAAAAAGCGTGGTTCAATCTCACCAGCTAAGCAATTGGGGTGTCCTTCAAAGACAAATGGCCGAATTGACAAAACTATCGCGAAGAAGGTGGGGCTGGACCGGGGACTATCAGCTCCGAAAATTGCGAAACAAATTGAAAACGAGTTTTCCATTAAACTAACATCACAATCCGTACGAAATCGTCTTCATAAGTTAGGTCTTAAGGGCAGGGCAGTACTTAAGAAGCCATGGGTGTCCGCAAAAAATATCAAAAAAAAAAAAGGTTGAGGACCACATTTCATGGACCAGTGATGCTGGAATAAGTGATTTGGTCAGACCAGAAGAAAGTAATGCTATTTGGGTCTGATGGTATCACAAGAAAATGGCGGCGAACCGGTGAAAGTTTGAAAAAGGATTGTTTGCGATCTACAGTCAAGCATGGCGGTGGTGAGTTACTTTACCAACATTGATTTTTCAACCAACTGAGTATGACTTTGATTTTTTTTCTGCAGGTAGAGTCATGGTGTGGGGATCTATGGCTACATCCGGCGTTGGAGAACTTGAGTTCATTGATGGAGTCATGACCAAGGAGGTTTATTTGGACATTTTGAAGCGAAAACTAGCAGCTTCTGCACAAAACCTAGAGGTTGGGGCGTAGATATTCGTTCCAACATGAGAAAATCCGAAGCACACCTCAAAGCTGGTTTCGCAGTGGTTCAAGGAAAAGCATATCAAGGATATGGAGTGGCCAGCACAATCTTCCGACCTTAATCCGATCGAGCATCTCTGGTCAAATTTAAAAATTAAGGTCCAGGATCAAAAACCAACAAGCATCCAGCAATTGCGGCTGGTAATCTGAACTGAAGGGGTCAAAATCACCCCGGAAACAACTGCTAAGCTTGTTGAGTCAACGCCACGAAGATGCCGAGCAAAGCCAAAGGTGATCACACGAAGTACCAAAACTATGTGAGCCAGAGGGGTGGATATACTTTCTTTGCGTTATTTTTAACATTTTTTTTTAAACATCATGTCTCAAATGCAAGAGGATTGGTTTTATATTTTGAGCTCGTATGAATTGACTTTGTTTTTACATTAATAATTTTAAACTGAACAATAATTAACCGTGTTTTGATTTTCTGGTTGGTTTTTTGAAAGGAATCTAATTTTTCACAGGGGGTGGATAAACTTTTTTTGCATACTGTAAGTATATATAATTTTTTGCGATTTTTTTTTGGAGACTTGTTGAAAAAATTGTGCTAAACATATGATAAATACCAAAATAACGTAAACAAATAAATATATTGCATATGTGGCTTAAAACCAAAGAAAAAAACGAAGAAAACAAGAACTAAATGGTGAAAATCGGTTGAAAAATGAGGAATGCACTATAGGCAAATTTGTTTAAAATAAGTTTATTAAACTGATGGTTGAAGACTTCGTAATTATTTTTCGAAATCAATGATTGCATTGTCATTGTATTGGTAAATCTATTTGAACATCTGTGTGAGGAAATGAAAATCAAAATCTAGTCTTAAGCTTACCACTACACGTGTATCCGTGTTTGAGACATGTGTTTTCGTGGGAAGTATTGATATTTCCTGCAATATCTATTTATTTTAATAACTCACGAGGTGAGATTGCTTGCGTATCGCTTTTCGATAAATGGGTTTTCATGTCACATATGCTGAAAAATTAATTCAATAATAAAATTTAACATGGATTACAATAGTCTATTATACAAACCATCGGTTATACAACAAAAGAAATTATGACATTGGTCAATGAAAATATTCGTTAAATTAAAATCGTATCCGGTTACATTTTTTACGTGCTGTAGAAGTTTAAGCCAGAGAGAAGAGAGAGAGAGAGAGAGAGATGGGCGTATTTCTTTCGAATTTCTGTTTTTTCCCGCATTTCTGCACTTTTTCCATAAAGCATGCTGGTTCCTCATTTTTCAACCGATTTTCACCATTTAGTCCTTGTTTTCTTCGTTTTTTTCTTTGGTTTTAAGCCACATATGCAACATATTTATTTGTTTACGTTATTTTGGTATTAATCTTCTAATCGTTATTTTGGTGTCAATATGTTTAGCACAATTTTTTTTACAAATCTCCAAAAAAAAAATCGCAAAAAATTATATATACTTTTATATAGCGTCGAAACTATTACTCCTAAAATATTGCAAGGTTCAGAAGATCGGTGTTAAATTTAATTTTGCTTCATTTGATGACAGGACATTTGAAATTGGAATACACGAGTTGGATATATTCCATTTTAAGTAAATGTGTTTTTTGACGGTGTTTTTTATATTCTGCATAAAATTTCACATTGGAAATGATGATCAGCTTACCGAGTTCATAAATGCTGTAAACTAGTGTTATCTGCCCCCTCATTTTTTTGTCAAATTTTTATCAGTGCATGAATTCAAATTTACCCGTGCTTTCTCTGTTCTATCATTACTTTCTCGTTTCAAGGCACTTTCGATGGAAATTTATCAAGCGTTTTGCCTTTTGCTGATTGGATGAGATCGTTTCTATACGGTCATATTGATTTTCATTCAATGCTCTACAAAGTCTTATGTATGATGATGATGTATGATATGTACTACCACCCATTGTAGCACGGAAACTAGTCCGACAGCAATGGGCTCGCCTCTCTGTTAGACTTGATCAAGCTTTAATAACCACTGATTATCCTTATCATGCCATTGTATGAAGGGCCAAAAAGTGGTTGATGGATCGATATGCAACATCACTTATACGTAAACCCAAAACACCCCCCACACCCCCCCCCCCCCAAATTTTATAATATTTTAAAAAAAAAACCCCTTTTTTTTTCTTAAAAATTGTAATTTTCCCAATAAAATTTTCCATTAAATTCTCTTTTTTTTTTTTCCCTCTTTTCTCCTTTTCTTTTTTACCCCCTCTAAAACAAAAAACCAAGGATTGAACTGCAGAATCAAACACAAGCTAAATTAATACAGCGTTGTATGTGTGAATGTCAGGATTGCAAGGAATCAACCGTTCCGCTCTGTGTCTATAAAACACATCTTACCTCTGCTGCGGTTGGACCACGAAAGAGGACGAGACGCGGCCTACCACGATTACGTGAGCTATCGGGCAAGTGTCAGAGAGCTTTCTATTGGATGCCATAATCGAGGTATCTATGTAAGGTAGGATCAATCAGCGAGGTGTGGCAAGGATAACCGCCAGTGCTGCAGGTAAACATTATGGCATCCACACATCTCCCCCCCCCCCCCCCCCCCCCCGACAAAAAAAACAGACACCTTGTGATAAGAGTATTGAGGAATAAAAACACTCTTTTGTTTTAAAGTTTGTATTTCAAAAACAATTAATTGAATCAAACATTTTCTTTATTTCTTTAGCAATGACATATCTGGGCTTCTCAGGTCTTCCGTTGGTTGCACATACCACACATGAGTTCACCCATGTCTCTGCATCCATTGCCATGCCGAGCCACCATACACGTTCCCTTAATATGCTTTTGAATTTAGCAATTGACGGGTGGCCCTCGTGTGCAATTGCTAGCGCTTTCTGGCGAAGATTCTCTGGTATAAGTGCGCTACCAGTTTTAACCAGAATGCCATCACATATGGTCAAGTCTCCACCGAGCGCTTCGAATATTTTCAGTTCGTTTGACCAAACACCCGTTTCAAGGGCATCAGTCACCTCCAAAAGCTGCCTATCCACCGCTGTTGCACGCTTGACATCCGTTAAGAATCGGATTTGATCCACCTCAAGGGATGCGATTTCCCAAGAACTGATATATTCCTCGAATGGGCAATCGGCACCTACATACAGCCTTGACGACGGATCCGCTATGTTTTCCCTTCCTCGCACGTATTCCACCTCAAAACTATATGGACTAAGCCTAAGAGCCCAACCATCCACACGGTTTAAAGCTCGCTTGGAGTCCTCGCGCTACCAGTTAAGGATAAGCTTGAAGTCCTGTGCATCGGTTTGGAGTATAAAAGGCCTTCCTAATAATTAGTAGGCGAAATGCTCCACTGCCCACACTGCAGCCTCACGTTGATTTTGTGGGTATTTCTTCTCAGTTTTTGTTAAGGCTTTCGATGCAAAACTGATGACGCGTGGAGGTCTTTTGTTATCATCCTGAATAAGGACAGCACCTAGATCTTGCGGTGAAGCGTCTGTGTACAGAATAGTTCTGTCTGTTCCAGAGAAGAACCCAAGAGTTATCGTACAGTGGGCAATTTGGTTTTTCAATTGCTCAAAATCTTCCACGTGCTCTGCGCCCTAGGTCCAGACATTACAGCTAGTAAGTTCCTGAAGTTCGTGATACTTCGTGAAGCTTCGAAGCTCGGAAAGGGTTCTCGGCTGCCTGAACATCCGAATAGCAGTTTACCCCGAACGTTAAACGCGTAAACCGGAACATACCATTATCAGACAAGAAGGTCGTTAGATCCCTCGACGACTCATGTAACTCCATATGATAGAACGCGTTTGTCAAATCAAGATTTGAAAAATATGCCACCCCGTTGAGCTTAATTTTCATCTCACCGAGTAACGGCAACCGATAATTTACACGCAATTACGATTTGACGACCGCATGTTTACCACCAAGTGGAAGTCACCTTTTCCTTTGGCCACCGCCGACATGCCGCTAATCCAGTCTGGAGCTGTTGTTACACGCTCTATGATGCCACGGTTCTCCATTTCCGTAAGCCTAGCTCTCGCGCTTTCTCTATACGCCGCAGGTACATTGTAGTACGGGGGGTACGGTCTTGTCAACGCTGAACTTAACACAAACGCTAGGTACTTAGGAAACTTTGAAATCCGGTTCGCTGTCTCGCAGTTGTTGACGGTAACACCACCTTTCAACAGCTTCAAGTCGCTTGCTGTGGATCGGCCCAGCAGTGAACGGGTACCTTTGTAAATAACTAAAAACTGAGCCTCGATCAAAGGTTTGTGACACCCTATCACTTCGATTTTAGTCCTGAACGCACATGTAACAGAGAGAAGTTTACTGGACGCGTATGGCCGCAAATCAATGTCGCTCGATAGTTGAATTGGCTCTAGGTTGGCTTTACCTGTATGGAATTCATGCTTTAATCGCTTCAGTCATCACCACCAATGGCATTGACAAAAAAAAACCCTCGAGTCTATCAGAAAACGGATTGGATCTGACGTTCCTAACCCGACAATCTATCTAAGCGTCCGAAGGTTTTAATTGGAGGTAAAATTTTGTATGCAATAGAGCGCTGACATGTTGGTTCTAACAGTCAAGCTACTGTTTGCTGCTGAAATTAATTTTAACAAAATTTTCATTTATTTTAAACACCATCATGAACAGATTAAAACCACATACGTCTTGAATCGTTACCAATTCCATCACACGCAGTCGTCTCGAGCTGTTTCCATTTCTATCAAACGCGGTCAACCTGACCCGCTACCTAGTCAAATACATGCGGTCGTCTCGAGCCGCTACCCCAGTTTTGTCGAATGCGGTCGTCTCGAGCCGCTACCAAATCAAACAAACGCGGTCCTCCACTAAACCAACCCCTCTTGATCCGCTACCAAATGAACCAAACGCGGTTGTTTTGAAACACAGGCTCCGACCATTTTGTATTATACACTAACTGCACGTGTTTCAATTGCTTCAACGAGAATGACCGCCATACTGCCCCACTTTGTCCACCACCATTTCAAAAAATGTTTGAAGAATTATGTTCTTAATACAATCAATTTGGAATCTTCGCGTTGAATGCTTTTTTATTATTACGGTATGGCTGACTCCTTATTTAGATATTTAGATTAAACAATTGGATGCGCTTCATGCAGCTGAACATGTCAGCAGCCTGGCACGGTTCGCCAATGTGAATGTCAGGATTGCAAGGAATCAACCTTTCCGCTCTGTGTCTATAAAACACATCTTACCTCTGCTGCGGTTGGACCACGAAAGGGGGACGAGACGCGGCCTACCACGATTACGTGAGTTATCGGGCAAGTGTCAGAGAGCTTTCTATCCGATGCCATAATCGAGGTATCTATGTAAGGTAGGATCAATCAGCGAGGTGTGGCAAGGATAACCGCCAGTGCTGCAGGTAAACATTATGGCATCCACACAAAACCCCCCAATAAAAATAAATTCACAAACAAAAAATAAAAAAAAAAACCAAAAATAATAACAAAAAATAACCACCCCCCCCCTTCCCCCCCCCCCCCCCCCACCAAATATTTACTAAAAAAAAAAAAAAAAAAAAAAATAAAAACAAACCCCCCCCCCCCCCCAAAAACACACACAAAACACAAAAACACCAAAAAAAAAAAAAAAAATACAAAAAAAAAACACAACCCCACACACAACATGTTAAAATTTTTTTTTATAATTTCCCCCCAAACACCCCAAAAAAAGAAATTGAAGAAATCAAAGAGCCCAGTTTAATGATTTCTGAAATACAAAAAATTAAAAAAAAATCCAAAAAACTTTACAACCACATCCCAGCCTTTTATGAATTTTGTGAAATTTTTTTTCGAATTTTCTAATTTCATGAAAAATAAATTGAGCTTTTTATGCTTGTCATGTTGCTCCAGGGTCTTACATGGTTTTGGAATGCAAAGATGATTCGTAAGCGTGTTGAAATTATTATTAAAATGAGAATGGAAAATATACAATATGATTTAAAAGTACACGATCTTCAGTCGCACCCACTCACTTCGCTATTGTCAGATTGACAACATTGCCCAGGCTACGCCAACCAGCGTCTCCATGTTTCAGCTGGCAGTCTTTTGTGATCATATGACTCGTGGAGGCGTGAGGTAGGAACTTGTGAGGACCGGAGGTCGGTTGCACCCTCCTTCGAAGTTGTCAACTCACCATTTGAAGCCCTCTACAAAGTCTTACAAACATAATTAATGAAGCGTATCGTACGGTATGTCGACGCATTTTTCCTTCCCTGTAGATTCACAAAATGCGTTGTGGTTCAAATCTATTCATTTGAATCCAACTCATTTTGTATGATGTATGATATGTACTCCCACCCATTGTAGCACGGAAACTAAGTCCGAAAGCAATGGGCTCTCCGCTTTGTTAGACTTGATCAAGCTTTAATAACCACTGATTATCCTAATCATGCCATTGTACGAAGTGCCAAAAACGGGTTGGGTGGATCAATACGCAACATCACTTGAACGTTTCCACAGGGATATAAAGAATCTCTTTCCAACAACATGATTGAACTATTGGTCATAAGAGCGAGCTATCTAACATGAGGATGCCACAATGGGCGGGGAGAAGAGCCCGCCTTCTATTCACAAACTGTTAGCAATTTGGAGCTGTCATTCCCACTCTCCCGAAATATTTAATAGTGTATATATTTATGTAAATGAAAAATACTACAAGCATTCGTATCTATTATGTATGATCTTCATTCGGTTGTTCCTGAAATGCAAGAAATGTTGTAAAGTATTAAAGTGTAGAGTTCTGTGGTTGATTTGAGATATCTGAACAAGTTTGTTAAATCTATTGAAATTGTGCACAACTTACATTTATACATTTTAATTTACTATGGTCAGTAGTTGCTGCTTGATCCTGATTTTATAATGATTATTGCTCCTGAGTAAGGGAAGATTTATTTGAAAGGGAGTTAAAGAAAAATGGACATAAAAAACCATAAGTAATGTTTAAATCATCTACTCTATGAAGTAAAATCAATAAAACAATATTATCAAATAAAATTATATTGTGAGTTATTATAAAGTAAGGACAATGATTAAACTGTAAAATCAGACACTAGCCAAATGGCACACAGCGCTGCATGAATCAGATCAGCTAAGATTTGATAAAATGTCCATTTGCAAACCGTTAATGAAAAATACATTCAGTATAAGTGCAAAAGCCTACCCTAGATTCCGTTGCAGCTTCTTGTATTCAAGGCACTAGATACTTCTAAATCACAAGAGGAGACGAAAGGATCAAAATGATAACTGGGCATATACAGTCACCGCCAGAAAAAAGTGCCCACCTAACCCAGTTTCTCCTTTTTGTGCAGCAAACTGTAAAATAAGTGAAGGATTCTAAGTTTTGTTGTTTTGATGGCATATTTATTATGTTCTTTTCTTGTCTGGTACATAAAAAAACACTTGTCCTGCAAATTCATTTTTTTTCTTCGAGAAAGATCAAATTATAGTAGAAATTATGCATGTCAAAATAAAGTGCCCACTTCTTATTTTCTTTAAAAAAAAAACAAGTTGTAGATTCAGTCTGTTGAGTGATCAGCAGTTGATGTGTCTTCCCCTGGCCTTCAACAGTATTTACAAACGTTTCGGCATACTCTCCACCAGATTCTTCAGGTGTTGTGGGTCAAAATGTTCCCAGACGTTCTCAAGAGCATGAAAATAGTTATGTTTGTTGGTAACTCCTGTCTTATCAACTCGTGAATCCAAGATGGCCCACAGATTCTCTATTGGGTTCAGATCTGGACTCTGTGGGGGCCGTTCCATAGGTTTAATACGGCAGGAACGAAAGAATGCCTTTGACTTCTTCGCGGTATGTTTTGGGTCATTATCTTGCTGGAACACACTTTTTTTTTCAGCCCAGTTTTAACCAACGAAACCTCCAAATTCTCACGCAATATGTCGATGTAGGAATCTGCTGTCATAAGACCATCGATTTTTACCAAAGTACCTACACCCGCCCAAGAAAAACACCCCCACACCATCACGCTCCCTCCACCATGCTTAACTGTGCCCTGGATATGTCGACCATGAAGCACCTCTCCAGGTCTACGCCATACACGATTTGAGTCGTTTCGCTTTGTTGACTTTGCTAATAAAAGGCAAGTTCCTTCAAGATTGTATAGCGGAGCCTCGCTCCGCAATCTTCGAGGTTGACGGGTTTAAATTTCATTTTGAAGAGTCTTAATTTCATTTTGAAGAGTCATAATTTCGTTTTGACGGGTCTTAATTTCGTTTTGACGACTCTTAAATTCAGAAACTGAAAACCCGTCAAAACTATACAATCTTGAAGAAACTGAAGACCCGTCAAAACACCCGGCAATACCTCCGTTAATACCTCCGATTGCATCATGCCGGGCAAACGCATCTAAGGAGCATTTTTCCAAAGTTTAAGGAGCATTTCCCCAAAAAGAAGGGTGCATTTACCCTTTGCCGTTCAGCGATCCTTCTGCGTAGAGTACTGTCCGAGATCGGTTGTTGAATCACTTCCTTGATCTCCCTGAGGGTAACCTTCGGATTTTTCTTAATTTCTCGAAATATTCTCGCATCTGTTCGGGAATCTGTTCTACGTTTCCTTCCCCTTCCTGGACGATCAGCTACTGAACCATAGGTTTTGTATTTTGCGAAAAGTTCGGTAACCAAATTATGTCTATCTTTTTATTTTAGACCAAATTCTAAAGCTTCGATAAATGGAGACGTACTATTTAAATATGACCTACTAAACAAAATGTATCTTATAACGATGTGCATCTCCAATTGGCGCAATTTTCCATAAATGGTACATCTACACGCTGAGAAATGTATTGTTCTGTATAACTATAACAAATATTATTGTTGACTCACGGTTTC
The DNA here is from genome assembly GCA_024533555.2 of Aedes koreicus. NCBI lineage: Eukaryota > Metazoa > Arthropoda > Insecta > Diptera > Culicidae > Aedes > Aedes koreicus. Next base: position 33,496 of record JAHHFK020003949.1, on the reverse strand, counting down.
CCCATAATTTGTATTCATTCAAACTATACCGATTTTATTTTTGAACCAACAATAAATATTTTTGTTTCTCAAAGCGCTGCAAAGGAGGCTTCTATTGGAAACAAAAAGCACTTATTGTAAAATCAAAAAATAAGATTTTTGGAAGCAATGCACCTTTTCATTGACTCGACCTAAGCGGTGGAATTGTAACAAAAAATATATATGAATATATTGTTATTTATATTAAAACCATTGAAATAATAATAAATTTTATTTACTTTTCAAAAGATTATGTTATGGAAATTCAAATAAAAGAAAAAGTAGTATACTCAGTAGCCAAAAAAAGCCGAGCAAAATTTTGCTTCCAAAAAACGTCACGTTCAAACTCCTGTAATTTTGTCTATTATAAACATTTTTGACTGAATTTTTGACAGCCCTATAACTAATGTATTAACCTCATGTGAACAAAATTTCATGTTCGTATGGTTAATAAATTTGAAGATTTGATAACACATGTAAAAAAAGTCATTTTTGGACATGCCAATTTCTAAAATACGTACTTCTGTGAAAAATTTAGGTAGCGTAATAAAAATTTCACCATAGCCTAAAAAAGTATAGGAAATAAATTTGAACTGTTTCCATCAAGTGGCGTTAAATTTGATGTACCAACATGAGTATTTCCATTTTTCACACGGTATTGACCATGGTGAAATATCCGTGCAAAAAAAAGCCGAGGCTAAGTTACTTTAATGAAATAAGTGGACTGATGTTTGCAATCTTTATCAATTTTAAGCTACAAAAATAAAATGATTGAACTGTTGTCTGGATACTACAATTTTGAATCAAATGAGAATTAAACATAAAAGCAACAACAATAACAGTTTTTGTGATGTTTTTATAACAATTGAGAAATAGGGGAGAGGAGGTCCGTGAGCGTTACGTAATTAAAGGGGGGGGGAGTCTGGTCACGTGTTACTTATTGTTAAATAGGGGAGGGAGGGGGTGCTAAATCCCGTTTTTTGCGTTACGTAATTTGTGCACAAAGCCTAACCAGCCCAGTAAACACAAGATCGCATATAATAACGAATATGAGTATAAAGTGGAGGCGATATGCGTACTGGAAACATGGAGTTATATGGACGAATGAACGTATATCGCCTCCACGTTGTACTCATATGCCCTATCATATGCGATTCTGTGTTGACTAGGTGGTAGACCTGAAATACATCATGCAAAAGACGGTACATTCCAAATTTCGATAACCTGAAACCAATTTAAATGCAATAATTACTATAATTTCATAACAACAAAACAGGACAATTTTGGACGTCATCTGACCCAATTATTTCCAGGATCCTTTCTCGTACTGGCTGCGCTTGTATTTGATGTGATTTAATATTAGATGAGATTATATAGAATATATCACTCAAATCGGGATCATCACAAACCATCCCGGGATATTTCAACTACATTTATTAGCACGGATTGTGATATTTGTATCCTATTGAAAACACTTGTTAATATGAAATACGCTATAGATATGAAATACAACAATGAAAGCCTAATCATTACAAGAATGCTTTTGACTTTGGTCTGATTGGTAATAATTGTAAACATTTCTGCTTATTTTCAGGTAAGCTTGAATTCTTGACTATGCATATACTGGTAAGTTGTTCCAAATAATATTTAAAAAAAACAGTTCCTTCACATATGGAACGTTCAAATATTCGTCTTTAGTTTAAAGGGAGGAGAGCGTTTATAGAGTTTTTGACAGTGCGTTTTGTAAGTAAATCAAAAAGTAGGATGACCAAAAGTCAGAAAACAGTACCTGTAATTATTTGAACCGTCCCACATTATCAATTGTTTCTGTAGGCAAAAATCTTAGATTACTTGCCTCAGCTTCGTTTACACAGGGCATATTCTTCGATGCCCAGCACCTCCTTAGATGCTTCCATAATACCGAACATGGCGGACCAGGTGAGTTCGCTTCGTGGAATATGGTAGCTGAGTGAATTTTGTAAATCCTTGCTGAAGTGCTGGCCCAGTGCTGCACTGGGCTTCCGTTTCGTTCCACCGCTGTATTCTTGGATTGGTCTATTAAGAGATTTCGTAAGTCCCAATTCAATCCAATTGGCAATCGACCACAATGATTTCACCTAAAAGTGATCCCACGTCCATCTTCCGGATACAATTCCGGATCCTCGTGGTCAACTGCTTCGTATCCGTGGCCCGCCAATTAGTTTTGTACACTAGGGCACTGAGGGAGCCGAAAAAATCCTCAATGGGACGGCACTGGAGCAAGTTGGTCGGGTTCCTTTCTTTCGGCACGTACGGTATCTTTTTCGGCTCAAGAAACTCCAGCGTCTTCTTGGCGTAATGGGAAAACGCCTTGTCCGGCCAGAAGACGTACTTCCCATCCACATGCAGCTCCTTTAGGAACGGCAGAATAATAAATAAAAAGACACTCCTCCTGGTACACTTGTTGATTGATGGCCAGACCGCTCGGCTTGAACCACGGCTTTGAAATCCCTCTGTCCGATATGGCGATGTACAGCATAACTTTTCTTATTTTCAAATTTATGCTTAAACTTATATTTTACTTCGGGGGTTGTGGCTGACTTGTCGCTGGAATAGTAGCTGTCATTTCCTGGAATGTGGGTCTTCGAGAGCGAAAAGTAACTTTCGTCGTCCAGCACGAACGACTTCCCGTGGTAGTTCTTCGTCATCCCCGGCACTGCGATTTCACGGTCGCTATCTGCTCGTCCGTGTACTCGGGGGACGAGTCTTCTTCCGACAGATGATGTCCTCAATCTTGAGGGTTCGGTGAATAAAGGTATGGGAACAGTGATATTTTCGGCCAGCGTCACGCAAACTCGTTCCACCGCTTTTTCAACGCTTCCTTCTACTTCTTCGTCATTATCTTCCGCCATCATCGGCCTTCCGCTCCACGCTCAGGTATGCCAGGATCCGGTAAACTGTACTCACGGGCACGTTTTCGTCTCGAAAGTTGTCTACTGTAAACTTTTTTCCACGATGACTATGCGTTTCGTCAAACCGTACAACACCCTCGCGGAGTGCTTGCTGTTCGACGCCATCTTCGATTGAGGTGACAGTACCCGAGCGAAAAGAAACATGCCATCTATTTCTAGGAAGTCCAGAGAACAATTCTCTTGGAGAGAAAAAAAAATTACGCCCTTTACTTTAATTACAGAAAAGTATTGAAATCATTCTCATCTTTTATTGAACACCCGTTAGAAGTCGTTTTTTGATGCATTCTTTCCTGTAATTTTCACCATTGATTGTACCCGTTGTGAAATATTAAGAACTCTTCAAGCCACAATGGCAAATGGCATGCCACGTCAAAACCGTTTTCCTAAATTTCTTGGTTCGGATGTATGGCACATTTGCCCTCTGCGTTGAAAAATTGCGGCCCCGGTTGTATACTGGTATCCAATTTGACGTACGTCTCGTCGTCCATAAAAATGCTCCGTTTCGGCTTTTGAAGTAGAACGTCATACAGGTACCGTGACCGTATTTTCGAATAAGCTTTCTGTGAATCCGTCTTTTTGGGTGCTTTCTGCTTCTAAGTATTGTTACGCTTTTTGATATTCTGCACAGTTCCGACGCTAATGTCCACTTTTTTGGCACTTTCACAAACGGAACACGGTTTATGCGATTTCAAAAGGCGTAACGATGCCAGCTCCTTTTTCTGGTTCGATGCCTCCTTTTTGCGTCCAGATTTCGGTAAATCTTCAAGAGAACGCGTTTACCCAAACTTTTTAACAATCTTGAACACTGCACATTTAGTACACTTCACGCTTATTCCCAATTCTCGAAACGACAACTTTTCGGAAAACCATTTGTGCAAAAAAATCTGCGAGTTGATTACCTGATCCGATCCATCGTTCGTTATGTCTCACTTTTTCATGATTTTTTAGGTATGTTGTCAAAGTAAACAATGTTTTCACACACTGAGCCAAAATTTACAATGTTTCGTCGTTACCATAGCAGCACACTTGTTTTAAATCGGTCAAGATAACTCCAATTTGACTCAATTATCAATCAAGTTGCTGAAACGAGTTATGCCGACTTAGTGCTGCTTGGGTATGTGCCTCGACAATCGAAGGAACTGTAGAATCTTTATATCTACAACTTGTCAATATGGCTGAGTGTCGCAACGCTATCGGCCTTAGTTCGAATCTCGATGAAGATATTGGTATATGAGCCATCATCGGACTCCAATCTTACACTCATCAACTCATACACTCACCACCTCATGCACACATCGATTCTTTCGAAGCAAATTGATGTGTTGCATTGTTGTCCACAGCCAATGTTGCATTTGCTGTTTTACGATCCATCGCGAGAAATGAAACAAAATCATGAGAAATCGCAATACAACCTTGCTATTTTATTTTTGATAAATAAGTGTTAAACAGATGTCGTCAAATATTCCAAAGCAGTGCACTCAGCTACGATGATACCCCGTTTGGCATAAAGACGTTTGAAATACGGACGTTTGGTTTACAGATGTTTGGTCCAATGGACGTTTGGCATAAAGACGTTTGGCCGAATCGGCGTTTGACCGAATCGGCGTTTGGCCGAATACAGATTTGGGGAGAAGATACTTTACAATGCAGTTTTCTTGCTGGAGGCCTGATTTTTTGTTTTCCCTAACCCATTCTTCCAGAAATTTTAGAGATTAAATTTATATGTTACATATATTTAACAATGGAAATGTAAAAAACAAATAGTCCAAATCAAATCATATCTTCTTTTTCCATCAGATCTCAAGAAGGCAGCAATCGCAGTAAAACTCCAAAGAACTGCTCATGTTTGAAAGAAGGAACAATCTCACAAAGAGTAACAAACCGGGCAAGCGTTTGATTCAGAAGTTTGCTTTCGAATACAGGAATATGTATCGTCATAGAAGGCCCATGTGCAAAGAATCAAAAGAAGGTATCTTTCGGTGGAACTGCATATTTCTTCAAGATTATTAAAAATATTGACCCATTCTGTCTAGATGTAAAACATAATATATATTTCCACCTAAAACCAGAGGTCTACGATTGTATCAAAACATAGTCATACTTCTCATGTATGTAGGAAAATGGCCGAATACCATTTTTTGCATTTTTAAACATAAAAATTTCGTTTTTTAGTGAATTGATGTAGATGAAACTTAATAAAAATGCTTATTACCGCAAATGCGCACACATATTGATAAACTCTAAGTGTAATAAGTCTAGATTATCGGGATGCTATCTAATGCGTTCGAGAATGTTTTTTTGGTTTCTTATTTCCGTTTTTAGATCTAATGCGTTTGAAAATACTTTTTTAGATTCTTATTTCCTTTTCTCTGCAATACATTTATGCTAATCGACCATTTTCGGCCAAACGTCCATTCGGCCAAACATCCATTCGGCCAAACATCGATTCGATCAAACATCCATATGCCAAACGCCTCACCCCCCTCAGCTAAATTACAAGCTGTATAGAAATGTTATACATTATTTTTAGCTGCATTTACCGGTACCATTCTAACAGAATTTGCTTGACTAATTTGCATAATATTTTATTACATCAAGACTTGATAAGTGACTCTTGTCCACAGTAGAGCAAACATTGCAAATATTGCACAATTCAAACAGAATCTCTACTGAAACAAGACTATCCCAAGTCGAGTGGTTAGCTCTCATTCAACGTTTTCCCTTTTTTCCGTACCGGTCGGTGCATGTTCCCTGTCAGCATTATAAAATAGCTGATTATATGTAGCAAATCGACGGCGACAACGGCGATGGTACATCGTACTATCGTTGCTCACATTCCTGCATATCTTCATACTATAGGTATAACAGCAGCACTCAAGCCATCCATTACAACCAACTACGAACTTTCGTGAACCACCAACGGTAGTCAGTAAAAGGGATGGGAAGAGAACGACAATCTCTTCGGCGTAATTCAATGTCGAAACTCTCGTCGAGAGCATGTTAGTTTGTAATGAAGAACTTTACTACCGCTTGCGAGTCAGTGTGCGAAAAACACCCATTTGTGGCTGGCAGTGATTGTCACCGAAACCTATGCTCTGTGGAAAATCTGCGGCGGGATGTGTTAATCGGTCCCCTCTCAAATTCCATCCTCCGCCAAGGGCAGTACCGAAAAGGATTCATTACCGCAGGAACTTTCAATAAACGGATTAAAAGTTGCAATCGTGTTATGATTCTCTTTCAGCTCAACTGACCCACTTCCGTTCACTTATCCACCATTTTTCCGGCAATCACACTTTAAGTGGTCAACCTCGGGCGAGGTCGGCATTAATTGCTTCAAAAAGTGCCCTTTCCAAATATTGAATGAACACTCGAGCACTCATTCGACCGACTGACCCAAGCAGTGGCCACGTCGAGGTTGGTCCTATAATTGTCCACTTCTGTTTTCCACTCCACACCCAGCTTCGACATTGGCGGAGTTCCTTCCTGCGACGGCGGCCGCCGCAATTAGCCTAATTACACGGTTTGAAAGCAATCCTCTATTTTCGGATCGGATGGCTCAATCTCTTCTTCTCAGCATTAAAAGGCACATACATATGTAGTCTCGGCTTTTGGGGCAATCAATAAAATGGTTTCTTCTGTAAAAAATATATCGAACGCCCTTGAGTGTATTTTTCGCAACGACCGGATGATCCAGCCGGCAAATTGAAAATATCAACAAAACCGTTCCAAATTCAATCGGTTCAACGATTTTCACCCACGTTTGTCATTTTGGATGTCCACCGGACTACCGCGCTGCGGTGAATGAGGTCGGTAGAATATAATAAAAACAATAAAAACAGATTTAAAAATGGTGACCCCGTATCTTCTGGTGCGTGCTTTTATGGAAGGTGTGGGATTTGAGTCCCTGCTGTGTTGGATTCTCGAACTGAAGGAATGATGAGATCAAACCATTTCAAGCTATCCGAGCATAGTCTGCGCTGTCTGAAATTTTCTCCGATTGATTCGTAGATTGTTTTGGGAACCGAAAAAAATTTTTCCAATTTATTTAATTTGTATTAGTATTCTTTTAAGCCTTAAGGTTTTTTTTAAGTGAGCTGATTTGGAAGCGCTTGTCATACTTTTACATACTTGGAAGCGCTTCTCATAGAGAGGATATGATTGTAGCATCACTACCATCCAATGCTTATCTAAAATACGACTGTGTCGTGACCTGACCGAGGATTTCAGCCTTGATTATGTTGCTTCAATGTTGCTGCTGCTTTTGATCCGTTGCTGGCAAAGTTCGTTACAAGAATGAACTGAATCAGCACAGCTAGCTGGTATTTATAGCTAACGGCCTCTCATGTCAATGCGTTGCGTTGGTTTTGTTTGTTCTTCCGAAGTGAGGAGATTTTCGCATAGCTTACTGCAAGTTTTATTTTGTTTCACGCTAAGTTGATTACACTCAAATCACATGATTATACCCAAATCGAAAGGTAACTCAATACTCTTAGAATCATACAAAGCATCTTAATATTTCATTCACACATACTCTGTATACTACAGACTGTCGTGACGAGAAAATTTGGTTGAGAAGTTGCTAGTTTGGCAAACAATTTGCGCAAGTAGTTTATGATCTTCTATGTTTAATTAATGCTAAATTTGCCGAAACGAGTGCTGCCTCTTTTGACAAGATTTGACCTCAGCCCATTATGCCAGATCAACTCAACAGTAGTTTGCTGATAACAACGTTGATTTCGTGGAAACATATAACAACCTGCCAAACTGCCCTCAGCTGCAACTGATTGAACGCTATTGGGCAATCGTTATGCGGAACCTCAAAAAGCAGGTACAGTGGTCCGCACCATATCAGACTTTAAAAAAAACTGGTCAGAGGCGCCCAGCAAGTGTACAGACTTCTTCAGTTTGCAAACAAAATTGGCGTATCTGTCAAAGGATGAGCTTTTCTAGTGGAATCTGCTAGCTATTCCTCGTGGAATATTCTCGCGTTTACAAGTGATAGTTTGAAAAAGTGTTTCAGTTGTTTTTTATACTGAAAAGTGAAATTAAAATTTGACCAATCTTCTTATAACAATTGTTCTTCTAACACGCTCCTGAAAATGTTAAAAAAAAAGGGTTTTTAAAAACTGAAGGTATCATTTGTAGTTATTTTTATCGACAGCGAAAATAACTTCAGTATTTTTTATGCTTACGTTTTACCGGTCCTGTCAAATGCATACGTTTTGCAATTGTCCTGTCGTAGCATGGTTAACCTCTATTGGGTTCCTGGTCATTGCGGAATTGAACGAAACGAAACAGCTGATCAGTTAGCAAAAATAGGGTCATCCATGCAATTTATAGGGCCCGAACCATTTGTTGGATTATCTTCTTGTGCCTTAAACATGGAACTAAAGAACTGGGAAACTCGAATAGAACCTCCAAAGCCCGGCAGTCCAAACTGCTGATTTAGAATAAAGCTTCCCATGCGCAAAAGTTACTTAAACTTTCAAAACACGACTTGAGTCATACACTGGTTTGATAACACGACATTATCCAAGTTAATATTACCTGAATATCATCAGTAAACTTCATGAAGATAAATGCCGCTTTTGAACAGGGTGCGGCAGAAAATAATGCGAAAATTTGTTCTATTTCTTTCAAATCCCATTTTCAACTTATTCAAGCAATAATATCAAAATTTTCGAGTGCAGTTATCTTTATAAAGTCCTTTTAAACAAATTTATTCAATGTGTTCTCCATTTTTATTAATAACATCTTCGAGCCAACGTCGGAAGCCAGAGCATGCCTTTCGGACGTAGTCCTCCGACATTGACTGCCATGTGCGTGTTATGGTTGATTTCGGGGTTTTCACACTAGGGTGTGATGTTTTGCAAGCTCGTGCTTCAACATATGCCCAAATCGAATAATCCAACGGATTAAGATCTGGACAAATTCTTCGGCCAAAACTTCATGTTATCGTTCAACCATTGTTGGGTTCGATTGAACGTGTGGCACGGCGCTCCATCCTGCTGTAGGACAACGTTTTGGTCCTCGGAGAAGTTGGCCTTCACCCAAGGAAGCACTTGGTCCTTTAAAATACTGATGTACACTTCGGTATTGATTTTAACTCCAGCATCAATGAAAACAGGCGGCATTTTCAAACCGTTGGACGCCACCAAGCCAAACATCATTACACCAGCCGGATGTTTGGTTTGACATTTGAATTTCACTATTTCCGGAACGTTCTCCATTTTCTGCGGTGAAATGAACCGGTCCGTGCGGCTGTTGGCCACAGCATCGATGCTGAAAAGCTTTTCGTCGGAGAACAGGATTATCATTTTTTCCTTCTTCAACAAGGAAAGCAATCTCTTGGAACGAGTCACTCGTAGTTCCTTGATCCGGTCCGTAATCAAGTGGCGTTTCACTCTGGCTCTGGAAGATGCATGCAGGTCTTCTTTGATGATTCTCCGCATGGATTTCTCCGAAATATTGGCTTCCTTTGCAAGTTTTCTTACGGAACGCACCGGGTTGCGAGCAATGTTTGCACGGGCCGATTTGATCACGTTCGGCGTGCGTGCAAATCGCGGACGTCCGCTTCTCGGCTTCCGCTGCTTAGGACCATCCTGCAGGAACTTTTTTATGCGGTAAACTGTTGCCAAATGGCACCGTACCACCTTGGCAATCTCTTTCGGTTTCGTCTGGGCGAGCAACAAACTGATGATCACTTTGTTGCAAATTTGACGAATTTGCAATAAAACAAATAGAATTTTTGGATGCAGCACTTGAAAATAAACATAAACAAATACACTTTCAACAGAAATTAGTCACTAGCTACACGAATTAACCCAATACTCAAGTTGGAACATTTTCGCATTATTTTCTGCCGCACCCTGTATAAAAATATTAAAAAAAAATTTTTTTAATATCCCCCCCCCTTTACACAAAAATAATAAATACCTCTCCAAAAATTTTAAATATAAAAGGGTGAAATATTGTATGCAAAAGCTCGTCTTTGTTGGAACTATTTCATGCAAGCTGCTGCTTCGTGTGGAATGAAATACAACATCACTTGCTCTGGTGTTAACATCGCAATGAAAATTCCGATTTTTTTCTGTGTAGACAAAATTATGACGCTAAAGCAAAAGCCAACGATTATGTTAATACAGTGACGGACAATACAATAGAACCAAAGCCTGATTTTTACACAAAATGGTCATCTTAGGGGGCTTGCCTTTCATTTTCTCGAGAACCAATTGAGCTGAAATTTCGGCTGTGGTCCAGAAGTAGCCTAGATTCTCATCTGCATTAAATCCATAATTTTTCCTTCACCACTTTAAAAGTTACAGACACCGCATACGACAAAACAATAAGACCACTTTTTGATTTTCATAATGGATGCTTGAATTTGAGAATCTGAATTTTGATTATTGATGTACGGGTCATTTTAATATCAGTATACTATAGATTGTAATTCACACTCATCACACATGGCCTTAACTATGGATATCTAGAGGAGGTCTGATTGTTTTGTCGTAGGTAGTGTCTGAAGTTTAGGAGGGGAAAATGAAAAATTATGAATTTATTAGAGATAAAAAATCAGGTAAGTTCTAGGCAATTGCCAAAATTTCAGTTCAATTACTTCACGGGAAAGTGAAAGACAAGCCTCCAAAAATGCCCATTTTGTATGAAAATCGGGCTTTTCTTATTGTATTGTCCGTCACTGTATACTTCTATTGAAATACAACATTCAATCTTATTTTTTTCACCACTTGATGAACGTAAAGGTACACCTACGACACATAATACAGTAGGAGACTTAAAAGTAGGTTGAAGAATGTGGCTTTCAGTGTAATATTTTGGCATTATTTCCAATATGATACTATGACTTCATCAGAATTGATGCAATATAGAGTCCTATTTAAAACTAAATCTGCAAATATTAACGGATTGAAACGAGCATTTATACACACTTAGGAATTATGAATTTTACACGAGACGTAATTATTCAGGGAACGTAAACAAATAATTCGTGTAAAATAATGTCTCTTTAAACCAACCCGTTAACAACTTGACTCCAGAGTAAAGTCAATGTACCCCGATAATCTTGGCTCACTGGTTCTGTCAAATCGAATGAATCCTAGAACAAATTATCAATTGAACGTATTTCCATCGACTGTTATTTTCAAAGCTGTGGAGCTCATAATCGTACTTGATGAATATAATGCTGACGATATGTTGTAATTTTTCTTAAATGTTAAATGGTGGATACTTTTACCTTTCTTACAGAGAATATATAGAAGCATAAACACACTCGAGACTTAGAGGGTTATTCCGAGAGTCGAAGTGACGTTTGTCACTTGGTGAAGTGAGAAAAGTCACCTGCAGTGACGTGACTCTCCATTTGATTTACCCAGGAGAGTCACGTCACTGCAAGTGACTTTTCTCACTTCACCAAGTGACAAACGTCACTTCGACTCTCGGAATAACCCTCTTAGGCTAATAGCAAAAGATTGAATAATTTAAAAACCGCAATTATAAAAACACTCCAAAATTTTCAGCACTTGAAGAATATATCTACACACTTAGATTTTTTTTACAGAAATCTGTAAAAGTTTACCGAATTCTCAACAGCTGAACGTTCGGTAATCCAATTTAACGGATTTCGGTGAAATTTTACAGGTATCTGTAAAAAAATTACCGGATTTCGGTAAAATTTTACCAAAATCCGTTAAATTGGATTACCGAACGTTCAGCTGTTGAGAATTCGGTAAACTTTTACAGATTTCTGTAAAAAAATCTAAGTGTGTAGGGACTTTTTTCATTAGGGCGAATCTAACATTGAGAGACTCTCTTTGATTACTTTCTCTTTCATCCATGTTCCAATCACGTTCCTATTCCAATCATTTACGTTTTTCATTCTACAATTTGTAGAGTATGCTAGCCAGCATTGTTGTGATTCGATCAGTACTAAAGAATCCCTCGAAAGTTTTATAATGGCACTGTAATAAATGAAAGAGAGCGAGACAGGAGAGAACCTCTCATTGTTAGATTCGCCCTATTGAAAAAAGTTCCTAGATATACGAAAGCTAGCAAGACGTGAATAAAATGGCAGCCTACTTTACTTTTAAATGGCGCACTATACTTCTGATTTAACCTCCCACTCCAATGTGTGACGCTCTGAAACCTTCAGCACAATGGAAAGTCACCAAAGCAAAGAAAAATATCGCTTTGCTAAGGGTACACTGAGAAAAAAGATTTGTTAACGCAAACATATTCTAGTTTAATTTAACAGGAATTTCACGTTGAATTGGGCACAAACATCATATTAGTTTGATTTGACTACCCACGGTGGTTAAAACAAACTAAAATTTTGAGTAAATGTTTCGGGAATTAAGCAGCTAAGTTCAACTGACATCCGTTTGAATTTACGATTCTGTTGATTGTTTCATTATGACAGCAACGAAAACAGATTTGTTGGTTGATTATACCTTATGGTTTGTTGCAAACAAATTTTAGTGTGATTTAAACTGAAATGCTGTTTGAAACAAACAAACAGAAACGGTTGAAACAACAAACATTTCCTTTTACAATCACCTTACATTTCTTCTGTATTTTCAATTAATAAAAAGCTATCAAACATTAGAAAAGTGCACATTTACATTTATAGACTTATCTCAGTCTAAGAGAAATCTACAAATGTCTATGCGAGCCTTTCTACTATTTTTAATTTTTGTTAAGTAAAATATTAAACTTTCACCCATTGTTGAGTGACAGCGTCAGAGCATGCAGCGGGACTGGATGACGGAAAAAAAATAGTTTCTTTCAAACTAAATTTTTAGTTATTTTTTTCCAAACAAAATATCAGTTTTATTTAACCGCCGCTTTGGTAGAATCAATCTAAAATTTTAATTTGACCCCCTGAGTCAACGCAACCTGTGTTTGATAATAATAAATCCCTTTCAAGGCGGAAACAACAAAAATAGAAGTTTAGAACAACCATAATTTGTGTTGTATTGTGGTAATATCTTTAGGTAGAAACAACCAACCTGCCTGTTTGTTTCGAAACAACTAGTTTTTTAGTTCGGATGTTAACAAACAAGTTTGTTGTTTTGAGCGGAACTCCGTGTAGCAATGGTAGGATTAGAGCTTGCTCTCGTTTCTCTTTCAAGCACACATGATGGATTGGATTTTTTTTCATCGCTGTGTGCTTGAAACAGAAATGTCAATAGACTTCGTCAAGTAATATGCTGGGTGCTAAGAGAAGTGCAACTCATACATTAAATAAAAGAGAAACTCATACATTAAATAAATAATCTCCTCTTCTGCATTCTTTATCTCTCATTTCTCTCTCTCTCTCTCTCTCTCTCTCTCTCTCTCTCTCTCTCTCTCTTTCTTCTACTTTCATTCCCATTCTCAAGTAATTATGATTTACATTCGATACAATTGAAATCAAATTTATGGAAAGAAAGCCACATCAACATTACGCCTCAATGAAAATTTGTTCTTGCACTATTTTTAACATCCACACATAAGGAAACGAAAACATGTATTCCAAAGCTAAAAAGCGGTAGTATCGAGAATGGAAGGTCCCTTTGTTTATGCACGGTAGAGACATCTACAATTTGTAGATGGGTACGTGAAACTAAGCTCATCTGTCAAGATGCTCGCATTTTTCCCCCTCACTTCTCAAACCTCCCCCCAACCCCCTTTAACCAAATTCCCCAAAGAACTTTCCCCCTTCTGCTGATTGTCAGCCACAGCAGCACCTTCTTGCGGAACTTGGTGTGTGAAAAGAACTTCACCTCGGAGCTCACTTCCTTCGTGGGAAACGTAAAATACGAAGTGCCCTGGCAGTCGCTGCCATCTAGGGTGAGATAGGTCTCGTCGTCCATCACCACCGCCACGTCGCGATTCGCCGGGAAAATCGAGTTGACCATCGTATTCAGCCGCTGCCGCTGCGTCATTGCCTGCTGCTCCGACACCAGTGGACGCGACTGATGTTCATGTTCATCAGGTACTGTTTCACTGTTTGGCCGGTTGAACCGACCTCCCGACCAAGCGCACGCAGCGATGTAGCCACTTTTCCCTCGGTCTTCCTCTTCAGCATCCTTTGGAGCTTCTTGCCGCTCAGGTTCGTCGGCCGTCCGGAAACGGGCTTTCTTTCGATGCTCTGATTGTTGCCTAATAGTGCCAAGATGTTGTAGATGCCGGAACGGGCGTATCCGGCGTCCACAAAGTGCCGCACCATGTCCGTTTTCGACGTGGCGGGGTGCCGTTCTTTGAACGCGCACACTTCTGAACGGAGTTGCTTCACTGTTTTTGCCATCACGGTTAGAGTTCGACTGATAGAGCTGTCAAATTCTGTCTGCTGACTCATGGGTTACTATGATTTATGCTGTTTGGGTAGTTTCGTTAGTGCGGGTGAAGGTAAACTCATGGAAAATCGGCAATTTTTATTAAGGGAGCTATCAGTTTATAGCGTTAAAATCGACTGTTTGACCTCTGTGATGTGGTCTGAATGACATCAAATTCAAATCATTTTATTGAAAAACGAAACATTTGATAAGATTTCTCACATTATAGTTTAAATGATGACTGATTTATTATTATATCTTATTAAAAAATAACGATGTGTTCATACGAATTTAAATCTATGCATTTTCAACCGAGCCCCTAACTTCGTCACTGCCCTTCCAAACGCCTTGGGGAGCGCTGCTAGGAAGCAGAGGTGATGAAGGAAATTTGCAGAAGATATTGTCTTATGTTGTGTATGTACCATCTGCTTCCGAACCTCTCCCACTGGCTGATGCAACTGACGAACAGGCCGAGAAACCCATCTTCTTTGAAACACTCATTAGGCCACCACCGACTTGGTCTTAAATAATGGATGAGCATGAGCACGGTGCTGCAGCCGGAAATGGTTTGCTTTCGTAAGACGCTGACTGCACTGGCGGCTGAGGATGCTGGATTTGTGTGTACGTCAGTATCAGCGTGTCGCGACGTAATGAAGGTGAAATTACTTCTGGTCTCAGATGGGAGATTGCATCCGAATGACGCAAATGCATCGCCGAGATCCTCTTTAGTTCCCACTTGTACTTAGTTTCGTTTCTAATAAGAAGCCGTCAGTATCACATCAGCGATTAATCTTCTTGATTTGCTTACTTTTCCGAAACGAGAATTTGAACGTTTAATAAATGACAACTAATTGAGCATTCAACGAACGTCCGATTGCGTCATGTGGAAAAGTTCATCAATTTCCCCGGCGTTAAATTTCAAACAATTGACGAAAAACAAACAAAAGACCAGCAACGTTTAAATTTAATGGCACACGTTCCCCGGCCGTCGTCGTCGTCGTCGTCGTTGGCGGGATGTGAACCCAGCTGGTGTGAAAAATATGGCACTAAAAGTCATAAATACACTCAATTGCGCGCCCATTCGAAGGAGTGTGATTAACGCCACCGCTACGATGTGCTTTGTCTTATTATTGCGTGAACATTAGAATATCTGGTGCGGACCGCAGAACTGTGTATGTGTCCCAATCGAACCCGAGAGAGTCGTTCATCTTTCGGTCGGTGGTAAACGGAGGAATGTTGTTGTTCTTACTATCAGTTCGGAATAAATGTTCATATTCACAATGTTGCTGGGAACGACTTGAAAGAAATATGATGTCGCATTTCGATTTCGGGAGCGATTTGAGTGAGGGACATGACTATACTTATGCAAATATGGTACAGAGTAGTGTGCCTGTATTAGTAGAGTGACGCCATGTCATCCCTGTGAAAATAACAAATTTGGCATCCCTGATGCTTTGAGTTGACAACACTGAAATTGTTTTAACTTTCAAGTGACTTTTTGCAAAGCTCAGAACGTTGTTGATATTTTATTGCATCGCGTTCAGTCTTCAATTCACCTAGTTAATATTGTATCTGGCTTTGTACAAATACGGTTATTACTTCAACGTTTCCAGTGATATTCAAAGAATTTTTTCGAAAATGAAGTGCTCTGCTAAATTCTGCACAAACAAAACGACGGGGGGATTTAAAAACATCGGCTTTTTTCGTTTTTCGGTTGACGACGATTTGCGTGATGCTTGGAGAAAGTTTTGCAACTTGCCGAATAATTACGATATCACGGCAAGCTCTCGATTATGTAGCGTACGTTAAATCACAGCAGGAAACAAAGTCTTTTGTATTTATAAGTCCATATTCAGTTTCATTTCAAGCAGGAGGATATGTATTTTGCTTCAAGCAAAGGCAAAATTTTGCGACGGTGGTCAGCAGTTCCGGCGTACGAGTTCGTACCACAGGTTGTGGACTTAAATCCCGACGATTCGGATACTGAAAACCAAGTGCAAAGTTCTTTTACTAGTGTGGAATCCAACCGAGAATCGGGAATGCCAGTCAGATGTTCTCCTTCCGGTGAACAGCAAGCTGTATGTGTTAAGACCAAACGAACATACGAAAGGTACAATTGTAGGTAAAATGTGGTTTTCCTATTTGATATCCATAAATATTTTTTGTTTCAGTCGCGTCAATGTTCTTAATCAGCATGCAACGGATCTGAAACGGCAATGCAAAGGTCTTGCAACCGTCGTCAAGCAACAGGAACAAGTTATTGTCAAACAGAAAACAACTCCTGACCTTGCTCTCGATGCGCTGAACAGAACATTCAATCCCGACCAAGTGGACATGTTGATGTACAAAAAACAGCACCCGAAGCAGTGGAGCGACAAAACTATTACAGAGAGCCTAAAAACCAAATTTGCTTGTGGCACGCGAGGCTACGAACATCAACGGAACACATATCCGCTTCCATCTGAACGAACCCTCCAACGAAGAGTAGAGGATTTTAACTTTAACACTGGCATATTGACCGATGTCCTCGAGCTTTTGCAGCTCAAACTGAATACAATGCATCCAGATGATCTTGACTGTGGACTAGTTTTCGACGAAATGTCCATCGAAGAAGCAAGAAGCTTCTGTATTGCTGACAGTATGTTTTACGGCGATATTACCATTCCAGGTCAAACCGGAATCGCTACCCATGGTCTTGTTTTCATGTTTGTTGGGGTCAGAAGCAGATGGAAGCAAATAGTTGGCTACCATTTTACGGGCAATAGTATTTCCGAAATTGAACTGAAGGAAATCACGTTTGAAAGTATCCGGAAAGTAGAATCATTCGGCTGCAGAGTCCATTTTATAACTTCAGATTGTGGCTGGAATAATAAAAAGCTGTGGAATTGCTTAAACCTTAAATTCCATAAGGACGTCTTAATGGATAGTGAAGCTATTGAGCACCCCACAGACCCGCTTAGGAATCTCGAGATTATGCCAGACGTCGTCCATGTCGACAGTACTAGGATGGCTGAAGAACGAAGTTTTATGGCTACCACCTGATGTAGTTGAATCGAACGGGTTTTGTACGAATCAGGTCGACATTCAGCATTTGACGGACCTCGTTTATTATGAACAGCGAAACTTTCTGAAAACTGCGCATAACCTGAAACCAGAAGATGTTGACTTTAAAAAGAAAAGGAGCAACTTTGATGTGATGAAAGTTAGCAACTCCGAAAAATATTGCAGACGAAACGTAGCTGCAGCACTTCGATGTTTCAGTCACGCTACAAATCGTCCAGAAATTTTACCAACGGCATTTTTCATCGAAGCAAATGGTTCAAGTTGTCGAAAAACAGGTCAAAAGAGATGGCATTGAGTAAAAGTAAGAAAGTCATAACTCGTATTGCATTGAAATAATGTCTTCTGTTTTATTTCAGAAAATTTGCAAGTTTAAGGTCTGTATCCGCAATAATCCGGACACCTCAAAACATGAATAAAACATAAATTTCGCATTATATTTCCGTCGTAGTTGTTTATTTCAGATTCATGGGATGTGTTTAGCAATTCGTGAAGACAAAACATAGTTATTCGGTATTTGCATAAAATTTTCGAACTTTGCGCTTAACTCCGTCCATTAGGGTTTGTACAGACTCTTCAGAAATCGTAGAAGCCGTCTTTGTCCAAATTTGCTGGAAGTGTTTGATGTCTTTGATTCCTTGCTTCTTTCCAGAAAGCTTCCTCTTCATCAGAGCCCAATATCTCTCGATTGGTCGAAGCTCTGGGCAATTTGGCGGGTTTGAGGTTTTTGGTACAATGTTCACTTGATTTGCTTGGTACCATTCCATCACAGTTTTAGCATAGTGGCATGATGCCAAATCGGGCCAGATCTAAGATTTTTCTTTGTGACTTTTGATGAAGGGTAGCAATCGCTTCTGCAGACACTCTTTCTGATAGATCTCCTTGTTGATTGTGCCAGTAGTGACGAAAGATTTACTCTTTTTGCCACACGTGCAAATTGCTTGCCACACAAGGTATTTTTTGGGAAATTTCGATGCCTTCTTCGTTCTGAAATGCTCAGCTGTAGCATTTCTGGCCATAGCAGAATAAAAAACCAGCCCTGGAAGCTGCTTGAAATCCTGCAGGGTATAAGTTTCATCGTCGCGCCCGTGATTTTGCTGCCAAGTTTCCGATTTGGAACTGTTTTTACTTCATACGACATAAGTTCCAAACTTTGTTTTGATTTTTGGACAAAATCAGGCGACATCCCTATTTTACGAGCCACCGTTCGAATGGAGAGATTTGGGTTTCTCGTTAATATCCTTTTCACCTTTCGGTCCATGACAGGATCAGTGCGTCCAATGTTTTTGACACTTCTCGGTTTCCTCTTTGCCGTCAAACGTTCCGAAAAAGATTTGAGCACAACGTGAACTGTAGATCTAGGCAAATCCAATGTTTTTGCAAAGTTCCGTATTGACAAGGCAGGATTTGCCGTACGCCCGTACAAAACTTGCTCGCGCACTTGTTTTTCCTTTGTCGCCATCTTGAATAATAAACATGAAATGTAAATATCAATCATAGTCTTTTTCATCATTCGTACGTGCAATATTTCAAAAGTTACAATGATTTGAAGGTGTCCGGATTAATGTGGATACAGACTTTACAACGAAACACTACAATTCTTCGAGTTTTTCAAGAAGTTAATCTGAACAATTAAAGTAGGAAACAAAATGCTTTGGAAACCATGGCAGGCATCCGTCATTCTTGCCACGAACTCGATCCTTCGATTGCAGGATCTTTTTTTTTTTTTGAATGAAAAGGGTTATATCTTTTTACTGACCTCACGTTTCACGCAAGACTGCGTGGAAAATCTATTTTCACAAATCAGGATACGACAGAAAAAACCAACTGCCCTGCAATTCAGAAACCTGCTAAAGTCGGTGACTATTTCACAGCTTCTTACTGAAATCTCTAGATCATCTTACGAGGCTGATGAAAAGACGTAGCTAATAGATTTCCCTTCACATATAAGATAATTAAGCCAGAACAAAGCTAAGGAAAAGGAAAAGGTGGCACCACCAACAAACAATCTAACAACGCTAGGAACACAGGCTGCTTTAGAAAGAATGAACGATGAAGAAAAGAATGTAGTATTGCACCTTGCCGACATGATTGTGCATAAAGTTGCGAAACATGGCGCCGTGTGCCATCAATGCATCGAAAAATGCATAGCTACATCATCCGAGTGCCGCTACAACAAGTTCACAGTTTCGAAGGATTTTACTGGCCAGGCATTGGTTTACGTCAATGAACAAACTTTTGTATTTTTCTTGAAATTAGAGATCGTTTTTAGGAGTGAAATTGGTCAGAGCAGAAACGAAAATGTGTTTGATACAATCGAATATCAACTGGAAAAGATTCGTGCAGATCACTTTGTTTCGTGTCATGATCTAAAGCGTAAGCTGATAAGAAGATTACTGCTTTTTCGTTTGAAGATACATCAACCCAAAAAGGTTCACAAAAATAAAATAGACAGTGTAACGAGATAAATCCAGGTGGTTATTTGTTGTGATAAACTCCAAGTAAAAATGGCTTTACAAAAATGAAAACCAATAAACTTTGATGACTGAGTACCACTCAACTTTGTTACTTTATTTCACATTCAATATTATTAACACAGCATAATACACACGAAACTCACTTAACAGTAACGCATGTTTCTGTTTCCCTTACAAGCTCACATAAAAGAATATGTTGCTCTAATTGATTCACTTACCCCAACTAGAAACATTGCTTGAAGTGGCAGCTGCAAAGCGATACATTTCACTCAGAATATTTACATCAAATTCACCATCCATGTCTGCATCCAATTCAAGACTCCGGGACTCATCACGGACGATGCAATCCAAAAACTTCCGCAATTGACACATTGGCACAACATTAACACAGACCACTTTCATCACAAACTCCACCGGAAACTCGGAATCGTTCGCTGATCCATCGCTGATTTGGAACTGTTGACCTGGAAAAATGTTCTGCCTGGTAAACATCATCACTAACTCCATCAGAAAAACCCTCCATCCCTAGCTCCAACCAAATTTTGATGATAATCCCCTATGGAATTTATCGCTGGTCCGGTTCAGGTTCGGTTGATATGCAGAAAATCCTCCTGCGAATGCTATTTTTTTCATGAAAAAACATGATATTATCAACAATTATACAATAAATACTTACTGTAATTGAGTAAAAAGCAGAATGTCTGAAACGAAAAACAACTTGGACATAAACAACAGCACAATACTTGTTTTCTTTTTTTTTTCTTCACACGCGTTTGACAGGTCGCCTGCTCGATTGGAATGACACTGACAGAAAATTTCGGTTCCAATTTTGACAGTGTCGTCACTCTACTAATACAGGCACACTAGTACAGAGCTGGGAGGGAGAGCTAAATACAACACGCGAAATCAATATTACAGCGACTGCAACGATGCAAGAAAATAGTTAACGCGGAAAAATTATCATATCATGCTACCCGCTAATGATCAATTTTTGTTTTGCGTGCCACCGATGTTTTCGTTGTTTTTGTCGAAGCCAGTGCGTGACTCTGACGAACTTAAACATCGTTCCGCGTGCGGGAAGTTTAAAAATGAAGTGTCTCGTGAAATATTGCGGCCGGAGCTGCGAAAAGTGTCCGGAATTCAGTTTTTTTCGCTTCCCTAGCGATGGAATCACAAGATCCCGGTGGATAACGTTCTGCCAGTTGGATCCGGATGTGGAAATCAAGCCGAGTTCGCGAATATGCAGTGTAAATAAAACACAGCAGCAGCTAATATGAGTGCTGCTATGTGTTCTTCAGATTTGTGAATGTTCTGGTTTGTATCTTTTCTGGCCCATTTTGAAGATGCCTGTTTCAAGGCGACTATGACACTATAGCAAGTAACAAATTCAATTTTAAGGTACACTTGAAGAAGTTCTCAAGACTCATTTGATAAAACCACGCATAAAACTAGATATTCTACATAACATCGATAAAACAGCCATAAAACCCTCATAAGTTCAAAAAGGCCCATACTACAGGAGGTTCTCAAGACTATTTCCCAAGATTCGCTTAAAACTTGATAGTTTTATCGGTACATACTTGTAATGACATGCAGGACATGCTTAAAACTATGATAAAACTACCACAAGTTTTGGTAGTTTTATGATTTTCCTCTTTAAGAACACTTCCAGTCCATCACAAATATGTTTCGAAGATTCCATTTTGCGATTCGTTCGGGGACTTTTTTAAGAGAAAAAAAACATCGATATACATATGATGTTTCTTTTCCAAAGTGGATACGTATGTTAATTAATTGTAAAATTGATCATAAATGCATGAGTTTTTTGCCTGCATTTGATACATTTTTCATGTGACGTTCAGTTTATTGGTGTTTTATAACATAAAAGTTCGAAAATTTTAATGCGCCACGGAATCATTGCTAGAAATTGATTTATTTGAAAAATAAATAATACTTGAAAATTCAACAATTAGGTGACAAGGCTGATAAATTGTTCGATCTTGAATAAATTGTGTCTACAATCCATTTTAAGTTTCAAAATGTATTTTAAACAGCAGAAATTGTTCGTTGCATTGGAAAAACGAGAGTTTTTTTTGCATACATATGTAAATGGCTACCATTCCGAGGGAATCCAGAATAGCCACGCTCGCCATTTTTTCAATGGTTTTATCTAAAACTACCATATTACGCACTAACTGGCATAAAATCAAATATCATGAGTTATGCATTTCGGTTTTTAACTGGCGACACAAAAAATAGGACGCATAACGCATAGACCCTTTTGATAAGTTAGTCTCAGTAGGCTGCGAATCCAATGGAATGGTAAAAAAAAATTAGTCGTTGGTGGCTGAGAGGAAGGAGTGTTCAATATATTGAATAGGTTTATATTGAATTTCCGCTTGAACGATCCACTAGTTTTTAATTTCTTCCACCTGTGGGCGTCCATTGTGACAGTTTGTTTATTTTTCACATAATGTTCTTTCTCAAGAATATGTGCTCTTGTTTAAAATCAAATGGTTCTAAGAGAGTTTTATGGCAGCATTTCCAAGATACATTCATCTTAAAGAAGAATGTCATAAAACTTTTACAAAACTTTTATCAGGTTTTATGCAAGTTGCGAAACGTTGTCTTGAGGGGGGGATCAAGTATCTTATAAAACTACTGATAAGGTGAATTACACTTGTAAATGATGTAGTTTTCTGGAGGTTTCTTCAAGTGTTCTTTAATCACTCTTAAGAACTGTTAATGAATTAAAATCACCTTAACTTGGAAAACGCCCTGATAAAACCGGATGAACTCCATAATGCTCTGATAAAACTACCATAAAACATGAATAAAACCAATTTGCATTTGAATTGCTACTTGGGAGGTTTCCATAGACGAGCGGATGCAAACAAAAAATTTTCTGGCGGCCATGAATATTCAAAACACTTACTGGCATTCGTGT
This sequence comes from Aedes koreicus, assembly GCA_024533555.2. NCBI lineage: Eukaryota > Metazoa > Arthropoda > Insecta > Diptera > Culicidae > Aedes > Aedes koreicus. Next base: position 10,710 of record JAHHFK020003949.1, on the reverse strand, counting down.
AAAATGTTCATAGTATCAAAGGGAGCTGATGACGCCATGCTCGATTGGCTACACCAACTGACAGTTCGTTTGGCTACCTTAACTTCACCTCCGCTCTTCTCTGGGTACCTACAGTTTCTCTAGTCGGAACGCATTGTGTCTCTTCGTGCGACGCATTGTGCTTCATACGAGTGGGTTGAAATTGCAGACCCTTGATCCTGAGGTTACACATTATAAATCCAGTAATCAAAAAATATTATATTAAAATTAGAATCGATTCCTGCACACTGAAATCACAAAATTTGTGTGTTCGTCACTTTATCACTGATACCGTATTCCCCAATTCCACAGTATTTAATTTTCAAAAGAAACCTGGTAAAAACTCCCTGTTTAGGGCTGGTATCCAATTCAAAAGTACTGTAGAAAAGCATAGGCCAAGAAATCGCTCAAGAAATGAGTAAGCGTTGCTTTTCCGTTGCAAGCAACGTACCTGAAGTACACACCTGAAAAGAAATCCCGTGTAAAATTTCTGCAAGGAATCGCTCAAGAAAAAATCGTGCACTGAACTCAAATTCCTTGAGCGATTCCGTTTCAGCTACTTAGTTTACTTGAAATCTTAAGTTTTAATCATAAAGATAGAGTAGGAGCAGAATATAGGTAAACTGACCCTAGTTTATTCATTTTTTTCCGTTTTTCGGTTATCGCTGGACAGAAATTTAAAAAAATCTACAACAATATTTGGAGTATGTCAGAACGTCTGTAAAGTTATAAATGTAGGATCAGGAAATTAAGACAAAATCATACATGTAGACTGAAGCTTGTAGTTCTCTGTTTGTCCAATAGCCAAATATTTGTCATAGGCAGCTCTAGGCAGCTAGTCAACTGACATATATCACAGATGTTTGTCACATGCCTATCTGCCTATGACAATTATTTGGCGATTGGACAAACAGTGTACTACAAGCTTGAGACCTTGCTTTAAGGGTTTAAGCGGACATAATCTGATAAGATAGACCAACAAAAATCTTAAATAATATAAAATATTTTTGACATGATATATTGAATGATATGCCATGCCATCGATCACGATCTGAAGTGTACTGGCATGACCCGAAATGATCTGACATGTACTTAAATGACTGAAAAAAAACTTGATACAGAACAAAACAAGAAAACAAATCTGCTATTAAAATCGTTTTCAACTTATAGGGTTGCAAATAAATGGCAGGAACGAGCGAAAAAGTGGAAGTCGAATGCGTCCTATTGGAAAAGGAAGTTTGCCACTCTTCGTAAGGACACTTTGGTGAAAAAACTCAAGACAGTTTTTCGGAAAGATCAAATGGATCTCGTCTTAGGAAACGTGAAGAAAGTGAGAAAATGGTCCAACGAATCACTTGTCGAAGGTTTACAAACGAGATTTGCTTGCGGACGTGGGTATGATAAGGTGCGTCAATTGCCATACGTTGCGTTGCCAAGCTACAGCTGCTTATTAGGAAAGATAAATTTTGACATTTTGACACAGGTAAAACAATGCACGGAACTATTTTATTATCTGCCAAGTTTAAGCTGAAAGATTCGTAATCGTAATATCCATAGACGTAACTTCTAGGATGTAAAACAGTTTGAACGGAAGGTCTGCGGTGACACTTCATGACAGCTGAATTAGGTCTGCATTGACAATCATAATTTTCGCATCTGTTTCTCCCTCCCAGGTACAGAGCTAGCGACTGTACATCGGGTTTATGATGAATCCTCGACCATTCCTTTCCCAATTACCCAACTTCTTGTAATCCATAAGGGCGCCGGTTAGTCGTTGGTCTCTCGTTTAGTAGATGATATATCATCATTAACAAACCTTTTTCGTTGTGACGGAAAAGACGAGCGTGGCCGGATATGGAAGTTTTCAAACTTTTCTATTCTAGCCTCTTTTTCTTTCCCAACAAGTTTTCCATAAGCAATCGGACTGAGAGTGATCAAGTAAGTCACATGGCAGCTCCTAGTATACAATCTACGAGATATTCCGTTACCAAGCCAACGTGAGCATTCCACTTTTGTTTCTGCTCTTCATTGAGAAAATATTTTTCATGTTCATCACTCGTAGCTGTGGGTGGCACAGTGCCATCGTCATTTAATAAATTTAATAGTATTCCTTACCTTATTGCGCCCTTCGGTGGCATGATTATTGCTAAATTTATATTTCGTGCAGAGTTTTCCATTCCCTTTCTTCGCATTTGTTGAGTAGTTCGAGAATTTCTGTTTCAAATATTTCCCTTGGCTACATCCATGCATTTACAACGTCCATTCCATTTCTTTACCAACAGACTCAACCCGGATATGGGGCTGCTGGAATGATGGTAAGTGTATTTCAAGTATTTCCCAATTTGAAACGTTTCTCATTCAATGCCATTTTGTTTGTTTGATGGTTTTACACCTTCATTGGATAATTTCATGATTGTTTTCGTTGCTTGAAGTCTCCATTACTTTTTACTTCATTTTCCAATTTTGTGTGTTTTTATTTTTATATTTGTAATAACTCGTGACAGTACAATTTTGTTTTGTTTGTTTTTGTGAATACTGGCCTACTTTGTTGGTTTCGCCAATTAACAGATAAACTGAATCAAATCGCAGTCAGTGTGTGTTTTTTGTTTTTCACCTACCAAAACCCCTAAATGAAATTATGAATCATTACTCGATCCCAGCTAAACGCAATTATGTAAACATTCCCCCTAAATAACCATTACAACTTTAATACCTTCTAAACAGCACATTTATCCTTTCGAAAAACTTGCCTAGCAAATCCCTCCGAACGACTGGCGTTCCCCTTCCTGGAGACCACCAACGTAAGAGCATCCAAACCCAAAAACTCCAGCGGCGGAATAGTTCGGCCAAAAAGGTCTGCATCCTAATCTGCTTATATTCGAGCACAATCTTTTGACTCGGGAGCCTCATCCTCTTACTGATAAAGTTGCTCCTTCTGCTCGGCTCGTTTTCGTCGTAGATGATAGCACCTATAAAACGGCAAGAAGTTCGGGTTTGGCCCTCCGCACTTTTCCAGCCGCCAACATATTTCGTATTTTATTGCTCATTCAACATTCCGAGATATCGCCAGCCATGCAGCCAGCCCGGCAGAGCATTGGAATCTACATACACATATCTTTATGCTGAGCGTTGCCTGAAAGCCCGGTGCGTTAATTTTGTGTTCCGCCGAGCTTCGCTGGTATGTGTGTGTGTGTGCCTTCTCGAGCCAAGAATGCATTCCTTAAGGAAGGCAAGGCATTTTGGTCCCATTGCTTTCATGTGGGAAGGGAGCAAGCGTACCTTGAAGAAGTGCGATTGCCAGGGTTTCCGATTCCTGAAGGTCCTGCGATGTTTGCTGAAAGCGTTTCGAAAGCCCTGTCGCTGCGATGCCAATCGTTTGAAACAAGTGATATCCTTCGCAGTAGACAGCTGCCAGCAGCCGACAAAGTGCCCTACTTGGTGAACGATATTGTGTGCTCTGGCATAAGTAAGTCGTCCAAGCTGGTCGGGGAATTGCTTCTTTCAATTTAACGGCATGCTTAGGGTGGCTCTCCGTCGAAGACATCCATTCCCAAGCAAGCTCCTAAGCTCATATTTAATTTGGTTAATCGAAATCTAATTTCCGTCCGGATTATTCAAATTCGACTCTACACCTCGTAAACATTCCATCTGATTCGAGGCTTAATTCAAAGCAACCCTACACCATCGTCGTTGCCGGTTGGAATTTACAAACGCTTTTTGCACGCTCACTCTCTTGATTTCTCCAAAGCTTCCTGTTTATCTGGCATCATCTCGCGTCGCGATGGTCTTTTGGAGTTTTGCCTTGCTCCTGAAAGAAGTATGACGACCCGCCACACCGTTGACAATGTACTTGGCGTCCTTCTACTATCTCTCTGTCTCCCTCTCATTCGGGTTGCTTATTCCCTAGGGACATTATGGCTGCTGCTGGTCTCGTCGGTCTTTTCATGCTGCTGGATGCTGCCCGAGAGTGCCGAACAGATCTCTGATAGCGTTGAGGAGAAATTGGAATTGTGCATGGATTATTCGGATGTTTTCTTAATTCGGTTATGCAACCGGATGGTAAGACTGTGTATCAAAAAAGTTATTGAACTTTGTATTATAAATAAGAGACTTATTATTTTTGTAAATTTACTATGTGTAATGTCATGTGTTTTTGTGTTGCATATACATAACATTAATTTTATCATAAAATTATTTCGTAAATTTCAATCTACTTTCATGCTCATAAAAAGAGTTACATAACTTTAAAGTCACAAGGAGTTTTAAATCTACACTAGTTGAAAGTCACATCTTGAATTATTTGCTCGATTGAATTTTACATGAACTATTTCAGAAGATCTCGTCGTTGTAAAGCCTGTCCACGTTAAATTTCGGACACTTTTCTTTCAGTGTAGATTTTGAATTATTTCACGTTTCACTTATATGAAAGCTGTTACTCTCCACTTTATTTCTTGGTACAACATGTTTACATTCTTGTTACATTCAGTCGAATCAAGTGGCAGTGCGCAAACGCTTTTTGTACGAACGGCAGCAATATCCGAATTTATCGGTACGCGATCTTGCCAAGAAACTAAAACTACCGAAAAGTACCGTGTTTTTTGTTTGCAAATCATTTGACCAGCGCTTGACTGCGGATCGGAAGGTTGGGAGTGGAACAAATTGAAAAGTATACTCCCGGCAAATGGACAAGAAGAAGGTAGCCGCCATTATTGAGAAAATTTCCAATCTTTCTGTGCGAAAGGTGGCTCGAAAAAGTTAAGCAAAGGCAAGGACTGAAGGCGTACAAAGTAAAAAGGTACCCAACTGTGATGACAAGCAACATTTCACTGCAAAAAGTCATGCTAAGGAGCTTTACACCAATTTTTTGCAAACATTTTTTTGTATCATAACGGCGATGCAAAGGAACGCCGTTGCCGAGCATTTCCGGACAGATAAGGAGTCCAAATTTCCGAAGAAGTATTCGATTTGGCAGGCCATATGTAGTTGTGGTCGAAAATCTAAAAGTTTCTTCTCTACCGGCACTATCAATAAGAATGTGTAAGAGAAAGAATGTCTGCAAAAGCGGTTGCTACCGTTTATCAGAAGCCACGACTCTCTATCTCTGTTTTGGCCTGATTTTCACTATGCGAAATCCGTCCTGGAATGGTACAGAGGTACAAGAGGTCAAATACGTGCCAAAAACAGCCAATCCACCAAACTGTCCAGAACTTCGCCCAATAGAGAAGTGCTGGGCTCTAGTTAAGCGGAAACTCTTCGAAACTAAGATGAAAGCAAATGGTACCGATGCTTTCAAGAGAAAATGAAGAATCGTCACGGCAGGCGTATCTGAGGATACCGTACGGAACTTAATGACGGGTGTACCACAGATAGTTCGATATTTTTACAGAAAGAAGGATCAACATCTTAATCAACTGTTTTTTATGTAAACAATCGGTTTGGTTGAAGCATATGTATTTTGGTGTCCGAAATTTAACGTGGGTAGGCTTTATATTAAATTCAAATATATTTTTCACGTGAGAGCGGTAGAGATAATGATCGAGAGGGACATGAATGGATTGGCTTATTGATTACCTCAACCAATAATTTGATAATACAAACATGCAAGTCATGGGACGTCAAGTGGCAGGAGGAAACGTAAATATTTTTCTTCTTCGTGCTTTATTTAACGGACCTTCAGCCTCTTGGGCTGGTTCGTCACGTTAGACATGTCAAACTCATCAACGCATAATAAATAATTGAAAGTATGAAATTAAGCATTATATGACATTCATCTTTTAAAACTTATTTATAAAAAAAACTTTCTAGCTGCGGCTCCGGTTCATGTTTCAAACATGACAAAAGGATGTTCAGTTTCATTCTACATGAGAATACCTCTATATGCATATAGGGTAACGGGATGTAATGTTAGCCTAGCTCCTTCATTCGGCCTATGTACCAAATATGCCATTAATTCAGCAATAATTAACAAAATCATATTGCTAAAGACTGTATTCGATGAAATTTGGACACACGCAATTGTTCGTAACTTTTTAGCGTGTGGGTAAAAATTATTGAAATTTTAACTGAATGTATTTCATTGTGTTGTGTCAATTGTGTAATGAGTTTCGTGAAAATCGGTCGAGTGATTTCAGTGATGGCTTCGAATGAAGAAATAGTGCGCCAACAAATTTTGGGCACTCACTTCGAAAACCCAAACGCTTCTCATCGATGGATCGGAAAACAGCTCGGAATCGCACATTCAACCGTATCTCATGTGATCAAAACGTTCAAGGACTGTAAGACAACCAAGCGGAAAAATGGCAGTGGCAAAAAACGTGGCACATCAAATCCGGAGAAGGCCAGGATGGTATTGAACCAATTTAAGCGTTATCCCAACATTTCGATCAGGGATGTTGCGAAAAAGGCGAAAGTTTCAGTTTGTTTTGTGCAGAAAACAATGAAACGTTCTGGATTACATGTGTACAAGGTCCAGAAGGCACCGAACCGGAGCGATAAACAGAACTCGGTGGCCAAAACTCGTGCAAGAAAACTGTACAGGGAGTGGCTCACAAAACCGTTCTGCATTGTGATGGACGATGAGACCTACATTAAAGCCGACACCAAACAAATGCCAGGACAGGAACACAACGTCGCCACCTCTAAGTTGGCCGTTGCGGAGAGTGTACGGAAGAAGAAACTGTCGAAATTCGCCAAAAAAATCCTTGTCTGGCAAGCGATCTGCGGATGTGGCAAAATGAGTCAGCCCTTCATCACCTCTGGGACCGTCAACGGACAAATCTACAAGGACGAATGCCTCCAAAAACGACTTCTGCCATTCTTGAGATTTCACGATGGCCCGACACTGTTTTGGCCGGATTTGGCATCTTGCCACTATGCCCGGCCCGTCTTAGACTGGTACAAAGATAATAATGTAGTTTTTGTACCAAAAGACGTCAACCCTCCAAACACTCCGGAACTTCGCCCAATTGAAATTTTTTGGGCAATCATGAGGGCAAAGCTCGTTAAAACTCCAAAACTGATAGAAAATGAACTTGAACTAAAGAAAGTGTGGTTAAAAGTAAGTAAGCAAGTCCCAACAAACATCGGTGTTGAATAAGAGCTTGTTCAAGCAAATTTGGAGAAGCTATTCAGCTGTTTCATCGAAAATAGCTGAATAGCTTCTGCAAATTTGTTTGAACAAGCTTTAATTCAACACCGATGTTTGTTGGGGTCAGTCCTATCATTGCCCAAAATTTGATGAAAGGGGTCAAGGCAAAGGTGCGGGCATTTGGGTTGGGAGAAGACGTTCAATAAACCAATGATGACAAAACTTAACCATTTAGTAGTACTTTATTTCCAGAAAGTTTGAAAAGAATCGGGCTCAAGGAAAATTTTTGGTGACCTATTTTGTGTGTCCAAATTTCATCGAATACAGTCTTTATCAGGATGACCGATTTTTTCCGAAGCAAACGAAACATTCATAATTAATTATTTCCAAATGGCCTAACTAAACACAAACCAGAGGTACAAAATCGGTGTATAGTGAATAATAACGTTTTCATTCTCGAATGGGCGAAAACTTATATTAAATTAAATTCACTATAGTGTTTCAAAGCAGTTTTAATTTAGTTTGTTTTGTGAAATTTTGTGAGAGGTAGAGCAAATACAGCTGACAAGGCCCTTAAATCACAAAATCCAAAAAAAAAAAAAACGGAAAGGTGAGTTATGTCATTGACATAACTGCAAAGTTGACGTAGGACTGCTTGTTGATGTGAAGAATCTACTATATTTTATTCGGTCTAAAGACCCATGAATCCTATGCTAAAGGTTGTCCACGATGAAATTGCCACACTATGAAATTGCTCTAACTTTCTAACCGTTGGGTAAAATTTAATGAAAATTTGGGTGGATTTAGTTCATAGTGCATTATTTACATCCTGCAAGTTTTAAAGTCCTGTGATCAAAACTCGCGGAAATGGAGTCGAAAGAACAGCCCGTGCGTGATAAAATCTTGCGCATTCATCACGAGAACAAGGATCTCTCGCATCGTTCCATCGCTAAAACGTTGGGAATCGCGAATTCCACGGTGTCGCGAGTGATTAAGCGGTTTGAGGAACGGTTGACCACCGATCGGAAGCCCAGAAGTGAAGGAAAAAGTATTTCGTACAACACCAAAAATCACAACCGCGTAGTTGGGGCCTTCAACCGAAATCCGAACGCCTCCGTTCGGGATGTGGCTAAGAAGCTGCACCTAAGCCAAAGTTTTGTCTAGAAGGCCAAAACTAAGGCTGGGCTTCGAACGTTCAAGGTACAAAAGGCCCCTAATCGTGACGAGAAGCAGAACAAGTCCGCCAAAACCCGTGCCAGAAAGTTGTACCTCAACATGCTGACGAAAGTTGAATGCTGCATCATGGACGACGAAACATATGTGAAGGCCGACTTCAAACAGATCCCGGCAACCTGTTTTTCTCGGCCAAGGATAAGTTCAGCGTTCCGGAGCATGTCCGCACTCAGAAGATGTCCAAATTTGCGAAGAAATTCCTGGTTTGGCAAGCCATCTGCACGTGCGGGAAGCGGAGTGCACCTTTCGTGACCCAGGACACGATGAACGGACAGGTGTACATAAAAGAGTGCCTCCAGAAGCGGCTGCTTCCTCTCCTGAAGGCCCACAACGTCCCAACAATCTTCTGGCCGGATTTGGCCTCATGCCACTACTCCAAGGACGTGCTGAAGTGGTATGCGGACAATAAGGTCAATTTCGTGCCGAAAATGTTCAACCCTCCCAACACTCCGGAGCTCCGCCCCATCGAGAAGTACTGGGCGATTATGAAGCAGCACCTTCTTAAACGACCTAAGGTAGTGAAGACAGTCGAGGAACTGAAGAAAGTATGGGTTTACATGCAAAAAACGGTTGATTCACAGGTTGTGCAGAATCTTATGGCCGGGGTTAAGGCCAAGGTGCGGGCATTTGCGTATGGACTGTAAATAAAATACGACTAAAATGGTAAAATGAAGTTTAATAGTTATTTCTCAATCCCTGAAAATTTGATGGCAATCGGATGAAAACTCGAATTTTGCAAATCAATTTTGTGTGTGGCAATTTCATCGTGGACACCCTTTATTAGTGTGTGAGACTTTACTATTGGTTCTCCACGAAAATTTATAGAAACTGCAGTTCGGCTCGAATTGACTGTTGATAATATTTTGTTTGTTGATTGTCCAACGTGTTAAATGTTGGAGTGTTAAACGAATCCTGTGTTTACGGTGGGAACATGGTTCGCCGTTGAAATTCTCTTCTTGGTCTTCTTGGGCTGTATGGCGGCCTGGGTGTTTGGCAGCACGTAATACTACGACAAAAATAAACATTTACACCGTCTTCAACTCGAGATTGTACAGACTGAACATTGAACATAGAGCGAATTATAACGAACAACTTAACCTAACACCCTAGTGGACCAGTATGAACATTTTCGTTTTGCGAAAAGTTCCATTGGTTGGAGCGGGAATCGAACCCTGACGCCGCTGACCACTTGACCACGAAAATGACGTGGGCGATTGATTTGGCCATTTTCTCCGAGACGCGGTTTTTAAGCAACGGCATGTTGAACCGGTGCGTGGTAATGAAAATTTCGAGTCGGTAAATTGATTTGATCGTCCTGAAAAGGACGGATTTTGGTTGTTTACGGAGGGAACATGGTTCATATTGAAAAACGAAGCAATCGCTGATTCAAGTATGCCTGACAGCAATCGCTGGCCTCATGAAGAACTCCATAATTTAATCATTCCTAATCAAGCTCTCATCAAAGATAGACGTATTTAAAAACCTTTATTAAACGTTATAAGTTTTTGTTAGTTCCCGTCGAGCCTTTTCAATTCTCGGACCACAACAGGTTATGGGCGACACACGTAGAGAAGCTGTGGTTCAAGGAATCCCGCAATTTGCTGGCACCGGATGCGATACCTGGCAATTCCGAGTGAAGACGTTCCTGCAAGCCTCAAAAGTTTGGAATGTGATTTCCGAGGAGACCCCAGCGGCGGCGGCTGAAGCAGCGAAATAAGTCACTCCTGGTGAGTTACATTGCGGACGAATATCTCGGGTGCATCCGTGACAAGAACACCGCGAGAGTGATGTGGAAGAGTCTGGAGGACACTTTTGCCAAGAAGTTGATGGGACGCTGATCCGGAAGCAAATCACAAGACTGCACCTGAAGGACGGAGGTTCCATGCGCGCGCACCTTTTGGAGTTCGAAGACCTGATTCGGCAGCTTCGAATGGCTGGTTCGAGGCAGGAGGAGAGTGATGTTTGCTCGTCACTCAGTCTCACGTTACCGGAAACTTACGACCCTTTGGTGACGGCCCTCGATAACCTGCCGGAGAAAGATCTTACCTATGAAGTAATGAAGACGCGATTGATCGACGAGGAGTCCAAGTGGAACGAGCGGTCTCAGAACACTTATAAATATAACACGGAGGAACGGCCGGCTGCATTCTCCGTTGAAAAGCAGAAGAAGGCCAACAATAAGTTCAACGGGAAGTGCCACGTTTGCGGACAGCGAGGCCATATGAAGAAGGATTGCAGAAGAAACAAAGGTAACGCCAACTTAGCAACGGATGCCAAGGCTGTAGTGTTCATGGCTGACCGCAGTGGTACCAAACAGGACAGTGTCGGACGGATCATCTTCAAGCTTGATTCCGGTTCCAGTGACCATCTCG